>CM026086.1:2625000-3225000 GCA_014839685.1 Anableps anableps
AATGAAACAAGTTACCACAACTCTATTGCCAAATGAAGCCAAGACACTCAGGCGTTACGATAACATATACACATTCACCTGTATGTTTTAAGTTCAGTGTATTTTTTTTTTTTTTTTTTTTTTTTTTTTTTTTTTTTTTTTAATTACAAATTGCTTTGGGTTTATTTCAAATGTAATGGACACAAAGACGAGAAAAAGAAAATAAAGGGAGAGGGGAGTGTGACGGGGGGGAAATAGGACCCACATTTTTAATGGGGGGTCTAGGATGATCCTGGAGAGGGGTCAGCCCAGAACCTGGCCTGACAGATAAACAGCCACACACAAACACAATAACACATTCCCACCCACATGCTCACATACAGACATTCACACCCACTTGCCCAACATAAAAAAAAGGAGATGTCATACAACCACTTTCATTCCCCATACACACTCTATACTCCTAGGTCCAGGTAACATCCCCCAAAGGGGCAACCTGTCCCTGTACCCTTTTCTTTGGGGTGGAGAAGAGCAGACAGTCCAACCCTCTGCAGCAGCAGAGTAGCCCATCAGCCAGGTCGAGAGCCTGGCACCACCCGAACAACCTGGGTCCAGACGCTGGCCCCGACCCCATCCCCATCGAGAGACGGACCAGGAACAGTCCACATAGTCCCAACAAGCCAGCTGACCAGAGCAGCTCCAGGGCAAAACAGCCCCACCCCCCAGCAAGCCCCAATCTCAACCCCGTGGACCCCACCCCCCCCATCCCCACAAGCCCTGAGGTCCCCCCAAAGGGCCACCTCCAACCAGCGCACAAACATCAAACACGTGCCCCCGAACACATATGCCTTTATTATCTCCTTTTTTCCCCGCAGGAGGGCTCCAGCCCCGAAAAGCCAGTCAGAATACATCCCCTTCAGCGTGAGCCTGCACACCGCCTCCCACCTCAAGCACCCCCGCCGCATCCCACCCCCCACCACACAGCACGCCGCAACAGCAAGGTAACAGCCCTGCATAATACCATGACCTCGGCTCATCCGATTGTCATATTCACAAGTTTTGTGTGAAAACCTACGCTACCTAGTGGAAACTTGGAGAATTAGAGAATTGTCAGAGAACCCATAAAATGGAAATATCTATCTGTGTATGGCAGTCAGTAATAAAGTTTTTGTTCTAACAGTTGTCTTCTTACATGCACCAGAAACAGTACAGTGGCAACGGCGGGCAAATTTGGATGTATAGCGTGTTAGCACCAAGGTTCCTTTAAAAGAAAAAGGGTAGGAAGTCACAGCCTCTCCGAAGCTAAACTACACTAACTACAAAAGCAACAGAATTCTACCGCACCACACAAGTATGGTGCACACGGCTGCTCTCCTGTCCTTCGACACAAACTGCCTCTGGCTTTGTTGGACTGCGCTGGAGTAAATGGATGCAAAGATTTAAAAATTACACCATTGCCATGAACATATCAGAAGATGTAAGACTTAAAGCGCTCTTATTACATCGTGCTGGAGAGCAGGTGTATGACATTTATGTCAAAGTAGCAGCAGAGGATGACAAATATGCCTCTGTGACAGCTCACCAGAAAAGATGTTTCCGTAGTGTGGGGTCCAGACCAAAAGACAGCACTCCAACAACTGAAAGACAGTCTCACTAGTGACACTATTATGTCGTATACCAGGCAATAACACAGAATTTCTTGTGAATACTAGTCCTGTTGGACTGGGTGTCATCTTTTGCAAAAAAAAAAAAAAAAAAAAAGATGAAAAAGAAAAGAAAAAAAGAGAAAGGGGTGAATCACATAATAGCGTATGCCAGTCAATCTCTCAGCGATGTCGAGAGGAAATACTCCCAGACTGAAAAGGAGACACTCTCTACTGTTTGAAGCTGTGAACATTTTCATCTATACATATATGGACATTCCTTCACACTAGTGACAGATCATAAAGAGCTTGATGTCATATGGAATAATCCCAGGTCAAAACCACAAGCCAGGATTGACAGATGGAGTTTGAGGCTTCAGCTCTACAGCCTCAAGATGGAATTCAGAAAGGGAGTTAACAACCTTGCTGACTACATACGTTGTCACCTGATTCCATCTCCAACAAATGACTGTACACGTGCTGCAAAAATAGCAGAAGAACATGTGAACTTCATTGCAGGTCATGCCCCACCCAAAGCCATGACACTTGCAGAGATCAGAGCAGAGACACTCAAAGACTCTGTTCTTCAGGGGGTCAATTCTCACATTAGAGACAACACATGGCAGAAAGTTGAAAAATCACAGTGGCCTTCATGTCCCTGGATCCCACAGGACAGCTTGCTTTGTTGGTGTTACTAACACATTTAGGTGCCCTTCTTTTCCATCAGCAGATGTTGATACAGTGAAGGCTTCTGATATTCTGTTTCAGATTCATCAAATTGTTCTCATCTGTTTTATTTGGACAATTTATTTTTTATTGAAACTTAACATCAAAGAGAAAGGTATTTATTTTCTTGTATGAGTTTATATAAATTGGCAGTAAGATTTAGAAAATCGAGCAGGAGGCGCAACCAAAAATCTGCCAGCAGTTCCATTTGTCACACCAATTGCCCTTTTTTTTCCACTTGAGCACCTGCCCGCCACTGATGCTCAGTGTTGATGAACTGAATGGTTAGATGAAAATTTGAGGTATACTTTCATGCTCAAAACATCCTGAAACTATAGATAGTAGTTGATAAATTGATAGTACTTCACAAATGCTAAGTTTTTGTCCTTGCCTTCTCTGATTACCACTGCTGGTAGCATAATGGATAGTGGGAAATGTTGCTGGTCCAAGTGCGCAGAAGGATGGATCTTCCATAAAATAGATGAAATAAGAACACATCTGGGCACTTTCAGCATACTTGTTTTAATGTGTACTTAAGATTGGAACAGTACTTGAGCCACGGCCGATGATGTTTCAAAAGTACATGATACACAAGTACAGACAACTATGCATGTTTTGAACCGCATTACCCATAATTCCTTGAGCCTAGTCCGACTCTCATTTCGTATAGCCAGAGTTTCATTCCATATAGTCAGACTTCAGAATGAATGTGTTTGTTATCATATTATATCATATGGTTTGTCTCATCAGCTGGACTAGAACATGACATCACTCCTCACAGAACTTAGAGGAGTTCTGTGAGGTCATGTTTCTAGTATTTCTTTGGTATTATCATTGTTTTCAACTTTTTCATGCAAACAGGTCTTACAGTGTGGAGTGTAACATGTTTGTATTAGACAGGTCAGGACTACAGACAGGCCAGGCCTGTATTAGCAGCCTATCCTTTCAGGTGCCTTTGTATGCACAAAATGTCGTTTTTATAGTTATGTCAAAAATATGCAAATGTCCTTGGAAAAGATGGGACCTTACAGACAGTTTATGTTGCTCTAAAATATAAGCTGCCTTTCTCTGCACTGCTGCTGCCATCATAGAAGTGGAAATGTGGTTTTGCAAAGGGAAGTGGCATGTGGCCAGACCATCACGGACACAGGCATTGAGACATGTTGCTGAAAGCAGTTTGGATGGTTCATTTTACCATTTGTTTCATGGATCACTGCCTCCCAGAAAAAGAAATATAGATTTGGCAATGACACAATATGCTGCTCCATTCCAAATTAATCAAACTCTGAAGAAGTTGCTTCTTTCTCTGGAGGAGGTTATCAAAATCTTTGATCCTAAACACTAAAGTTTGAAACAGCATTTTGTGAATATCACTTGAGACCATCTTAGAACCATATTTTTAATTGAAAACAGATTGAAGGCTTCGGAATAAAGCTCCCATTCAGCATAAAAGTCAACAAGTTTTGAATTCTTACATAACTTCAAAACTTAGTTTACTTGCTTGTTTATTCACACACTCCCTGACATTCTTATTTACTAAATGAAAAGACACTCCAATATTTGATATTTGGTTTTGCACAACTTTATAAATATTTTCAAGATTGGTAAAGGCATGAAGATAAAGTTCAGTGTCTAAATTTAGAACTCCATTAGGGAGGAGCATCCATGATTTCTAAAACATCATTTTATAACAAAAAGTTACAATTTGTTGAAAAATTTCTGTGTCAGATATTGAAACAAAACCCCAATATTGTGAATATCGATAAATACTTCATAGACAAAGAATTTGGAGCTGCACACCATTTTTGGACTCCACTCACTCAGAGATTGTTTCTATAAATGTAAAATCTCCATCGCAGACAGCTCCGGACTGAGTGTTAAAGGCAGCAGAATGTGATATAGCAAACCAGCAGACATGCTGACTCCAGCAGCCTCCACAGCCAGTCAGTGTCTGAGCTTTCTGCCATGATTGCATTTATGGAAATAATGCTGTTCTAGAATCTGTACAAATGTTAATGTGTGCCATCCTGCATGCGCAGAGTGGAATAATCCATCACTTTGTCTATCCAGCTGAAACAAACTGGATTTAAACTAGCTCTTTCTTTCTCCCGATGTGTTCTGATCAGAGCTGAGAACAGGTCCATGTAAAACACTTCAGTACACAGAGAAAGTGTAACTATGACATTTTTGTTATTGCAGCTTTAAAATAACGAGTTAGTTTTCTTGGGTGTAATATCAGTGTGTGTGTGTGTGTGTGTGTGTGTGTGTGTGTGTGTGTGTGTGTGTGTGTGTGTGTGTGTGTGTTATGATGAGGCTCATCACGTGTATGAAATCTCTTTTTTCTCTTATTATCATTGAAAATAAAGGATATGTTGGGAAACTTTGGTTTTTGGCTGTTCACACAAGACACCCTCAAATATTCTCTTGATCTAATCATTCTCAAAATATACTGTTAAAAAAAAATCAAACCAGTCCATATATACAGCCCTCTCAATCCCTGTGAGCCAGTTAATGATAATTGTGACAGACATGTTAATC
Organism: Anableps anableps; assembly: GCA_014839685.1. NCBI lineage: Eukaryota > Metazoa > Chordata > Actinopteri > Cyprinodontiformes > Anablepidae > Anableps > Anableps anableps. The sequence continues at coordinate 2,629,887 of CM026086.1, forward strand.
TCCCAGCTGAAGGATGTGAGGAAACCCAACACAGTTACAGATCAAAGAGAAATATTGGGCTCCCTTTTCATTCAGTGCATCATATCTGCCCTCTGACAGTAATATGAACCACTGAGGCACAATAAGTTTCCCTCAGGCTCATTTTCCCTTTTCATTCATCTACTTAATAGAGGCAAAAAATGGGACAGCAGGAGAGAGAGCCATCCATACATGCAAATGTCTAAAGCCACGCACAGTGGAAGGAGAAAGTCTGAATTCGTACCTACTACTGAGCATCACACATAAGATAAATAAGTTAAGATAATTACATAAAAGACAAAAATTAAAAAAAAAAATTGGATATGTTGCAAATATGGAACATTTGGCATACTTTAACAGTAATGAAAAACTATTCAAGTTCAAGTATGGAGACATGCTACTATCGCTGAACAGGGCTTTGAAATTAAAGGACTAAATATTTTTTCTGTACAATTATTACTAGTCCATCACCACAGTATTTCAAATACAGCTTAAAACTCTAAAATCACACTTGAATCTCACTGTATTAAGACTGGAAACAGTTTGAGGTGATTATTTGTTTTAGACTATTGTTCCACAATAGTCTAAAACAGGTTAACTAATTAGCTTTTACTAAATTCTGAAATGCAAAACAACAACAAAATTGTTTCCAAATTCCTCCTGCCACATGTCAACATGCCCCTTGGCAAGGCACCTAACCCCAAGTTGCTTATTGATTTATTTATATATATTTATCTATAACCTGGATATTGAGCTGTTATCATGTCCTGACATTTATGAGACTGTCATATAGCAACAGTCTTTAGTCAGAGGGCTCTTCAGATTTGTTGCAAGACTGACAGCTAACAGAGATCCTTCCTGCCCACAGCATCACTATCCACAACAACTCTTTGAAGACACTTAGATGACACGAGTTACGACAACATTTAATTTCCTTTTGGGATAAATAAAATATTTTTGGATTGAACTGAATTTAATGTCATTCATGCCTGTACATTTCAGTACAGATCTCTAAAGACATGGTCAATTAGCTCAAATATCAGCAATGACCCAGTTCCAACTTTGCCATGCTGAGTTATTGCTTGTTTGCCATTCTCTCTCGTTTATTCCCATCAGGTGTTTCTTTTGCTCCCTTAAAATTGCAGTACATTGACCAAGTCAGACTCACCTGATCATTGTTCAAGCAATCACCCTTCTCAATATTCTCGTAATTCGGTCTCTATGATCATTGGACTTTTCTGGCCTCCAGATTTCTCTTCCACATTCCCACTGAACTAGCTAAGGAGGAAATTTAGCCATTTGATTCAAGTGTGGTGGAGAAGGGATACATATTTAATTTAATTTCCTTACAGAACTTTTGAACTGGATTAAATCTAAAAGTTGCAGGACAGCTTTTGACGACTGGTTTAGGGATCCATATTATACATTTTTTTAGCACTTCAGGATCCATTTGTGTGGCATATGGTAGTGGTTGTTAGTTCTGGTCCTCAGGGCCCTTTGTTCTGCATGATTTAGGTGCGTAGCTGCTGTTAATTATTTAAATCAGATTTGTGACAGCAGGGAAACACCGAATCATGTGGGGCAGTGTGCCACAAGAACCAAGATTGAGAACCAGTGGCATCGAGTCATAGGCTTTCTTGAAGTTAATTTAGTCAGTGCAGTGGTTTGTTCTGATCTTTCAGTCTTGAGAGATTGCACTGATACTCAGAATCTAGTGAATGACTCCTTGGTTATGACAACCAGCTCCCCTCTGCACCCTCCCTTTGCATTGATTCATGCATTTATTTATCTTTGCAACTATGATACCTGACAGGAACTTCCATGTAGTTCAGAGACCTGTTATTGGTCAGTAGTTGGATAAGTTAGATCCTTTCTGATGGTCCTGCATGATTAAGATTGTCTGACTTTGGATCATCCTCTCCAGGTGGGTCCCATCGTTTTAGCATCTGGTTCATCTGTGCAGTCAGGTTTTTATGGAGTGCTGTTAGTTTCTTTACCCAGTAAGTTTGGCTCATGTTGAGTCCTGGTGCAGTCCAACTCTTCATGCTGTCTTGGATGGCTGCTACAGTGATATATATTGCAACTGCTCTGAGATTGATACGGTCAGCTTTCAGGTTATGCGATGCCTCCTCCACCCTTTGGATAATCAGTCTCAGCTCTGTGTCATATTATTACCCTGTCATTGAGAATACACCATCAACCGTTTAGTGAAGAACATCATGTTTATTCACCTAGTTTCTGCTTTTCTAATTAATCAAGTAGCCAGGACCATTAGGCTTTATTTGTCCATCTTGCTACACACAAAAGTTCATATTTCTACCCATATTAGGACTTTGTATTGGTTTCCATTGATTTTAGTAACTGCATTTATGCATAACTCAAACACTTAACCTAACCATTGCTAATATATTCCATACCCTAACCTTAACCACAAGTTAATTCACACTATACCTCTAAACCACCCGTAACCCTAAATATAAACTAAACTCAATTCACACCTTAGTCCAAACCTAACCCCTAACCCAAAAACAACACTTCTCCTCGTGGGAACCAGGTATTTGGTCCCTACAAGGAACAATCGGTCCCCACACAATGTATCAAATACTAGGTCACACACACACACATACACGCACCCACACACACACTTCTAATCTGACAAACTGGTGTCATCATAATGCATATTCTAATTCATAGAATATGACTGTATATTCCACACTCTAGTCATGAAGGCTAAAGAATGGAAACCTTAACCAAATAGATACATTAATAGTGAATGGAGTGTTAATGTGTTCTTCTATACTGAATTATAAAACATAATCAGCAACTGTTCTTCTATTTACATAGAAGGTGCTAGGTGCCCAACTAGCTCATCAAACTTGCTAGCATCCGTTCAGGTTGTGGGAAATTAAGGAATTTGTTATGAGAGATGTAGACAGTCGGTATGTATGACTAAGAAATCATAACTGTCCGTGGACAGCGCACGCGGAGTTGCCCAGCTCATACAATACGCACAGTATGCCAAGGTATGTGGATGCCTTTATGGCTAATAACCTTTATTTTGCTGTTTTTGACATGGTTGAGCCCTGTGATGGACTGGAGACCTGTCCAGGGTTTACCCGACCTCTCACACAATGACTGCTGGAGATAGGAATCAGCCCCTGTAACACTGCATGGATGAGCAAGGCAATGGATAGATGAAATGGTTGAATACTTTCAATTCAGGCCGGAGAATCTAGTAGAACGACAACAAATAGTTTATCTCAAATGTGGCCTCAATGGAAGAGAGGCTAGATTGTTTAGCTTGCCACAAACCATGATGAAGACATATCATGTGGGAGAAGGTGCTCTGGTCAGATGAGAGTAAATCTGAACCTCATTCATTTTGAATGAAAGCCTTCATTCAAAATGCTGCGTGTGACAAAAAACTAACTGAATACGTCATTGCTACTGAGAGAAATGGAGTTGGCAGCATCAGGGTAAGGAGAAGCTTTTCTTCAGCAGAAACAAGGAAGCTGGTCAGAGTGGATAGGAAAATAAATGGAGCTAAAAGCAGGACAATCTTGAATGAAAATCCATTAGATGTTTCAAAAGACTGGAGCAAAGATTCACTTTTCAGGAGGCAAAGCTACGATGAAATGGTTTATGTCGAAGCACATTTATGTGTTTGAATGATCCAGATAGAAATAACACACTTTAAAGATTTCAAAGTGATGTTCAGAAAAACTCTCCATCCTATTTGACTGAGCTTGAACTCTTTTGAAAAGAAGAAGAAAAAAATGTCAGCATCTAAATGTGCAAAGCTGGTAGAGACAAATACCAAAAGACTTGCGCCTGAATACAGATGTACAGCAAACTTCTCAGATTTTTATTCCTTAATCAGTTCTAAAACTATGATTTGTTTTCCTTCCATTTCAAAATTAGGAACTACTTTGTGTTGGTTTGTCACAAAGCATCTAACAACCAAATACATTTAACCTTGTGGTTCGCAATGAGACACACTGTGAATACATTTACAAGGATATTTTCACTTTCGCAAGGTACTGTGAACTACAATCTTTTCCTGCTAAAACCTTTTAACACTCAAGTAATTTCAGACTGAAGCAGAATAGCCCACATCCATTGACACTCTTCTGGTTGTGGTTGTAAAATATCCATTTATCCTCTGGGAGGAGGCTGGCAGCAGACAAACGGGTCCACATTAGATTCATGTGGACAGAGAGGCCAGCGGCAGCCAGTCTCCTGGGCGGCTGCTGTTCACAGAGAGCACACAAAGACGACTGCCTTGATTGGATTCAGATCAGGTGTCTCAGAATGGCTGAGCTCCATGACAATGAGGGCTTCCTCAGAGACCACGACCGTGTGGATCCATCTCTTCCTGCAGCCGGCTGAGTTTACACAGCAGCACGCCAGACAGAAAGGCTCTCTCTGATGTGGCCCCCGTGGCCTCCAGGGTCCATGATCTGGCATCACAGCCACGTCTTTGTTTAAATGTGGCATTCTAAATGGCTGAACAATATTTCTTTCATACATGGAGGTTTTTGTTGTTTGTAGTGATATTTGTTGTGTTTTTTGAGTTAAATCTCCTAAAAGGAGAGTAACAGGTGCTGATCAGCAGAAGCTGATCTTCTCATGCTGGAACTATGAAACATGTGCTTGTTTGAGTATGACTGAGCAGGATTACTACAGACTCTAAAAAGTTGGCAAGAAGCAGAAGAATGGCTGTAAGATCAACTTCATCAACCTGGATCCTGGTGAACATCTACTGACAAAAAAAAACACATCACAACAAACCTTGTTATAAATTTAAAAAATACAATGTTAGGTTTGTTGAAAGCATAAGTTTAAATGTTACATTATTATATTCAAAAACACTTCATCTAGTTTTGAAATAACATTGTCTATTACTGTACTCTACACCATCTCAATTTAAACATATCAAGTTATCTCAAAAACTATATCTATGACTAGAAAAATATGTAAAGAATTGATCTATTAGAGAACATTTTTCCATCATCTAGGACAGTGGGAATAAATTTGATTACATTTGTGTAATTTTGCATACACTGGACAAACAGTTCAACAACAGCCACAAAAAAGTTTCTTATTTATATATAAAATGCAACTTGTGGTTGTTTGGTGTAAAACTGATGCAAAGATAATCAGAGGCTGAGACAGACTGCTGAAGCTGACATAATCATTGCTACAAAAAGAATGTTCTTTTCAAAATCTCACCATCACAATTCATCCATTCAGTTAATCACTTTTAGTCAGCAGAATTCACATTTCATTTCATTAAAATAAGGATTCAAAGTTCATATTCACAGCAGTTTTTTTTCCTAAACTGAAAAAAGTTAAAATATTTTTGGCAGAATATTGGAGACAAACTTTGTCTTCCACAAAGTTTGTAGAAGACAAACTAAGCAAGAGTTCATAGTCATCATCAGAAGTCTCAGTGGAACCAAAATGCTCACCAAAATTTGGGGCTTCAGTTTTTGTGGTGATAATTTACAGTATCTCAAATAATTACTGCAAGTGATCAGATGTAGATGAGTGCAAAAAGTCTCATTAATTTAAATGGTGTGATTTGTGCTTTAATTTTTTTTTGGCCCGGGCACAAAATGGTCAGCAAACTTCATTTCAGTCTCATCATATCCTCTGAACAGATGATGCTGAGAAAGAGTCCAGCTAAGATCCCGCTTTCAATCTAATCAACAGACTTATTGCTAGTAAAGGAGACAGATGTGGTGGTAATCATGGTCTTCTTGTGTTGGCAAAGGTTAACTTGAAAGAAATCCCTGCAGCCATCATCACTTGGCATCAATATGGCCTCACATGAAAGGAGAGGGCTGAGCCAAAAAGAACATTTTACTGGTCAGGTGAGAGGTTCAGCTGAAAGAGTGGAGCATACATCTGCTTGATCTCCTTCTAAGCTTAGAACATATTAAGCTGTTCAGATACTAGTGCAATTGAAGTGACAAAAATTATATTATATTCCTGATTTTCTATTGCTTCACTTCAAGCTTAATAAAAAGCCTAGAAAATATTGCATGGGGAATGGTCTTTTCAAGCTGTTGCACCCTAATTGTGGAATTTTCTCCCATTGTTTTTACATTTTGTTGATTCTGTTGATTATTTTAAAACGCAGCTAAAAACCTATTTGTACAGACAGGCTTTTAATCTAATTTGATGTTATCTTTTATGTGCTTTTCCTTCATTTTTCTGTGAGGTACTTTGTGATTTTATCTGTGAAAGGTGCCATATAAATAAAATTTTACTTACTTACAGAGTAAAAGTTAAGTTGAATTTATTTACAATGATAATAATGAGGAGGAGGACCCAGGATGGAGCTACGGTATCTGGAAACAGGAGGAGAGTGGTTAGATCCAGCAGCTAAATCAGGATGTGAAAACTTGAAGATATGAGAAATAAATGGGGCTTAATGGGAAGGTATGAGATCAATGATTGGAGAGGTCTTGTCAGTCCTGGAGGTGAGATGGAATCCAAGGGAGTGGAGTCTGAAGCCAGGAAGGATGGACGGGTGAGCGGGAGAGAGAGGGCAGGCAGAGGAACAGCAGAGGGAATGTGAACTGGATATTATCTGTCACCTGGGTAAGTGACTGATAAGCATATCAAAGAAGACAAAAAAAAGAAGAAAAAGTTAATAATTCAAGGAAGGACACTCAGGGTCAGCTGGCATGGCATTACCAACTACATTTGGATCATCAGGCAAGTGGTGCCTCCAGGGGTGGTCAGATGGGGTTAGTGGAAATTTTGATGTGGCACACCAAATTGGTCCTCCTTGTAGTAACTCGGGTAGATTTCAGCATGTGGTTGTGCATTAATTATTTACTCATTATTTATGTATTAATTGATTGAGCTTTACATTTATGTCTTCACTGAAGAACGAGACTGTATAGGGGCTAGTAGGGAGACCAGCGATTTTCCATGGGTGGCTGCAGCCCCTTGGATCACCCCTCGGGGACACCACTGCATCAGGCGAAGAAGAGATGTGCTGCAGCTTGTTTTAGGCCTCTCAGCCAAATGAGGAAATCTCCAACAGGTGTGTGGAATGCAGTGGCCCGGATACTTCCTACTTTTACTTGAGTAAATGTAGAGTAGATATGCTGAAGTTGTGCTATTCTTACTTGAGTACAATTTTTGGGTACTCTACCCACCTTGTGCTTGTGGGTAATTCATATTTTCTGCTATAGTAGTTATTTTTTGAGGTCTATTTTCATAGTTTATTGTTGTGTTCCACTTCCTGAATATTTTTTCCTATCATAATCTACTGTGTTTTCATTTCAGTTATGCCATATTCTGTTCCCTGTATTAATTATTGATCAAAAGGTTTTGCCATATTGGTTTTTCCCTTTGTATTTAATTTCTTAGTTTATTCTTCCATTTTGTTTTTTGTGCATTTCAGTTTAGTTTTCTTAGCTTAGTGTTAGCCTTCCTTGGTCCATGTTCTCTTTAGCTTCTGTCACGTTTTTAGTCTGCCTCCCAATTTTATTGTGTTCATGCTCACCAGTAATCTCTTGTGCCATTTACCTGCAATGCCTCATCACCCTCGTGTTTCAATTGATCTGCCTCTCAAGCTCTTGATTTTTTGCTGTTTAGCGCCAGATTCTCTGTTTTCAACTTCCGTTTACAACTTTTTCGCTCCATGTTGTGTTCTGTTTTTCTGTTCCTGAATTTAGTCCCTCTGTGTGCGAGAAGAGCATGTGACTACGGGCCAAGAGTGAGCACGCACGCTGTTTTTTTTTTTTTTTCTTTTGCAGCCTGTGGAGCTGTATGTATGGGGAGAATATTGATGTGGAAACGCAGACTGACATAACACCTGTTACAACACTGGAGAAAGTCACGGTACACACCGAATGCTGCAAAAAGCCAAAAAGTCCCGATATGCTGAGGGGTACAATTTAGAAGTGGTGGTACTGCGTACCGCTGTGTACTGGCCCACTTAAAGCACTGGTTATACAACATCAAACAAGTTTAACATCAGACGAAGGTAGGCTGAGTAACCACAAAACGGTGCTTTTTAAATGATGAGGGTTTATATATATATATATATATATATATATATATATATATATATATATATATATATATATATATATATATATATATATATATAATTATTATTTATGAAGTGAACAAAGCTATTCAAACCAACTGGACGCTATGTTAAAATAAAATGCCCCCCAGTAAGCCATTCATTGACTGTAATTTATCATATTCTAGGCTTCACTTTCACTTGCCACATCAAGGCCTGATGACTACACTACCAGGAAATTCAAGAAACTACTGGAATAGAACCTGGCAACATTAAGTAAGCTAAAAGATCTCAAAAAGCATCATACCTTCTAAAGAAACTGAAGCTGAGATAGTCACAGACATCTGTCCCTCTGGAATAGGTTTGAAGTTCATTTCTAAGGTTTGGGGACTTCAATGAACCACAGTGACAGACATTACTCAGACAAGGAGATAACATGGAGCAGTGGTGAGATCACTCCAAGAGCACCTCAACAACACATCCAGGAGGTCACAAAAGAACCCAGAACAACATCTAAAGCACTGCCAACTTTACTGGTCTCAGTTAGGGTCAGAGTTCATAAGTCAACAAGATCAATGTGACTGGGCAAAATGGTCAAACCCATGCTGACCAAGAAAGCACTAGCACTTGGGAGACAAAAACACATCTTGGAAAATGTTTTGTGAACTGACCAGAATAAAACATAACTTTATAGAAGTTGGGTATCCTGTTAAATCTGGTGTAAAACTAAGTATTTTATAAGAAAGACCATACTGATAGTCGAATATGGAGATGGTAGAGTGATTTTCACTTTTAAAGACCTGGACAATGTACCATTGCTGATGAAATAAATAATTCTGAGCTAAAAAAGGTATTTAAGTAGGATATGTCAACTACATTAATTTAATTACCTCTATTCAACTTGTTGCATACTGCAAGAATTTGCATATATTAAATGTCATAGTTTTAACATGGTGTAAAATACCAATTTGTGATAATATGGTTTGTTGTTTGCTGCCTCTGACTTGGAGAGAGATGTCTTAGTGACTTTGTGCTGGCCCCTGGTTAACGTGTGCCCAGTCATAAGGAATCATCCGTGCTGTGTATAAGTTTTACAAAAGTTTTTAAAACTTTTTAAACCCAGAAAGCACAGTTCTTACCTGCTCATGTGGCACATTCTTCGTCCTAGTGCTACTTCTGTCACATTCAGAGGGTTTACTTTGGAAAGACTACCACACTTTGGTTGATAACAGATACCAACCCCCCCCTACACACACACGCGCGCGCACACACAAATAGACACGTCTTTAGCATGTCATAATATTTAGACCTGAGTTAGAGGAGATGTCATCAGCATGTTTCTGGACAGAGCTGTGCCTGCTAGGATTTATGGGCCATTTCATGCTCTCATTTCCTTTAGTAGGTAATACATGTCACTTTTATAACACTGCTGAAGTTGAAGTGTGGAGGTGAAATGTTAAGTGATGCTTCAGAGATATGCAAAAGGAAGATATTGGTTTAGCCTTTAGGAGGATAATCCAGCACTTATCCAGCCACTAGCCTCTTCCTAGCTCTAACAGAGCAGATCTTTGTCCTTGATGAGCCCTTGCAGTGCATCACAGCCTCCAGGAGGACAACTTCTTCCAGAACTGACAGTTCAGAGTTAGGCAGTCATTTCCCTGTTGGGTATAATTTCTTATTTGCACCCTTAAGTAAATTTATCTGTCATCTTTTGCTAAACACTAGTTCTAGTGTGACAACGACTCTCTCCTTTCTGTTCTGTACGTTTATTGTATCAGCCTTCTGTCCACGGTGTAATATTTTTTTTCTATTCTTTATTCTGTTTTTATATATATTTCATATTCTTTGAGTCTGTTTTTCTGTTGTTGCCTGTCACTGCCACTTTGAAATTTCCCCATCATGGGACAATAAAGGATATTTCTATTCTATTCTATTCTATTCTATTCTATTCTGTACATGGAATATCGAAGAAGTACAGTATGTTCAGACCTTATGGCAGCTGAAACAAATGATTTCAGGACCATTAAGAACTTCAGATTGAGCTGTTTGCTTCCACTCTAGGTACCAAAGTGTTGGCCTGAACCACTGTGAGGTAAATCTTTTCGGATAACAAGCATCCAACTGGACAGGTAGCAAAGAAGTCATTTCTGTTTAGAAAAACATTGACAGACTAAAGTTTTGCTGGAAATACAAGGATTTTTTTCTCTTCTTTCTAATATATCAAAAAGTGGGGTAAAATCCCATTCAAAAGATGGGATTTTACTCACAATTCTGACCAAAACCACTATCATGAATAAATACAAATAAATACCCATTGTGGTGCAATCCAGCTCCTTTTAAGAATAAATGCAAAAGCCAGTAAATTATGATTGACTCCAAGGAGTAATGTCAGTGGGTAGTCAGGAAGAAGAAGGGTATCTGAAGTGGATGTGGACCTAAAACAGTGCTGAAAATGAGAGACTAAGGATGCATATGAAAATGTTTTTTTAAAAAGACAGCAGTGCTTGATACAAATGATGAGCATCAAAAAAATCTGATGAAGAAGTAATGAATCAGGCTGGCTTATAACTGCTGGGAAGATGATTGAATGACCAGGTGAATGTAATCAGGAGAAAGCAATAATCTATGCAATAATCTAATAACTGACTATAAAATATGAATCTAAACAAACACAGAAAGAACAGAACCCACAAACGAAGTAATTTCAACAAGAGGGATGAAACTTGTATGACAACAAATAGCAAAAACCTAAAATTAATCAAAACACACAACCAAGTGATACCAAAAACACTAACCATGACAAAAACATTTAAAATGTAGAAAATCTATTCATTTTTTTCAGTATTCCATGGAAAAGGAAAGAAATGAAAAAATGTTGAAGCCATAAAATGCAACATTTTAGAAAGCTTTGTACAAATGCTTTTGTTTTATCATTAATTATATATAATTAATGATAATTATATATATATATATATATATATATATATATATATATATATATATATATATATACCCCTCAGCCAAGTCATCAACAAGACTGGCTACGGATACCGACTCAAGAACGGAGCCACCATCAGTCACCTCCTCTACATGGATGACATCAAGCTGTACGCTAAGAGCAAACGAGACATCGACTCACTGATCCACACCACCAGGATCTACAGCACTGACATTGGGATGTCATTCGGACTAGAGAAGTGTGGTCGGATGGTTACACATAGAGGGAAGGTCATCCACACAGAAGGGGTCTCACTCCCAGAGGGAGCAATAGCAGACATTGAGGACAGTTACAAGTACCTGGGAATACCACAAGCAAATGGCAGCCTCGATGAGGTCACAAGGAAAGGAGCCACAGCCAAATACCTCCAACGAGTAAGGCAAGTCCTGAGAAGCCAGCTCAATGGCAAGAACAAGATCCGTGCGATAAACAGCTATGCCTTGCCAGTAATCAGATACCCTGCAGGAATAATAAGCTGGCCAAAGGAAGAGATAAAGACCATGGATGTTAAAACTCGGAAACTACTAACCATGCATGGAGGGTTCCACCCTAAATCCAGCATCCTGAGACTATACGCGAGCCGTAAGGATGGAGGCAGAGGACTAGCGAGTGTGAGAGCCACTGTCCAGGATGAAACATCCAAGATCCATAAATACATCAAGGTCAAAGCCTCAACCGACGATGTGCTCAGCGAATGTCTCAAACAATGGGGACCAGAGGATGAGGTGCTGGAGGAACCATCATGGGAGGATAAGCCCCTACATGGGATGTACCACCGACAAATAACTGAAGTGGCTGATATCAGGAAATCCTACCAATGGCTGGAAAAAGCTGGACTCAAGGACAGCACAGAGGCACTCATCCTGGCTGCACAGGAACAGGCCCTAAACACCAGAGCAATAGAGGCTCAGATCTACCACACCAGACAAGATCCAAGGTGTAGATTGTGCAAGGAGGCCCCTGAGACAGTCCAACACATAACAGCAGGGTGCAAGATGCTGGCAGGGAAAGCGTACATGGAACGTCATAACCAAGTGGCGGGCATAGTGTACAGAAACATCTGTGCAGGATATGGACTGGAAGCCCCGAGATCAAAGTGGGGCACACCCCCAAAGGTGGTGGAGAATGACCGAGCTAAGATCCTGTGGGACTTCCAGATCCAGACAGACAAAATGGTAATGGCGAACCAACCGGACATCGTGGTGGTGGATAAACAACAGAGGAAAGCCGTTGTGGTGGATGTAGCAATACCAAGCGATTGCAACATCAGGAAAAAGGAACACGAGAAACTGGAGAAATACCAGGGCCTCAGAGAGGAACTGGAGAAGGCCTGGAAGGTGAAGACCACAGTGGTGCCTGTGGTCATCGGGGCCCTCGGGGCAGTCACCCCCAAGCTGGAGCAGTGGCTAAAACAGATCCCAGGAACAACATCAGACATCTCAGTCCAGAAATGCGCAGTTCTCGGCACAGCCAAGATACTACGCAGAACCCTCAAGCTCCCAGGCCTCTGGTAGAGGACCCGAGCTCAGAGGTTGAGAAAGACCACCCGTGGAGGGTGAGAAGGGAATTTTTTTTTTTAATATATATAAAATTCCCTTCTCACCCTCCACGGGTGGTCTTTCTCAACTTCTGAGCTCGGGTCCTCTACCAGAGGCCTGGGAGCTTGAGGGTTCTGCGTAGTATCTTGGCTGTGCCGAGAACTGCGCATTTCTGGACTGAGATGTCTGATGTTGTTCCTGGCATCTGTTTTAGCCACTGCTCCAGTTTGGGGGTGACTGCCCCGAGGGCCCCGATGACCATAGGCACCACTGTGGTCTTCACCTTCCAGGCCTTCTCCAGTTCCTCTCTGAGGCCCTGGTATTTCTCCAGTTTCTCGTGTTCCTTTTTCCTGATGTTGCAATCGCTTGGTATTGCTACATCCACCACAACGGCTTTCCTCTGTTGTTTATCCACCACCACGATGTCCGGTTGGTTCGCCATTACCATTTTGTCTGTCTGGATCTGGAAGTCCCACAGGATCTTAGCTCGGTCATTCTCCACCACCTTTGGGGGTGTGCCCCACTTTGATCTCGGGGCTTCCAGTCCATATCCTGCACAGATGTTTCTGTACACTATGCCCGCCACTTGGTTATGACGTTCCATGTACGCTTTCCCTGCCAGCATCTTGCACCCTGCTGTTATGTGTTGGACTGTCTCAGGGGCCTCCTTGCACAATCTACACCTTGGATCTTGTCTGGTGTGGTAGATCTGAGCCTCTATTGCTCTGGTGTTTAGGGCCTGTTCCTGTGCAGCCAGGATGAGTGCCTCTGTGCTGTCCTTGAGTCCAGCTTTTTCCAGCCATTGGTAGGATTTCCTGATATCAGCCACTTCAGTTATTTGTCGGTGGTACATCCCATGTAGGGGCTTATCCTCCCATGATGGTTCCTCCAGCACCTCATCCTCTGGTCCCCATTGTTTGAGACATTCGCTGAGCACATCGTCGGTTGAGGCTTTGACCTTGATGTATTTATGGATCTTGGATGTTTCATCCTGGACAGTGGCTCTCACACTCGCTAGTCCTCTGCCTCCGTCCTTACGGCTCGCGTATAGTCTCAGGATGCTGGATTTAGGGTGGAACCCTCCATGCATGGTTAGTAGTTTCCGAGTTTTAACATCCATGGTCTTTATCTCTTCCTTTGGCCAGCTTATTATTCCTGCAGGGTATCTGATTACTGGCAAGGCATAGCTGTTTATCGCACGGTATATATATATATATATATATATATATATATATATATATATATATATATATATATATATATAAATATATAAGAGTATTTTGCATAGGACCATCCGTATTGCTGCCTAAAAAAAATTGCAGTAATATTGGAGTTTTTCCGTGTGTGTGTGTGAGTGTGTTTGTGTGTGAGATATGTGTGTGTGTAGGGCAGAGAGAGTTATAATAACCACTCATCCTTTAAATTTAACCATAAACTTTTAATTAATCAGATGGACTTGTGTGGCTCAAGCAGTAACTCCATTATGACCAATAGCAGAGAGGAGGTGTTCAGGTCACGGTGGTGTCTGCCAGGGAAATGGTGCTCTGTGAAGGCTCTCTGCTGCATCATGAACTGCTAACCTGGCAAAACACTCTTGACCCCTGACTCAGACCAAGCAGAAATATCGCTGCTTTGAGGACTGGCGAACCATTTAAACTTGCTGACTTCTATCATTTTCTATGGAATGCCAAGAGAGGCATCAATGGATCAATTCAATTAAAAGAAACATATCTGTCATGTTCATTTAATAGCATATTGGACAGTGTTGGTGTTTAGTGTGGGTGCTGTAACATGGATTGATAGAGCTGAAAGATATCCTGGCAGATTAATGGTATTTCATTTGATTTCATTACTCTGGATCAGGGTCCAGAGGCCCAGAAGATATGGAAAAAGCAGTCAGTGAGAGTGTAACAGCTCGCCCCCTTTAAAGTGCTCTGACTTAATGCAGACTAATGGAATGTTTTTGGTGTACATGAATGAAAGTGAATTAAAGATGCAGTGTGTAACTTTTATGAAAAATGTTTTTTTTACATATTTGTTAAAATTATCATTATGTCGTGACAGTATGATATAAGACATAATCTGTGAAAAAATCAAGCTCCTCTGTCTTCTTCCAGTGCTCCCAGTACTAATTCCAGAAATACACCACTCAATCAGAAACAACCAATCAGAGCAAGGAGGAAGGTCATAGCACTGTCAATCACCCTCACTGATGTGCTGTTCATACACTCCCCATTACTGTCTGCTGTGCTAGAGCTGGATCATAACAACATACCCTGCCACAAATGCTAAGGCTAGTTAGCGTGGCCACTGATGACGGCAGATAAACAGTTATCCTGGAACTGTATGTTGGTTCTCCACCATTAGCAAATTTAGCAGCGGGTACATGAGGGTGACTGACTGCACTAATACCTTCCTCCTGGCTCACATTGGATGTTTTTTGGTCAGGAGTGGTGCATTTCTTTAGACAGTAATAGTAGCTTAGGGAGGAGATGCAGGAGCTCGATTTTTTTCACAGATTATCTGTCTCATAACATACTGTCACAACATGGTGACAGTTTTAACAAATAAGCAAAAACCATATTTTTGTAAAAGTTATACTTTTACAAAAGTTTTACTTTTACAGCTTTAAGGTTAAAACCAGCTGAGAATTTCTTGCATTGAGGAAAAATAAATATAAAAATCCCATCTGCTTCAATGCTCTATATGTTACATGTTTTTCATCCCCACAACTTCTGCTCATTTGATTTATTCTTTTTTTTTGTGCCATTTTCTTTATACCTCTAAGTTCTATGTTTAACTGGTTTATTTTGATCCAAATGCAGACCTTCACTGACCAACTTAAATTAATATTAATATTTATTGAAGTACTGTGATGATGAACATGGTTATCTTGCAGAGAGCCAAAGATGAGTTGTTGGTCCAAGTTTTCTCCAGAGAGGACAAATTAAGCAGTTGTTTAGGTTTTTTGTTGTTTACATACAATTGGAAGAGGCACTGGGAAATGCAAGATGGCTGCTGGATATCGCCCTTATGTACCACATCTTTTCCAGAGACGTCCATACATTTTTTAATGAGACAATGTACACTCTTTACTAAGGCATCACCTTAGTTGCCTTCTATCACTGGAGGAGACTTTCTCCAGTCCCCTCCAATGTTACAGGAGGGTAAAAACTTCTATCCTTGAGGTATCCTGCATGGCAGAGCATTTATTAAGTGCTGTAAGAAGGAATGGCAATATTATAAAGCGATAAAGAGCAGTAAAAGCTTTCATATGGCCACTAGTTTGCTCATGTTCAAGTCTGATTTAGTACAGAATGCTTCTTGGTTTTCATTGACAGCTATGGGTGACAGTTTCCTTCTGGATTTTCTCCATCTTGATCTTGAGAAATTTCAATTTAAAGGATAAACTTCAGTTTGCTGTCAAGTAGTTTGACTAACAAGATCCTTAGAGGATGCTGTGAAACATTTCACTTAGTTTAATTAAAGAGGTGAGTTTAAAAACTACGAAAGTTAATATTTCCTAATGTCTGTAAGACCCTAAAGGCTTTCACATCATCTGAAGCTGAACAGTCAATATGTGGACATGTGGTTGCGGACAGTTCATTTTCGCACACACATTTCACACAGTGGCACAGACCACCTGGTGGACACCCCTCCTGCTTCAGTATGTGTCACACCCCTACCCGCCAGGGTCCCCACTCCCTCCCTGGATCCTATTTTGCTTTCCTATTTTGCTTTTAAGAAACAGTCACAGAGAGAGTGCCACACCCTTCTGTGGGCAGCCTCCTCTGTGGACAATGACGTTGCTATTTCCATCCAGGAGTTTTTAGCCTTTTGACAGTCTTATTATATTAGTAGTTATTTAGTGAAGAACCATCCAAATGTACATAATTTTTAACAGCGTCAGATGAACATTCCTCAAAAGTCTTTATGTCTCAAAGATAAATACAAAGACCGAACAGTGGCAGTGGACAGGTTGAAGGGAAACATCAACAGCTTATCCTGCTCTCTCTCATCCTCATTTCACAATCTTTGCCTGCTAAAGTAATTTAATATACCCAGTTTTCATAGTTATCCTTACTATGTCTACCCTCATAACTGGATTACTTCAGATTTTAGGACTGCAGGATTCTTACTTTTTACTTCATTTTTACCCTTTTTTCTGCTTCTGAGCCCAACAAGAGCAAGATGCCTCAGGTTAACACTGTGGACAATAGCAGTATTACATAAAGACTTCAACCGGTAGAACTGAAGATTCCCCAACTGGAGAGGAATACAGGTTCTAGAAATGAAACAACCCTACTAATGACTCAAAACAACAGACAGCTCAGTATTATACAAAGACTTCAATTGTTAGAAATGAAGATTCATTAACTGGAGATGAATATTGAGATCAACGCAGGCTCTAGGAATGAAACAACCCTACCAATTACTCAAAACAACGGACAGCTTCCAGCCACATCAGTGAACAGCACACCCTGGAACTCTTTGGAAGCTATGACAAAAAATAAATCTCTGATGTGACGACCAATGGGAAGGACTCTTCACCTAGATGACACAAAGTTCCCAGCATTAAGCTGAGATATCCCTTCTTCAACACCTGCTCCAAGAGCTAAACATCACCCAGTTGGAGCCGACAAAATTCCATCTTCCTCAATCCTGGCACCAAAGGTCAAAACAACCAATTTGGGCCATAACAGATCCACACTCCACTGGGATTCCACTGAAAAACAGGTTTGCGGAACTTCAGTAGGAGTCTTAAAACAACAACAGGAGCTATAAGGCAAGATCAACACAATTTCCTCCTAAAATGAACACCAAAAAAAAACAAAAGACATGGAAAAAGTTCTTATTGTGGGTGATTATGTGGTGAAAGAAATCCACAACCTCTGCAATACAAATAGGACTAAGGTAATCTGTTTCCCAAATGACACAGTTTATGATGTTACTGCAAAAATACTCTCAATAACCACTGATCACCCGAATATTGGGAATCTAATTATACACATTTGAGCTAATGATATCACCAAACAAAAAACAGAAGTCCTGAAAAATTACTTTAATTATCTTCTAAGCATTATCGGAAGTCTAAAAATGAAAGTTTTTATCAGTGGACAGCTACCGGCAGTTCAACGGGGAGATGAGAGATACAGTAGACTGCTTATCAGTAATAAATGGCTCCTAAAAACATGCGCTACCAGCTCAGTGCACTTCATTGACAATTACAGGTTCTTTTGGGAGCATTATCATCAATACAAATGAAATGGAGTATCCTTAAATAGGGCCGGAACAAAACTTCTCACCTCAATCATTTTACATCCTGTTAATAAAACAACCTGCTCTCTCCAACCACAGGACAATGTAAACAACGAGATCACTGCCCCAGCCAAGATGTGGTAGGAATCTGGCCATGGCTCCAAACCAACATGTCTGATAAGGATGGATCAGGAGCACATTCTTCCAATACAAACTGATATACTAGCTGGAAACAGAGCTGCTCCTCTACCCCGGCTCCTCGCCAACACCTACTGGAACTCAGGACAACTCATCAGAAAATTAGTCACCAGAACGGATGATTTTCGACATCATCAAGAAATGGGCTGCCATGTTTTGCTAGGAACTTCCCTCTTGAGTACCCAAAAAGCATGCTTTACTTCATCAGAACCACCAGGTTCTGGTCCATCAGAACCACATCCACTCTGTATATCTGCAGTTTGAGATGGGGGTCCAGACATTAGTTCTATACCTGTCCTCCTCCAGAAAGCATCTGGCCCCCTGGTGGTAAGATACAGGAGTATCCCTGTCAGAAGTACTAATAGTGAAATAGAAAGGAAATGCAGTGGTCTAAAATTAAGCCTCAGACTTATCCCCTGTTTAAAGCAACCTCAAACTGCAGAAGTATCTACCCCCAAGTCACTTAAACTGGCTCTGCTAAATATAAGATCACTATCAGCTAAAGAACTTTTACTTAATAACTTCATTACTGAGCATATTGATGTTATATTTCTTACAGAAAAGTGGTTGGATGGCAACAATGAAACACCTATACTAATTGAATCAGCACCTCCTAAATATAATATTTTATACTTCGTTGAATATTTGGGAATTGAGATAAAAGACCATAAATGAAGTCTGATACTAACTCTATGCAAAACCCCAAAATATGTGGCAAATTTTTTCAATGACTTTAGCAAGCTGTTATCTGTGATATATATTGATTATGATTGTTTATTAATTGTGGGGGACTTAAACATTCATGCTGACAACCCAATAGACAGAGAGGCAAAAATGCTGAATGATGTACATCAAAACTTTGGTTTGACTCAACATGCTAAACAGCTGACACATAATTGAGGACACACTCTGGATTTGATGATCAGTAAGGGTGTAAATATCTCAAAGGTCTCTGTAATTGATGCCACTCTGTCTGATCCCTTTTCTGTTGTTTTTGAAAGTACAATCTCTGTTGACTCGCTTAGTAAAACATATATTACAAAACATTCTTTTAGAGACAACACAGCTGAAACTTTTAATCAAATCTACTCCTCAACCCCAATTCTATGGTGTAACCCAGTATGGAGTTAGTGGATCATTTCCTTTCTAAGATTTCAGATGTCATCGATTTAATAATGCCTGTTAAAGTGAAGGTCATGTCAGGTAGGAAGAAATCTCAGTGGATAAGTGTTCCGCTTATAAGAAATGAAAGAAGCCTTTGTCGATGGGCTGAACGTAAATGGTGTAAAACTCAACTTCACATTTACTATGAAATCTACAAAGAAAGGCTGCGAAGCTATCTCTCATCACTAACACATGCAAGGGGTACATTCTTTGCGGAAATCATAAACAAAGACATCAACAATGCTTGTGCCTTGTTGGTAAATTCATTGCAGGCCCTGGTAGAGTGGAGTTCAGGTGTTACAGTCACAGGTGAGTTTGTCAATCTGTCAACTGTGGCAAACAAGGCACGAGCATTGTTGATGTCTTTGGGTTGTCAACATGAATGTTTAAGTCCCCCACAATTAATAAACAATCATAATCAATATGATTATGATTGATATGATTAAGATAACAGCTTGCTAAAGTCATTGAAAAAATTTGCCACATATTTTGGGGTTTTGCATAGAGTTAGTATCAGACTTCATTTGTGGTCTTTTATCTCGTAAGATGTGATGGCATACATTTTTTGTGCATATGCATGGTTTACACGTGAGGCCCCAGGTAAATAGTCTTATATAGACATGATGATGATCTAAACACATATAAGTTACCCCATCATCCATATTTAGAACTGATCGGCAGTCAACCAATTACTACTGCAAATGTCAGCCCCATCCAAATAGTCACATTTCTACATTGTTTCTACATTGTTTCTTCCTGCAGGAACAATTATGATATTGAACAGTTGATCAGATTTGGACTCAAATGCAGGAATAAACCTTATTTTATGTTTTAAATCATGATCATGAGGATGCAGAATTTAATAAGGATACAGAGTAGTACTGTCATGTTTGGTGCATCATGCTTTGTTCTTGGAAGCCCACCGTCTGCCTTTGAAGAGTTACAGTCATCTAACAATGTTAGAAGGAAATATGACTCTGGTAAGGAGCAACAGATCCATTTCTCTTTACAGCGGCCTTGTACTGGATACCAAGAAGTCACATTCCAGCCTGGCAAACCCACACGTGACTTCATAAAAAACTGACCACATGGGCCTTGTGTGGGCCGTCTTTTATGTCTAAAGTCTAAGGATCCATATCTCAGTCCCCTTAATCAGTCAAAACTGTCTGATTTATCTTTTTTCAATTTCAGCAAGAAAACTGAAAGAAGAATGAAACCGATTCATGAGTTATGACACTTGCAGCTGAACTTGAGCTTTTAAACTGGATATGATCTTTCTTTGGCTCAAACTAATCATTTTACAGTCCATCTATAATCACTGTCTTAGTTACTTTAACAAATGTAGAGGATCAGGTAACTATGAGGTCTACCTAGCTGGCATATGACTAAAAAGGAAGGTTGCTTATGTGACAGGTTAAAATATACAGGTCAGAAAGGTTCATAATAGAATATACAGGCTAAAAGGTTCACAGTATAATTTATGTACCATTAAAAAATTATTCACATTTCATAATTATTATTTTTGTTATAATCATCCCATTTGAAAACATTTCTAATTCAGTACAAACAGTTTAATTACTATGTATATTATTTACAATTCATTAAGTGTTAAAAGCATTGCTAAAATGATACAAAGGGTATAAATCCTATGTGTACTAATTACAGTTCAGTAAGAATTTGATGATTCTCAGATTGACTGCTTTGTTAGAACTGTTTTTGTGCCTGCGCAAAGAGGTGCTGTGGTTCTTTTGAATTGTTTGAAGCATTGTGGAGTCAGGATGTTGGCTTCATCATTGTCCTTCATTGGCTCAAAAGTTTCCACCGACCTTTCCCAACTCATTGCAGCGGAGGCCGCAACACTTATACAGTAGATGATGATCATAACATCATATAAAGAAAGAGTCATTATTGGGTCTTGGTAAGATCTTCTGGCATGCATAAGGACTCTAAAAAAAGAACTCTTTGGGCCCCCCTTTAAATGTGATGGAAAAAGGAATACAGTTGCAGCGTATTTGTGACATCCATCGGCATGGATTGGTCAGCACAGAATTAAAATCTATCAATTCTTTTGTAAGAAATAAAAAAGCATAGCATTGTCAAAATAAAAAGGAAAAAATTACAGTTTTGATTGACATTGCTACTTTATTTCTTTCATGTAGCTCTTTCAAACTCGAGATAATTAAGTTGGAAGATCTTCCTCATGCCACGGAGACCAAATATTTCGCAGTGGAAAACTGATGTTTTCTTTTTGATCATGATGGCACAAAATTACATTTCAATTTATTTGCCAATTGCACTTTGTACTCTGCTTTTTACCATTGCACAATTTTTAGACTAAACTGTAGTTTCATCTGTTTTCAAGAAACTTCCCAGATTATTACTCAGCTACAGTTCTGAAATGTGCCACATGATGATCAGTCATAATGTTGTTCATTCATAATGTTAAATGGATGTTTGGTCTTTTTATTGGATAAAGTGACAAAAACAATAGACAATGAAAAAAGGAGTTTAAAAGAGAAAGTAAAACTGAGAAGTAAAAAGCATTATTTACTTGTTCTATACAGTTGAAACCAGATATTTACATACCCTGTATGAAAAACAATTTTTCTTTGTGTCTGACATTAAATCAGGTGGAAAATTTCCAGTTAGGATGACTAAAGATATGTATATTTGAGAAATGCCAGAATAAGATTTTAAAAATATTTTTATCAAATTAAGGAGTTTATATACACTACAACTGCCATGTCTTTTAACAAACTCAAGAAGTCCAGAAGATCTCATCGGTTTGTAAGCTTCTGAAAAGATAATTGAAGTAGCTGGAGTCACACCTGTGGACATAGTTAATGCAACACCTCAAACACACTCCTCCCTTGAGTGACATCATTGGAAAATCAACACAAATCAGTCAAATTACCTGGAAGAGAACTGTGTACCTCCACAGGTCTGGTTAATCCTTGGGCACAGTTTCAAGATCCTTGCAGGAGATGTGTTAACATGTTTAACAACTATGTACATGATACACACTATGAAAATATTGGACCATCATACTGTTCAAGAAGAAGATGGCTTCTGTGTCCCAGCGATGAATATGTTTTATTGACAGATTCAGTTCAGGAACAAGCTCATCAACCTCCTCTCCTACCCCTAGTCAAACAGATATCCCACCCTCCTTTGACTCACAGCTTTCATGTCAAGCCCCAGATATTTTATCCTCAGTCATGGACTCTTCTGCTTCCACAAATTTGTCCTCAACCAAATCAGGAGATGCTGCTGCTCCCTTTCCCTCCCCTCCCACTTTTCTGTCTCTTGAAGTCAGCTGAAGAGGCAGATTGAGAGAATGAACCGGAACAAGGCTACAGGTTCAGATGGTGTCAGCCCCAGAGTCCTGAAGGCCTATGCAGACCAGCTTGATGGGATTTTGCAACACCTTTTCAACCTTAGCTTCACCCAAGAGAAGGTTCCGTTGATGTGGAAGACATCCTGTCTGGTTCCGGGTACCAACGAAAACTCATCTATCAGTCATTAATGACTATAGACCTATTCCCCTGACATCCCACATCATGATGGTCTTGAAGAGACTCCTGTGGCCCACCTGAGTAAGCAAACCAGCAGAAGTCAGGACCCCCTGCACAAGAGTACCACAGAGGACTGTACTCTAACCATTTCTTTTCACTCTGTATACTTCAGACTTCCAGCACAAGTCAGACTTCTGTCATCTTCAGAAATACTCAGATGACTCTTCAGTTGTCAAGTGTTTCGAAGATGGTCAAGAAGCCAAGTACAGAGAGCTGTTGGACCGCTTTGTGGCACAGCGTGGGAACAATCATCTCATCTTGAATGTAAAGAAAACAAAGGGAATTATTGTAGATTTCAGGAGAAACAGGGTTAGATCAAACTCTATTTTCATCACGGGAGAAAAATGGGGGTGGTTGAAGAATGCAGATACCTTGGTGTTCATCTGGACAACAGACTGGACTGGAGACTCAACAGTGAAGTCATCTACAAGAAGGGACAGAGCAGACTGTGTTTCTTGAAGAGCCTTAGATCCACACAAAATCTTGCCTCGGGCACCAGTGTGGCTAGGGCCAGCCCTGCTTCTATTCTTCAAGGTCTGCAGCAAGATGCAGACCTTGAAGGATTTTACATAAAATCAAAAAAATTATGGACCACCCTGAGCATCCTCTTCATGAGACTGTCATGGAAAAACAGTGTCTTCAGTTGGAGGCTTCTTCAAATTTGCTGTAATACAGACAGCAACAGAAGATCCTCTCTGCCCACAACCATCATCATCTACAACAACTCTTTGAAGAATCTTGAATAATTTGAGTTACAACAACATTTAATTTCCCTTTGGGATTAATAAAGTATTTTTGAAACTGAATTTAATTAAATATCAACATGGGATGAAAGACCACTGAGAGCAGAAGAAGCCCAACATAAAGGCAGGATACAAAACCAGATTATGGTTTGCAAATGATAATGATAAAGACTTTAAGTTTTGGAGTCATATCCTACAGTTTGATGAAATTAAAGTTGAAGTGTTTGGCCTCAAAAACCATCACATATTTGGGGGAAAAAGCGGGAAGCTGTGAAGCCCGGGAACACACAAATTCTAACTGTGAAGCACTGGTGTGTGTGTGTGTGTGTGTGTGTAGAAAAAAAAAAAATTCCCTTCTCACCCTCCACGGGTGGTCTTTCTCAACCTCTGAGCTCGGGTCCTCTACCAGAGGCCTGGGAGCTTGAGGGTTCTGCGTAGTATCTTGGCTGTGCCGAGAACTGTGCATTTCTGGACTGAGATGTCTGACGTTGTTCCTGGGATCTGTTTTAGCCACTGCTCCAGCTTGGGGGTGACTGCCCCGAGGGCCCCGATGACCACAGGCACCACTGTGGTCTTCACCTTCCAGGCCTTCTCCAGTTCCTCTCTGAGGCCCTGGTATTTCTCCAGTTTCTCGTGTTCCTTTTTCCTGATGTTGCAATCGCTTGGTATTGCTACATCCACCACAACGGCTTTCCTCTGTTGTTTATCCACCACCACGATGTCCGGTTGGTTCGCCATTACCATTTTGTCTGTCTGGATCTGGAAGTCCCACAGGATCTTAGCTCGGTCATTCTCCACCACCTTTGGGGGTGTGCCCCACTTTGATCTCGGGGCTTCCAGTCCATATCCTGCACAGATGTTTCTGTACACTATGCCCGCCACTTGGTTATGACGTTCCATGTACGCTTTCCCTGCCAGCATCTTGCACCCTGCTGTTATGTGTTGGACTGTCTCAGGGGCCTCCTTGCACAATCTACACCTTGGATCTTGTCTGGTGTGGTAGATCTGAGCCTCTATTGCTCTGGTGTTTAGGGCCTGTTCCTGTGCAGCCAGGATGAGTGCCTCTGTGCTGTCCTTGAGTCCAGCTTTTTCCAGCCATTGGTAGGATTTCCTGATATCAGCCACTTCAGTTATTTGTCGGTGGTACATCCCATGTAGGGGCTTATCCTCCCATGATGGTTCCTCCAGCACCTCATCCTCTGGTCCCCATTGTTTGAGACATTCGCTGAGCACATCGTCGGTTGAGGCTTTGACCTTGATGTATTTATGGATCTTGGATGTTTCATCCTGGACAGTGGCTCTCACACTCACTAGTCCTCTGCCTCCATCCTTACGGCTCGCGTATAGTCTCAGGATGCTGGATTTAGGGTGGAACCCTCCATGCATGGTTAGTAGTTTCCGAGTTTTAACATCCATGGTCTTTATCTCTTCCTTTGGCCAGCTTATTATTCCTGCAGGGTATCTGATTACTGGCAAGGCATAGCTGTTTATCGCACGGATCTTGTTCTTGCCATTGAGCTGGCTTCTCAGGACTTGCCTTACTCGTTGGAGGTATTTGGCTGTGGCTCCTTTCCTTGTGACCTCATCGAGGCTGCCATTTGCTTGTGGTATTCCCAGGTACTTGTAACTGTCCTCAGTGTCTGCTATTGTTCCCTCTGGGAGTGAGACCCCTTCTGTGTGGATGACCTTCCCTCTCTGTGTAACCATCCGACCACACTTCTCTAGTCCGAATGACATCCCAATGTCAGTGCTGTAGATCCTGGTGGTGTGGATCAGTGAGTCGATGTCTCGTTTGCTCTTAGCGTACAGCTTGATGTCATCCATGTAGAGGAGGTGACTGATGGTGGCTCCGTTCTTGAGTCGGTATCCGTAGCCAGTCTTGTTGATGACTTGGCTGAGGGGGTTCAGACCTATGCAGAACAGCAGTGGGGACAGAGCGTCTCCTTGGTATATGCCACATTTGATGGACACTTGTGCAATTGGCTTGTAGTTGGCTTCAAGGGTGGTTTTCCACATCCCCATCGAGGCTGCAATGAAGGCTCTTAGAGTCCTGTTGATGTTGTACATCTCTAAGCATTCAATGATCCAAGTGTGTGGCATTGAGTCATAGGCTTTCTTGTAATCAATCCAAGCCGTGCACAGGTTGGTGTGTCGGGTTTTGCAGTCTCGGGCGACTGTTTGGTCTACCAGGAGTTGGTGTTTGGCTCCTCTGGTATTTATGCCGATGCCCTTCTGTGCTGTACTCATGTATTTATCCATGTGCCCACTTATCTTAGCTGCTATGATGCCTGACATGAGCTTCCATGTTGTAGAGAGACAGGTTATTGGCCGATAGTTGGATGGGACCGAACCCTTTGAGGGATCCTTCTGGATCAGGATTGTGCGCCCTTCAGTTAGTCATTCAGGGTGAGTCCCACTTTGTAGCAGCTGGTTCATTTGAGCTGCCAGTCGCTCATGGAGGGCAGTGAGTTTCTTTAGCCAGTAGGCATGGATCATGTCAGGACCTGGTGCTGTCCAGTTTTTCATACCTGAGACTCTTTCTTGGACATCTGCCACTGTGATAGTTACTGGGGCTTGCTCAGGGAGGTTGCTGTGGTCATCTCGTAGAGAGATTAGCCACTGTGCATTGCTGTTGTGGGTCGCCTCCCTTTCCCATATGCCTTTCCAGTACTGTTGGGTCTCCAGCCTTGGTGGGTCTGCTCTGTTGTTATTACCCTGCCATTGAGAGTACACTTTAGCTGGTTGGGTGGAGAAGAGCCGGTTAATCCTCCTGGCTTCATTTTCTCTCGT
The DNA here is from genome assembly GCA_014839685.1 of Anableps anableps. NCBI lineage: Eukaryota > Metazoa > Chordata > Actinopteri > Cyprinodontiformes > Anablepidae > Anableps > Anableps anableps. The sequence continues at coordinate 2,656,223 of CM026086.1, forward strand.
GTACCTCTTTAGGCGACTGGCCAAGGCTTGGAGCCTTTGTTTGGCAGTTTCGAGCGCTTCAGGTATGGGCATCTGGCTGTACCGCTTGGGTACCGGTCAGATTATGGTTTGCAAATGATAATGATAAAGACTTTAAGTTTTGGAGTCATATCCTACAGTTTGATGAAATTAAAGTTGAAGTGTTTGGCCTCAAAAACCATCACATATTTGGGGGAAAAAGCGGGAAGCTGTGAAGCCCGGGAACACACAAATTCTAACTGTGAAGCACTGGTGTGTGTGTGTGTGTGTGTGTAGATATATATATATATATATATATATATATATATATATATATATAAAAAAAAAAAAAATTCCCTTCTCACCCTCCACGGGTGGTCTTTCTCAACCTCTGAGCTCGGGTCCTCTACCAGAGGCCTGGGAGCTTGAGGGTTCTGCGTAGTATCTTGGCTGTGCCGAGAACTGCGCATTTCTGGACTGAGATGTCTGATGTTGTTCCTGGGATCTGTTTTAGCCACTGCTCCAGTTTGGGGGTGACTGCCCCGAGGGCCCCGATGACCACAGGCACCACTGTGGTCTTCACCTTCCAGTGTAGTAGCATTCCAACAGATCCAAGTTTTCACCTCTCGCCCAATTCCGTGTTGTTCCAGTAACCCATTTTTCGTGAAGGTGCCCTGGTTCCCCAGCACCTGACGCAGACCTTGTTTGGCCGGGCGACGTCTGAGCCGGCATGGCGTGTATTCCTTTGTCACTCATCATGAGGTAGGCAGTAGCGCGAAGGATCTTGCCTAAGGACCCACACTGGATATCTCAACCAAGCGACCCGGCCTGGATTCGAACCCCGGTCTCCCGGGTGAAGGTCGGGTGACTTACCCATTGAGCTACCCAGCCGCTGTGATATATATATATATATATATATATATATATATATATATATATATATATATATATATATATATATATATATATATATATATATATATATATATATATATATATATATATATATATATATATATATATATAGTTGACATGCGTGGTGCTCAGCCTCTCCCAACTTACTTCTTACCCTGAGAGTGTTCACACCTAACCAGCTATGTACTTCTTCAGTATTAGATCCCTAAGTCTGCAGAATATAACCAACCTCAGAATTCACAAGAGAATCTGTTTAGCTGGTTTTATGGAGAAGACTCACCTGGATTCTAACAGCCAATATCTGAATGTCACACCCCTCTTCCTCCTGTGGATTAGCTGAACTAGTAGCCTATGTCAACTAGATTCTACAGAACACATTCTTTCAACAACAGTTGCTCCTCTCTTCAGGACTGGCTCTTGGAACTGATCCAGGAATGATTTAGTGACTTGTACAAGTCCCTGGGATATTTAAATAACCTATGTTAAACTTACACTAAGGCAACCTGTAAATTCTTCCCTTAATTTTGTGAACCATACACTAAGACAGTTGAAGAACCACTGTTGAAGTACCATTGAATCACAGCGACACACCACTGAATGTCCACACTTTTCCAACATTTTGTTACTTTAATCAAGAAAAATTTAGTGAGATTCAGTACAGCTTAAATCGTTCTTGAAAAATAATAAAAGTATCTTTCCCTAACACTGCAACTGACATATATTAACTAAAACATGTTTGAAGATGGAAATAGTCTTCTGGGATTTCAGCCTTGACCAAGAGAAGAATAAGTCTGGATTAGCTATATATATATATATATATATATATATATATATATATATATATATATATATATATATATATATATATGTGTGTGTGTGCGCGTGTGTGTGTGGAGTGGCCCACTCCCAAAACACGCAAACATTTAAGGAGATTCCTTGGTTTTGCTCACTTTCATCATCATTTCGTTCATAACTACAGTCAAACAACCGCACCCCTGACAGCTTTAACCTCCACCAAGACAGCTTTCTCCTGGACTCCTAAAGCCAACTCAACATTCATCTCGCTCAAAGAAAAGTTCTCTCATGCATCCATCCTCATTCAGCCTGAACCCTAGAAACAGTTTGTCCTTGAAGTGGACACTTCAGATATGGGGGTCGGGGTTGTTCTTTCCAGAAAGGTTTTGATAATAAATTCCATCCATTTGCCTTTTTCTCCCACAGATTGTCCCCCACAGAACGAAATTATGATGTGGGGGCCTGGAACCTCCTGGCTATAAAGTTAGCCCTTGAGGAGTGGTGTCACTGGCTGGAGGGTGCTGAACATCCTGTGCTGGTTTGGACCAATCATAGGAATCCTTCATATTTACAGTCTGCTAAACATCTCAACTCACGTCAGTCTTCTTGTTCTTCTCCTGATTTAACCTCTCCATTTCCTTTTGCCCTGGAACCAAAAACATAAAACCAGATGCCGTTTCTCACCAGTACTCACCGGACAGCTCGGACAAATTACTCACACCCATTCTACCCCCCAGTTGCACGATCGGATCCCTCACCTGGAAAATCAAAGATTTAGTCCACCAAGCCTTCCTGACTGAACCAGACCCTGGAAACAGACCTCCAAACAAAACATACGTTCCCACCTCAGTCCGATCATGTTTCATCCACTGGTTTCATGCAGCAAAGTTTTCTGCTCATCCTGTTTCCAGCCATGCTATTGCACTCATCTCTCGATGTTTCTGTTGGCCACCGATTCATAAGGATGTATGTTCTCGCCTGCCCCATCTGAGACCACAATAAATCATTACACCGACCCCCTGCTGGACCCCTGCCATATAACTTTGTCACTGGTCTCCCCATATCTCAAAGTATGATCACCATTCTAACCATCACTGACTGTTTTTCTAAAGCCTGCCATCTTGTCCCTTTAAGAAAACTTCCATCAGCCTTCCAGACTGCCCAGCTCCTTGTCAGACACGTTTTCTGACTCCATGGCATACCACAGAAAGTTCTGTCTGATCGTGGCCCTCAGTTCATCTCTCAGGTATGGAAACAATTCTGCAATGCCCCCAGTGCAAATGTCTGTGTCACTTGAGGTTACCAATCCCAATTCAACGCTCAAACAGAACGCATGAATCAAGAGCTGGAATCCACTCTCAGATGCCTCACATCCACCAATCCCTCAGACTGGAGCAAGTATCTTCCTTGAGTTTAATATTCTCATGTTTCTGCTGCCACTGGTTTCTCCCCTTTTGAAATATCCTTTGGTTATCAACCTCCTCTCTTCCTAGCTGACGTAAAAGGACATTTCTGTCACTTCTGTTCATCATCACATCCGCTATTGCAAGCACATCTGGTCCAACACTATTTCTGCACTCAATCACCCAGTAGAGTGGAACTATCGCTTTGCTGACCGGAAACGCACTCCAGCTCCCCCGTACACTCCATATCAGAGAGTTTGGTTATCATCCCCTGACATCCCATTTAAGTCAGTCACCAAGAAACTTGCCTCATGCTTCATTGATCCCTATGAAATAAAGTCCATCATCAGTCCCACAGCTGTTCACCTCCATCTTCCAGCCAGCTTCCACATCCATCCCACATTCCATGTGTCCCATATTAAACTGGTTCTTACCAGCACCTTATGCTCTTCAGCCGAGCCCCCTCCACCTGCTCAGGACTTCAAGGGGCACCTTGTCTATTCAGTTTGACGGATCTTGGACTCCCGTTGACAGGATCATGGCTGGCAGTACCTTGCGGACTAAGAGGGCTACAGTCCTGAGGAACATTCTTGGATGCCCTGCTCTTTTATTTGTGACCCTTTAGTTATTGCTGATTATCAGTCTTCCCTACCTTCCACTTCTGGGCCGCCAGGAAGTGGCTGTTTTAGGGGTCGGGGGTGTTGATGTTGGGGTCTGGGCTGGGAGTTTCTTCACTTTTTGCAGTTCCTCACATCATCCTCCAGAGAGCATTGTGGTGCACATGTGGCAGATGCAGGTGCTGATTGTTTGCACCTGCATCTGATCAAGCCTCATCAGTGAGGATTACAAGAGGAATCTGCTTCCAGTCTATCAATGCCTGAGTGTTGACCATTTGTGATAACTTCAAGCTCCCCTGAGTGCTTCCTGAGTCACTTTTTGATTCTCAGAAACATACATCTACATTTCTTCTGTATTCCCCAAGGTGTTTCCTAATGTTCCTCTGGATTCTGCTCCAGTATATCTCTCTGGCATTCCCAAGTCATCTACAAGTTCTCTAGAAAGAATCTGGTAACATACCTTTGGCTGGCAGCTTTTGGACCCTTCTTCCTTGTTTCACCCACTCTCTGTCAAACCTGGTCCACCCTCCACCGTGCTCCCAGGATCCAAATCACTACAACCTCAACTATCCTCTGGCTCAGTACTCCTCCTTTGACTGTCTCTCTCTCCTGGACCCCATCAACTCCTCCCTGGTGGAAAACCTTCAGACTCACAGTAAGCATCTTCTGCAAATCTCCCTCAGTTTAATCTTCCATCTCACCACCTTATCTTCCCCAGAGTTCTTGCAGCTCCTGTTACCTGAAGTCAGATCCCAGACCACTGAACCATCTCCAGAACAATATTCATTATTTTCTTTGTAATTAAATCTGTAACTTTTCATCTGTCTCCTTGTCAGGCAATTACCTGGGGAAAAAAAGTGTGTGTGTATGTTGCTGGTGTTTAGCAAAACAAATTTCACCTAAAAGAAAGTTTTGTTTTAATGTCAGTGAGAAATAAATAGCTATGTGTATTTCTATGCTACATATGTGAATATATGGTTTCCTCCTAGACTCAGTCCAAGAGTTGTAACAATCTGTAAATGCATATCCCATCTAGAAGAATAACCTCAAGTTGCCTGGTGCTCCCTCTCCTGGCACTTCCTCAAAGTGCAGTGATAGGCTTCTGAACTGAAATGTGATCAATTAGAAAAACTTGCTCGCTGAAAAATTCCAGTCTTTAACAGTGAATAAAAACAACATAACCAAATTTTAAAGTAGATCATACTTATTTGACTTGATTGGGCACAGCCTCTTGGTTTGTCTGTCAGCTGGCCAGTCTATCATTGCCCAGCTGACTCTCTTATCCCTCTCTGACTCAGTTCTCAACTGTATGCTTAAGTCAGAGGACTATGAAACAATGTTACAGGAAAACTGATGATTATTTTTTGAATTCTTGGCAATCTCTGCTGTGGGGGAAAAAGTTGTGGAGAGGGCTGTAGCAAAGCTGAGAGCAAGGGAGAGGGACCTGTAAGGTGTGCTTGTTCAAATTTTCAGTCCAAAGGGGGAGTTATAGTCGCGCTTTTTAAAATTCACGTTGAGCGTGCATAAGCCAGGCAAGCGGTGTGGCATTGATACTTTACAAATACGCCTTTGCAGTATTCTCCGAAAATGAGCCCTCATAGAGGGTTCATCTAAGTTCCAGTGCAGGGGGACCTGGTCTGCAAGAGTAAATTTCAAATCATCCAGTTTGAGTGAAAGGGGGCATGCACGATCTGTGCCGAGTTCCAAAAATTCAGAGATGCAGTGACAGTGTGTGAGGGGTGGGGATGGTGCATTTGGCATGCCCCCCCTCACCCCCGGTTCACTGCATCCACTATAAACCTAACTTGAGTCCACGTTTTTCTCAGAACTCCCTACTTACTGCTTTAAGTGCACAAATTCATTTTCAAGTTTAACAAAAGTCTATAATACAACCCAGTGGCTGTAACAATAAAGAGCTGAATTTCCCTATACTATTAGTTCATATTTCATCCTGTGAAAGGGTTCAGGTAATCGTAGTTAATATTGGCAGCTTGTGAAGATGCTAGCTTATTTTTTTGACCCAACAAACTGGGAGACTATTGTTGACCCTGTTTTATTAAAACTGTCCCATGTTTGTCCAAGAAGCATTTACCCTGATATGGGTTGTATTTTATGTGTAAGTTCTGTAAAATCTAAAGTGTGCAAATTCATGTTAAATGCACATTATTACATTAACATTATCCCATTTTAAAAAACATATCACTATAAACCAAAATATTTCATCCAAATCATTTCATCACCAGTGTTTACCATATCAGGATGTGAAATGTGAATCTTCTTTTGATTTTCTGCATCCATTTTTTACTTATATCAATGAACATGCATGGGTTACAGTAAATGTACAAGCTGACGTTCATGCCTACAATTGATTTACAATCAACGGTTAACTTAATATGTTCATGTTTGGATATTAGGCAAAAGCCAGGAAGGTAAGAAGAAACATAGCTCTGAGAGATCATATATTCTTCATACAGATTGGTAATGATAATATACAACCTAATCATTTCCATGCAGTCTGAGGAAACCACCACAATTCTAGTGGGGAGCAAATTATGACAAAGCAGCCAAACTATATAGAATGAATCTCTTTGGAGGGTTGTCTATAGCTGTAGTTGTCTGTAGCTTCACTCTTTTAGTAATCTAGATAATAAGTTGTAAAGTAATTAACTGCAAACAGAAAACAGTCCTCATATCCACTAAAGAGTTCTCAGTCCCAAAAAGCAGACAGGCTTTTAATTCAGAATGTATTAGCACATTGTTTCCTGCTTAGCTGGTTTGGATCAAAACAAAGCATATCAGACAGTGATTTGACTCATGTCAATGTCAATTTCTTTATAAAGCACAATAAAAACAACATGAGCTGCACCAAAGTGCTGTACAACAAACAGCAAAACAAGCAGTAATAATAACGGCAAGGCAAAAACAATAAAATCATCCCGTAAAACAATAAAAGTACATATAAATCATGTTTTCAGGCTTTATTTTAGTTGAATGCCAGACTAAAAGTGAGTTTTTAGAAGCACCTTAAAGTTCTTCAAACTTTGAGCAGATCTGATGAAGAGGTCAGGTATTCTATAAAGTGTGACTAAAATTAAATACAGGAGATAGACAAAAGTTGGCCTCCCAAATGGGCCATAGATTGTATAGTTATTCATTCTTCCGTCTGTGTGACTGAGCCTGAGGGTGCTTGTATTAAAAGGCTGTAATTTGAATGTATCTTTCTGTGGTTCATATTGGGTAATCCAGATTTATTAGTTCGGATATTTTGTACTTACTCCATAACAGATTTATTCTGTTGTTGATTTATTTTTCACACATACTTATTTCAGATCATAAAACACATTTCATTGTCAGATGATATGTGAAAAAGTCCTTTTTACCTAAACACAATAATTGGTAGCAGTGACATCCATCAAGAAGATCCATTGATCAGGATTTAAGTTAGACCATTGAGGCAGCTCAATGAGATTCCTTACCATCCCCTCCCATTATTGACCAACCATACAGAAAGTCAGAGGATTGCTCCCTTCATACATCACTGCTCTGCCTCAGACGGTCTGATGAAAACATTGGCAGCCCAACGTGTCCCTCCCCCTCATATTCAGTTGGAGAGTCCATCCCCAAAAACATGGAGCTTAGACTGACCAGCCAAGGACACCAGCCTGTTCATCTCAATACTCCTACCAGTCTAAATAATTGCAGCTAGCTTTCTCCACAATTGTCTCACATTAGAGCCCATCTGTCTTCATTGGACCTGCAGGATGGGTCCTCAGCATGTCAAGACAGGACAGAGATTTCAGCCATCTATCTTGATCTGTCAGTTCCAGAGAGTTCCAGTCTCTGGATATTATGACCGGTTACCAAGGACAGAATATCTTCCGTGGCCTTCATGCCTCTAAAGTCATATATAAAGGATGGTGTTTACTGTAATTCTCTGAGCTCCAGCTTGACCTCAAGGGTTTTCTTTGAAAAGGGGGAAAATGAAAGGAAACAAGCTGAATTCTTAGTGACAACAATCCAGCAACACAGGAAATGAACCAAGCAGGTTTCAGTTTACTTTAGAGTAAATGCAGTTTAAAGTAAAACTTTTGAATGATTTCATGCTCACATGATTTTTGAAACTCCAAACTTCTTGAGTTACTTTTAAATTAAGCAAATCATTGGGGCTATGGTTCACCCGATTATCTGCTTTCATTTCTTCTTTCTGAATAATTCTGTCACTAGCTATGTTTCCATCCACTTGTCATGCAAATTTTAAGTGAACTATTAAAATGTTGCAAAAAAGGAAAATGCGAATTAGGCGTGTTTCCATTTACTGGTTTGGAGCGAATCAACCAGGCTACACAGAGCGTAATTTTGTCAGATGTTGATGTTACGCATGGCTGTAATGGACTGGAAGTAGAGGTTGCAAACTAGGATGGACCACACATCTCAGAAAAATGGAGAGAGTCCTCCCCTCTGAGCTGGAGGTTTAGAATTAGGAATTTCTTTAAGTTTCATTCCTCTAGAAAGGCAAAGACCCACCAGTGAATAGGAGCGCTCCACCACTCACATTCCAGCATGGAGTGTCTCTCGTCAGCCACTCTAGGCTACAGTTTTCCCCTTCGAGCTGGAGGTTTGGACTTTAAAATGTTCAGAGTTTTGTGCCTCTAGTAAGGCACAGACCCACCAGTGGATGGGAAAGTTCAATACGTCAGAACTTATTCAGCAAATGTGTTTCCATCTCCCCTTTTGTGCATTAACTCTTTTTCAGAAAAGCCAAAAACTACCTCAAGCGAGCGTAAAAACTTTTTTGCAAATTTGAGGAAGTTATTTCAAATTTTGGCATTTCCATCAGCCTTTTCTAAAGTAATCTTTCAAAATGTGCATAAAAAACGTTGATAGAAACACGTCTACAGTATGTTGTCTGTCTTCCTTTTCTCTCTCTCCTTCTCTTTCTGTGCTGCTGATCTCCGTGAATGGGGCTGGTCCTGAGGAGCTGTTCGTCCACCTAAAGCTGAGCAGCTCGTCACCTCATAAGAGAGGACCAGTGGGTCTTCTCAGTGATTACCAGATTGTACAGTCTTTGTAGCATTATGAAGCATCCTAGTAATTCCTTCTTGGATTTTAAATTACTTACTTTTGTGTCCTTGTGTTCTAGATTCACAAACCTGGAAGTTATGTTTAGTCTTTGTCTGTGTGTTCTTCAGATCCTCATGTTGCTTCATGGATCAGAGCTCTTCGACAATCGTCACCTGGAAGTCATACTGTCATCAACAAGAACTTATGGCTGGATTACCTTACCTACTGGACCTTCATTCTCCTGGCTGTCTGCCCTCATCCACAAACACAAAAACCTGGTGGAGACCAGCTAACCTGCTAAGGAAAACAGAGCCAGTGTTCACCATCATCTCTCTGATTAAAACAATCAATCCTCTAAGCCAATAACCTCTCAGATGCATATAAAAAGATCATTCTAATATTTCCACACCCTCCAACAGTCTCTCTAAAACTATTTTCTTCTCCACAGTAATCCATGCCCGTTGCACCTTTCAGCAGTTCTCCAAGTCAACATTATCATTGAACAATAAACTCTGCCTGTTGACTTCTGGTTTATTTAGGCCTTTGAGACTTAAAGCTAAAGTATGTAACTTTTATGAAAAAAATGTTTTGTACATATTTGTTAAAACTGACACTATGTCCTGACAATATATCAGAGAGATGATCTGAAAATATCAAGCTCCTCTTCTGTAGGACCACTTCTCCCTGTGGTCCTACAGCCATCTGCAGAAATACATTGCTCAGTAAGAAACAACTAATCAGAGGCAGGACAAGGATCTTAGCGTTGTCAATCACCCTCATGTGCGCGCTGCTCACACCCTCCCCTTGCTCTCTGCTAGGCTACATCTAGTTCCCCACACCAGAGCCTGGCATGAATGCTGAGGCTAGCTACCTCGGCCACCAATGACGGCAGATAAACAGTAATGGTTTCCTGTAATGGTAAGTTGTTTCTCCGCCATTAACACAGCTGTGGCAAGTACACAAGTGTGACTGACAGCGCTAACACCTTTCTCCTGGCTCCGATTGGTTGTTTCTGATGTATAAGGTGTTATTCTTTAGATGGCAATATGACCATAGGGATGAAGAAGAGGAGCTCAATTTTTTTTCACAGATTATCAGTCTTATGTTATACTGTCACAACATGGAGACAGTTTTAACAAATATGTAAATAACATACTGTTTATAAATGTTAAATACTACAGCTTTAAGAGCATAGAATCAGCATGACAGTTTATCAGAGATTAAAAAAATACAACCATTAGCTGTAAAGTGGACCTTTTGCATTTTTTGGGGATATGATGAACAGAAATGCTGAAATTTATGCATCTGAATAACAATATGTTCTACATGCAATTATTATTCCATTCGATTCTATTATATTCTATGTAGACTGATCAGTCATCACAAGATGGTGAAATCTCTCATTTCGGGGTGTCTCTTTTCAAGGCTTGGTTGCTGTTGGCTCAGCACTATTAGTAGATCTAGTTTATATGGCACTTACTATTTTTTTAATCAAACCTTTAAATGAACACTTGAAAACAGAACCACAGGTTTGTCACTGACCCTGCTCTGATGCATGTTTTCATTTATACGATGCACTCAGCTTTGCAGTCTCCAATATCCTTGAAATGCAGCCAGGTACGGATTGTGTTTGATTTAGCTGACACATTTAAATTCAAACCCAGCTCCTCACCTCTGTTGCTGTGTACCTGGCCTCTGTCACTACACTCATTGTCTTAGAAGCACCTTTTCTTCTTCCTTCACATAATGGCTGCTTGGTGTGCTTATTAAAATAAAATCAAGTCCCTGCAAGCATGAAAGTCTCTGAAAACTTGACTCACCCAGAAGGGAGTTGAATGTTGTCATGCACTACATAGAGTTAGCTCATACAACCGTCTTATTGGTGAGCAACATTGATGTCCTGGTCCAATGAATGAAGCTGCATGCTGGAACAGATTTACCTGAAGAAAACCAACAAAGGCAAGGGGAGAACACTCAAACCTCACACAGAAAATCTTTGGGATTTTTTTGGGTTGGGATTTGAACCCACAACTGACTAACATGACAACAATACTAACCACCAATCTATTGTGCTTCTCTAACAGGAGCCAAATGCAACATCAATGTCTCTCATTATCATGTATGGACACACAAGGCTGTGCTCCATCAGTCTGAGGCAAATCCTTGTGATTTGAATCATTTCACAAGAGTCCAGTAGCAACATGTCACGATCTTGGGTTGTCTGAGTTTGTTTCTGTGTTTTCACTTTTAACTGTTTCCTTGTTTATGCTTTTATTCTTGCTTATTAATATATATACCTGGTACTTGGCTTAGTTATTCTTGATGTTCATTGACCTCCCTTCTTCAGTCTGCCTTCCTGATTTCTCCTCACAGCTGCACTCGTTTCCAATCAGCCACCTGTTCCTTTTCTAGTAATAAAACCCCTCTGTATTTATGCTGCTCATTCTCCTTCACACATTGGTGGATTCTCCTGTTTGTTCCCATCTTTCAGCTGCTGCGATTCTCTTTCACACTGCAAACCAAACCCTTTGAGCAATTTGTTTACCCCCTTCGATTGTGGGGGTGCTGTACCGAGAACCACTGAAGGAAACAACACAAAACCCTCTGAAGAAGACACTGAGTACAACTTCCCTTTTCACAAAATGTAAACAAAAAATGGGATGGTGTCTAATTTTAGGGGTTGTAGAATTTCTGTTTTGTCTTCGGCAAAAGACTGCAAGCCATTTCTCCCACTAGTGTTGCACTCATTTGTTTTATTGGATTTGCTTGGAATGCCTTCACACAGGGGACATGCTATAGTCTGCATCCTGCTGTTGGAATGGTTTCCGGTCCGCTTGGCATTTACATATGCATTACCGCACCAGAGTTCACTTGAACCAAACTGAGACCTAGGTTTGTAGGCGGACTAGAGTTTGCTTTTGTGGTCTGCATCAGAATAAAATTGAGCATTCACACCTCCCCAAACAAGCCAGGCTTTTTAGGCAAATGAACTGAAGTTGGATTAAAGTGGACTAAACAGAGCTGGTGTGAATGAACTCTAAGTTTTTTGTATTGCTTTCTGGATTAAAACTCTTAATTGATTCAACTTCAATAACATCTTAACATGACACAACCAACATAAATTGAAGTCTTTGTTGTTTGAAAATGCAAAGGATGAACAGAATAAAACCCAAGAGAAAAGGTATGGAATTAATTCTTTGTTCTTGTCTTTGGCTGTAAATTGATTTCCTGGTGTCCAGGCGAGTGCGTGATTTTGAAATAATGGCTGCTAGATGGAGAGAATTTCATTTGCGAGCTCCTCTCATCCAGATGAAGGCCAAAGAGGGTCACACTTCCACCACAAAGAGGCCTAGCCAAATGATGCTCTCTTGCCATAAGAGGAAAAGACAGAGAAAGTAATTTCATACTTGTTTATATCCCACATTTCCTGGCTCTCCTCACATCACAGCAAATTGATTTCACTTCTCATATTGCACCGATCCTCCTGTTTCATCCACTCGATCCTGAAATTAATCATGGTAATGTCCCCTCTAAGTGAAAAGATAATTAATTTCCACTACCACACTGATCAAACTAATAACAGGGTACAAGTATGGAGAAAATTGGAAATCATTACTAAGCGAACATTATCTTTATTATTTGTACCCATTTTTGAGCAGAAATGAAGCAGCAGCAGCAGTGGAGTCAGTTGAGGCACATACCTTGAAGTGTGTCTGACTTTCAGCAAGATCCTGGAGAAGGAATGAAAAAGCCAATAGGCCATTGATTGCTGGCTAACAGCAGAAAGAGGAGAGAAGGGGAAGAAAAAGCTGCAACAACTTTCTTTAAAAAAAGCTCAACCATTCATGCATGTTATTAAAGTCATTGAGCTGAAATCTCTCATTGAAAGACACAGGACAAGGAAGATAGGATCTTGGCACCAAACTCACCAAAGTCGTAACTTATTAATGTGTATTTGACTTCCATAAATCAAAATGACACGCAATGCAAATCCTTATTTGTGACCTCAAGCAATATCTTCCAGTGAAACACTGAGCTTCTCCAATTCCTGGTGGCAAATAACCTTTTCTGTCCCTTATTTTTGTCATTTATATGATTTTTTTTTTTTTTTTTTTTACTTTTGTTTCAATTTTGTCCACATTTACATCTTGATAGGTGGGCATCTTAATAGAAACAGCATGTTCACTAACTATCCTTGATAAAGTCTTTAGATTGCTGATAGACTTCTGATCAAAATCTTCACAGCAGGATATAAGTTAAAAATATTTGTATTTCTTTCTGGCAGTCATGGTAATCATATGTAGAGAAACAGGAGCAGGAGAAAAAACTAATAGATGCAAATTACTGAAAACTACATTTACCTCTAAAAGGCTGTTTATCAGCTGATTAAAAGTTGAAGACCATTAAGACCATTTCTTAAAAAGTCAGAGTCTCCACATAAATCTGGCTTTAATAATCTCCTGATGGCAAAAACAAAAAGGCTGTCTGTAAGCATACCAGTGTTGTTGAGCGGAATAAGCAAGGCCTCACTGACTGCAAAGGTTAAAACACAGTAAGAGAGTCAGTTACATTGTTTTAGGAAAGGCTCCTGAGAGGAGAGGGTTCGGAAAGAAAAGCCAAGCGAAATCTTCAATTTTGTGTCATTTTCACATTAAATTTTAAATATTAATTTGCATTTATTTGTTTTTTCTCCTGCTCCTGTTTCTCTACATATGATTGCCATGACTGCCAGAAAGAAATACAAATATTTTTTTAACTTATATCCTGCTGTGAAGATTTTGATTACACCTAAGGAAATCCCATGTTTTGAGCAGAAGGATCTGTTGGGTTGACCATGACGTGCCAGGCTCAAACTAAGACTCAATCTAAGGCTGTTACTGATGCTGTCTGTGGTCTAATAACCACAAGATCTGTGCATTAAGGGTGGGAATCTTTTACTATTTCACCATTCAATTTGATTCCGATTTTTGGGGCTATGATTCACTTCAAAATCAATTCATACTGATTATTCATAATGATTTCTGCTTTAATCTATAGGTGTTAACAGGATCCTCATAATCTACTCCAGTCTGCTTTGTAAGGCAGAATGACAAATGGAGACATTAAAGTGTCATTTTCACATTAAATTTTAAATATTAATCCCTGCATTGATGAAATTAGTCCCTCCCTGCATCCTCCATTTTCCTTTTATGAAACAATCACGGAGACAGCGCCACACCTTTCTGCAGACAGCCTCCCCCATCGACAACGGTGTTGCAATTTCCATCCAGAATTTTTTTTTTTTTTTTTTTTTTTTTTTTTTTTTTTTTTGCCATCTGACAATCTTTGTAGTTATTTAGAGAAGAATCGTAAAAAATGTACTGAAATTCCTCACCACATCAGATAAACGCATTTGATAAATGCTCCTTAAAAGTACTCATGTCGCCTGCGGATACAGAAAGCAGGGGACTACTTGCAGATAGCAGGACTAAATGAAGTGAAATACTGTATCAACATTGCTGTCTGAGTGCATTTCTGTATAAAACATGGCCACAAACTTCTGACCAATCACACACCACACAGAGCTCTGGATGGGAGGAACAGTGTACCTCGGCTCAGCTGTAGCTTAGCTCCGTTCATGTGGGGTATTCCCGAAGTGCTTAATCTTTATTTTGCGAACCTTATACAAGGTGAAGGTCAAGGCCATTTGGTAAAAAACAAAATGAGTCCAATTGTTTGCCTTCAATGAAAATAGGGCCAGTTGAATCTCTCTCTCTTTCATTTTTGTAGCTTCCTCTTTATTGTGGTACTTGCCACACATGCGTACGTTCCAGTACAGTCTGCGTGGTGACATCAGAACGTCCTGCGTCTTTACAAATTGGGGGCCGACAGACAGTGGATTTGTTCTGTTTTTTTAAAAAACATCAATTCTGAATTGTAGTAAATGAGAATCTGGATTCTTATGTGAATCAGTTTTTTTCTACTGTGCATCTGTAAAAACAAAACAAAAAAAACTTTTTCTATGGTACACACTCGTTTCCGTTTGGAGTTTGCAAAGGAGCATCAAACATGGGAAACTGAAATGTGAAAGAAAGTTTGATTGTCAGATTCCATCTGTCAGGATCTGTGAGCAATTGTTTGTGTGTGAGTCTGAGTCTCACACACAAACTCTCCAGTGGAGTCCTACCATGCACCTGCAGCTCGTTTCCTCGTCAAGTGGTGAGGATTTAAGGAGCTGCAAGCTGTCCACCCTCTGCCAGATGATTACTCCTTCATGGCACACTCAAGCCAGCTCTAGGTTTGCCTATGTGCTCTTGTGGTTTTTGAGTTGGGGGTTTTTTTTTTGTTTTTTTTTTGTGAGAAGCTGTTTTTTACCTTACTGCTCAGCTTATATCTCTCCTTCTCACCCAGATAACTGGACAGGTTTTCAAGCCACAAGCTGAAACCACTCAACCTCCTGCAGCCTCCAAGCCTCACCTGCCTGCCTGCTCACTCCCACTTCATGTTTGGAAGCCAAATCATCCAACAACTCCCCTCACCGCTTGAGAACCCTCCAAGGAACTGTAAGTCCACCAACTCCTGTAAATCAACATTTAAGAATCATTCCCACCTCTGCCCAGCAGTTAAAGAGCCCTTCCCTTCCGATGAAACCCAGACCCTAGAAAGACATCTGCATTATTTGTGTTGCTGTACACTTTCTAAATAGTTTAATTTATCATGGACTCTGAGTGTGCCTCTGCATTTGGGTCAGAGCGTGCCCTTACCACCCCCCCATCATGATCTGGGAAATGTGTTCTTTCAATGGAGTTTCAGGTTGTGCAAGGCTATCAAGCCAGTGTTCTTTGAGATGTTGCAGCAGGCATTAGTGTTCAGAGGGTCCCTGTCTATCAGTGGCGACTGGGTCTCTCAACAGGACAATACTCCAGTTGACAGAGGACTTCTCCCAGGAGTGTAGCATCCTGTCTTGGCCCATCCTGCATGTACCGCTGACATTAATCCCACTAAAAAAAAAAAACATTTGGGGCAAGATGGCAAGGAAGCCCCCACCTTTTTTAAATAAATCTGCAAAAAAAAAGCACTTCATGAAGCCATTTTCATTATATGGAGAAACATTTACCTTGGGTTTCTTGCAGAGTTTGAGAAAACCTTTAGTTCTTAATGAAACCGTACACACATTAGCAGTATCTACATAAGAACTTATTTGAGCTTAGCTTAAACCTCAGCTTTCAACTTTACTCAATGCCTTCAAACATAATTTCATTAAGGTATTACAGTTGAAATCAGATGCTTACAGTAAAGGCACACTACCTTTTCTCACTGACACTAAATTTGACTGAGTTTCCTATTTAGTTTATGATAACCAGAATTATTTCTATTTGTCAAAATAATGAATTTTCTTGACATATTTTCTTTAGTTTAATATAGGGGGTAAACGGGTTGCTCAAAGGGCTTGGTTTGTGTCACACAGTGCGGTGTGAAAGCAAGTCACACCAGCTGAAAATGTTATAAATGGTGTAAATTTGGTTCCTATTGAACTTTCAGGTGTAAAAACATCCTAAGATGCCTTTTAAACAATTTGGGAAATATGATCTGATGGGTTCATAACCCATCAGATCAAATAATTTTCCACTTAATTATGTACTTTTTGTGTTGATCTATGACATAAAATAGATCTAAGGTTGTGGTTCTGATGTAACAAAATGTAAAGTTTTGTTGGGAAGATTAGTTTGTTTAAAAAGAACTGAGACAGAAATCACGAGTTAGAGGTTCTCATTTAGGTCTTTTACTTACTTGCCAAAAAGGAGCAAAATAGAATGAGTTACATAATTTGTAGGTCAGAGCATTCTCTCACAAAGGAAATAATGATGTTGCTTAAATACACTTGCCCATGCCCTTTGCACAGATGTAAGGTGGGAGTTTTTGCAGCCTTGCAGAAAACACCAAGAAACAATGGTTCTTCAAGTCACCGTCCTTGTCTCATAAACATGAAATGAATTTGTGAACTTACACTGTCACAATGCGTAAAGTCTTACTTCTACCATCAAATGTCATTCTGCCAGACTGACAATTTAAGGTCAAGGGACGTGGAGAATAACAAGATAATGATAAACCAAATCAATGTGAATATTTTTGAATGGACTGTATAAAGCACACTCAGTTCAGTTTTATTGATATGCCAGTTCACAACATAACATCCTCTCAAGGTCCTTTTACAAAAAAGTCAATTCAGTCTTAGATTCAAAATCAATTACTTCTATTGTAAATTCAAGTTATCAAACAATGCAAGTTCAGTTAAATATTCAAACTAATTAGTTTTCTAAGGAAACCCAGCAGATTGCATCGAGTCATTGACTCGCAGCATTCATTCCTCCTGGATGAGCACGTAGACAATCGCTTGCATTGAGTTGACTTTATATTAATTTCTCATACTGAGCATGATTGAGGTGACAGTGGAAAAGGGAAAAAACTCCCCTTTAACAAGAAGAAACTTCCAGCAGAACCAAAACCTGGTTCAGTGAGAGTGGCCATCTGCCACAACAAACAGGTTTGAGAATGCAAAGCATGTGCACTAAAAACATGGATGCACTGCTCAAGGAGTACTTTCAATGTTAGACATCAAAAGTTAATGGCAGCAGTAGCTCCTTTAATAGCTTCATCTTGGAGAGAAACAAATCTTAACAGATAGCTCTGAGCCAGTTTGAAAAGCTATAGGATGAAAGAGAGCACACAGTTAGTCAGTCCTTTGTCTAGGACAGAGACCGTGTTAAACACTGAAAGACAGGACCAAGTGGATCATCTATAGAACATGAAGTTGTTGGCAGCAGTAGCTCAGCTGATGCTCCCTTTCCAGGAAGGTGTCACATCTAAACAGAATGCCAAACCAGATGTAGCTATGAAGAGGAAAAAAACACTCCTGATGCACGCATTGTAGTCAGTTATATTATTTGTGATGATGCATGCATATGGAAGTAGATCTAACAGGATGCAGATGTGCATTAAGTGATATGCTGCCTATTTGCTTTAACCATGATGACGTAAAGCTCCAGCCAGGATTGATAAGCAGGTTACCTTCTCGCAGTGGGAACACAACACAGATATAACCAATACTCCTTTAAAAACTAACCATCTAACCACACCGTAACTAGAAATTGTGCTTAAAGATTTCCTGACTGTAGAGGAGAGATTTTGTTTCCTTAATAAAGGCTGATAAACTTGCTGCCCCCCCCCCCATCAGATTTACTCTACTGGCATCAGTGTTAAAGGAATACACAAGGCAATTAAAGGTTCGAGGCAGCGTGAGAAGAATGGCTGGCAGAGGATAATACCGGATTTCTCCATCCTCTGAGCAAACAAGCTGTGGTCCTTGTCTACACCACCTTATACCTGTGTATAAGCCACATGAAGCCAGATGAAACAGAGGAAAAGCTTGGTGTTTCTGGTTCAGTCTCATCATACTCAATGGCGGAAGGTGTTATTATTAGCTATATATATATGTGTGTGTGTTTATTCTGTGTGTGCTGAGTAGCAGCAAATACAGCTTCTACTCATTTTATTGATTTGTTCTTCTGAAGGCACACTAAAAGATATGTACAAAGGTCTTCTGAAGGTAATTATGTGGACCTGATGCCTTTAAGTATCTATAAGTAATTATTGTCAAAAGAACCGGTACTGTGAGCAAGAAATCAATACTCATGCATACTGAAATGTAGTTAAGAACAGATGTTTTTTATTCCAAGCGTGAATCACCAAGAGAGCCATGTGCAAACAACTTAAACAGCGTGTGTTTTTTTTTTTTTTTTTTTTTTTTTTTTTAATCAGTGCCGTAAACATTTGGGATGGAAAGTGCCAACATCTCTGCAGTAATTAACTATTTTCAGATAAAGTCTATCCACTTAGCTTAGTATTGGCTAGTATTTCACTGTGTGCTGGTGATGCGTTCAATACTTTATATTATTACACAATCAAACAAAATCCAAAGAAGCATTTTGATCATATTGATTAAAAAACATGAACGCAGTGTCTTTCTTGCACTGTAATGTTACTGAGGTGTTGAACATTATTTAGTGCACCTGTGGTATGCAGAGTGTAGGAAAGCATGGTAATGGTTGTTAAATGGCTTCTATGTTTGTTCTTACATCGTAGTTCCATTTATTTCCTGTTTCTTCTGTAGGAAATCTTTCTTCTTTCAGTGGGTAATATCTGGATAGTCTAGATCAGATAGTCTCTCTTGCTTAGAAAGGCTACTAGCAGAGAGAAATGAGCCGTAAGTATCTTAATAGCAGCCATGATGAGAGTTGGGTTCATTATTCACATCTTAAGGAAAGGAGCAGCAGTGCTTTCATTATTATCTCCTGTCTTAGAAAACACTGAATGAGAGAGAAAGATACTATTCCACCAGAATAACTGAGCAATACTCACTTTTTTTTTTTTTTTTTTTTTTTTTTGATTTGAAGCTTCATTGCTTTGGTTAGATTTGGATGGCATAGGAACTGAAATCAGCTAAATGTATACAGTGCCTTGTTTTGTTTTTTTTTAGTTATACTGACCATTCAAAGTGCATCACATAGAGCCACACTCACAAACACACACATTCATGCATAGCATCAGTAGGCAACTTGAGGGTTAAGTGCCTTGCTCAAGGGTGCAATGATGTGTGGCAGGGAAGGAAGATAGAACTTGATTGCAAGTTCTATGTTCTCTACAGTCAGGAAATCTGATTGCAGCTGGACCACTCAAAGATAGAATAGAATAGAAACATCTTTAATTGTTCCACAGGTGTACCTGCAACAAAGAGACAGACAAATCGAAGCATCCAGATTTTCATACTCAAAATATGAAAACAAACAGCAGTAGGAGACTGTGCAGTAAGAGCCAATTTATGACATATGAAAATAATACTGTACAGTTATTACTCAAATTCACTCAAATGTGCAACTGAGTAGAGGTCAAGGGGGCATCCCAAACTGTAAAAAAAAAACTTTTTTTTTTTTTTTTTTTTTTTTTAGATGAAAAACTATTTTCAGTTGAATAACTTGAAAAACTAAGTATGACATGTAAGAACAATAATTTAAGTCAGTTCTGAAAACCAAAGTAGTTATAATCTTAAACATTATTTCATGAGTTTTCAGTACTTATATCTCTAAGTTGTAGCTCATTGCAACAGGTAAAAGTTCTGCTAACGTTTTTTTTTTTTGTTGTTGTAAAATGCAGGAAAGCCAACTTTTGGAGTTTGCTTTTGAGTTCGAGGCTGTGTGCACTACTTGGACATGGAGCTTACGGTGGTAAGTTTTTCTCTTATTTAAATAGATTAAAATGGTTTTGGAATCTCTTGTAAGAATAAATAATTGTACATTAGGGTAAACAAACTGAAATAAAAACTATGAAACAAAATAGGATATAAACTTTATTATATATACATAAACTACAATTACAAACTGAATACAATTTTACATCAACAAAACAAGCTGAATACCTTAATTCAAAGTCGTGCAGCTATTCCTATGAACATGGAGAAAAAAACTGGGAAGCTGTTAGCTCAGCAGCTATGGCAGAAAACAGCTAATCAAACTATTCCGGAGATCCAAAATTATCAAGGAGTAAGATGTACAGATAACCAAGATATAAATAGCTGTTTTCAAAATACTATCAGATTTTATATAGCACTTCTCCAGATACTGATGATGTAGCTATAGAAAACGTCTTTGAGAGACTTGACATTCCTTCTTTAGGAGAAGATGTAGTGACAAGTTTGGAGAGGCCTATTTCTATTGCTGAAATTGAAATGGCCATATGGAGCATGCAGTTTGGAAAGTCACCTGGTCCTGACAGGTATCCTTCTGTCTTCTACAAGAAGTTTTCCGCCCAAATAATCTTATTGTTAAAGATATATATATATATATATATATATATATATATATATATATATATATATATTTTTTTTCTCACTTGATGTGCAATGACTTTCTAAGATGAGTGACAACAAATTTTGAACTTTTTTACAATATTCTAATTTCTTAGCTATACCTCTGCAGTTCAATATTTCCAGAGTGCTTTCATAACAAGATAACCAGTCTACATGGTTTGATTAAGAGGGAAATGCTGAAAAGTGTCAGTCCTGTTCAGAATCCAGTGTATGGGAAGATCAAACTGCCAAAACGGCCATACAGTTACAACTGTTACTCTAGGGCTGTAATCCAAGAGGGTCCCCAGTGTGAGCAGCAAGCAGGTAAGGCAGCTGTTTTATCAATACATCCAAAAGACACACTTGGCTCCAAGTCCAGTTTGAATTTTAGACATATGAAAAGAAAGCTTCTCTAAGTAAAATTTCAATTTTAGCTTTCCAGAATGTTCATTCTAGATAGGAAGAATGCATTTGTAGATCAGGGTAGCAGCAAATCCAGAACATGTGAATTAAATGTGATATCAAGAGTCTAAAAATGAATGACATTTAAGATAGCTCAAATGTTCATTGTGGATAAGAAAGGCATTCACAATATCTGCATCATAAAATTGTACAAGGAAGAATTGATGGATATTTAAAGATGCTCCTAATGTGAAAACGGCCTACTATAAGCAAGGCAAACTATTAGTATGGTACTCTGCATGCCTGAGACAAATACAGCAGAACAGAAAAAAGACAAATAGACTAGAAAGTACTGCTGGGGTTAAAGTCTTTAGATCACATTTATGTCCATAAATCATTTGTTTTAATGTGAATATTAAATGTGATGAGTATTTGCCTGTAATGTTACACCATTTTACATAAAGTTATAAATTTATTGGTAAAACTGAATTCATGCAGCTGTTTGTCAACCACTTAAAATACATCACACCATTCATTTTTTGACATGAACATTTAGCGTTATGCATATGATGGCATCTGGGGCAATTGTGGTTCTGATATGACATGCACTGGGGAATAAATAATTAACCTTTTTATTTAACATGCACCCTGGACAGTTAACCAGTCCATCACAGGGCCAGCACAGAGACAAATGAGGCACACAACCTTTGCATCCATAAACTTGCAAAGGTCACTTTAGAATTACCAATAAGGCTGGGGCACTCGGTGGCTCAGTTGGTGGCGTGCATGGACCATGTGCAGAGGCTTTAGTCCTTGATGTTGTCCTGGGTTTGAGTCCCAGTCTCGGCCGTTTCTCTCTCCTCCATATTTCCTGTCCAATTACTGTTAAACAAAGGTCACTAGAGCCTAAAAAATATTTTTTAAAAAGAATTACCAATAAGCCCAACATGCACATTTTTGGCTGTTGGTAGAGGTATCCCAGGAAACCCACACAAGTATGCCCCACGTCGAAAGGCTGAGATCTGAACCCAAAAGCGTGTTTCCATTAAGTTAATTTATTTTTGCTATTCCAATTTGCGCAATTTCAAGGTTAATGGAAACGCAGCTAGTAAGAACAAACTTTTAGCAGAGTTAGCACTAGACTTGACTTGATTTAGCAGAGTTGAAAAACATGTTAGCTGTTAATGAGCAGTATTTGGATTAACAAAAAAAAGTACCATTTTAAGGAGGGATGTAAGCAGGTAGTCCAAGGAAAGACAAACATCAGATTTAAACAAGGTTGCAGTGGGTGAAAGACATTCCATGTCCGGACAAGGAGATTATACTGAAACTTCAGTTTGGTGCAGGTCAAATGAAACAATAAGATGACTGTTAAAAGAAAACAACCCTGTTTCTGAATATATCTGTGTAGGTGCAGTATACCAGGCGAAGGAGTTGTTCATTTTTCTGCTCTCTAAGCCTAAAGCCAGTATAGGAAGATGGCTCCTCACACTGAACTATGAACTATGCTGCAGCCGAGATAAACAACTACCACTTCATCTGTTTTGATATATACTATTTATACGGGTACGTGAGAAGAAAGACTAAACCGAATAACTCAGTTAGCTGCAGAAAAGTGACTTTTTACTAGTTATCAGCTTTCCAAAACGGCACTAGTGAGTGGCTCAGTTCAGTCCAACCCCTCCTTCCCAACACTGATTACATTTACAAGTTACTCCTATAAAATGTAATAGTAAACTATTACAGTTACCAAGTTTTGTCAACATCACCATTTTCAGCCTCAAGAGGAAGTCTGTTGTAGGTGGGTGGCACTGTAAGCTAAACCTGCTTCCTGATGAGAAGAGTAAAGGGCCAATTCTAGTTGATCTGTTCCTGTCAGCCATTTAAAAGAGAGAGCAGGTACCCTATCTATCCAGTAATGAGAAACAGAAAACATTGTAATTAAGGCAGAGTTGTCATGGTGATGCTGTCAGAATTTGATCACATGTAGAAATGTTCAGCTATTTCAGCAGGGTCCAGTGTAGTGGTGTTCCAATCGATCGGCACTGATCATGATCGGCTGATTTCCGTGGAAAAAGTATGTGATCGGTATTCGCTGATCAATGTCTTTTGTTGCCGATCACCAAACCCGATCACCTGTACCTCATACTTCGCAGCCAGCAGAGGCCCTGTCTGCAGTGTCTCTCCTCCTTTCCTTCACACCTATGTTGTCACAGCATAACATGAGGCAGATAATCTGTGAAAAAAATTTGAGCTCCTCTGCCTCCTCCCGGTGGCAGTAGCATTATAACAAATCAAAAAATGAACGGTAAATCCATGTGATCAGCATCAGTGATTGGCAGTGATCAGCACTCATGGTGATCAGTATCATGATTGGCAGCACTAAACCTGAGCAGAGCATCCCTAGTCCTATGTGTTAGATCTACAAACGTGTCTCTTGCTGTTAAGTGTTAATGGTGGCGGAGCCAGAAACTTTTCATAGGGTTGGCCAGACTGGGACTGTTGCTCACTTGGAGGTGGCCAACAACTGACTGGCACCAGAGCCACTTCAGAGCACAACATCCTTGTTTTCTAAATAATTCAATAAAGACAGACAATATTTTCTTCAAGGTCTTGCTGTATATATTATCACTGCTGCCATATATTCACACAAACCCTGTTTATTCCATGCTGTTTAATCATTAGTCATTTTTAAACACTGCTGCTCTCACTACTTCACCATGCCAGCAGCGCCCCACCACCGATCACAGAAACGAAGGCATAAGTGTGGGATAACATTATGTAGTTGCATAGAATTCAATGATATGTTTACTTGCACATAGAAATCTCACATTTATCTAGTAACCACTATTCTTGACAGCAAAGAAGTGTAAATAAATGTGAAAAGAAAAAAAAAAAACATGATTTAAAAAAAAAAAAGATAATTAAATATACTGAAAATTGTAATCATGAGTATTTTTAAGAGTAACTGTATTTAATTAAACATTTTCTTTTATAGCTGTAACAGATTTTAGTTACTTTTATTTAGTAACTAAATTATGTAGTGCCATTGTATGTAACTGGAGAGACTCCATCTCTGGTGTTTTGATGAGGTTGCTGTTTTCAGGTGGGTGAACAGCCTTGCCCTCATGGAGAAGCTATCATAACGAGAATTTCAGGGGTCTCTCCCATGCTAACGGACTTGCCTTTTTTAGGTTTCAGCATCTCCTGTAAATATTTGGCCATGTCTGTGTTTCTTTCTTCCAAAGCTAACAAACCCGAGATAAAATTGAAGATTCTGCAGCAGTGGTTGTTCAGTATTTTTTGACATGGGTCATTTGAAATTCAGCACAATCATTACACACTTAAAGTGTGCAATTACAGGGCATGGGTCTCTGAGAGGTTCCTGAGTAGAGCACATAAGTAGCTTATTTGGATCACCTTAAGTGGCCTCCTTTGATACCGGAGCACTGATTTGAAATGTAAGCAACACTACGAGTGATATGCACCTCTTGTATGAAGATGTGCAATTATTTGTAAAATGTGAGTGACTCTTAACAGAAGAGATACACTTGAGAGCTTCACTGTGGAGCCTCTCAGCTCAAAGATCAAAGTGACAACCCCCAGCTGGATTAAAACTGGGCTCTCTTGGTGATCACACTAAGGAAGCACACAGATGCCCTCCGTGCAGGGTACATTCCTTCATTTTATCATGAGGAGAAGCACACACACATGCCCTGATGGTAATGCATCTGACTGTAAACATAAGTAGGCATGAGAACATGTCTGTGTCAGTCAGGTCAGATCGCCTCAACCTTGACAAAGTGGAAAACGTTTCAATTGAGGGCAAGTGGGGGAGGTTCGAAGAGAAACTAAAATATAGATCATAAATCATTTCTAATGTGGCCATATATCATGTGGAGGTATTTTGTAATGGCATGTATTCATAGTGTCAATGGCTCTGTAAAAGTGACAGGAGATATCCCATGAAATTATGGCTCTAATCATGATTCCTGCCATCAGTAAAGCTTCACTCTAATATCACTAATGGCCACTATGGTAATTGTAGCACATTAAAGGAAGCACGTTATGTCTTTCTAAAAATTTATGACAATGTTTTGGTTTATGGCATTTCACACGTTCTTGTGTAACTCCAGTCATTTCCATAATTGGGTTTGACACAAGCTGACTTAATGTGATGCATTAGAGAGTGGCATAAACAGATACTGTGTATCTATTAAAAAGCTTAACTGCTTCCTCTGAGATGAGCTCTTGCTGCTGTAAGCTCAGCATTCGCACATAAAAGCGGGATCAGGTGAATAATTTATCATTCTCATCCCTCTCTGTAAAAGCATAACACATTCTGTGTCTGATCAGAGAAAGATGAGCAGGAAAAAATAGCTCCAGCCATGCAGTAAATTGTAAACCAGGCCTAAATTGTGCATCAGTTTAAATTTGAATGCAGAGTTATGTAACCTGCTTGTGTTTCTGCGGAGGCAGTCCGCATCCGTCTGCTGGTGTTCCCTGGTGCAGGCAGAGGCCATCCAAGTTGTCTAACATATGACAGCTTCAATCTGCTGTGGGACGGCTGAATAATTCAAAATTCCAGCTCAGGACCATCTGGCAAGCCAGATGCAGGCATCCAAGACACCGCCATGGCTTTACAAATAGAGTTTGGGAAGCTATCATCGGATGAACCAGCAGGATCTTGACACGGGTTGCTGGTGAACTGCTCACCAGCAACGGAAATGTGGTGCATTATCCTATTGGCTTATTCCAGAAAAATAATCTTGATGATGGCATTCTTACAACAGCATGTTGTGCAACAAAAGGTTTAATTTGGTTATGAATTACTATCATTAACAAAGTTAGCATTTTTAATCAAAGTGACCAAGTTAGGGCACCTCCTGATTATCAGGAAATAATTGCCAAATAGTTCAGTCTCAGTTATAGTTTTATGAATACCTGCCTGATAAGGTAATGGATAACAACAGATAAAGGATTAAGTTCAGCACTGACATTCTTGAACAACATGGTTAAGCACATATGTATGGAAGTAACATAAACAACTTTTCTCCAAAATACGAGAGTTTATTAAAAAGAATTCAACCTCCCAGATAAAATTGTTTAATAAACAACTCTCTAAGGTAGTAACACCCAACTAAACTAGCAAGCAAAAATGAAATAATAATGGAAATTAATAAACCACCAAAAGCAAAACAGTAAAAGGAACAAAAAAGAATAAAACCAAGAATAAAAACAAGATATACAGTGCTATCACAGTTCAGTGTGAATATGTGTTTAAGAAGAATCTGAATTGAGGTCAAATTAGTGTTGAACTAATGAAGATTAGTTTAACACTACATTAAAAACAACTGATGTGTGTTCAAACAACTAGTTCACAATGCAAAGCAAAAGATAAAAAGAACATTATCTAAATAACTAATGTTTTACTAAATCATTTGCTTAATTAGACATCAATAACCACTGTCTTTTTTGTGATGTATTACCTGGCCATCGGAGGGGCAGATTGAATGTAGTTACGAACTACGAAAATAACATCTTAAAATATTTATGGACTCACAAGATGGCAGGCTTCGTGATGTCACACTCACCCCCCATCTTCCCCATTATAATTGCACTCTATAACAAAATGCATCAACACCACATTTGAGCTGGTGGTGGGAGGCTTGGGGTCTTTCCACAACCCCGTTCTCTTCACCATCTGGGGTGGGAAGACCACTCATTGTGAGCCAGGTTCTGGTTCTGCTGGAGGTTTTTTCCTGTGAAAGGGAAAAAACCTCCAGCATGTAGCTAGTTTTTCCTAGCTACATGCATGCTTAGTGTGAGGGATTGCTGCAAAGTCAACGACACAACGCATACGATTATCAACTGTTGCTACATGCTTGACCAGGAGGAATGAATGCTATGAGTCAATGACTATATACAATTTGCTGGGTTGCCTTAGTAAAAAACATTTTGAGCTATTTTGAGTAATGAATGAACTTGATGCACAGTTTGGTTAACTAGGATCAATTGGAATATATGTGTGACTGAAGTGAAATGACTTTTTTGTAATGTGTCTCGAGAAGATATTTGCTATAAATTGCTGCTATATAAATAAACTGAACTGAATTGAACTGAATATGCATATGTTGTTTGTTGCTATAATAGCTTAGTTCTTTGTTTTTTTTCTCTCTTTCTGCAGGTGTAGAAGCAGACTTCTAGGGTGCTTTCTTGTATTCTCTGTATCCTTCTTTCTCTCTTCTATTCCTATCTCCTCTGAACCCATCCATGCACTGAACAGAACAAATCAATGCATGATGTGCCAAAACTTTCTCCAGGTGAACAGAAAGAAAACTGAAGTTATCTATGGACCTAAAGAGGAACAATCCAGAGTCAGCACATAGCTTCAGTTATTACAGCGAGAAATGAGTGAAATCTGAAATCTAGAAATCTGGGTGGAGTGATGAACTCAGACCTGAGCCTTCAAGGACACATAAAAACAGTTACAAAGTCAGACTTCTACCACCTGAAGAACATTTAAACATCTCCAGGATTAAAGGACTAATGTCCCAAGAAGAGCTAGAGAAACTCATCCATGCGTTTATCTATAGTCGCATTGATTACTGCAACAGTGTCTTAACAGGTTTGCCTAAAAAGTCAATCAGACAGCTGCAGCTGAACCAAAATGCTGCTGCTCATGTTCTCACTAAAACCAGTAAGACAGAGCACATCACCCCAGTTCTAAAGTCCTTCCACTGGCTCCCTGGCGCTCAGAGAATAGACTTTAAAATACTGCTGTTAGTTTGTAAATCACTGAATGGCTTAGCACTAAAATACATTAAAGACCTGTTGTCATTGTATCAACCTTCCAGACCACTCAGGTCTTCTGCTTCTGGTCTACTCTGCATCCCCAGAACCAGAACCAAACATGGAGAAGCAGCATTCAGTTTCTGTGCTCCATAAATCTGGAACAAACTTCCAGAAAACTGCAAAACAGTTGAAACACAGTTCCTTTAAATTAAGGCTGAAAACCCACCTGTTTAGAGTTGCTTATATTGATGTTTTTAATGATGGCACTTGACAAAATCTAATGTTTATTACTGGCTTCACAACCAGTGACCGTTTGATGTGTTTTTATGTTTTCATGACATAAAGCACTTTGAACTGCCTTGTTCCTGAAATGTACCATCTAAATAAAATTGACTTGACTTCGCTCTCTTTTACCTTTTTGCTCCATCTCTCTCCCTTTTTTTCTTTTTTTCCTTTCTTTTCCATCTGTGTCCATTGCATTAGGGATAAACCCAAAGCAATTTCAAATTTTATATATATATATATATATATATATATATATATATATATATATATATATATATATATATATATATATATATATATATATATATATATATATATATATCTGTAACTCACCAGCAGAGCACATCTCTGGAACAGGTGGTTCCCCTCCAAAACAGGTGGTGGCAACAGTGATAATATCAATATACTCCTTTGTTTATAGCAACACCTTCAAGAAAATATTTTCTGTCTCTAGTGAATTATTTTGAAAATATGGATGTTGTGCTCTGAAGAATTACCATGAAGATCAGCCCTGTGGCGTTGTGTTGTGGGTTGGATAAACACAGGGATCGTTGTGGCGGCAGCCTAGCAGCTGGGTGAAGCATTCTACTCAGACTTGCAGCAGCATGTGCACAACTGCAGGTCATCATCTCTCAGGACAGTGGAGGGTAAACCAATTTGTTGATGTGATCAGACAGTCACCAGTTAAGCAAATAGCAGACCTGTTAAATTTTGGATCCAGGGTTTACTCAGCCAGCGAGGAAAAGGATTCACACGCATGTCCCCCCAGTGTAGCGAACCATGTTAAACCATGATGTCACATGATCACGTGGTCAAACTCCTTCTTCCTGGAAACTTAGATGACAGTGTTTAATACAGTGTGTTCTGGAATTCAGGGTTGGTTTTTTTTTTTTTTTTATCAGTCTCTTTTGTTCACAGTATATAGTTCAGTCCTTCAGTGCTGGGCCCAACAGGCAGAAATCTCAAACCTCTCTCAACATCAGCCATTCTTCTTACATTAGGAGTTTACAGCCTATCAGCAACAAAGATATTAGTCGGACATTAACCTTATGACATGCCTTGTCTTTCTTACTATAGCTGGATCCACTCTGCTGAACAATTTATTGACACAGAAAGAGACTACTTGGGCATTAGATGATTAAATTTTTTTACTGTTTTCATTGGCTTTCATTTCCACACCTTAATGACACCTTGATATAACACCTTTTTAATAGCACCGTTCATGTTCTGTCTACGTCCTTACTCTGGCTGATCTGAGACCATTTAAAAACCAATAAAAGATACAGGAAGGAAAATATATTAAAGTTCTATCATAGTGTATAAGATGTTTATATGCTGCAAAAATATAAAGATATTCTATGTACTTGAGCCGCCACAGATACAAAAAGCTGTGAAATGCTTTTTACTCTTTTAATCTGATATGGAGTGGATTTCTTAAGATGCTGCCACATTTTCCTTTTTTGACATGAATGCTAGTATATGGAAAAATATTTTTTTAGATGGGTCTAAACATGAGAAAAATGTATTTTGTGAAACATCATGTCACATCTTTGAAATATCTGTATTACTTTTGATACAAGGTCATTTTGAATAATTCTTGTATACTGAGATCAAAGGGGTAAAATTCACAGTGTTCTGCTGTGTCGGGTCTGGATACGTAACTTTTCAGTCATGTTTCATTTTATTTATTCTTTTTACACATAAAACCATGTGGGAATGATATTTCAGCATCCTATGAGTATCCCCAAGTGGTTTGCTAATTATCAGCTGAATGAATCTGCAAAGAATACTATGGATTTCCCTTTCAGGTCTGAAGTTTGAATTATCTGGATAGCATAGCGTAGGATAAGGTGATGTTATTATCGGGTCATAGCTGCGACATTTAGGTCACAGCTGCATCGATTTTAGAGCAGTAGACATATTGTGTGAGAGCTGCAGCACTCCTGTGGAGGAATTTGTCCAATTACAATTAGGTATTACAATTGGGGTGTGAAGAGGAGCATCTTTGATCAGTTCGATGTCACACACTTTAACTAGTAATGGACCAATCAGTCCACCTTCCACTGCGCAGCTGTAACTTGTGACCAGCAAGCCAAAAACTGGAAAACTGTTTATGTTGATTTGATGCCTTAAAACTAGGCAACCCCATTTTTATTTTGTTCTGTAAACATATCAACGAACAGCACGGTCTTTTATGTACTTAATTTTGATTTTATTTAAGCAATTAAACCATCACCTTCTAGCTAACACTTTTCTGAAATCAGGTCACAGGCAATAGATCCAAGAGGAAACAGCCAAGAGACATTCTCCAGTTCCTCATTGGTGTTCCAAATACATTCCATGACCAGAACAAGTTTTCTTGGGGTCTCCTCCAAGTGGGCCACAACCAGAAAACCTCCAGTAAAAGGTATTCAGAAAGTGAGGACCTCTGAGTTGATTTTTAAAAGACAGGAACATCAGTGTTTATTTTATTTGAGTGGAACAGATCGCTGTTTCTAACAGTCACAGTTTCATTTGGCTTTATCAGACTAAACAAGCATGGGATTTGCTCTGGAGAATTTGCTCATCACATTTTTCACAACTGTTTTTATGATTATGAGGAATTTCAAACAGTGGGGGGAACTGTATTAAACATTGGAAATCCTGTTGTTTCAGGAAAGAGCCATGATCAGCGGCTGACTGAGAGCTAAACGTCAGATAATGTATTTACTGTATTGTAAATAGTTTGTATCTTTTTTCATTGTTCAATACACATGCACATTATGTACATTCTTGGGAAAAGTGATTCAGCTCAGTTGCACAGCCCTAGGATCGTGACTCTGATATGCCTATTTCTAAGAACTGCACAGTTCTGCTAGTCTAGTACAGTATATTATTATAATTATTGTTAATCTTGGTTTTTAAAAACTGTTTTGTTTACAATTTAGGAACTTTTGTGTGAAACTTTATATCTGTTGCTGCTGTTAGACCTGGATCTCCCCTTTGTGGGACAATAGGCTGTTTCTGTTCTATTCTGTTCAGTTTAAGGACTACCCCAGAATCACATGTTATGCTGTAAGCTCAAGTCCAGTTAAAGCAAGTTTTTTTTTTTTTTGTATAGCACAATTCAGCTACAAAGCAGTTCAAAGTGCTTTACACCATAAAAAACATAATACAGTAACCGATTATGAAACAGCAATAAACATCCCATCATCAAAATCATCAAATATATTGATCAATGTTCCAGTTATTCTGAATCCAAGGCAGCTTTCAATAGGTGGGTTTTCAGCCATGATTTAAAGGAACTCAGTGTTTCGGCTGTTTTGCAGCCTTCTGGAAGTTTGCTCCAGATTAGAGGAGCATAGAAGCTGAATGCTGCTTCTCCATGTTTGGTTCTGGGGATGCAGAGCAGACCAGAACCAGAAGACCTGAGTGGTCTGGAAGGTTGATTCAGTGGCAACGGGTCTTCAATGTATTTTGGTGCTCAGCTATTCAGTGATTTATAAACTAGCAGAAGTATTTTAAAGTCTCTTCTCTGAGCTCCAGGGAGCCAGTGGAAGGACTGTAGAACTGGGGTGATGTGCTCTATCTTCCTGCTCTTAGTGAGAACACCAGCAGCAGCATTTTGGATCAGCTGCATCTGTCTGGTTGACTCTTTAGGCAGACCAGTGAAGACACTATTGGAGTAATCAATGCGACTAAAGATAAACGCATGGATGAGTTTCAACTCAACACAATCCATCGCCCTGGTTCTGTTCTTTGTCCAGAAACAAAACTGATGATGTTTTCCAAACTGTTCTTCCTGGCGCTGAGCATCTTTGCGCATCCTCTGCCCTCCTCCTTGAAGAACACGCCCCAGCAGCCTCCCGCACACCGCAGCAGCAGCGGTGGCAGCGGTGAGGTGCAGCTCAGACGCGGTGCCGTTCCTGGAGGGCGGTCCGGTCCGAGTGGACTTCCCAAACAACTTCTGCCGGAGTTCTGTGGACCTTCAGAGGAAGCCCGGGCGACGCTCTCTCCCTCCTTGCGTGTAGCTTTTCTTTTCGAGCGCACATCCCGAACTGAGTTTCATTCCCACATCTGTCCTCCGATACACCCCGAGGAGCAGCCGCCGCGCAGCTGCCGTCCGGGTGGCCGGTCTGACCGCCTGGTCCAGGGAAGGATGCCGAACAGGTAAGGATCATGGTTCAGCTTATTCTGGCTCATTTACGGAGAGACCTTCAGCCTCTGCGCTGCTGAGAATAAAAGCAGCGGGACATTTAAGGCTGCTGCTGAAGTTCTGGAGAGGGACGCTGAGCCGCAGACAGTGGAATCCTGACAGTCTGCTCTCTTTTTATGGACTGAGCTTCTGTTTGAGCTGTGTGTGTTCGAGCAGTTCTGAACGTTGGAAAGTTGAGTTCGACCTTTCCCAGACTTCCTCCCCTGACTCGGTGCCATCAGTCCAGCCGCAGCTGGATTTACTGTCTCACAGGACAGGCTTGTCACCATTACTCTGCATTACCTCCGAACAGGGCTCCTGTGTAGTTACGGCTCTGGAGCTGAGAGGGAGGACGGAGGTAACGGCGGGGTGTGCAGGGACAGGAGCAGTGACGTAGTCTACATTTTTGCAGTAGGTGTGCTTAGAAAGAAAAGCATACCGTTTTATTTAGATTTTTAACCATATTTAACAGTGCAAAATTTCTGAATCTTATATTTGAAGAAATGTACAACAAACTTTGCACAACAGCTGGCTTTGTATCAAAAGCATGTTGTAGAATTTATAAAAAAACAATTTTTGTCTGCATTTCTTTTGTAATATGTTCCACATTTTTTGTGGAACGGTACCTTGAGTGGAGACTAGTGCCCATGTTGACACCATATGTTTTTGAAATTCAATGAGATCATCACGATCATTAAAAGGTCTATTCATCTTGGCAATATAGTATGATGTTCTAAATACAGCAGCTGTCTCAGTCAGCACAGAGTCTGATAAGTCAAGTCCAGTTTATTTGTATCGCACATTTCAGCAGCAAGGCAGTTCACAGTGCTTCACATCATAAAAACATCAATCAAGTATACAGCAAATCATCAAAATAATCAAGCAAATACACATGAAAATGATCAAAATTATCGCACAAATATCAATGCATCAAAATCATTAGGATCATCAGGCAAATATAGTTCAGTGTTCTACTGACTACTAATCAAAGGCGGCTCTAAACAGGTGGGTTTTTAGCCTTGATTTTAAAGGAACTCAGTGTTTTGGCTGTTTTGCAGTTTTCTGGAAATTTGTTCCAGATTAGTGGAGCATAAAAACTGAAGGCTGCTTCTCCATGATTGGTTCTGGGGGATGCAGAGCAGACCAGAACCAGAAGACCTGAGTGGTCTGGAAGGTTGATTCAGTGGCAACAGGTCTTTAATGTAGTTGGTGCTCAGCCATTCAGTGATTTATAAACTAACAGCAGTATTTTAAAGTCTCTTCTCTGAGCTACAGGGAGCCAGTGGAAGGACTGTAGAACTGGGGTGATGTGCTCTATCTTCCTGCTCTTAGTGAGAATACTAGAGCAGCACCATTTTGGATCAGCTGCAGCTGTCTGATTGACTTTTTAGGCAGACATGTGAAGACACTGTTGCAGTAATCAGTTTGCAGTGATAGAGCTCTCGCCAAACTTCCAAGCAAATTCTGACCACCCTGTCGTGTAAGCTCCTGAGCTATTTCACATCTCATGCTGCTGAATCTTGTTCCTGAGAGAAGGCAGTGCTGTTTCTCTGTTCTCATTTGAGCCTGATGACTGGAGGCCCACTCCTCAGATATGGAGACCCTCTTCTCTGTCAGGACACCAGCTGACTTTATGGTACTGCAAACAGCACATCCTGAAAGTAAATAAAAATGATCCTGATTGCATAATTTTTAAGTGTTTCTAATTCCTGTATGACTAATAGCGTCTGCTGCCGGACCAAGTCTGATCATACATGGTTGCATTCATTATTAAGCACTTATACTATTGCACTAAAACCTGAAAATGAAATGATCAGACTTTAATATATTCCTATACTTTTCAAGGACTGCCCTGTGTGACAAGAGCTATACTGTAAAATGTTTGCCAAGCACAGTATATTTGACTAAATTTTTAAAATCTCTGATGATCATATAAATATTTACAATGATAGTCATATGAATTTTGTCATAATAATCATATGAATTTTGTAAAGGTTTCTTTTTACCACATTCATTATGACTATAAATCAATGCTACTCTAATCTGCACAGATTTATTTGATGAACTAAATGTTATATACACACTTGTTCCGATGTTTGCTGGCATCTACCTAACTTTCTGTCCCTCCATTCTAACCATGGATGTCTGTTTTTAAATTCCCTAGCCTGACTCCCACTCTACACAGTTACAATTGTTTATTCTATTGATTATTCTGACGATTAATCGGATAAAAAAAAACTGTATAAAAAGTACTTTGTACTACAACAGAGTACAGAGCATAGTGCTGTCTTGATTATTAGAACAATAACATGCTTTGACACAAACATCATCTTTATAGTCAAGTATTTATTTATTGATCTGGTAAGCATGCACTCATTAAAAATACTGCCCTATGAAATGTTACTGCAATGACTGTGCAGTTGCTGCTGGGCTAGGTTCAGCTAACTTGTATACTAGCCAGAATCCCATAAAACTGCAAAACAGCCGAAACACTGAGTTCCTTTAAATCAAGGTTGAAAACCCACCTGTTTAGAGCTGCCTTTGATCAGTAGTCTGGACCATAAATCTGCAAACAAATCCGGGTAAGATAAGCTCGGTTTTCCAAAGGGTGGAAGTCTGAGCGTAAATCAGTTAAATCAAGTAAGTGAATTATTGATCAATGTTTTTGGAGATGATTTTCATGTGTATTTGCTAGATAATTTTGATGATTTTGCTCAATGATTTTGATGTTTTGATGATTCTGCTGTATACTTGGTTGATGTTTTTATGATGTAAAGCACTTTGAACTGCCTTGCTGCTGAAATGTGCGATACAAATAAACTTGACTTTGGGTAACGCAGACGTCAGCCTCCTTATCGATGGTTTCGGCCATCAAGCTGTCAGGTTCATCTAAAGCTTCCTCTGTGACTTCAGGGGCAGCTGGTTTATAAAAACATTAAAAAGTGTAGCTTGTTATATCTTCATTTTCAGTCCGTTGCCATAAGCATAGAAAACCCTCAACCTGCTGCATCTTTCGACTCCACTCTGTCTAAGCTGTTCCCGCCTACATCTCCAGCCAATCATAAAGGAACAGCTGAATAACAAACCAATCACACAACAGATAGCTGTGGTAGTGAGCTCAGCCAATGATGGAACAGGAGGAAAGTGGAGCATGACAGCGGTGACAGAGCAGTGGAGAGTTTGCACTGGTCCCCATAAGCGAATGTAATAAACACGCACTGCATACAGACGTCACGTATCATTGGGCACTTTTAAGTGATTATATGGAAATTCCCAAGCTTTTCTAGAGGGTATACAGCGTATACTAGCGTATCATGTAGACTACACAACTGTACAGAAGCGGATCTTTTTGGTTTTGTTTCATATAAAAAGATCACTCTGCAGCTTGTATATGTAAAGGGCCAGTCATTTAAATGAAAAGAACCAACAACCACATGGTCACCAGTGGTTTTCCTTCACTACACCGTCGACTTACTGAAATAACCTGCCGAGGTCATGATGACTGATCAATCTGAGATGCCTCTGCATGCTGTGTATTCTGTGTGCTTCAGTACCTGACAAACACCCTTTGGAGATAAGTGGATACTTTAGTCTCTTATTCCGCAGGACAAAACCAAACAGTTTCCTTCTTTTGGAAAATTAAAGTATATAACAGAGGCTGATAGAAGGAGATGCTTCTCTTTTTGCAGTTGTAGGAATACATCAAGAGGTTTTTTGTTGTTGAGATAAAACCACATAAAAATGTTGTATCATGGTTATTGTGTGGAAATTCATCTCGTATATACATATTATTACATTTGTGTTGATACAGGTTATGGCAAAATTATGCAAAATTATGAGGGTAGAGCGAGTAGCTTTAATCAGTTTTCCTGCTGTGTAATTTTTTTCAGTATATTCAGTTTATAACTTTAGTGGGATTTTTTTGTTAATACAGTTACAACTATTAATATTATTAATAGTACTAGTTCTGTACAGTTGAAACCACAAGTTTACATACACCTTTCTTTCTCGCTGTCTGAAGTTAAATCATACCAAACTTCTCTTGTTATAGGTCAGTTAGAATTACCAAAATCATTTCTATTTGGTGAATACCACAATGATAAGAGAAATATGTGAGAGATTTATTTATTATAATCTTCAAAGTCAGAAGTTTACATACATTTTCTCAGCATGTGGTAGCATTGCCTTTGAGCTTTTTGGGTTTCCTTCCACACATTTCTCCCAATAGTTTGCTGGAGTTCTGGGCCATTCCTGCTGACAGAACTGGTGGAACTGAGTCAGGTTTGTTGGCCGTCTTGCTCACACGCCTTTTCAGATCTGCCACAAATTCTTCTTCGGATTGAGATCAGGGCTTTGTGATGGTCACGCCAAAATTGACTTTTTTTTAATACTCTTTATTTTGTTGGGGTTTTTTTTCCTCAACAAAAAAATGAACATGGGTAGAACACAAACAAAAGTAAAGCAAAACACAGACATTGGGGTGACACCTCTCACATGCTTACATCCGTCGCATTGGGTGTTTTATATAATGTCTATTTCCACCAGTTCCGTTCGAAAGCCTCCATTTTGATTTGCAGCAAGAATGTTAGTTTCTCCATTTTATAAATCTCTTCCATTATTTCCATCCATTATTTTACTTTGGTAGATTCTTTTTTCAACAAGTTCTTTGTGATAGCTTTCTTCTCAGCCACCGTCATTATTTTAAAGATATAGAAGTCCGCTTTATCAATCAAACCTTCTGGAATGAGGCCGAGGTATAAAACCCATGGGTCTCTCGGAACTTTACACCAAAACATTGGCTTTGATGTCCACAAGCCACCTTATGACCACTTTGGTTGTATGCTAAGGGTCACATGTCCATGTGGAAGCCAATCTGTGCCCAAGCTTTAAATTCCTGGCTGATGTCATTAGATATTACTTCAATATTTTCACATAATGTTCTTTTCCTCATGATGCCATCTATTCTATGAAGTGCACCAGCAAAACAGTCCCACAAGATGATGCCTCCCCATACTTCAAACTTAGTGTTACCTAGTTAATAAGTGTCCCCATTTTTCCTCCAAATGTAACGTCGGTCATTAGAGCCAAATAGTTCCACTTTAGTGTCATCAGGCCACAGGGCAAACTTAAAACTTCCTGAACTAAATTCACAGCTACAACATGAACTAGTTCTCATTAATTTCTAATATTTTGTCTGAACTAAGGTTTAGAAATCATATATGTAAGTCATGATGAACTCATCGATAAGCATATTGATTATGTCATCTCTAGCGTTAATAGGGTTAGGATTAGGGGTAATCCTACTGCCATCTGCAGAAATACACCGCTCTTGGTCAGAAACAACCAATAAGAGCCAGGGGGAGGGTCTTAGAGCTGTCACTCAAGCTCATGTATGAGCTGCTCAACGTACTAATGGCAGAGAAACGTCTTACTGTTACTGGAAAACTGTTTATCCGCTGTCATTGGTGGCCATGCTAACTAGCCTGAGCATTCACGGTAGGCTCCAGTGTGGACACACTACTCGCTCTCTGCAGCTGTAGCACTGCAGAGAGCGAGAGTTAGGGTGACTGACAGCGCTAAGACCGTCCTCCTGGCTCTGATTTGTTGTTTCTGACAGAGCGGTGTATTTCTGCAGATGGCAATAGAACCACAGAGAGGAGACAGAGGAGCTTGATTTCTTTCATAGATTATGTGTCTCATATTACACTATTAGGACAAAGTGACAATTTTACCAAATATGTAAAAAACATATTGTTTATAAAAAAGTTACATACTGTAGCTTTAAATGACGTCAGGGTGAACTGTGCTCACTTCAAGTTTGTCATGTAAAAAACAGCATGTTCATTTCAAAGTTGTCAAAAAATGAGCTCTACTTATAAACACATTTATTTCAACACCTTCTTGCAAAACACTGGAAATAAGCCAGAAATCATGGCAACTAATCCTGCTACTAAACTTATTTAGTTCAGTTTATAAAATTGAT
The DNA here is from genome assembly GCA_014839685.1 of Anableps anableps. NCBI lineage: Eukaryota > Metazoa > Chordata > Actinopteri > Cyprinodontiformes > Anablepidae > Anableps > Anableps anableps. The sequence goes on from CM026086.1 coordinate 2,694,531, forward strand.
GTTTTTTAAATTTAATTTAATAAGAAGATATAGACAAAAGTTCTAATAAAATATCTCTAGACAAGTGTACTAAATGGGAACAAAATAGTAGGTGAAGCTTTAATGGCACCAAACTTTGCTGTTCCACACAGAGTTATAATACAGTAAGTCACGTCCACAGCCTCACTTAAGGTCAGTTTAGAATCTCCAGTTAATCTGACTTGCATGTTTTAGGAAGCCAGAACATCTGTAGAGAAATGAACAGTGAAAACATGCAAACTCTAGAAGTTTCCGTTTTTTTCAGTTTCACACAACAAACTTGATTTTCAGTGAATATTTTATTGGATGAATAATAAAATAAGAAAAGTAGCACAGTAAGGAAAACCAACCTCTTTTATTGACAGAAACATCCTCTGCTCTAGACCCTGCCTCCTGTGGATGATGACAGTCAGTTAAATCAGGTATGCAGCAACAGGGAAACACCTAAAACATATCAGAGGGTGGGCACTGAGGATTAGAGTAGGAGACCCTCTTGGTAAGTAAACATTCTATAAAACATAACTGTACACTAAGGCATTAAGTTCTTCATTGCCTCAGAATAAACAAATTTATAATTTTTGATTTCTGAACTAATAAAGTGTGAGCAGTAGGAGTTCCCAGACTTTTCCATGCCATGGCTGCCCAGAGAGCCTTTGCTTATGGCTGGGACACCCTTTGCAAACCTACAGACTATCCTACAAAATATGTAAAGAAACATCATCTTTTTGAATGTTTTCTCACTTATTCACTATTCAACATTTTTTACATTTGTTTAGCATAAATGCTGCCTCATAGCTTTTGATTTTATATGGCCAGGAGTTCTTAGGGTGTTTTGCAGCAGTGTCCTACGCAGCAGGGCTGCTGGCTGGTTCCTTCCGTCTGCTTCTTGTCAGGAACTTGTCCATTTAACACTTGCTACGCTAGCTCGAGGAGCAAAGCAACGTGATAAATCTGACTTGCAGCCACTCAGATAGATGAGTATGGCAAATAATGTTTCAATAATTTATTTTAACTTATATTTTATATTGATAGAGAAACATATTAGATTTTATGATTTAAAAAAAATTATAATGAAACGTTTATAATTAAAGATATTATTTTTCTATTTTTTGCATTTTTTTTTATCATCTTCGCTTCAAATTTCTGAGGCCTCCACTTTGAATAACACTGTCCTCGAGGTCTGATCTGAGCCATCGGAGGTCGTGATGACACAGAGCTCCGAGCAGCTCGGACTTCTTGGTCTCCCATTCATCATAATGTCTCTTGTTGGCACGTCTGCAGCCCAGTGTGGGGGTGGGCGTGGGGGGAATCTTAAAACGCCCTGTTGTGACCTTCTGAGCTATAACTAATAGGGCACCTCATGCCCTGCAGATGAACCCCCTAGACCCGGCTCCAGAGGCGGCCAGCTTCTGGAAAATTGTGAGGACAGGCGTCGGGTTGGAACTCTGAGGTAAAGAGAGAGCAGGAACGTATAAGCCTGACTCGCTCCGTGTAGCACATTCCTCCTGCAGCCCGAGTTACTTATCTCATTTTACCTGCATCCCAGTTTTGAATTGTAATTAAGTGCATCCTAGAGTCAGGCCAAACCCCACCTACCGGACCCTGCTGACCTTGGCTATCTGCTCCTGGGATCTTTAGGAAGCAACACATCTCAGAGAAAGTTTAGCCCTGCAGTTTGCTGTGTCATCACTCAACTTTCACTGTGGTCAACCTACTGTGTCCAATTTACAAAGACGTGTTTGGGTCGCTGCAGTGTGGATTAATTTCTGCCTTAGCCAGCGATTATGGAGGCAGGAGGGGACACAGAGAGAATGTAGGGGTGAAATCTGAGGATGGTGCAGAAATTTGTCAGCCCTCAGCACTGACACCCTCATCCAAGTCCTCTTCTCAGGGATGGTGATATATGACTAAGGTGACCATATTCATTATTCACAGAGCTGTCCTCTTGTTTTCACTGCCATCTTTTCCTCCTGGGTCTGATCAAGTGTGTTCTGTTCTGCAGCAGTAATGATATGTGGAGGTGTGCGTTGCTGTAACATTTGAAGGACAGCATGTTGTAGAGCCTTCCAAAACAATATCATAACCCAAATCCATTAGCCATATGGGTTCCATTCACCAGATTTGCTTGATGCAATTTGGGCGTCCTCCCACCGCAGACCCATGGTGCAAGGCTGGGATTCATTTCATTAGCTGCTGTTTTTATCCCCTCCTTCTTCAGCATTTCACACCCACTGCCAATACAGATTTCACTTCATATTTGTTTTAATGCTAGGAAAATAGAACTGCTAATGGGAATGATTACATAACAGATAATTTTACTTTCATAACAAATTTTTATTGACACTAAAAAAAAAACTATTTAAAAATTATGTTAAATACCGACAACAAACATTTGAAGAAGAAAACGTGATGATGTCATAAGGGAAGTGGATAGAATATTTGACTTGTTATGAAGAATAATTTATTGAAAAAGATCATTCAATGCTCTGATGACCAGCAAATTAGCTAAATTAGTTTCATCTTTACAGAAGGCGTCCCAGAGCTTTGAGTCACATCCTGTGACTTTCATCAGTATAAAGCTTACCGTAGGTGTGGGTTGGTTCCTGGTATTAAGGTATACCCATGTTTTAATTCTGGGGGCGGGTCCCTTCATTATGTTCTCTAATTGTGTCCCTTGCTAACAATGATTAGCAAAATTCCTTGAGGCAAATTATCTGCCTTGAAGCTTTGTTAAATTATGTTTTACTATTCAGCGCCATGTGTTTCGGCCAAATTATTATTAGTGTTGCGCAACTCTCTCACTTTCACCAATGAGTTGTTGACGTATGCTAAGTGCTGTTAGCACAACAAAGCGTGACCAAACATCCTCTTTTATTTGGGCCAGTATTGATATCTAATATTAATACTGCTGTTATGGCAGAATATACCAATTTTTAAAAATTTTATAACACTTTTTATTCGATTAATTGTCAGAATAATCAATAGATTACTTGATTTCTAAAACAATCGTTTACAACAGCCCTATATTATATTTGGTGGTGGATTTCTGCGGGTGCAGACCCACCTCACTGACACAGGTAAACATCCAGGGAGAGCACATTGAGATCATGGACTCTTATAAGTACCTGGGTGTTCATCTGAGCGGTAAACTGGACTGGACTCACAACACTGATGCACTTTACAGGAAGGGTCAGAGCAGACTCGACCTGCTGAGGAGGCTGAGGTCTTTTCAAGGGCAGGGGGTGCTTCTAAAGACCTTTTTTGACTCTGTAGTGGCATCAGCCATCTTCTATGGTGTTGTCTGTTGGAGCAGCAGCTTATCTACAACTAAGAGGAAGCAGTTAGATCAGCTCATCAGGAAGGCCAGCTCTGTGCTAGGATGCCCACTGGTCCCAGTGCAGGTGGTGGGAGACAGAAGGATTCTAGCTAAAATAAAATCACTGATGGACAAAGTCTCACCCCATGCATGAAGCTGTTGCTGAGCTGGAGAGCTCCTACAATGATAGACTGCTGCATCCTAGGTGCACTAAGGAGCGTTATAGGAGATCCTTCCAGCAGCTGTTAGACTCTATTAGACTCTATTAGACTCTATTCACCATCATTGCTCCCAACAAAAATCAAAAGTGTTTATATCCATGCTAGCAAAATAGTTTATATTTTTAGTGCTCAGAGACATTTTGCACATCTTGTACATTTTTAATTAACCAACTCAGTCACACATTCCTCTGGACTGGAGTATTCATGTTGAAATTTTGCCTTATTGTACAGTATTTTTTCTCGCTGCTCTCTGGTCCTGATCTGAATCCATGAAGCCTTTGTCCTTTTCAACTGCTCTGGGATTTGGTGTTATAATTCAGGTATTATTTGAGCTCTTGAGATGCTAATCAGCTGATCCCAGTTGTAAAAAACAACAAATCAGAGCTAATGTAACAGAGCTACTTCGACATGCCACACCATGAGCTCTGAAATTCTATCATGGCACAAAAATATTCCAGGGGGACACAGATTGCTCTACATAGTTGAAAAGACTGGAAAAAGAATTGTAGAAAATTTAAATCCACCCAAAATACAAAACCTGGCCAAGTTTTATTCCATTTGGATTATTGCAGACAGAGTTATGCCAAAATCAAATCCAAAAAAATGTTGCTATGGTTTAAAGGACCAGGCTTTTCTCCAGCTGTATTGAACATATAGAGTAATAGCACATTGCTCCTCACCACCTGTTGCTGCTCACTGCAGGTCAGATGGCTGCATGAAGGTTATTATGCTTTTCTCATACTGACAAGGACAAATATGCCTGTCACAAAAACACAACAAGAAGGAGCAAGTCTGTTAAGCAGCGAATATAAGATTGTTATACTTCCTGTGTTACTTTTAAACTCTCTAAATGGCAAGAGTGTAATAAATATCAAAACTAATGAAAAAATGTACTTGAATAAAACATATACAGTTACTAAAGGTTATCATATAGCGAGAATTTCCATGTCCAGTCACAGGGTGCAGTTCAATCTTGAAACAAGCAAAAAATCCTCTCTTGTCTCAAGGTATTGTGCTGTTCAGAAACTGAAAAGTGAAAATAGTGATCTTCTTAAACGGTCACTGTGTACAGTAGCCACCAGGGGTGCACCAATAAATATAGATCATGGTTCAGAATGGTTTAGGCATCTTGCTTTGGGTAAACTGCAACAGCATGTTTCAAATGTTAAATTTCATATCTTCTAAACAGAAAATAATCCATAAAAACAGAATCGCAAACTTCACCCGAGGGTGAGGGCAATAGGTTATGCACACAGAGGGAGAGTTCCCGGATATCTCACCTGAGAGATCCTCTTCTTACACCAACAAAATATCTATGCCAAACACCTGCCATCAAGCTAAAACTTACATGTGCATACAATCCTTTTCATTCATGCAGATACATCTGCAACCTCTCCTGCACCCATCCATCCATCCATCCATCCATCCATCCATCCATCCATCGTTGATACCCACTTATCCTTTCATCTTTTCTTTGACTTTTCAAATTTTCTTTTGTCCTCGTCCTCCAGGAATGTTTTTTCTCTCTCTGAATCAGCCTGAAAACAGGTGAGTTCATCACAGCCACAGGTTTAAGAAGCAGCTAAATTGGAGTTTAACCAAAGTGATGTTCTGGAAGAACCCCAGAATTATTTTACTGTTGTAGACAAAAAAAAATCATTGCAAAGCATCATTTTACATCAAGTTGTTCACTACTGAAACACCACTAAACTTATTTGATCAAAATGAAAAACTTAAAAAATAAGTACAAAAGCAACAAAGACTTGAAATATTATCCCATGTTCAGCCTGTTATATCTGTCCAGCTTCAAATATGACTTACTCAGAACGGCATCATTAAAGTCTGTTGATCTAAAGTAATATGTAACTTAATGTGAAAAAATTCTGTAGACTTTGAGGATTTTAGTTTTAATAAGCTCCTCCTGATGAGTCTTCCTTAGGAAAATAAACCATGTCCTGATTATATGGGCCAGTTTCCTCTTTAAAGTCAAACCTTTTTGTTGTTTTGGGGGGGTTTGCATCAAACACATGCAAAATGTGAAAACAGCACAAAAATAAGTCTTATTCTAACAGCACTTTATAGGATGAGTCCTAGATCTGTATTACACTTCTCATTGTAACATGTCATTCATTGTACTTTATTTGTTTAAGGTCATTATTCCCACTTAAAATCTGTTGTTCCTATGAGCCTTAAATTTCCACCAGCAAATGAAGAGAAATGTACTGAGAAATACTGGATTATTGTTTGCTTAGGGCACCCAAATGTCTAGTTCTGATCCTACTATGTTGCAAAGTGCTTCAATATGTGAAAATTTGGATTCCCATAGGCTCATCACTTATTTGTCACTTCTGCTGGCTACCGGCTACCCATGAAGTCTGACTGTCCACCCTGCCTGGCCACCCCCACCAGATCTGTCAATTAGTTTACGATGAAACTGATTGACAGTTTACGAATGTATCATAATGCTCAAAGATTAGCATTTCAAAACTAGAAGCCTCAGACTGCAGGCCAATTTATATTGAAGGATATATAGTTTATATAATTTTCCCCCCTTTTTTAATGTCATATTCCATTCCATACACCATGTCAGTAGGTGGCAGATTTTTGTTGTTTTACAACTGCCATTAATAACAATAATAATAACAATAATAATAAAAAGCACCCTCAGACTACTGCACAAAAAATATGTTGTTTGCAATGTGTAGCTAAGCAGGCTAATCATATGACTGAGAAAAATTAACCTGTGCCCTAAGCCACTGTGACAAGCAAATCTACTGCAGAATTCTTGCAAGCTAAACAGGTTTGTCTGTTTTATTTGGATAAATGAATAGTTTGGTTATTCAAGCTTTGGCACATTGTTCATTGCAATCTGAGCCTGCAGAGCATTTAGACTATATTGCAATTTTAGTGCTACCCTTCTACGGTCTGTGCCTCTGCCTGGCCCTCCGAAAGGAAAAAAATTCTAGACACGCCCTTGTACACAGCTTGAATGATTAACGACACTTTGGAATAAAATGTCTAATGCCTCTATCTGTCCGTACTAAAAATCCAAATATGAAAATATGTTGTATTTATCCCTATTCTCCATTATAGCTAATAAATGATCTCATAATCAAATTCATGCTTATAGTTTATGACATTTTTGGCTGATTTGCAGAGGGTTTTTTTTATTTTACCATTTTATTATTTGAAATCAGCTTTGTCCACTTTTAAACCAGACTCTTTCGCTTGGTCTTAACCTGGGTGACATACATAAATTGACATGTAGGCTCTGTGTAGACTTGATATTGCCTGATGTCTACATAAGGAGGTCTATGGTCAGCTTCAATACTGAAATCAGGTCTGTCACTCAGGAGGAAGATCAAGGCAGGATCATCTTTGTGAAACAGAGGTGGGAACAAGTTGCAGGAATCAGAACTTAACCAACACAATTCCATTAGGAAATCTTACAAAACTTGTGGTACTAACTAAAAATGAGATGCTCCCAGATGTGACCCTGTGCTCATAGAGAATCACACACTCTCCTCCTGAATAACAGGGTGGCTGCAGAACAACATGCTTTAGCACAGCACAGAAAATGGGGTCAAACTGTCTGCTGGCATATGATTGTAATTAACGCACTGGACAAGTGCAAACATTACAGGCTCAGGTTGACATGAGAGAATAAGTCCTCCCAAGAACTAGCTCTGGAATTTACAATTGTGATTATAATTGGAATATACAATGTAATTATTGCTCTACTTAGGGGGGAGAATTCAACCACTCTGCTGTAAAATGTTAATAATGGGTAAATATTTAATCATGTTTATTTTCCTTGTTAGGATTTTAAAAATTGAAACTAGATGACTTCTTATTGTTCTTGCAGTTTTGAGGGGTTTTTCAGAACCTTGTTTATTAGAACATGGAGCTCACAATGAGAGAGCATTGTTCTCGTTGATCCCTCCGTCTCAGTCCCTCCTGTGTGTGAAATGGGAAGGAATGTTTTGATAGTGTTGGGAAAACAACTGTAAACTGATGCAGGAAGATTACAAATTTTATATATATATATATATATATATATATATATATATATATATATATATATATATATATATAATAAATTGATATAACACTTACTGTATACAACTATGGCCCTCCCCAAAGAACATAATGTGAATAAAGCACGACTAGAGAGCAGGGATCTTTGGTAAATGATGCACAGTAAATACTTGTTGGAGGAAGATTTCACCTGATTTATTCCTGAGGAAACGTGCTGATCATCAATTTTTAGAAGTTCTCTAAATCTTTTGGAACCCAGAGCAGTATCTTGGGGCAGTTATCTATACATAAGGTGTGGAGAATGTTGTGGCACAAGTTAATGTGATCTATTTCTACAGTGCTTCCATTTTAAGGCCTTCTGAGTGAAGTTGTTCTGGTTTTGTATAGATCCATATTTATTAGCCTTGCTGTGCTAAATGTGTAATTGACCTCTGAACACAAATAATAAGAGCAGTTATGACTCGTCCTCCCTGCCTCCTCCCCTCCCCTAGCCTTCTCTCTCTCTGTCTCTCTCTGAATTTCTGTCCTCTCCTCTGCCTCACCTCTACCCCCAACTCTGACCACCCCCTCCACCACCACCGCAGTGCTCATAGAGCAATAAATTTGAAAGTGAACAAATAGAGCAATAGTCCAGGTGGAGGATGTGTCTGGAAGTGACACATTATGTCCCGTCTAGCCATGAGGATTATTTATCAGCCTGAGGGGTTCGATTCCACCAGGGGCAACTCATGCTTATTAAGGTTGCTTTGTTTGGGTCGCACTCACACCAGTTATATGTGATCGAGTTTGAGAGCAAATATTTCTGGACTTTCTGAGACTGAAACAAACATCAGACCATAAAAAGATTACATGATAACAGCTCAACAGAACAACAGAGTTCTGTCTCCACCATGGTTGTAGAGTTAAAGCAGAGCCACTGGTCCAAGCCATAGAAAAGCAAACATATTCAACTTCGTAACTGCATATTCATCAAAGAACTGCAGCATTTACAGAAAAGTCAGCCTGTCTTTATGCTTATTTATTTAAATTACAGTCAAAGCAATTAGCTTTACATTCTCAACGACCAGGGATGTTTGCATTACGCAGGTTGTATGAATAGAATCATCTGCTGAAAGCTAGTGGAAATCTTTCTACTGAGACGTACGGTGAATGGCCACATATGAATTCATTCTCTCTTCCTGTGAAGTCTGATGCTAATTTAGTAAATAATTTTTCTAACCAAAATATTGCGTTTAAAATCATGTTGTTGATTTTATGAAAACAGAATACAAACTTTATGACTGTGGAGCACGACAATACATTCTTTACAAACAAAGTGTAATAACTATATAAAGATCTCTCTTTGGTATGGAATGTGGGCGTCTCTGACAACAGGTGGAAGGGTGCAAAGGAGGTGGCGTCACCACCCTGCAATAGAGAACAGAGCCTTTCATTTCTTATTGAATGAAATTAACAGGATGTAACTTTGATTTTTTTTTTTTAATTCATTCTGATCTAACTGCAAGTTTTTACAGGATATTCATAAAGATATTCTGTAAAATTTACACCCTGATAAAAGTTTAAAGACAGTAATTTTTATCTTTGAATGAACTATGAGAGGAAGCATCTTACCTCCATCTTTCACATTCTGCTGCATCATGTATTGGTTTAAACACCATTGTGACATGATTCCACCAGCCAGATATAGTTCTTAAAGTTTTAAGGAATACATCATTAGTTCCTGGAGTTCTCTGTTGAATAAAATCACTAAAAGGTAAATCAGTTTTTTCTGTCTTTTCTATCACTTCATGCTACCGGCTGTGTTTGTGGCCGAAGAAAGGACAGCTTTCTCCTGACGCAAAAGTAGGTTTACATTGTTGGAGTTGAGAGACATATTTAGGCTCTTCCATACGTCACCTGAAGCCGAACAGTTGATGTGCGGTCACATGGCTGTGGAACATTTGTATTCACACACACCTTTCACACTCAGCGCAGACCACATGGGGACACCCCTCCTGCTTCAGTATACATCACGCCAGGGTCCCCACTCCATCCCTGCATCCTCCTTTTTGATGGAGGTGATGGAGATAGCGCCACACCTTCCTGCAGACAGCCTCCTCCGTGGACAATGACTTTGAAATTTCCATCCAGTATTTTTAAGCCATTTTATAATTTTTGTATTTTGTGAAGAATCATACAAATGAACATAATTCCGCTCTGTATCTGTTAAATGCTCCTCAAAAGTATTCATGTTGCCGGCGGATACAAAAACCAGATAGTGGAAGTGGACCAGTTGAAGCGAAATATCAACAATGCTGTAAGCGTTCATTTCTGCATAAAACACTCCCAGAAACTTCTGAGCAGTCACACAACACATCGCACCGAGCTCTGTGCGAAATAGTTCGACCTGGCCCTGCTGTTGTTGGGAGGGAGAGGAGGACACCTCCTTGCGAAAAAGACAATACAATTTCGCAACTGTGTCAATGAGAGCCGACTTCAACACTTCAGATGAAGCATTTGAGAGTCTTTAGTCTCTGCATGTATTTAGTTTGGTCTGCTTCTTAAACTGCAAGTGAAGCAGATAGCGGGTACATAACACTGTCAAAACATGGAAGCTTTGTGATTTCCCTCCTTTAGTGTGTAAGGCTTTCTTACAATTATTTAGTGAGGATCTGACCACAGTACCAGGAGGAAGACTTCACTAGGTACCTTGTTCTATGATGTCAATCACCTTTACAGAAGTAGACAGATTCTATTGTTAAATACTTTTAATTATCAATAGATTTGTGGAAGTTCTGATGTTATAGATATTTAAATTTGCTGTAGGGATTAGATTAAAACCAAAAGGTTTAAATTGGGTTACACAGTTGTTTCAGAGTATGAGAAAACAATTTTACCTCATTTAAAAACAATTTATGCAAAAAAGTATTATCTTGATAAGTGTGAGAAACAGTGTTATCTTTATATAACTGTAAGCTAAACATTTGTTATTAATGTGCATTGTTACCTACAAATGGTGACAGGCTGAGGTCAGGCAGAAGATTGTATGAACTATAATGTTTGCAGATGACACTGTGATCTGTCGTGCGAGTGAGGAGCAGATAGAAGAAAGCCCGTGGAGGTGTCCTTAGGAGAGAGAGGAATCAGTCTGTAGAAGCCAGACAAGGTACATGTAGTAGAGGTACTAAAGGTACCTCCTTCAAGTTTAGGTACCTTGGGTCACCCATCCAATGTGACTGGCAGTGCACAAGGAGTAGATGAAGAGAGTAGGGCTGGGCGATAAAATGACAACGATATCTATCGCAATAGACACACGTTCAGTATCAGTAGAAAATACGTCCAATAGAATTTTGATAGTTTCACTGAACTCCAATCCAGAACCGCATGGCAGTCTGCATGATGTAGGCAGAGGAAAGGCTTTAGCTGCTCAGCCTCTCATGGCCTAGCAAAGAAAGGTTGGTGGAATCAACTCACTCACTCACTCTTTGGTAAGCTAACAACAACCTATTGTGTAATATACGCAGTAGCAGTTTCATGTTGCTCCCAACATCCTTGGGTCTACTTTACTCCTCAGAGGCCTGCATGTACACTCAATGCGGACTCAAAGCAGATGTCTGCCGGACAAGTCTGCACAAAGGTAAGTTTTTTTTCGACTGCAGACACGTACTTGGTGACACGCTGACTTACACACGAAACAGTGTTAACATTGAACAGTTTTGTATGCGACACCGAGCTGATTATGTTGCAAGTCAGCATAACCAGTCACAAGGACTTGCAGCGTCACTGCCACTCTCTGTGCAGCACTGACAGGTCTGCGGTGGCTGCCCTGATGGAGAAGAAATGGGGCTAGGTGCCCAACTAGCTTATCAAATTTGCTAGTGTCCATTTGCATTGTGGGAAATGAAGGAATTTGTCAAGAGAAATGTAGGCAATCGGAACGCTTGACTATAAAATCTCAACCATCCGCGGACAGTGCTTCCTGAGTCTGGTGGTTCACAGAAAACATAGTATGCCTGAGTATGTGGGAGTAGTTTCATGTTTTGCCACTGTGCCCCATAACTGCTTAAAAATAAAAAAGAGCGGGGTGGAGTGAAAGACGAAAATGAGTACAACTCACTAGGAAATTGTGGATAAAAGGAACGGTCACGTCACTAGTTTGGCAGTATTTTGGATATTTAAACAAAAAGCTAATAAATAATTATTGATATCGACTGATATGAAATGTTTATATCGTCATATGTTTTTCAGCCATATCGCCCAGCCCTAGAAGAGAGCGTGTTGGCAGGGTAGAGTGGGTAGATACAAGCATCATGAAGCTTTACAAAATGGTTCTGCTTGCTGTAGCGGTCTGTACCTGACCTTAGTACTAGTTTTATGGATTTCATTATGACTAGTTAAAACAAGTTAGATATGAAGCTAGGTTTTGTTGGATTTTTGTTAATACATTGTTTGCCACAACTCCTGTATATGAAGTAGCACTTGCTACCCTGAAATACGTTTGCCTGACCAATCGAACATCTATCAACATGAACATACGTCGGAGATTTAGAATCATGACTGAAATAACAGAAAAACAGCACATTTTGTTCGACGGTCATAGCAGAGTAAGTCCTGTAGCCAACTAAAAACGGTCTGTGTAATACCTGCAGCCACATTATTTTCCTTCTTCTCTTTGTGCACACTATTGTCACTTTGCTGTGAGGAGGCGTACTGCAGGAGAAGAAGTTGTGCAAACTGGATAAAAGGACTATATTTGCCTGAAGGTTGTTCATCTGCTTCACATGATGTGAAGATTTCTGGTACCATAACTGTGTTATCAGAAATGTGAGATGGTTTGTTTTTAGACTTTTTCTACTTATGCAACTCTAAGCACACAAACACCACATTGACAGTGCTAAAAACTTGAACTTTTTACTTTTACACACTTTGTCATGTTTTTGTAACTGAATCCTTTATCCTGTGACAGAGTCCAATACACTTGATGATTTGTCTGAGTGTATTGAGAGACATTATTTAAACAGATATCTAAAAGCTTTTTGATTATGGGCTTAAATTTGATCAAGCATAGGTTACAGTGAGGTATATGAGATTCCCTAGATTTTGACCACTTTTTCACTACTTTTCAGTCTTTTTAACAGGATGATATATTGTTTGGTACGGGTTGTAACACTGCTGTCACACTTGTTCTTCTCATGCATGTTGGTGTATCTAAAAACATGTTTTACATGAGTCTAGTAACATATATTCCATGCAAAGGCTTTACATGTGTTGCACACATTACCGCGACTATCCCTGTTTTATCAAAAACATTATTTTTCAGCACCTCTTCATGGAAAACTTCAAGCTGGTGTTTTAACAGCTTACACTATGATTGCATTAAGATTACCTTGGAAAGTGACACTCAGAGGAGATGGCTCCAAAGTTTTGAACATAGTAAAAGTAACAGATATACCTTCCCACCTTCTATGGGATCTAAGGATGTTCAGTTCACATGCAAATCAGATATATAACTGTAATTAAAACCAAGGTCTCATTGAGATAGAAATAGTATCAGGCAACAGACTTTCTTCTGCATAACTATTCACTCTGTGCTAAGTGTTGCATCAAATGCAGCAAGTTTAAAGTCACTTGTTTGAACTTCACTGGATTTCATCACACTCCAGTATTGACTCTTATTTAATTATCCTGCATTTCTGCAACATCTTGTCATGCTTCAGACCCTGCCATTCACTGCCTGTGTAAGCCTTTTTTCACCGTTGCCAACTGTGTTGACAGTAAGGCTAAAATCTATCTGCTCCAGCAAATGTGCCAACAGACACAGTAATTAGGCAGTTTTTTCCCTCTCACAGCTTTGGCTTCTGTTGCATCATGGCTCCATACATTCTTTGATAGTGTTAGCCATGCTGCTGCTGGTGGTGGTAAAATGCAGCCATAAAAAAGGCTTTACTGCTCAAACTTTAATAACTTGCAAGGACATATTGCAGCAAGACCAAATGCAAAAATCATTTTTAATTATATTTGTTGCCACAAGCTGATTTACTTCACGTCATTCCTGTAGAGTAAAGTCATCCTTAGTCTAAACAGGAGTCTGGATCACCACATTTTGCAAGAATTTCTTTCATTTGGGAGAATTCCAAGAGAGTGAGGCATAACAGGTCTTAATATCACACTTTTTTTCACTTTTGGTTATTTTTTTCATGCTAAGATGGAGATAGTTCCACCACTATTATCAAGCATCATATAGTCAGAAGAAAATTGAGTTTATGCCTACAAACTTTGGTTTAATTGATAAGTAAAAATGACTGCAAATGATTAGCTCATTGTTTGAGAAGATTTGCTCCACAGGAACAGCCTCCATATTATCCAGTTGTCTGTGCCTTAGATCTTATGTAGAACCAGCGACTGGGATGTGATGCTTAATTTTCTGCAGCTATCAGCCGCTATCAATTAGAACTTTATGGGGAGGTGCTGTCAGTTACTATAGCAACCAATGTGGTTGGCAGTCCATAGCATCCCCTGCAGGGCTGTGAATGGAGCTCTTGCGAGTATCACCAAACTGAACGTTTATAAGATTCAAAATCCTCCCTGCCTGGGGACAGGAACAATAAGCAAGAAATATTGTTTCACGTTGCCAGACCTGAGCTGTTCATGCAGTTTTTCTTCAGCTTCCTGATTTGGTAAGAAAACAGATTAATAATATTCACAATGTTAACAAATAGCTTTGACAATTTAAGGAAATTGCAAAAGTGTTTCACAGGTAGAAGAAGTGATTTACTAGAAGCAAGCCTATCGTTATATAGCATCATAAATTACCTGCTGCTACACTTTTACAAGCTGCTTTAAATTGCTGTCCAATAAAAAAGTCTCTGTTAACAACTTGCTATTCTTCTATGACATACTTTATGAGCAGTGATGTTATGATTTCTCCAAATGTTTGAACCTATCAAAGGGCTTTACAAGTGCTGTTTTCAAAAGCCAGGAGATGTTGACTCATGGAAGTCAGGACCAGACCGAAGTAAAGGAGAAAACAAAAACACCGGGCCACATAAGTTTTGTTCAGCGCCAGGATTAACGAAACATGAAGTGAGTGGGACCACATCTAGCTTTACAAGACATCTACAGCAGAAACAAGGAGAAGTAAGTAATAGTTCAAAAAATATGCACAACACCCAGTTTCTACACTAAGAAGCTAAATAATAATAATAATAATAATAAGTAAACAGATGCTAAATCTGCATCACCACTCTACGTGCAAAACTCACTTGTTAAGTGTATTTTGGCAATGAAGAGAATAAGTCTCATCAAGCCAAAAACATAAATTAAGTCTTACCTTCGATATTTTATGGTCATAATTCATGTTAGAGAAAATATTCCCACTTGGCTGCTGTAGTCTGTTGTCCCTGCACCATCCCTGTTGGCTACGTGACTTTTATAAATCCCACAGATTCTATTGACCATGATTGTTTTGGGAAATCCCCCTGTGAGGCAATCTGAATGCCTGCATGGACTAATAACAGTAATAAAATGCCTAATAATTTATTGATATGTCCAGCATATGTGTTTCTTAACATCTGATACGCTGATGAATTGCTTTTATTCAGATGATCATAAGAGGAACGATTTTTAAAAAAAATATGACAAATATTTTATCAGCCTAATCTGTCGGGTTTTTTTTATTTATTTATTTTTTTATAAATTTATCATAAAATTATTGTGCAATGTAAGCTGATTATTTCAGTTTAGGGAATGTGTAACAATGTATGGCTGCATTTAATAACATAAGTATTATTTATCATGACCATTATTACTTTAATACTAAGAAGTGGTTTTGGTTGAGTAACCATTTTTCCATTAATTTTTGCATTTTGTGGTGTACAAAACAATGTCCTGAAATATTTGTTGACGTTATAAACATTCAATCTCAGTCTTGGTCTCGGAAGATCCGGTCTTGGTCTTGGTCTCGGAACAACGGGTCTTGAGTCCATCCCTGATTTCAACAGTATGGCCCCGACATGTAAAACACTAGACTCAAAAGAGGGTGCACTTCATTTTACCATAACTGTACTGTAAACCGTAGGAGAGTTGGTAATAAATAACTGTACAGGAATCTACCTTTTTACATTCCATTACTTTTCTTGTTTTAGGTCAGTTAGAATGACGGAAATTATTACAATTTACTTTTTTTCTTTTTTTTTTTAAACTTTTTTTTACAGAAAACTTACGAGAAAATTTTTTAGAGATTTTTTTGTAACTTCAAATTCAGAAATTTACATACATTTGGTCAGTATTAGGGATAATTCTCTTTTAAACTGTATGACTTGGGTCAAACTTTGGGTCAGAACTGGTGGAACTCAGTCAGATTTGTAGGCCGCCTCAGTCTCACGCCTTTTCAGATCTACTCACAACTTCTCCATAGGATTGAGATCAGAGCTTTGTGATGACCATACCAAAGCATTTACTTTGTTGTCCTTAAAGCTTCTAACTTTGCACCGCTCCTAACTTAAAACAACCAATCAGAGCCAGGAGGAAGGTCTTCGCACTGCCAATCATCCTCATGTATGCCGCTGAATGTGCTAATGGTGAAAAAACAACTTACCGGTCCAGAAAAACTGTTTATCCACCATCATCAGTGGCCATGCTAACTAGCCTTAGCATCTGTAGCAGACTATGTTGTGGTGAACCAGCTGTAACTTAGCAGAAAGAAAGGTGGAGTGTGTGAGCGGAGCGTACATGAAGGTGATTGACCATCTTCCTGGCTCTGATTGGTTGTTTCTGACTGAGTGGTGTATTTCTGCAGTTAGTACTGGGAGCACTGGGAGAAGGCAGAGGAGGTAAATTTGTTTTCGCAGACTATCCTTCTTACACTGTCACAAATTAATGATAATTTTAACAAATATGTAAAAAAAAAAAAAAAAAAAAACAAACAAACATATTTTTCATAAAAGTTACATGCTGCAGCTTTAAGCCACTTTATAACTACTTTAGCTATGCTGAGGGTCATTTTCATTGTAAGACACATTTGTGCCCGAGCTTCAACTTCCTGGCTGATGTCTTTAGATGTTGCCTCAATATTTCTACATAACGTTCTTCACTCATGATGCCATCTATTTTGTGAACAGATGGCATCCTCCTTCCTCCTACATCCAGGACTTCCTCCTGCAGCAAAACTGCCCCACAACATGATGCTGCCACCCCTGTACTTCACAATTAGGATGGTACAAGCTTACCCTTATTTCCCCCAAATGTAACGATGGTCATTATGGTCAAACAGTTCCACTTTTGTTTCATCAGATCACAGGACATGTCTCCAGAAGTGAAGGTCTTTGTCTCTGTGTGTATTTTCAAACTGCAGACTGACTCTTTCTGTTTCTTTTGAAGTAAGGGCTTTTTCCTCGCTGAGTGGCCTTTCAGCCCGTTTCAGTACAAGACACACTTCAATGTGGATAATGACACTATCTGACCAGTTTCAGCAAGCATCTTCACAAGCTCTTTGGCTTTTGTTCTGGGGTCAATTTGCACATTTTGGACCAAAATACAATCATTTTTGGAACACAGAACCTGTGTCCTTGCTGAGCAGTATGATGGTTGGACATTCCCATCATGTCTATACTGGTGTATAAATGCTTGAACAGAAGAATGCGACATCTTCAAGCTTCTGGAAATTGTTCCCAAGAATGAACCAGACTTAAGCAGCTCCATGATTCTCTTCCTGATGTCTTGGCTGATTTCTTTTGACTTTTCCATCGTGTCAAACCAGAAAGCAGTGAGTTCCAGGTGTGGCCTTAAAATACATCCACAGGTGTGCCTCCAATTACCTTAAACGTGTCAGTTAACCTATTAGAAAGGTTTGTGGAAGGAAACCCAAAAAGTTTGACCCAAGTCAAGCAGTTTAAAAGTCAATTATCCCTGATACTGACCGAATGTATGTAAACTTCTGAATTTGAAGAAAGTTACAAAAAAATAAATCTCCAAAAAGTGTTCTTGCTGAGTTTTCTGGCATTTAATAAATATAAATAATTTTGGGGATTCTAACTGACCTAAAACAAGAGAAGTTTGGTCTCATTTAACTTCAGACAGTGAGAAAAAATGTCTGACTTTTTATTTGGTGTATGTAAGTATATGGTTTCAAACGTATGCATCTGAACCGCACCAAAGTTCACTTCAACTGATGCGAGACCTAGGTTTTTAGATGGACCAGAGTTCACTTTTTTGGTCCACAACAGAGTTTGATTACGCATTTACACTTCCCCAAACAAACGACTTTCCAGGAAAACAAACTAGGGTTTGATTAAAGCGGATTGAACAGGGCAGATGTGAATGTACCCTGTGTTGCCTGTTGACTGCTGGGACATGCACCAATGCCCAAAATGGACCCTAAACTGGATTAAACATGCGTAGAAACTGATGGATGACATGTTGAAACGGTGTGACTGTCAGTGTTTGTGGATGCTGAATAGTAGTAATTTGAATTTTCTCCATGGATGGGCATGGAAGGCTCACCTTCTTTCCTCAGTGTCTGCTCTGAGTTATGGCTCTGCTTATCTGATGGAGCACTTAGTCTCCCACTCTGCTTTGTTGTCAAGTATTTTTTTCACTTGCGCTCAATCGATGGCTGTTGCCAAGTGTTAATGATGAGTCATACTATTAAATGTGATGACCTGCAGCCATATTCTGTTACCTCTTGTTTTCTGCTCATGCAGACTTCTGTAATCAAAGTTTAAAGTAGATGCAGTCTGAGACACAGATGTGAGCAAGAATTCAATTATAAATGGCCTTTGCACACATTCCACAGAAGAAGTGTTCAGCACAGTTTAAAAGTTTTAATGCGTTATTGGTTTCTGTCCCCTGAGGAGATGAATGTTTTCTTTAAAGCGATGTTGAGATAAAATACTGCTGTACAAGTGGCAGCATAATCATTTACAGTAATGAACAACCAGCTCCAGCCTTTTCACATAAACACTGTTTTTGACTTTTTATGGACTCAGTTGGAAAAATGTGATGAAGATCAAATTCAGAGGGCTCCAGCTATACTGGGAGATTTTTCTGCTCATCAATAATGCAGCATGACAAAGCTAGATGTTACATTGTTGCGTAATATTAAGCCCCCCCCCAAGACTCATTCTTTAACTGTCAAATGTGTAAAAAGAATTGCAAGCGGATTCATGATTTTATTTGACTTTCATCATCTTCATGTCAAAGGTTGGTGAATCCTCTCAGATTGGCTGCCACAGGGGATAATAAAAGCACCACATGGAGCCATTTCTACTGCTCATGAGGGCCATCTCAGATAGGACCTCACCAACTTTCATTTGATGCCAAGATGAATTATTCATGATAAGAGCAAATCAGATAATTCCACAAGAATTGTCAGTGTCTGCATGTTATCTGTCTAGTATTCTTCTGGATGGACATTTTTGCTATAGGGTTGCCTAATGACTTTTAATAATTTAATCATTTCAAGTAATGACAAAACCAATGACGACACTGTGCATAGAGTTGAAAAACACAAGTCAAAAGAGAAAATCCATAAAAATAATAAAAACCAATCAGTTTTGATAAATATCTAATTAACATCATCTGGATCAAAACACTGAAATTGAGTATAAAAACAGCTAAAATGCATTTAAACCATAGTGGGAAAAATGCTGAAAATGCCAGTGTAATGCATAAAATAATCATTGGATGTTTGATCCTAAGGTAAAAACATCAGTTGAATATACTTGTCTAATATCTGCAGTTGTTCCATAATGCTAAAGCATCCAATAAAAAAGATCAGTCACCAACAGTTTTTTTTTGCCAACCTTAAGGAAACTTTCCAGATAACCTCTCTGTTAACGCAGGGCACAGGTGTCAAAGGGATAACCAGCTCTGACATATATAATGGTGCAATCCTTGTGGAAGGAAAAGTATTTCCCAAGAACCTTACTGAAATGATCAAGAGTCTTGCCTTTCTGTTGCTTATTGAAGCTGCACAGTGAATTGAACAGGTGGATGAGCAACTCACTATTCCCTTTGTTAGTTACACAGAAACGTGTTGCATGAAAGACTTTATATATATATATATATATATATATATATATATATATATATATATATATATATATAGAGAGAGAGAGAGAGAGAGAGAGAGAGAGAGAGAGAGAGAGAGATATGCTCTGAGTAATGGCTCTGCTCACCCAAAATGCATAATGCCTTGTTCACATGGCAAGATTTTTATGCCTATATTTGACCCCATCTTCCCCTTCCGACAATCTTAAGACCGCTCTGATTGTTGCGATGGCTCTAAAAATAATTTTATAAGATGTTTCTGCTGTGTGTGGTGTGTTAAAGGTATTATGTACATTCAACTTTTTTGAGCTTTATATCATGTTATGTTAATCGTCTTTTGACTTTATAACCTAATGGTGATTGATGGTCAGGACTCCCAGTCATGTTTTAATTAGCCCTACAACTGCTGCAGAGTGATTGCTAAAAGGCTTCTTGTTTAGTTTTATGAATGTAGAATAAACTTTTTCTGTTTATTTTTTTCTCTCAGGGAGTTGGTTTAACATTAACTGTCACATTCAGACCTGCTCTTTTGGTCTTCACTGAACATGTGAACAAAGTTTTCTTACTTTTGAGACATTTTACCTGTCAACCTTCCTGTGTTATAGAGCCCCAATTTCTCAGACATAGGAGCATTTTCTGCAGACCTATTGAAGCATGTGACCAATTGTGCACCTCTGCATTCAGGTCAGCTTTCAAAAGCTCAAAGGAATTCAATAAAGAATGTGTCAAAGACCACAAAGGCAGCAAAACTGAAAATATCCCACAGTAAAAACGGGAACATCTTATCCATATTAAAAAGCATTCATCTGTAACAGAGCACAGTGGAGGTTTTTTTTCCTTTTTTTTAATCAATAAGCTTTGCTATTATTAACTATGAAGCAGACATACAGTCCATGGCAGCATTCTTCAGCAACAACTCTGTAAGACTTTGACTCAAAAATGTCATTTAACATGATGTAAAAGGGCAGTCATACTAATAGCATGTTTTATTTTAGTCTATGTGCAGTAAAATGTAGAAAGGACCAAACAAAGGTTTTCATCCATGCAGGTTCTACCCACAAATTTCTGATGCTGTCCAAAATTCTGCATCTTCATCAGGAGTGAGATTAAATGTTCCAGCTTCCCGGTGTGCAATAAAAACCAGCCGCTTGTTCCAGGCTTTGCTTTGTTCAGAGGGGCTGGACCCTCAGATATTGAGAAACGATTGCTTGCTGGAGATGTGGACTCTGTTGAAGTTTTAAACGATGGGATCTGATTTTACCCTATCGCTAATGTTTGGCAGTGACGTGTGTAATTCTCCAGCTTTACCTGAAGGAAGCTGCGAAATTGAGCTCAATGGGAGAAATCCTGAAGGGTGATGAGAATCGAGTGGAATTGCGTAGGACAGCAGTGACCAGGCGAGTGCAACAGTCATGTGAGAAGTTCTTACAGTTGAAATCAAGCTCATGATCTTCGACACTGGAGACCCTAGCGGTGAACCTCAAAACAAGTTGAAGACAACTGGGTTTCTCTGTGTCAGCTGTTTCAACAAGCTTTGGAACTTATACACGTTTATGATCCTTCATTCTGCCAAAGGCTCATTACTGGGACCAACAGGTGCATGAATGGTGGGATCCAACAAATATGAAGGTCATTAAAATGCAGTGACTAGCATTATAGCAGGGGATACAGACTGTTTAGGTTTTTGCTGCTTTGAAAACCCTCAAACTTATTAGTTCTATAATAAAGAAGTTTATTTTGCTCTAACTTCTACATTTAATGAAAATCTATTCTTTGACTGAAAGAAAAACAAAGCAAAACTGTATATTATCTCCTATCAGTTAATTATTAATCCATTGTTAACAGTTTAACACATTGCCCAGCACATCCCAGTTAGGAAAAATTGAAAGTCCAATCCATTACTGTTGGTGCAGTCATGAAAAAAATCAGATACACCCTTGCTGCTTTAATGGGATTTAAGAGGAGCAACCAGGCTCTGTTAATCAAATCAGCTTCAGTAATTGATGATCAGTGAGTGTGAGCACCTCTATAAAAGCAGGGATTTTGGCAATATGCTGGTCTGAAGCGTATAGGTCTATGCTAAAAGAATACAGTGGAAGAATAATGGAGGAATGATGTTAGCAATAACCTGGGAGAGGCGACTGTTGCTGTCCATAAGGCCATTTTCATAAAATGTGAAGTAAGAAAGATTATTCAGAAGTAAAAGAATTCCAGAAAGCTGTTGTATACAATTCCTGTAAGTTAACCCTGAGATCAGACAATGAAATGTGAAGAAGAAGTTGACAAAAAAAACCTAAGAGCTCCATCTCAAACTCCACAGGTATCAGTTTGCATGTTGGGGGAGTATTATTTTCTAGGCACATGGTGCCATTTTATAGCACAATCAAGTAACTATGTTGCCTTCAGCTGTTATGAAAATACTGTACATATCAAAAGAAATTTGACATCAAGTTTGATGCCTTGAAATTGGCCTCTGTCTCTTTCAGAAGCTCCTACTCTTTCTGACACTCTGCCTTCAGCACACCATCACAACGATGCTCCTCCGTGATGCCGTTTACAACCGTTCTTAGGAGTGTTAGACTGAGAAGTAGTTTGTATGATGAGCTGAGCAGACACGTAGTTCCACAAGGAGTTTGCTACTTGCTGCTGCCACTAGTCTGGTGGAGCTGAATGGAGGAGGCACAGGGAAGGGGTTCTCTGTGAGGTGGAAGGTCGGCTGGAGACTGCAGCTCCAAGGGGGAGCTTTGAGTGAATAGGTGGTGCTTTGTGAAAGCAGGCGTTTAGGCACCCCTGAATAGTTGCTACAGGAGATTCAAGGATTTCTCAAACATGCATGAAAGAATCACAGCAACACTCCAGGTATGTTTTTGATGAGGGAATAAGATTATAACATGATATAATAATACATAATAACACCCCTTTAAAAGTAAACATTTATCACAGTGTAATAAAAAAAGAGTAAAACAGTATGGCTTGTTTGGAAGGCTTGCCATGAGAAGCCTCTTCTCTCTGAAAAGAGAGGTGTTGGTGTCGCTTGATGTCCCCCCTACCCCCCTGTGTTTCCAGCATTGTTCAGTCTCGGTTCTGGAGTCTTTTTTCATGTGACTTTTTAGATAGTATGGTGGAGAACAGCCTGGTTTCTGCTTCTCTGGTGTATATCTGGAGGCTTTGTCTGGTGGTCTCTGAGCCTCTGGGATGGATTATCAAGTTCTTGTCCTTTGCCTAAAGCCTTTTCCATTGTTGGTATACCACCACTCCTGCTGTTCAATATTGTCTTTACAGTACGGTGACTTGGTACTCCATGCTTGAATATAACTATTTTAACAGATGAACATGGGACCTTCTGGCATCTGGAAATTGTACTCAAGGATGAACCTGACCATAGAGGTCAACAACTGTCTTTCTGATATCTTCACTGATTTGTTTCAATTCAAAAATTTTTATTTATGCCAAAGGGAAATTAAATGTTGTAAGTCATCCAAGTGGCTTCAAAGAATCATTGTGAATGGTGATGCTGTGGGCAGGAAGGATCTCTGGTTGCAGTCAGTCTTGCAAAGAATCTGAAGAGGCCTCTGACTGAAGTCACGAGACTGTATGAGCATCTCATAACTGTCATGACAGGCTAATAGCTCAATTTCCAGGAGCAGAGACGATATTCCACAGAAACATGTCCTGGATGTTACTGTGGACTGTGGACTAGAGAGGTCTTAAGGATAAAGTGAACACTAAAATAGTTTTCTTAACTATGAAAAACTCTCATCCACAACGTTGGTGTTTTAGCTGTCAGACTTCCTCTGTACAAACTGCCACTTATGTTATGACTCCATATACACCCATAGCAGAAGCTATAGTCCTCCACGCAGTTGTTCTGGGTTCGATTCCCCATCTTGGGCCATTTGCTACATATCTTCCCCTTCTCTCTTCACCCTCTTTCCTGTCAAACTACTGTTCAATAAATACCGCTAGTGCCAAAAAAATCTTGAAAAAAGGATTTGTAAAATGACATTATAAATATACTGTTTGACCAATCAGAAGTGATGAAAGAAAAGGAAGGAAATGTCTCTGCATTCTGTCAGGATGAAGCTTTCTCCTCAGAAGCTCATATAATACATCAAGAGTTTTTGTCACAGGATAGAATGAGGTGGAAACGTGTTTCAAATAGGAGTACAGGGCATCCTCTGGGATCTAACCTAGAT
The DNA here is from genome assembly GCA_014839685.1 of Anableps anableps. NCBI lineage: Eukaryota > Metazoa > Chordata > Actinopteri > Cyprinodontiformes > Anablepidae > Anableps > Anableps anableps. Next base: position 2,718,347 of record CM026086.1, read on the forward strand.
GTTTTTTATCTGCACTGATCTGCTGCCATGCCTGCCATATCACTGTGTCTGTGCTGTTGCTCTGATGACCTCAGGGGGGAAACAGAGGAAGATGGTAGGCTCTGTAATATCATAGAAAAAAGGAAATGTGGTAACCTCTCAGCCTTTCTGTTTCAAGATGTATTTTGCTCACATGTGGGAGAGTATTTACACAAGCAGCTGCGGATTGTCTGCCTGGCTCTCTGAGGGCTCTGAGTTTTGTGCAAGATCATATAACATCTCTGAAGCTGCAATTAAAGCGCTGCAGGAAACATCAAGTTCTCATTCTTCACTGCTTTTCTGCTGACTCTCTTTCCAGCGTTCTCTCACCTGCACAAAGAGCAGAAATGAGCCTTTGCTACGGTTTTGCACCTTCAGCATGCACGCCACACTTTATCACTTTGTTTTAATTTGCAGCAGTACACATCACCAAACAGCCTTTCTGCTCCCATCATTAGTAATAGTAATGTGCCACAATGTTAATTCTTCTCAAAAGGTAATCTTATGTCAGAATGTGCACAGTAACAATCAACAGCCAAGGGAAATTTTATGGTCCAACAATGGAACTTGTGAACCTTTGCAGCATATTTTATGAGGCCATTGCTGCTCACCAAAATGGTAACCCAAGCAGGCCAGATCAGATCACGTGGTCCTTCTGCTAATGCTCCAGAGGCACATAGTGGGAGTGACAAATCTGCATCTTCAGACTCATGGTGGTAAAATTAGAACATTTTTATCCTTGTGGAAGGTATGTACATGCACATGTCTCTACTGTAAAAAAGGCGTTATGTTTAAAGTTTTATGTCTGTTTTTGATGTTTCATCCTGGGCTGCACGGTGCTGCAGTGGTTAGCACGACTGCCTTGCAGCAAGAAGGTTCTGCTGGACCTTGAGCACTGCTTGAGGTTTGCATGTTCTCTCCATGTGAGTGTACGTTCTCTCTGGACCCTCCGGCTTCTTCCTGCAGTCACAAAACATGACAAGTAGGTTTATTCAGGGGTGTACAAAGAATGCCCCAGGGGCCATTTGTCTGTTACTTTCTGATGTCGAGATGTCAAATCGCTCATTAGGGTGTCGTTATTGCAGCTAAAAGGATAGATTAGGACCAGGTGGAACTGAGTGTCTGCTGAGCTCATCATACGAACTACTCAGCATTAGAATGCTCCTAAGAGTGGTTGTAAATGTATCAGAAAGGACAGGGGGTTATTTAAGAGACAAAGGCCAATTCAAGGCATCAGATATGGCTATGATCTGAAGTCAAATATCATTTATGTTTGATATATGCAGCATTTTCATTACAACTGAAGGTATCGTAGTTAGTTAATTGTGCAATTAAATGTCACTATGTGCCTCGAAAATACACACCTCCCCCTTTCAATATTTTCCATTTCTTTGCCTGTGGTTGTGGAATGTCACAATTACATGGTACCAAAAGAGTGTTATGCTGAGCTTGAGAACTTAGGGGGGAGGGGGGGAGTAAGTGGAGAAGAGAAAGTTAACACAGCTCACTTTGAATATTTCATGAAGAATGATCCACAACTTTTCTCTTCAAGGGTCGTGCTCAGTGTCTGCTGAGTGTCAGTGTGTGAGTTTTCTGGGGACCTATATTGGTAATTTAGGCCTACTTGTCTACCCTCGCTTTAAACTTGACGCTTCATAAATAAAGATATTAACTGAAGGCTCCAGCCCTTAAAATTACAGCTTATATTGATGGGCTTTATGCTGTTGGGTTTTTTGTTTGCTTGTTTATTTTTTATTTTTACTGATGGGGGATGTAGCACAGAGAAGCTGCAGCTTTGAGCTCCTTTTTCTGACCATCTTGTTGATAAGTAACTCAGAACAACAGAGACTCAAAATTTTGTTCATTTAAACAGAATCAGGATTATATTAAGAAAGGAACATTGTGCAAGGCTAACTCCTTTATGGTCAAAATTACATAAAGACCACCTGAATTTATTTTAATTTTATGGTTGCAGAATTATCAAAAAAAAGCAGTGTGATGAGTGGGTGCTTTGTCCAAGACAACTTCAGCTTTGAGTTGGCAGTTACTGAGTACTATTGGGGGCTAGTAAAGGAAGAGAGAAATACCTCCTAGCAAATCCTGTCGGCACTGACTTGATGGTTATAAGAGGGTTAAAAGTGACCCAAGGATGTTGTCTAAATGGAGCGAGTTTCAAACACAGTTCTCTTTTCTGTTGATAAAAGTATTAAAATATGTCAGAACCTGGGCTGTTTTGGGGTTTGACTCTTCTGATTCTAGGTTTGATTGTTATCCTGTGTTCCTTATTTTCTTATTTTGATTAGATCAGCCTTGTTTCTGTTTTACTTTTGTTCAGTCCTGTCTTAGTTATTATGATTATGTATTCCTTGTCTCCTGTTATTCTTTGTTACTGTTTAGATTAATTTTCTTTGCTCTCTTGTTTACTCTCCCTTCAGCTCTCTTTCCTCACACCTGCACACTGTTAGCCAAACAGCCCCAGTCCATTATTTCAGCATTCACACTCCCAGTATTTAAGCTCCTTTCTTGCTCTCACTCCTCGCTGGATCCTCCCGTTACCTGCCTGTAATCGTTGCAGTTTTTTCCCAGTTTACCCCGCTGTCCTGGCAGCTGAATTCATGTATTTTTGTTCAGTTCTGGCTACCTCCATTCCTTGTGGTTATTGTAAGTTTTGTTTCGTCACTTTTTTCATTAAAATTACAAAATCTATTTGCCGCCTCTGCCTGTCTGCATTTGGGTCCAACACCACAATTACCACACATCGCGACAAAATATGCCAATAAGAGCATTTGTTTTAGAAATTCAGCCATTCTACAACAGAGTTTATGTGAGCAACAACAATAGTAATGAGAAAAATGGATGCTAGCCAGGGGAATAATCCATTTCTTGGGTGTTTGAGTTTTGGGTTTGATTTGTGTTGTGATCACTTTCTAGTTATTTATGTTTGTGTTCCTTACTAATGCTGAACAGGTCTTGCTATATTTAGTTTCATTTGAATTGCCTTTAAGGTCTTGCTGTATCTATTCATTCATTTGTGTTTAGTTTCTTAGTTTATTCTTGTGTTCTGTTTCTTCTACTTTTGTATTTATTTCTCTTAGATTATTTTTCCCTTTTGTTCTTGAACCTTCGAGTCCCTATTCAGTCTCTTCTGTGTTCATTTTTCATCTTTACTCAGTCAACCTGTTTACCTTTTATTTCAGTTGCACCCAGTTTTCTAATCAACCACCTGCATTTTGTCAGCAATCACACTCCTCAGTATTTAAGGCTCTTTGTTTCTGTCATTCCCTGTTGGATTCTTCTGTTGCCTCCTGTTTCATAAGCTGTTGCATTTATGCCAGTTCCTGATCCCTTTGTGCCACATTGTTTTTCATGGATTCACTATTAAAAATCCTTCACTTCACCTTTCTGCCTTTGGTTTTGCCTGCATTTGGTTCCAACTAAAAACTGAGAAAACCAAACAAATTTGTTGTCAGTAAGTCAGTCTGGAACTATATATGGATAAGTTCATAAATGTCTGGTTGCTTGTTTGTTGCTGAAATCATAAAATAATTCAGTAATATGCAATATTTTGAAAAATGCATAATTGGGTTACTGACCTAAAAAGTTAACTCTTGGTTTCAAAGGTCACAGGTGTTCTTTGGTGCCTCCATCGATCTGAAAGCAAGTCAGCCTTTTCCATGATTAGGTGCAGCTTCGGTCTCACAGGTACAATAGACCGGGGGGAATTGAAGATGAGCACAGCAGGGCTACTCATGATGATAACAGTACAAGCTCAGATTAAAGCATCTAAAAGCTGGATGAAAGTTCCAGCCTTCAGTGGTCTGGTTTAGTAGAGACCAATGACCCAGCACACCACTCACTCCTCATGCTTTCTGCATGACCTTAATGGTGAAGTACAGACATGTTCTAGTAAATTTCAGATGTTCCACATTAGAACATGCTTTGATTACCAACAATACTTCCTATTTTGGCTGCTGTTAGACATGAGGAAGGGTTTTCACCCACATACTATATGCTAAACTAAAGGAGAGGGCTTTTGGTCTAAAGAGAGGTTGAGGTCAGCGACATGTGACTCTAGGTTCTTTTTAATCTGTCAAGAAATTGTATTCCACACACAGCATATGCCCTCACCTCACTACGAGGTCACACTGGACATTTGCTTCTCTCCTTAGTGCTCCTTCACATCCAGTTGAGCTGAAGTGGTACGGCCACTTGATCAGGACATCTCCTGGATGCTTCCTTTGGAGGTTTCCTAGCAAGTTTCCCTGGGTAGCGTGGGGGTACCTGTTCAGGCCCAGAACTCAATAGAGGGTTTATTTCACTTCTAACTTGGCAACACATTTTTTACAACAATCTCCTTGGTGATGGTAATGTAACAGTTTGCCAACTGCCTACTCAAACAACAAGAAGAAAAGATCTGAAAAGATCTCTGCAGAAATTTGAAGCAGTTTTTTGTATTTGTTGGTCACTAAGACAAGAAAAAGGGTAGACAGTAGTGGGCAGGGACGACGTTGTTTATGTCACACAGGTTTAGAGGTCAAGCTTACAGGAAGGAATGGGTTCCAATTAACAGCCCTCAGGACAAGGTGCCAACTATCTGGAGAGTGAGGCTAAATTTACAGGTCTGGTAATAAGAGTCAGATTTATTTCAGTGTGTATAAGCACAGCCAACCCAAATTTCTTAATTATTTTTGTCCTTTTAACCTCAGTGAAAGAATTTAACTATTTTCTCCATTTGTTGCGTAAGTCTGCTCATTGTATTTCTATAGTTTTATTTTCTCTTGTTATGTTCTACGAAAGCTCTGATTGTTTTTGCAGCACTACTCCAAATTGTTACTTACACACACTGAGGGAATCAGGGAATTTCCTGCCTGATGATTGTCAATAAAGGACCTCTAAGGCGACAAAACCTTAAGAAAAAAGTCTGTGGCCCTCATAACCTCTCTCAATTGAGCTTTGTTTCGGTCAATCAGTTGGGGTTTAAGGTTTAGGAATATCCATGTACCTTTTAAAAAGAACCAGCATACCATGATTTTATCACCACCATTCTTCACAGTGGGAACCTTATCCTGTGGAGGCAAGAAGTACTTTGCCCAACATTTTTGGTCCTTTTGCACCTTGAAGACAACTGTTGAATGTTTGCCACAAACAGCTTTGGGTCTTAATGCCTACTAATGCCAGTTGATATATATTTAACATAATATCAAGGATTGCATGGGAAGCACCTTGCAAGCTGTTGGAGTTATTCCAAATTGTATCTAATTTTAGTCATTTTCGTTACTAAATACCTTATTTAAAATCTATTAAATGTGCTATGTTTAAATAAGCAATCTGCACAATTTAGCATTTGCTTGAGAGCAAAAGCTAAAGTAAGATATGTCTTTATTTCCATGTAAACAGATTTAGGCTGTTGTGCAACAATAGGTTTGGTTTGGCCATGAATAACTGTTAAGTGCCAAAGATAATTATTAAGAAAATTAGGAATTTTAGATCAAAATTGCCAAGTTTTGATTTGATTATTTACTGATAATCAGCCACAACCTGATTATCAGTAAATAATAACCAAATAAATTTCAGTCTAATTTATGTTTAGTAATGCTCAACTACTAAGTAAAAAAAGAAAGAACAATGAAAACTAATAAACTACCAAAAAGTAACATTAAAACTGAACAAACAACAAATAAGAATGGAACCAAAAACCCGTAAAATTGATGTAATGACGCCACAGTTCAGTATGGACTGTGAATGTTGAAAAACTGGTTTTGTTTTTAGGAATTTGGAAATGAGATCAAATTAGCTTTGAACTAATTAAGATCAGTTTGCACCCAAACTATGTTGTGAATTACTCACACAGCAGCACTGAAATATGTAAGAATAAAACATGAAATAACCCACTGAATGATATATAGTAACATCACAGTCCAGTATGCTTAAAGTGTAACTCACCCCCGCTGTAAAAGCATAAGCCCACCCTCACACATTTTGAAAAATTCCAGCAAAGTGGGTGGAGCCGAGAGATACTGAGAGGCATGGCGGAGCCGAGGGATGAGAGGAGGGAGCAAGGGGGGCTGGGATCAGGAAGAACGAAGATCTATTGAATTCTTATAAGCCGTCTCGCTATATTTAGCGACTTTTTAATCAAAAAACAAACAAGTGACATATCTATTGACTTTTTTCTGTGTTGTTGGAGACTTTTATGGTGACAACGCTTTGCAGCTCAGCTGCAGCCCTGCTGTGTCCTGAGTATCAGAGCTGCGGCGAGCACTTCCCGCTTCCCAAGCCCTGCAGTCAGTCTGCGAGTCGTCCATCGCCAATAGTCAAAGTAGAGAAGACCCACTTCACTCTGTGTCCACATTGTTGTGCTCACCTCGCCGTGGTCACACCCAGCTCACTATTCCAACTTCTGACTCACCACTGGGCGGGCGGGGATGTGTGTCTGAGTGAGGTGGTTTTATACCCTCCTGTGATGTAGTGTACCGCTGTAACTAACAGTAAAATTCCACTGCCGAAGAACCGTTTGACTGAAAGAGGCCTGTACTGAGACGGTTTTAGGCAAAATATTGCCAAACTAAACAAATTTACACAAAAATGTAAAAAAATTGCACAGAAATATAAAGCTTAAATAACCTATTTAGACAGTTTATCAACAAAAAAAGTTGATTTAGGGGTTAGTTACACTTTAAAGACCAAGGTATCGATTGAAGGATTTGAAAGGAGGTGGTAATATCATTGTATAAACTATTTCATGTAGTTGATATTGCTCTATATGTCAATTCTCCAAAAAATTTCATTAAAAAAATGTCACCTTTTTGTAAGAGGTTGTTTTGGCAGGCCAGATTTCCATCCTCGGTAAAAGGGTTGGGTACGGTCATGATGTGTGGCTCTACCTGGCTGACTTCACTATGATTGGCTACAACCACATTTGGGAAACTCTTCAGTAAAATGTACTGAACATCGTCTCAAATTGAGGTCATAATTGCGTTCTACTTCCCCATGAATGAACTTCAGCCACTCTTCTCTGGTTCTCTCATCCTTCGGGAGTAAAGTGGAAACTTTACTCTATCCGTTTTTGAGCTCCCTGGGACAGAACAGCTCCGCTTTTTAGTAGCCATCCTCTTCTCAAGTGGAGTAGTCAGACATGCTACCATGACTTAGCCCTTAAATTAGCTGGCATATCAGCTTGGGGGAGGAAAGAAGGGGAGGGCTGTTTCCTTGATGGTGTGCTCTAACTGGAAAATATTAATTACGTAGAAAAATAACCTACGTAGAAAGATAAACTGTTCTCCGATTTGTCAGTTTTTGAGCAAAGAAACAAAGCTGACCTCTGAGCAGGGCTTTTGATAGCAACTCTTGACATTCACACTGCCTCATCAGTGCTCAACAGATCATATTATACTCACAAAACCACAGAAAAATTGAATTTGGTTTCATGACTATACTTTAAGATTAAATTAAGAACAATTGGATATGTGTTCAAACAGCCAGTTCACAATGCAAAGCACCAGTGAAGATAACATTATTTTGACAATGTTACATTAAGTAATTTGCCGGATTAGAATTGAATAACCTTTTGTGCAATTATTTCTTAATGAACCAGTTACTGCAGTGATGGATTTAATTTTAGCTTTGGCATTTCCAAGATGCCAGCTTAAAACAGGTGGACCCACACAAGATGGCGGCTTAAAATGGGAATAAAGAAGCAGGCGTTTTTGGGACTATTTAGCTTTCTCTTTCGGTCCTGTGTGTACTTTTAAACACCATTAATAGAAATATCAATTGTTTATGAGCACCAGCGGTCTGCTATGGCTGACTGCAACACAAACGGAGAAAGCTATTTTGTAATAGCTAAGTTATCTTAGCTTTAGCTGCTAGGATAACAGACATCAGTTAGTACGTTTTCGGGACTATTTTCTGAAGTTTACTGAGAAGAGAGGAAAGGAAAAACTCTGATAAAGTGTAGTAAGCTCACATTGCATGAGCATGACTTTACCTGTCATTAACCTTACAAAACAAAGGTCTGTGCTAAAGGCTCTGTTGCCTGTTTTCACTCCAGCAGCTTAAAGGATTAAATCCTGCAAAACACCTCAAAACACAATGTAACACACAATCAGAAACAATTCTTGAGTTGTTTGATCCTAACTTACCCTTTGCCCAGACACACCTCCTACTTTGGTCGTTCTTAACAAAGGCAGCCCTGATGAACAAAGGTAGCCATGATTATGGCTAGCGGCTAGAGAAGTGTCAGCTTGGCCAACTTTGGGGTCGACAGTGGCAGTGGCCACTCAGCAAAAGGAACAGACAGCTGCTGCTGCAGCAAGGCAGCGCGTGTGGAGTCGTATTCTCCCTCAGGACGGTGGAGCTGCATCAGTTTAGGATCAGAGACAACATCTCTTTTAGTGAATCTATAATTACTTAGATTCCTTCAGCAGAATTATAAATAATCCAGGGAGTATGCGATGTACTGAATCCCTTGGGCTGAATACAGTCACCGGTTCCCGAAACGATGGAATATTTACTTTGGATCCAGGGGGCTGGGTCCCTTCCAATGTAGCCTGTAAAGACTACGGACCAAAAGGGGGAGGAAGTGGGCCTGGAGGGCGGTTTTGTTAGCCATGTCATGTGATCCCCCTGTGACACTCCTCTTACTTTTAGAACTGAAAGTGGGTTTTAATGCAGTGCATTCTTGGATTGATAGTTTTTATACCAGTCTCTTTGTTCTCTGTAGTTCAGTCCTTCATGGCTGGGTCCCAACAAGGCAGTAAGGGGTTAAATGTTTTGGGCCATCATTATAGCCAAAGTGTGATAATAACTATCGTTAACTTTTTACAAAAGTGGTCTTACTTCAAGTGGTTGCTGGTTTTTGGCAGAGTCCAAATCCCAAGTTCCACAGTGTGGACAGAAGAGTCCTAGCAGACGCTATTACTGAGACCACTTAGATGCAAAACAAACACAGATGAGCTTTTATCTGATATATGCTGCCGTGTTGTTCTATTAAGTATATTGCCAAGTCCTTGGACTTTATTTCAAATGTGTTGTGTATCCTGGTGTGTGCCTTTCTGAAGTCCCCTTGTGTACTGAATTTCAGCTTTTTATTCTTGTTAACATCAGAGCCATGGCCTCGAATGTTTGCACTGAATCTACTGAACAGAATCAAAGCGACAACGCTGCTGTACTAATTTTGTTTTGTGTGACGCTAACAAGCACACATTTTTTGGCCCTTCTTAATAAACATGTTGCATATTGGACAACTACACTCCCAGTGGTAAGATCATTCCACCTCTGTAGATCTGACTTCTGTTTAATGAGGCTGACACCTTCATGCTCCTCATAATGAACCCACCTGTGACTTTGCTAACGTGCAGCCTCAACCTTCACATGGCACAGAGAAATGAGCGCTAATAACTGAAGTTACATCTGGGGGGGTGTCTCTTTCCAGGCACTATGCTGCTTTCTGGGGGGGTTTTTCTTACCAGTTTTCTGAAAGGAATGATATATCTATAAAAAACCCACACCTAATCTTGGAGGTTGTGGGGATTTTTCCTTACACTGGATCCCCGTAGCTCAGAGAATAGACTTTAAAATGCTTCTGTTAGTTTATAAATCACTGAATGGCTTAAGCACCAAAATACATTAAAAACCTGTTGTCATGGTATCAACCTTCCAGACCACTCAGGTCTTCTGGTTGTTGTCTACTCTGAATCCCTAGAACCAGAACCGAACATGGAGAAGCAGCTTTCAGTTTTTATTTTCCTCTAATCTGGAATAAACTCCCAGAAAACTGCAAAACAGCCGACACACAAAGTTTCCATTACAAAGGTGCACAAATATCTGTTGATTTTCTGCTAATGTCAAAAAAACACAATTTCGCAATTCCGGTGTTTCCATTAAATAAGAAATTAGATTTAAATCACGTGACTATGCTTGTTCAAGCAATAAGTCATTAAAAACATGCCGCGCCATGATCCTCCAAATACTTCCTGTTGTCATCTTCTGATGACATCTGTTAATCATGTGACTCGTGTGACACGAACAAAAATGTTTCCATTGCAGTTTTGCGAAATAAACCAATTTCGATATGGCCAAAAACCCACCTAATCCTAACTCCAAAACTTTTTCTTGAAAAAGGAGAATTTTTTTTGAAAATGATGTGTTTCCATTGAGTGAAATTATTTTTGTTATTTTAATTTGTGTAATTTTAAGATTAAGGAAAACACAGCTACTGAGTTCCTTTAAAACAAGGCTAAAAACCCACCTGTTTAGAGCTGCCTTTGTTTAGTAGTAAGTGGAACAATGCAATATTTTAGAATTATATTTGTTTGATGATCTTTATGATTTTTATGCATTGATATTTGCTTGATAATTTGGATTATTTTTCTGTATATTTGCTTGATGATTTTGCTGTATTCTTGCTCAATGATTTTGATGATTTTGATGTATACTTGATTGATGTTTTTTGCAATGTAAAGCACTTTAAACTGCCTTACTGCTGAAATGTGCTATACAAATAAACTTGAACTGACTTGATTTAATATTTTGCTTTATTTTGTGCTTAGTTGATGAATAACCTCTTCCTTGATGTTGTACAACATGGCCCACTTTTAAAGTCCAACCTGCAACCTTTCTCAGCAATTTTCTTTTTTGTTGAGTTTTGCAAATTCCCTTCAGAACATAATGAGAACAGGCTAGCTGAGACTAGAAGCAAAAAGCCTTTAGGTCTCAGATTAGGAAGATCTTTGCAGTTAAAAGAACTATCTGTCAAAAGAAGACTACAACTTCAAGAAGAAAAAAGTAACAAAGAATAGGAAGTTAAAGTATAAACCAAAAACACACAGAGTACCTTAATTAACAGAATTTGTTGCTTTCTTCAGTCCTTTTTGACTCAACTGGAATGTTTTATATGCAAAACTATTGAGGCAAATCATGAGGATTATACAGTTCCTGCAAAAAGTATTCACCCCTTGGATGTTTTAGCAATTTTCTTTTTATTGACTTTACAAATCAATCATGATCAACAAAATCTGTTTTTTTACAAAAATGTTTAAAAAAAAAAAAAAGGCTTATCCTTCAAACTGAAAAATGGTTTCTACAAAAATAATGACAATTAAATAAGAAAATGTAAAAAATGTAAAAAAGTGATTGCATGAATATTCACCCCCTTTAAAGAGCAATGATGGTTGTAGAGTCTAACAGCTGCTGGAAGGAAGGATCTCCTATAACGCTCCTTAGTGCACCTAGGATGGAGCAGTCTGTCATTGAAGGAGCTCTCCAGCTCAGCAACAGCTTCATGCATGGGGTGGGAAACATTGTCCATCAGTGGTGTTATTTTAACTAAAGTCGTTCTATCTCCCACCAGCTGGATTGGTGAATCCTAGTACAGAGCTGGTCTTCCTGATGGGCTTATCTAACCACTTCCTTTCAGATGTAGATAAGCTGCTGCTCCAACATGCGGTCCCATAGAAGATGGCTGATGCCACTACAGAATCAAAGAAGGTCTTCAGGAGTGCCCCCTGCGCTCCAAAAGACCTCAGCCTCCTCAGCAGGTAGAGTTTGCTCTGACCCTTCCTGTAAAGTGCATCAGTGTTATGAGTCCAGTCTAGTTTATTGTTCAGGTGTACACCCAGGTACTTATAAGAGTCCATGATTTCAATGTCCACTCCCTGGATGTTTACCTGTGTCAGTGAGGTGGGTCTGCGCCTGTGGAAATCCACCACCAGCTCCTTGGTTTTAGCAGCAGGAGGTGGTTCTGCTGGCATGAGTCCACAAAGTCCTGAGGCCACTGTCTGTACTCTGAGTTGTCCTCACCTGTGATGAGGCCAACTATGGCAGAGTCATCAGAAAACTTTTGCAGATGGCAGCACGGGGAGTTGATGGAGAAGTCTGCAGTGTAGATCATGAAGAGGAACATTGCTAACACATTTCCTTGAGGGACCCCTGTACTGCACACCAGCCTGTTGGAGACAGAGCCCTGTGTCCTCATATACTGTGGGTGACCAGTGAGGTAGTCCATTATCCACTGGGACATGTGGTGATCCACTCCTGACAGCTCCAGTTTGTCCCTCAGAAGTCCTGGCTGGATGGTGTTGAAAGCACTGGAGAAATCAAACAACATGAGCCTCAAAGAGTTTCCAGGTTTCTCCAGGTGGGTCAGAGCTTCGTGCAGGAGGTAGATTAAGGCGTCATCCACCCCGATGCCAGGCTGGTAGGCGAACTGCAGCAAATCTAATAAAGACGTCACCAAGGGGCATCGATGTTTCAGGAAAAGCCTCTCGAGGGTCTTTATCAGATGCGACGTCAAGGCTTCCGGCCTGTATCTGCTGAGGTCCTTTGAATGTTTGGTCTTTGGTACCAGTACCACACAGGAGGTCTTCCACAGTTGTGGTGCTTTCCCCCAGCTTCAGGCTCAGGTTGAACATGTATCCCATGATGCCACACAGTTGAGCTGCGCAGCACCTCAGGAGCCTGGAGCTGATGCCATCTGGACCTGCAGCCTTTCGCACCTTGGTCTTTCATGGCTCGTTCCTCACCTGAAGTGATGAAAGGGACAAGATGGAGGTGGGGGAGGGGGTCTGTAGGATGGAGTCCTCTGAAGAGAAGGGGATGGATGATGGCTGAGAGGTGTGAAGTCCTGAGAAGAAATGCTGGCAGTCATTACGGTCAGGAGGGTAACAGCAATGGGGACTGAGCTGGAGGAGGGGTAGGTGATTGGTCAAAACTGTTAAAGAACTGGTTCAAGTGGTTCACCCACTCTAAGTCTCCTACAACCTGAGGGTTAGGTTTGTAGCCTGAAATTGACTTCATACTTCTCCAAACCCTGCTGATGTTGCTTTGCTGCAGCTGATCCTCCATCTTCTTCCTGCAGATGTTTTTTTTCCATCCCTAATTTTCCTTCTCAGTTCCTTCTGCACAGTTCTCAGCTTCTCCTTGTTACCTGATTTAATGCTCTCTTCTTCTCCTTCAGGAGAACCTTTATTTCATGGTTGATCCGGGGCTTGTTATTGAAGAAACACTGTATCATCATGGTGGTTACAGTGTTGTTGACACAGAAGTTGATATAGTCCGTGATGCTTTTGATGTCCTCCCTGTTAGAAGCACAGAGCTCTTCCCACACAGTGGAGCTGCAACAGTCCTTCAGAGCTTCTTCAGTCTCCTCAGACCATCTGTGGTCTGAGTAAACCACAGACCATCTATGTGTACCAGGGGTTTATGTGAGGCAAAGGTAATGAACTGTATACCTCCTTGGTGTTGGTATAAAGTAGAGCCAGGATTTTGTCATCTCTGCTGTGGCAGATGACATATTGGGTGAAGGTTGGTAGCATGGAGGACAGGGAGACATAATTAAAGTCCTTGGAGATCAGAAAGAGGGTCGGTGGGTGCTGTGTTTGAAGTCTGCAGGTGGTAGTTTGAAGGACATCGCAGGCTACAGCAGCGTTAGCAGAGGGTGGAACATACACAGTTACTACATTAACATATGAAACCTCCTGAGGAAGATAGTGCGGCCTCATGCTAACAGCTAGCAGCTGAATGTCCTTACTGCAGAGCATCTCTTTGATGGTTATGTTATGGCTGTATGATTTTGTGGCCTTTTCTAATCATCTCTTTGCTGCTTTAATTAAACATATCTGCCCTACTTAGTTGCTTATCTGCTGCACCGCTCACTGCTACAGCTTACACAACATAACCACTGATATCACATAAAGCGGAACACATCGTCAAGGATAAACTGATACAAGAGGATGACAGCCTTTAGGAGGGTTAAGAGTGAGATAAAAGCAGGGCTCACACTCCATTCTTTGCTCCTCTTGGTTCATCCTTAAGATGGGCTAGGGGGAGCCCGGTACCAAAGGTGAATGTCACTCTATATCTGTTCATTTGTATACTCTGTACACTGATCATTTTGGCATTAAATATTGATTTTATGCTTAACCATTTCTCATTATTTCACAAGGTAAAAACTTTGCTGGTTTTAGTGGTTGGGTCTCGGAACTGGAGAGAAACGAACTCGGTGGTGCAGGAGGGGGAAAGAGGGTGATCCCCCATTAAACACATAGCTAATGATTGGAATGGAGATAATCAGCATGTGGTGATTGTGTCTCAAGTGATTGTGCTATAGGATACAGAAATAAATCTAAGGTTACTAAACCTCCCCTGGAAGGAATATGGTCAAAGTGTAAATCTGTCTAGATCAGGCTGTCCTCACAACCTGAGTAACTATGCAAGAAGAAGACTCAAACTGAGATGGGAGAGACTCTGCAGACAATAACTGTTGCCCTGGTTCTTCACCAGTCAAAACTTTATGGGAGAAAGGCAATGAGGAAGCCACTGTTGAAGAAAACTCTTATCAAGACAGAGCAAGAGACTCCATGATCAAGAGGAAGGTTCTTTGGTCTGATGAGAACAAAATGGAGCTTTCTGACCATCAAACAAGATGCTATATTTGAAGGACACCAAACACCGCATATCACCACAAACACTCTATTCCCACTCTGAAGCACGGTGGTGGCAGCATCATGCTGTGGGGATGCTTCTTGGAAGCAGGCCTGGAAGGTTTGTAAAGGCAATAGCGTCAAATGAATGCAGCAAAAAAGAGAGAAATCCTGGAGGACAATTAAGGGCTCTGCACAGTTGAGTCGAAGCCAAACTGTCAACGCGTGGTCACGTGGTTTTCGGATGTTTGTTTTCACACAGACCCTTCACAGTCCACAAGACACACTGAGCCGAGCTCCTGTGAAACCCCTCTCGCTGCAGTGTAACGTCATGTTGTTTTGCCATGTGTGTGGTTTACAACAGTACAGTAAACACCACGATCATGGCAGAGAGGATCGACTGTTAACATCCATAACACCAGTTACCAGGAGATGGGGAATCTAGTTTTATTTTCCATGTTATCCAAAAATAATAATGGAAGGCTTTGATGGGATGTTTGTTTGTTTCAGTATGTACTTACTCATGGCTTTGGGCAATCGCTCCTCAAAATTATCCATCCTGCTCTGTGGCTGAAAAACCCGGCTTCTGTAAGTTGAGTAGTTGGGGCTGTTTTCCACATAAATAAACACACCCATGAAATTCAGATCAATCACATCATAGTTTCGCATAGAGAGGGGGGCGAAAAGTTTGCCAGAGGGGTTGTGACAAGAAGGGATGGACGACATGAAGCTAAAAACAAAATGATGCGATATTTGTCACACAGCTGCGACAATGAGAACTGATTTCAGCAGTTCGACTCAACCATGCAGGCCCTTTAGTTTCCATCTGCTAGAGAACTACGGCTTCAGAGAACATTTATCTTCCAGCAGGTCAATGACCCGCAGCTTCCAGCTGAAGCTACACAGAGATGGTTCGAAGACAACAAAGTGGAGGTTCTGCAATGGCTCAGTCAAAGTCCAGAGCTCAATCTGATTGAGAATTTATGGTTGGACTTGAAAGGGCTGTTCACAGTCGACCCTTGTGCAACCTGACAGCTTGAATAGTTTTGCAAATCAAAGTTGAGCAAAATTGTAGTGATTAGATGTGCAAACCTGACTGAGACCTATCCATGCAGACTTTGTTGTGAAATTGCAGCCAGAGATGTATCTACTAACTACTAACTTAAAGGAGGTGAATATTTATGTAGTCACTTATTTTATGTTAAATGTTTTTTATTTAATCGTCATTATTTTGTAGAAATCACATTAGTTTTATGGGGGATTCTTTTGCTGTTTATCAGGATTGATTTGTAAAAACAATAAAGAGGGTAAAACATCCAAGGGTGTGAATACTTCTTATAGGCACTGTTTTAGCAGCCTGGTGTTTTTCAAACTGATATAGCACTGACCAGAAATACAAAACAAAATTGAATATTAAACAGGGTTCATCCACCCTAAAACTGAAAGACAGTGGTCTTTGTTTTTATGGTTTTGCATTTCAGGACATAATTGCTTTAAATCTAAACTCATAAATATGGCAGTACAACTTTTGATTTAAAAGTTACATCTGATTGACTAAAATTCTTGAGCAATGACTTCTGGACAGATGAGATCAAAGCAGAGATGTTTTGTTACAATTTTAGAGACTCAAACACAGCTTGTGTAGCATCCACAGGAGCTGAGCACCTTTCAGTCACTGACTTGATCATGAACTTCAAAGTATTCCAGGATTACAGGTAATGTGAGGCCATCTGCCTGATGGTTGAAGCTTTGCCATAGTTTCTACAAACACTGAAGAAATACTGTACAGTAGGGTGGGCTGAATTCCTCCACGATGTGAGAGACTGATAAACCTTGATATTGTGAAATCTTTGAGAGTTTTTGTACTTTTGATGTTAAAACCGAGCAATTTTAAAACCAGGCGATGGCTTGATCCTATTTCCTGCCATGTAAGATTCTAGGCTTAAAGCCAGTGTGCTTTATTTGACTGATCACTGGAATAATATTAAGATGTTTTAATCTTAAATGTCTCCTTGGTTAGACTGAGACAGAACCTGTGAGTATCCCCAGGGCCTCTGTGACAGCAGAAAAGATGACCCCAACCTAAGGTGGCCATACTGAAACCCAGGGGAGAGGGAGGACTTTGTGCTGCATGTGCAGCACAGCAGCTGCTGAAGGATCATGTGAGCCTGTGGCTGCTCTGTCCTGCTGAATCAGCCTCTTCAGCTGGATTACACCACATGCTGACACGCAGAGAGAGCGGAGAAGCTGAGAGCAGGCAGCTCGCTCAGGTTTTGTTCCATTGATGCTTTCACTGTTTAAGGAACTTCATGTGGCAAATTCTCACATATCTTTGGTGTCAGAAAGCTGTTTATGCAGATAGTTAAACACTGGTAATCCCAATCGTACAGTGCATTCACAAAGCTGAACAAATAAATTTTACTTGTCAATTTTCTCTGTTATAACAGCTGCAAGTCTTTTTCCCATTCTTTGCAAAATCTGTAGCTCAATCTGAGTCTTTCTGGATAGTGTCTGTGAACATCATGTTTTAAGAGTTCCCAAAGAGCCTGGGCTTTAACTGGACCACTGTTCTAATGGAAGGTGAGCCTCTTCTCAGTTTTAAGAACTGGCCTGTACTTAACTCCATCCATCCTACCATCAATTGTAACTGTGTTTCTACCAATGTTTTTTATGCATATTTTGAAATATCACATTAGAAAAGGTTGATGGAAACTTCCTCAATTTCACAAAATGGGTTTTACATTTGCTTGAGGTGGTTTTTGGCTTTTCGGGTAATAAAATGAATGTGCTAAAGGGGAAATGGAAACACACTGGAAACACTCCCATCCATCGGTGGGCCTGTGCCTTACCAGAGGCATGAAACTCCAAGTCCAAATCTCCAGCTAGGAGCCTAGGACTCTAAATTTTTCTGAGATGTGTGGTCCATACTAGTATGCAACCTTTATATCTTCCTTTTTACAGCCATGAGTTACATCAACATCTGATGAAATTACGTCTTGCGTTGCCTGGTTGATTCACTTCAAACCAGATGGAAAAAAACTCCTAATTCAATTTTTTTTTTTTTTTTTTTTTTTTGCAACATTTCAAATGTTTGCTCAAAATTCACATGACAATCTGATGGAGCTTGTGACCATCTTTCCTGTCCCTCATGAGGAAAAGCATAACGACAGCATAATTCTGCTACTACTGTGTTTCACAGTGAAGATGGTGCATCAAAGCACACCCTTGTTCCTGACCTGTCTGCTGTGTTCCTTGGTATTCCTGATGCTGTTTGCTCCCTAATGCTCTCTAGAAAGCCTCCGAGACCATCAAAGAACATCACATCAATACTGTTGAAGCATTTAGCCATATGATGTATTTGTTAATATTGCTGCCATGTGGCAAGAAAACTGCTCCAGCTCTGAGAAACCTGAGAAAACTCTTCTAATATTTTTGTTCTAATAAGCAGGATACTGTGCAGGAGCTTCAGCTCTCCATCATCCATCTTGTCAGTCGTTTCTGCAGGACGTGCCCAGGGCAAGAAGAGAAAATCTAAATCAGCCTGTGAATATGTGACAGGACTGTGCATGAAGTGCACAGCTGCTATATGTGGCACTGGACAAACAGATGAAAACCAGAGCTGAGTTATGAGGATTAGTTTATACAGTTTTTTTTTTTAATATTCTGCTGTTACTAAAACTATGTTTTCAATGGGTTGATGAACTGATGTAAAACAGACAAAAACTCATTTATATTTCTCTGAACTTTAGAATATTTTCATGGACATTGCTTTGGATTTAAAGTGAGGTCCTTGCTCATGCCAGTATTTTACAATCTTAAATCAGTGTTCCTTGGATCTTTCCTCTTCCTCGGTTCATTTGTTTGATGAGTTTTTATTTTATAGCCGTATGCTAATGCATGCAGGGTTTTCTGACCTCCTGTAGGTTTGTTAAACACGAAGTAAGCCTGGTTCTGGATTTATGAAATAGAATATATTGTATCTAACTAACTTACACTACCTTCATGTGATAAACAATCTATGGTTCAACGAATATTGTTTTCTGACTTTGACGTCAACTACTGGCTTTTGATTATATACACTATAAACTGGATGTTGCACTGTTAGAAATAATATTCACCTAAATTATGGCATTCTGTGTATGTATTTATTTTACACATCTCTACAATTTTATCATTATTGAGCTTCAGAGATCTTTGCTTGTAGAGTCTTGCCAAAAAATTTTTTAGGTTATGCTGAACCATGGCATTGATTAATGTGAATTATGAATGAATTAATATGAATCAGTAGCAATGTGTTGTCTTGGGGTTTACCTTCCAAGAAACAATACAAATGATACAAATTATTCAAATCTGAACTCTTGCAAACAGATTTAACAATGTACTTATTAAAAAACAAAACAAAACAAACAAAAAGCAATGCTAAAGCAAGCTGTCTGGCCAAAAAAAGTCACTGCTTGGATTTAACGAAGCAAACAGCTACGAGCCTCCTGCTGGGTAATTATTCCATGAGAGATTATCTTTCAGTTTGAAACAAGTTATTTAACTCCAGCTGATGCAATGAGTAGCTTCTGATTTTTTAAACAACCATTTGGAAAGACACATCCTGTGGTCATGAAAAAGATGTTTGTCTGTTTAAGAAGCGTCAAATCATTGGCATAAAGTCGAGAAAACGTCCAAGGAGATACAGAAACTACTAGAACTGGATTGAGAACTGTCCAACACAGTATTAAAAGCTGGAAGGTAAGTGGGGAAACCATCATCTTTGAGGAAGAAACCCCCTGAATGACCGTGGTCGGTGATCACTTAAACGTTTGGTGGCATCACATCAAAGAAAACCAACAGTAGGACTCAGGACTATGTTTAATAGTGAAAGTAAGAGCTTCTCCACACACATGATGTGAAGGGAAGAAGTGGGAGATGAACTCCCATCATGCCTAGTGTCTACTGTAGCAGCCTGAGGGGGCAGCGCTATGACCTAGGGTCTCTGCAGTTGGTCAGGTCCAGGTTCAGCAACATCATGAGTATAGTGAATGACCAGGTTCATCCCTGATGACACGCCTGTGTTCCAAGCTGACAACTCCAGGATTCATTGGGCTCAAATTGTGACTGAGTGGTTCAGGGAGGATGAGACATTATTTTCACACATGAATCAGCCACCACAGAGCTTGGACCTTAACCTCATTGAGAATCTTTGGGATTTGCTGGAGTGGTCTGACTCTCCCATCATCAATACCAGATCTTGGTGAAAAATTAATTCAGCACTGGACGGAAATAAATCTGGAGACATTGCAGAAGCTCACTGAAACAATGGCACAACAAATGTTGCCGTAATAAAAGCTAAATGTGCTTTTATTAAGCTAAATGTGTATGAATGACCTTTTTTTTGGCCAGGCAGTGTAGAAAAGCTGTGTAGGTAAACAACCTGTCATTCCAAAGCTCAAAGAAGCACCTTTCAGCAGCATGTATTGTGAACTGATCATTTCTGCTACTTTATTTGCCTCTCACATTGGTGTGGAGGAACTTGGGCTGATTCTTCTGCACAACATGAACTGGTTACATTGCCCAATTATGGTCAAGCTTTAGATCAACATTTTTCTAGAGATGAAAAACTTTCTCTTGGCTCCCTTACCAAATAAGCTCTACTTATTCAATGTTTTCTCTTATTGTCCTGTCATGATCTTTAACATTTAACATGCTAAGTGACATCTGAAGGGTCTGAGATGGAGATCTGGGGGATCTTCCCTGTATGCCTGAGCATTGCAAAGTCTGATCTGGAAGTAAATTTGCTGTCATCAACTCCGAGGTACTGATTTTACCACTTGTGAATAATGATTCTCACAGTAAAATGATGGACTTCAAATAGTCTGAAAATGTTCTTATAGCCGCTCCAGGACTGATGAACGTCTGGTTCCTACCGTCTTTCTTAAATCCTACAAACACATCATTTCCACTTTTTTTTTTTTTTTTTTTTTTTTGTAGGGGGGTTCTTAATCAAAAATCAGTGGTGTGGGGTTTTTTTTGTTTTTGCTTTTTTTATATATATATATATCTTTGATGTTAGAGTTTAAGAATTTTAGTTCCTAAACCCAATTAGACTGAATGTTCTTTCTTAACCAGGATTTTATGTCCTGGTGAATAAAAGTGAGCGTAACATTGGAACACATTTGGGATATTTATTCAGAAATATAGAGCAATGTAACATTCGATTTTCATAGTTATTGTTGTCACAGCAGGAAGTGAAATAGAGCTGTCTGCCTTCCAACCCCCAGGAGGATTCAGTGAGTTTTTCTCTGCAGGCAGCACGCAAGCTGAGCCTCAGCTGCCAGAGTAGCTCCTGGTTCAGTTTCACTGACTTGATGTTCAGTTGCCTGTGGTGACGTGATTTACTCTGAGCCTCCAGCTGCTCCTCACATTATTTGTCAACACAGCCAGCCATTACCTATTAATGACTTCTTCATGCTTTATTAAACTTACCGTCACATCACCTCATCTAGGACTGTGCATGGGAGCAAAAAAATAAGCTTCCTGCTGAAACTCAAGTTGTTTATGTCTCACTTTTACTCCGTTTTGCTCTCAGGATATGACGTAGCAACTCTTAGTGGCCAGACCAAGGTAGATCAAACATTAAAGGATGGAGCTGCTCACCATCAACAGTGTTTGATGTGCTGGACATCACAGAGGAGACTACTGAGGTGTGCTTTCATCAGACAGATGAGGTGGAAGGCACAGATCAAATCGTGTTATGATTCCTCTTTGCAGGGTTGACTTGATAAATGCTGGAATTGTTGTTTATTCATCTTTGGTTTTGCTTCATTATCACACATTTTGTTTCAGATCGTCAAAGAAATTTTAATATCAGACAGAGATAACCACTTATCTTCGATAACAGATAATTATTGCATCATGACCTAACTTTGATTAACCCTCCACTGATTAAAATCCATTTCTGGTCTTTATGAATGTTGATGTTCTCTGGTAATGTTCAGGCATGTTGTTATGTACGAAGTCAGGATGACAACAGCCATATGGTCTTCCAATAAGCTTCAGGCATGAGCTACAAAATGGGTTGTTTTACCGGGGCAAACATCTGCTTTCTATATCATTGATCAAAGTTTTAACACCAGAGTGTTATGTGTAGAGAATATTTCCACCTGAAGCCCTATGTTTCATCTTTATACAATAATTAGTATTCAAAAGAAACCCAAAGAATGAGATGACAGATTAAAGCCAGCTAAAAAAAATGTCTTTATGGCTTCTATGTTTCCCACATTAGACTGTTTCAGTTTCATTAGCTGAACCCAGTCCTGGTTATTATAAGAACTTCCAGAATGAAACATCCACTTAAATAGAACATGTGATATGCAGGGAACATTCCCAGGAGATATATTTTAAGTATTTATTTCTGTTAATTTTGATGGTTATGGCTCACAGTGGAAAGGTTCATTTCCTGAGATCTTTAAAGAGGTTGCAAGGAAAGAAGTTCTCCAAAAGTTTCAGTGTTTTCTCCTGTGCTGCCGTTGACATATTTATGTGTCTCCTGCAATCTTTATATCTGTCACTCTCACTATAACTCGTACCTTTTTGTTCCAAAAAACATAAATCTGGCCGGCACCGTGGTTACTTTCGCAGTCAAAAGCTTCTCATGTCGTACGTGTGTTCATTATCTTGACTTCAGAATTTAAACTGCATATGACTCAGCAGGATGATAAGTGGAGCTCCACCCACGTGGATCACGCACTGTGTGTAGGGCACCAAGTGCCCAGGGGGCACCAAAAAATAAGCTTGAGAAAAATGATCATGACCATAGTAATCATAATAACGTTAAAATAAAAATGTGTACAGCATGTCAATAGATATAAGCAATACAAAAGTAACATGTTTGCCTGAGAAAAAGATAAATCTCCTGTGCAGCCCTCTCCCGGGTTGACCACTGTGGTGCCCCCCTCCCAGCTTCCCAGTGGTCTATTCAGTTATGTCTCAATATCAAGTTTAGTCAAGTCAAGTTTATTTGTATCGCACATTTCAGCAGCAAAGCAGTTCAAAGTGCTTCACGTCATAAAAAACATCAATCATGTATACAGCAAATTGTAAAAATCATCAAGCAAATACACATGAAAATGATCAAAATTATCATGCAAATATTAATGTATCAAAATCAGGATCATCAGGCAAACATAGTTCAATATTCTACTTACTACTGGTCAAAGGCAGCTCTAAACAGGTGGGTTTTCAGCCTTGATTTAAAGGAACTCGGTGTTTCGGCTGTTTTGCAGTTTTCTGAAAATTTGTTCCAGATTAGAGGAGCATAAAAACTGAAAGATGCTTCTCTGTGTTTGGTTCTGGTTCTGGGGATGCAGAGTAGACCAGAACCAGAAGACCTCAGTGGTCTGGAAGGTTGATACAATGACAACAGGTCTTTAATGTATTTTGGTGCTAAGCCGTTCAGTGATTTATAAACTAACAGACATATTTAAAAGTATCTTCTCTGAGCTCCAGGGAGCCAGTGGAAGGACTTTAGAACTGGGATGATGTGCTTTATCTTCCTGGTCTTAGTGAGAATACGAGCAGCAGCGTTCTGGATCAGCTGCAGCTGTCTGATTGACTTTTTAGGCAGACCTGTGAAGACACTGTTGCAGTAATCAATGCGAATGAAGATAAACGCATGGATGAGTTTCTCTAGATCTTGTTGAGACATTAGTCCTTTAATCTTGGAAATGTTCTTCAGATGATAGAAGGCCGACTTTGTAATTGTCTTTATGTGCTTCTGTAGGTTCAGGTCTGATTCCATCACTACACCCAGATTTTGGGCCTGATCACTAGTTTCTAGCTGTAATAACTGAAGCTGCGCGCTGACTCTAGATCGTTCCTCTTTAGGTCCAAAGACAGTGATTTCAGTTTTGTTTTTGTTCAGCTGGAGAATGTTTTGGCACATCCATGCACTGATTTGTTCTAAGCATCTGTTTAGTGCTCAGATGGGGTCAGAGTCGCCTGGTGACATCGTGATATAGAGCTGTGTATCATCTGTGTAGTTGTGGTAGCTAATCTTATTACTTGTTATAATCTGAGCTAGTGGGAGCATGTAGATATTAAATGGGAGGGGTCCCCGGATTGAACCTTGGGGTACTCCACATGTGACTTTTTTTTTTTTTTTTATTGACACAAAGAAATCCCTGTTCTTTAGGTAGGATTCGAACCAACTTAGTACCATATCAGAGAGTCCAACCCAGCTCTCCAGTCACTTCAACAATATATCATGGCCCACAGTGTCAAATGCTGTGCTGAGGTCCAACAGAACCAACACTGTGGTTCAGGGTTGAGACCTGTCAACACTGAGATGTTTGAGCATGCTCAGATCAGCTGTGTGCGCCACTCAGTAGCAACTGAGAGGAAGACAAACAGAGAGAAGCTTTGGAATTGTTTTACTGTTGTAGACAGAAACAAAATGTAGCAAAGCATCACTTCATGTGCAATTATTCACTACAGAAGCAACACTAAGATGCTTTGAATAAATGAAAACCATGAAAATTGGTAAATACAAAAGCAACAAAGACATAAAAAAATGATCCCATGTTCAACCCGTTACATCTGACCTGCTTCAAAAATGTTACAGCAGTGTTAGTCTATTCATCTAAAATAATGTAACTAAATTGAAAAACATTCTGCAGACTTTTGCAAGATTTTTGGTTTTACAGTTTTTCTCAGTCACTTTGGTGCGTTTCTCACTCTTAACATTTGCACAGCAGCTAGTCCATTTCTCAAAACAGTTAGTAAACGGCAAAACCTAGTTAGTAAAGGCATCATATAACGTGTGGCTGATGGAACAAACCCACTGACTGTATTCAATGTTCTGCCAATTTTCCTTTAGGTCCCCCAACCTTTGATATTTTTATTACTTTTTATTACTTTTTTACAAGTAGGATTGAGATTCTTGTTATTTAGAGTGTTAATGTTTCTTACATTTTCAGGTAAAAGTTTTATAAGTTGCATCATTGAAGAAGGGAGTATGTCTCCACAATTGGAGGAAATATTGTAAAAGCTTTTGTATGCAATTGATTCCAGACACCTTAATGAGAGATCTGCCAAGTTTATAAAAGCTTCTTCAGACATACTGGAGCTCAGAATAGGAAGAACATCCTGACTCCATTTATTTGTCTTCTTGCCAAGGAAAAATGGGGAAACTCGAATTAGTGGCTTCTTTGTTTTGATCAGCCTAACTGGATCCAAATGTCAGGGAAGAGACACTGCTGCTGGAACCTGACAGAGTGCTGTCATACAGGAAACAGTTTAGTTGTACATCCAGTCTCCCACTGGAGCTGGGCAATTACGTGGGCAGGCAAACTCCCTTATCTCTAATGAACACTTGCAGTCCCTTTAAAAAGCTTTCACAAAGGTCCTGGCAAAGAACATGGCTGGTTGAAGAGGGCCCAGGGTTGCAGTTTTCTTGAAGTCATAGTTTCTTCTTTCAGGTGGAGGCAAATAGTGACTACTCTTTATGCTTTTCTTCATGAACAGACATTTGATAAAAAAACAACAACATTTTCTTTCTTGAAAGCATAAATGTAGGACACAACTCTGACAGCCAAGTCAAACAATCTGAAAAACTCCAGCCCACACCAATTTGAAAACATGCCAGTCAGTGAGTTGTTGAGATGGGTAAGGCTCTACTTTGTATTGGAGGAGACACACAATTTTACCTTTTCATAAATAAATAAACATGGTATAACTTGACCCAAACAGTTAATAGTACTTGATATTAGATTATGTATATATAAAAGACAGGACTGTATATAAATCCCAAAGTTTATGGAGCCAATGTGATAGACAAATGTTGTTTGAACAACCCATGCTCGAGGCTTTCTTAATTCAGCAGTTACTAGTTGAGTATTTGAAATATAATGAGATTGTACCCAATAGAACAATCAGTGCACCATCAGTCTGCACCTCTAAACTGCAGACTGTAGACATGACAATAAAAATCAACGATTGATTAATTTTTTTTTTCTCACTTTTTTGCTAATCATTTACAGTAACCTCACTAACCTCCAGGCTCTGCTTTAAACGTGCTTTTCACTCCAACCAGTTCTGCTAACAGATCAACATGTGTCAAAGACATAACAGCTTTTTAATTTGCTCCACACAAGGAATTATAGCATACCTTACTACCAAAAGCAAATCCTTTATCATATCCTTCATTCACCCTGGTTTTCATTCACTTTAAAATACTCTGATATTAAGAAGTAAAATAAGTTTTGAGCTACCAGAGGTAGTGCAGGAAACGGCTTAAAGAATTTCAAAGTTTTAGGCCATCGAATAACAAGGCTCTGTACATTTTGTGTGAATGGCTGCATGCTGGGATTGAAAACCAGACCACCAGAAGGTCAAGTATAGAAGAGTTTGTTAACCTCTTACAGACCGTTTGTCTTTTTACCCATTTCGGGACACTTTATCCATGTTTTGATAGTTAATGATTTCAAGTAATCTTCTATACTCATAGTTTAATCAGAAGAGACAAAAATTCAAAACTGGATCAGAGTCACAACAAATCAGAGAATAAAATTTAATAAGTGGAAAACTTAGATGTAGGCATTTTTAATTTCTATTTTTCTTAAAATACTTAACTCTTCAAGGATTAAACAAATAAGCAATTTCTTTACTGAAATGGGTAGAGGTTTAGCAATTATTAGACAAAGTACAGGACTACTATCATCAAGTGCTGTAGGAACAATAACTCAAGCCTTAACACTGTCTTACCTGAATTACTGTCCTATGTTTTGGTCCAGTGGATTTACAGAGTATATTAATAATTCAATTCAATTCAGTTTATTTATATAGAGCCAATTCACAACAAATGTCATCTCTAGTCACTTTACAAGAAAAAAAAATTTCAATCATACATACATTCCCATTTATCCTAGTTATCAAACAGTACAGTAAGCTCAATTAGTTACTCAAAGTAGTTCAGAAAGTTTCTAAGGAAACCCAGCAGAGCATTGAGTCAATGACTTGTAGCATTCACTCCTCCTGGACCAGCATGTAGCGACCACATGGCGTTCTGTCATTGACTTTTCAGCAATCCCTCATGCTGAGCATGCATGTAACGACAGAGGAGAGGAAAAACTCTCCTTTAAAGAAGAAACCTCCAGCAGAACCAGAACCTGGCTCAGTACAAGCGGCCATCTGCCACGACCCACTGGGGGTTTGAAAAGAGAGAGCAGAATGCAGAAGAAAAGCAGATTAACTGATGTAGGATTATTTTCAATGTTCATGAAAGTAAAAAAGTTAATAGGAGAAGGAGAACGATTAGTTGATCAGCTGAAGCCCTCCTTCAGGAAGGCATCATAGCCAAACAGAGCGCCAGACCAGGTGTAGCTTCTATGGGGAGAAAAATAACTGGGAGAAAACAAAAAGTTAACAGTTGAAATTACAGCAAGTAATGCAAATTGGAGAGTAGAAGAAGAAGAAAGAAAAAGTGGTCAGTTTGTCCTCCAGTAGCCAAAACCTTTCGCAGCACAGCTACAGAAATAGCTCAGTATAACCTATGCCAGTCTAACTCAATGCTTTATCAAAAAGTAAAGTTTTAAGCCTAGTCTATAAAGTAGACAAGGTGTCTGCCTCATGGACTAAAACTGGTAGCTGGTTCCACAGGAGACGAACCTGAGAACTAAAGGATCTGCCTCCCATTCTACTTTTAGAAATTCAAGGAACCACTAGTAAACATGCAGTCTGAGAGCGAAGTGCTCTGGTAGGAACATTTGGAACAATCAGATCTCTGATGTATGATGGAGCTGATTATTAAAGGCTTTATATGTGAGAAGGAGAATCTTAAATTCTATTCTGGATTTAACAGGGAGTCAATGAAGGGAAGCTAAAATAGGAGAAATGTGATCTGTCTTTTTAATTTTCATCAGAACTCTTGCTGCAGCATTTTGGATCAGCTGAAGGTTTTTAACTGTATTTTGTGGACTTTCTGATAGTAAAGAATTTCAGTCGTCCAGCCTTGAAGTAACAAATGCATGGACGAGTTTTTCAGCATCACTCCTGGAAAGAATATTTCTAATTTTGGCAATATTTCGGAGATGAAAGTAGGAAATTCTAGACTGTTGTAGAATCGCGGACGGGTTTGCATTGAAACTCATTCTTTTTTCATTTTCATCCCTTTAAATGCTAATTTAAGCAAATAAAGTTTCTTTTTTTAGAGAAATTCCAAAGTAAATTGTTTTCCCATCCAATAAATGCATATTTTTTTATTACCTATTAAAAGATGACAGCAATGCTGATTCTTATAAATTTCTATTTTCTGTTGGGTTTTTTTCACCTAAAAACTGGTGGACAGTCAGTAAAAAGCAGCTTAGCAGCAAGAGGACAGACAACAGTAGTGCTGCTAAAGTTATTTTCTTCACTTTTCTCTGATGAAAAGCCAGAGGACAGACATGTGGACTTCACATTCAAAGTAGGAAAAGTTGTTTTTACATCATGCAGAAGGCCCAGAGTGTTACATGTGTTAATAGTCAGCGGTACAACTCTGTGTGTCACTACCTTCCTGACTCCAGATGTTGAGGTCTCTCTTACTGACAGATGATTAAAGTCTTTAATCATCTCTCATAATCATTATGAGTGATGTTTGGATCCAGATTCCTTCCCTAGGGCTTGCTCTAGCTGGTAACCATCAGAAATGAATTAAGGAACCTTTTTAGTTGCAAGAACAAACACATAATTAACACACATCCCTGTACATCAGTCTGCCAGTTTTATCAGCCACTAAGTAGATTAGAGTGGTATTGATTACTGAGTTCATTTGCTATCACCTTCTAATTATTCTTGTCCTTGCTTGGAACCTGAAGCTCAAACTTTGAGTTGCATCAGCAAACAAGACTCCTAAAAACAGGCTTTATATAATGAAACAGGAAAAACATCTAACATCCCTCAGCATTGACTGGTTGTAACTATTTGCCCTCCAAATTACATCAACTGAGATCGTTAGCATGAATGAGTGTGGAAGCCTGACACAGCATACCGAGAGGCTGAAGAGGCAGAGTATGATTATGGAGAATCTCTGAGCTTGCCTATCTCTGGCACACAGGCACTATTGTTGATCGCTGGTCGTCCACAGGACCAGTCAGTTAGAAGAGTGTGGCGACAGCAAAAAGAGAGTGGGTGGTGTTTATTCTCTACGAAGGAGCTGGAGTCCATCCAAACCCAGCAACGGGGCAGCCTGATTGACGACTCGCCTGGTAGAAATTATCGCTCAGGGAATGAGCTGAAAAAGCCTGGTGCTATCACATGTTACGGGCCCCCGTGTGGAGGAATACACACGTCACTGCGGTCTGATGGGCTGTCGGGCCAAATGTAACTGTGCTGGAAGAGATAGCAAAGGATTACATTTTTCAGTCATGCTGCAGGGAGCTGGGTGGAAGTTTTGCAGCTTGGCACATCAGTGACAGGTCAGATGCAGTTTCAAATCAGCGAACTGCAAATACAATGTTCGCATTTATACAATCAGCTGCTCAGCATGGAAAACAAAGGGAAAGAGGTGAAAGGTTAGACTGGTCAGCTGTGGTTTCTCTGAGGGGCATGTTTGCTGAAACTATAGTATTATACCTGTCTAATTATGCCATATCTGATTCATTGTGTGAAGTTAACTGAAGAAATGGGAACAAAATGTGTATCTGCAGCATGATGTCAGAACAAAATGTTGTTAGTTTTGTGTTGATAGAACACCAATTTATTCCCTAAGGTTTTTTCTTCATTAAATAACAGTCTATGTTAATTCCCAAAAAATAAAAAGATTGATACTAAAACATTTAGGCACAAGGACTGGTGTGAAAATGCTTAGAAATGGTGATTTTAAAAAAAAACCCTTAAAAGCTCATCAAAGAGCAGTTTAAAAATCAAAATCAAGAATTTGACATTGAGCTCATGCTCTCTCCTCTCAATTGGACGTGCTCAGAAAATCTCCAATGGGAGATACCTGTGAAGTGTCCTGATCAGATGTCCAAACCATCTCAACTGGCTCCTTTCAGTGCAGAGGAGCAGAGACTCTACTTTGATTTTACCTAGGATGACAGAGGTCCTCACCCTGTCTCTGAGGGGGAAATGATCATTTCAAGACAACATTCAGAGTATAATTCTTACGAGAGATGAAAAACAGTACTATTCAGACTTTGTATACATTAATTATGCATCTATTTTCTATATCAGCTTAATGTATGGATTCCCATATTTGCGGATCACCTGATCATATCGGCAACAATGACCCTAGACAAATTTGCTGTTGTGCAAATATGTAGTATATCTGACATCTCAGAGTTGCAACTTTCATGATGTGGAATTTTTCAATGTCCTAAAGTATTTGTAGCAGTCTAGCTTAGTTACTGATTAAATTGTAGTTGGTACAGATTCAGATCTGTAGAACGGAGGGGAGTTATCAACAGCATATTTTATCTCATTTTAGCACAAGGTAGGTACCGCAGGTGTAATAAGATCTCGTCATACTTTGTGACAACTGCAGACCAACTAGTGTATCCGACACCTGCATTTGTAGGTGTGTGTGAGTGCGCTTGTGTCTATAAGGTTTCTTCATCAGAATGTTCAATAGTGGGTGGGGAGGCCCACCCCAGGACATGTGGATGACATGAGGAAGACCAGAGCCACAGACACCCAGTGGGCCCCCAAGCACGGAGCCCCCCCGCAGGGACAACCAGACCCCCCCAGAGAAAAGAAGAGGAAATACCCGGGCAACCCCACCGGCAGTCATGAGGCAGAAGCCCCAGAGGGCTGCAGCACCCTGCAATGGTGGAGCAGATCCAGTCATGGACACAGAGACCTGAGCGCAGAGGACACACCACCCCCCATCTGAGGCCCGACCGAGCCAGGGCACTCAGGCCCCGGGATGCAGCCACCAGGGTGAGCTGGCACATACCCAGGCACTGAGCCCCAGACACCAAGAGTGGGCAGAGTCACAAGCCACTGTTGAGGAGTGTGAAGGGGGAAAATAGGCCCCACATTTTTATTGGGGGGCCCCAAGATGATTTAGGAGAGGGGGCAGCCCAAAACCCAACCTGACAGATAAACAGGCACAGACAAACACCATCACTCATTCCCACCCTCATGCTCACATACAGACATTCACACTCACTTGCCCAACATAAACACCCACAAAAATGGATGAAATACACCCACTCACACTCCCCATACACACTCTATGCTCCCAGGTCCCCCCAGAGGGGCAACCCGGACCCAGGAAATGATTTGCTTCTTTCTGGGGTGGAGAAGAGCAGACCACCCACCCCTCTACAGCAGTGGGCTGGGCACCACCCAAACAACCCGGGTCCAGACAATGGCCCCAACCCCATCCAGAGACAGGACCAGAAAGAGTCCACACAGTCCCAGCGAGCCTGCCAACTGGAGGAGCCCCAAGGCAAAACAGTCAATACCCCCAGCAAGCCCCAATCTCAACTCCGCTGACCAGCCCCCCACCAGCATACCCTTACAACCCTCCATGGCACCCCTCAACCAGGGGGTTGAGGGGACTGACATCCCCCCAATGGAGTGATGAGCAGGGCAAAAAAACGGGGAGCCTCCCAAGCTTTAAGCACTGCAAGTTGTTCAGATGCTGAAGGAGGCAGAAAGCATTGCTCAAACAGGTGATGGCTGAACGTCTAGGGGTACGTTGAGGCAGATCACTATCACAGTGCACGCTGTCAGTAGCAACTGGGAAATGTACTGCAGACAATGCATAGTTGATCCACTGTCCTCTGGTTTGAAGAAATTCAAGAAATCAATCCATTTTCTTCAAAGTAATATTAAAAGCTTGTCCTATCTCGTTCTCATGAACTCCGTATTGTGTCTTGTCCCATCTTGTGAGCTTTATGTATCCATACACCCCTGGTTGGTAAAGAGGATATTACAGTATCTTTTAATCTGTCCGATTAAGAACAGTCTCTGTGAGATTGCCACAGTAAGCACATAAAGGATCAATAAACCCAGCAAGACTTTAAGCTCGAGGTCACATTGGAGCAAATCAAATCTGAACTTCAACCTATGAGTTTTGATAGTGCCTACCATGTAATTGTCTCCAGTTATGAGTCTTCGACATATCTCCTTGGAGACAGATGTCTTCTTTTATTGGCCAAAATGTAAAAAGACTTCAAACCAAAGCCGGTAACGGTGCCTTCTGAGCTGTTCTCTGACAGAGCAGACATCATGAGAGGCTGATAGATGAATCTGGGCTTTGGATGAAGCCTGCCACTTTTACAGCTGACCTTGAGTAGAGGTCCTTGTAGTAATTTATAGCAAATAATGTTCTAAGGAGTCCCATTTCCAAGATTCACTGTCACTTTGTGTTCAACCATCATGCTGCCTCCAAAGCCAATGTGCTCTTCTGACATCCCATAAAAAATATTACCAGCCATATCGGTGTCCTATCCAATTATGTGAAGAGTGAATTAATACTCCTAAAAGCAGCAAGTTTTAACTGTTGCTGAAATGCTAGACTTCAGTGCTTGCTGCTTTTCCAGTCTTGTTGTTTTCTATGTGTTTGTCGGTATGACAGCAAGATTCGAAAGTTATGAGATTTTTAAATTGTCTATTTTGGTCTTACTTTCGGATAACCCAGTTACCCTAACCCTAACCCTAACATTCATAAAAGCATTCATATGCTTTTTATGAATGTTGATGTTTTCTGTTAAAATACAGGCATGTTGTTATGTGCAAATTCAGGATGACAATAGCCATATGGTCTTCCAATAAGCTTCAGGCTTGAGGTCCAAAATATGTTGTTTTGTTAGCATTGCAAACATCTGCTTTGTATATTATTGATCAAAGTTTTAGCACCAGTGTTGTGTGCAGAGTATTTCCATCTGAAGCACTTTGTTTCATCTTTATACAATAAATAGTATTAAAAAGAAACCCAAAGAATGAGATTGTAGATCCAAGCTAGTTGAAACAATGTCTTTACAGCTTCTGTGTTCCCCAAAACCCACTGGGCAGCTGGCCACTAGGTATGGAACAGTATTTTTTAATGAAAATATGACGAAATAGATTGAAAGTTCACTAGCGCTGGTACAGAATCAATTGTATTTCTTATTGTGATTGTTCATTAAGGCATAAATGGCATAGTTTTGTTCTGGGAACTACTCTGGAACATCTAAAGATGACCAAAAAGTTGACTAATTTCTTTTTTGTTTTTTTGTTTTTTGCAGCACTTAAATATTTCAGATAAACAAATTTTAATTTCAGACCAACCTAATCTGAGTAAAAACATGGTGGTGGTTGTGTGACTGTCTGGGACTGTTTTGCTCTGAACAGGACAAAAGTTCCCTTTATTGAGTTAATTTATGTGAATTCTGTTCATTAATATTCACATATGAACCAACTGTAAAAATATTCCACAATCATAAAGTTTGAATTTTGAATCTAAAAAGTGAGATGATTTTAACTGAATTTAGACAATTTGTCTGATCAGAAAATTGTGAATTTCTTCTGCGCCAAAATTACGACCTGCTTTCTGCAGATAGTATTTTTCTTACATTGTTTGCACAACAAAGACAGCTTTGGTCTTTAAGAATGCTAAAAAATTTGTCTGGCAGTAATTTACATAGATTTACATAAATATGGTAGAACTAAATGCATGATGCCTCACATAAATGTGGAAAAACTGCATCAGTACAGAGAGATGCTCTGTGAATCTATTTTAGGACCATATCAGTCTTTGCAAATCTAGGGTGGAAAAACTTGCAAAGCCAGGTTTGCACACATTCAGGTACCCTAAGTGCCATCGAGATTTTGTTTGTGTTTCAGTTCTTTGAGGTTTGTTTTTTTTTTTTTTTTTTTTTTTTTTATCTTTTAAAACTAAAAGCTTCCTAATGTCTTAAAATTTTAATGTTTAAAAAAAGTATCATGCTAAATAGCTAATGCCTTTTTAAACAAAACATATTTTTGATAGGAAAGTTTGGTACATATATTTTTAACTGAGGCTTCATCTTTATGTATTTCAGACAAATATAAATGTGATCCTGTTTACTTTATCTTTTTAAAATAATCAGCATTTAATTTCTCCATGTTTTCATGGACCAGATTTTTGTTCCACCTTGATGTAACATGGAACATGACATTAGGGAGTACTTATGACTGCCACGAAGAACTCAAGCTGCTGCAAGTAGGTATTACACCTCAGGCTTTGATGAAGCCAGCAAGTTTCACCTACTCATAATTGCAGTTGTCACACAAGGACATCTGTTTCCTGAGGCTGCATCAGCACTTTCTCAGTAACTTGATGCCTAAATTGGACGCATGTGGTGATGCTGCAGTTTTTTTTTTTTTTTAAATAACAACCTTTCTCACTTTCCTTTTCTCTCTGAGCCGGTCTCAAAGCCTGAGTCCAAGTCATGTTATGGATATCACATTAGCAGAGTTGGTTAGGCTACCATGGGCTGATAAAGCCTAGTTGCAGAGGAGTGACTTCCACACAGCTGTAGAAGAGAGATAAAAGGTTGTGGACATGTTAGCTATTTGACATGGGTAATTATTTTACTGCTGTTGTGTCAATGAAAGACATTGGAACTAATTTAAAAAAACACAACAAAAAGGGCAGCAACTTGCAAATGGAATAATTTTAAAAGTGTCTTTAAAAACTCTATAAGTAAAACAGACTTCATGAATCAAGTGCTGGAGGAGCAGAATTTGTTTTTTGTTTTCATTCATTTTTGCATTTGCTAAAATTCCCAATGCCGGGTTGTTTCACAGATGTAGTGTTCTCTAGGGTAACACATCTTAAGGTCGAGACTGGAAAGAACTTTTGCCCTGCCATCTCCAGTGAGATAGTTTCATATATCTGTTAATGACCCACTGGTAGGTCAAATTGTGAGCTTGACAATCACAGATCTTATTTCGCAGTGCAATGCAACAGCTACTTGTGGCTCGAGTCATGGATACACACAACCATAGCTTTTGAAAAGGTCAGGTACAGCAAATAAACTTGAGGGATTTTTAAAATCAAAGTTCTAGTTTTCCCAATTGCACAGTTCGTTGATAATCTGAGAACAATGTGAAATGGATTTACATGGCACTAAGCTGCTTTTAAAGCACAATATATCTAGAACTGTTCTTTCATCCACATGCATAGACATGTAGAACACCAAACACTGAGTTTATGGAACTGCAGTATAACAGCACGCTCAAGGCAAAGCAGGACTCTATAGATCCAGCAAAGTTGTTTCCCCTTCTTCCTAGAGAGGATTCCCTAATTCTGTCTCCAACCAGCTTTAAGCTAATACAGAACAATGAACAGCTATTATCTCTGATGAAGATTAACAAGACGGTGAACAGAAGACAATTTACTAATACCCAAAAGTTATTTTTTCTTCTAAATTTATCATATGTTTCTATATGGTTGTACCCAAAGTTATTCATATGCCTCTAACCTCTGTTAGAGGGGAGCTTAGGGTTCTTTGCAGTATCTTAGCTGTTCCTTGGACTGTGCTCTTCTGGACTGAGGTGTCAGATGTTTCTCCAGGTATTTGTTGGAGCCACTTCTCCAGTGTGGGGGTCACTGCCCTGAGTGCTCCGATGACTAGTTGCCTTCACCTGCCAGGTTCATTCTCGCTCTTCCCTGAGCCCTTGGTGTTTCTTCAGTTTCTCATGTTCCTTTTTCCTGATGTTTCCATCATTTGGGATGGCCACATCGATCACAACAGCTGTCCTCTGCTGCTTATCAATGATCACAATGTCCAGTTGGTTCGCCATTACTATTTTGTCTGTTTGAATCTGGAAGTTCCAACAGGATCTTAGCTCAGTCATTCTCCATCACCTTGGAGGTGATTCCTACTTTGACCTAGGGGTCTCCAGTTCATATTCCGCAGAGATGTTTCTGTACATTATACCAGCCACTTGGTTATGCCGTTCCATGTACTCCTTTCCTGATAGCATCTTACATCCTGACATGAGATGCTATTTCTGGATCCTCCTTTGTGCTGTTCTTCAGTCTTGTCCTCTCTAGCCATTCCTATGATTTGCTCATATCAGCCAATACTTCGTGTTTACCACCATTTTTTGTTTAAATGTTGGTGACCAACAACAACAACAAAAAAACCTTAGAAAGAAGAGGACTTTTGCAAAGTTGTAAACTATCTGTTATTTAGACTTCTGGGATGTGTTTCAGGGCTAGGTGTATTAATATACATAAAAATCACAGTAATCATGACTTGAGGTTGTCACATTCCTTGGGTGTTTGGATTTTGACTTTTGTACATGTTTGATCAATTTCTTTTGAATGATTTGTGTTCCATAGTTTCTGCCATATTAGTTCTTTCCTTCAGGTCTATTTTTATAGTTTATTCTTGCATTCTGCTTTGTGTATATTTATATTTCCTTTGAATTATCCAGGGTTTTTATTTTGATTATTTCCTTGTTTATTTATATCAGTTTAGGTCTTGCCATATTCTCTTCAGTTCCTTCTATTCTTTATTGCTTGAAAGCTCTTGTCATATAGGTTCTTCCTTTTGTATTTAGTTTCCCAGTTAGTTCTTGCATTTTGTTCTTTGTGCATTTCTATTTAGTTTCCTTAGATTAATGTTCATCTTTTCCTGTTGGGTTATTGTTTATTTATGTCCTCTTCAGCTTCTTTCATGTTATTAGTTTGCTTCCTGTTTCTTTTGCATTCACGCTCAGCTGTAATCATCACTCATGTCACTCACTTTTGCAGCCTGATCATCCTCCTTATTTTTCACGGTTTTGTGTTGGACTTTCTTGGGCCATGCCGAGTTTCTAGCCCTGTCCTGTTTTTCCTGTTCTATCCTTCTGTTCCTAAGTTTTGTAGGTTTTGTTTTTTATCATTAAATTCTTCAGTTATGCCTCACTTCAGCAACTGTCTGTGCATAGGTTCTACTTCGGCCCTACATATCAAGACAGATTTAAGAAAAAAAAGTACAAATAGGAAACATGTTTTTGTATGGATGTATACCTTCCTATTCTTTGGGGTGTTTTATGTGTTTATTCATGGTTCAGTGAATTACAGATTTGTCACATTGTTCTTGAAGCTACTTCTTTGCACTGCCAAGGAAATGTTCTACTTTTAGGCCAGTCTTAAAATGATATCCTGATTAAGGGACAATTAGTTCTGTTTGAGCAATTTCTCTGAAAAACTACACAACAAAATGTTAGTACAGGATGGTTTAATTAACCTATTTCATATCTATAAAGAAAAAAAATATCAGACTCATTTTCTCCTTTATTTTGAAGCAGATATTTTAAATATTCACATCATCTGAATGGAATCTCCACAGCTAATGTGATCACATGCCTATCTTCAGGAGCGGGATTGTTTTTTTTAGTAATGCAAGATGCTAACCCACACACTAGACTGAGTTAAACCACTCCCTTTAACAAAGTGCTATTGTGTTGCAGGGGATTTAACCTTGCTAATGTTCCTCATAGTAACAGCAGGCTTGTTTTTTCTGGTTTTTTCACTGTAACTGTGATTGTGTGTTTGTCATATTTTTTGGGTATGAGGATCAGTTTCTCATCTCCCCGACTGCTCATACATGGCAGTAACAAGCCTCTTTGCTCTTATGTTTCTTATTGCCTGCACTTCTATTTTGTTTCATCCACTTTGTTTTATTAATTGTGGTTATGAACCTTGGTCATGGCTTTATGAGTGATTGATTATTATAACAGAACTTTATTTATTTATTTATTTATTTATTTTAATCTTAAACAATCCTTTTCAACTCATGCTTAGTAATATTGGTCCAAGACTCACTGAGGGTTCTCAGATTTGACAGAATGGCAGCCTGGACAGCAACTCCATAAGCTACAGCTCCATCTGGGTTGATGCTTTTCTTTTCCCATCCCTGGGCTGCCATCTTACTGTGGTGGAGGGGTTTGAGTGGCCCAGTGATCCGAGGAGATATGCTGTCAGGGGCTTCATGTCCCTTGTAGGGTCACCCAAGGCAAACAGGTCCTAGGTGAGGAATCAGACAAAGTGCAGCACAAAGACCCCATGAGGGCATGGTGATTTCCACCAATGGAAACAATGTTCCCTCGCCCGGTGATCACATCCGGGCGAGGGAACAGGGGCCCCACTCTGGAGCCAGACCTGGAGGTGGGGAATGCTGACGAGCATCTGGTGGTCAGGCTTTCACCCATGGGGCCTTTGGTCCCCCTTCCCATGGGCTCACCACCTGTGGGAGTGACCCAAGGGGTCAGGTGCAATGTGGGATGGGTGGTGGCTGAAGGCGTGGACATTGACAGTCTGATCCTTGGCTTCAAAAGCTGGCTTTCAGGATGTGGAATGTCACCTCTCTGGTGGAAAAGGAGTTTGTGCTGGTGTGTGAGGTTAAGAGGTTCTGGCTCTGGAACCAGTCTCCTTGAGAGGGGTTGGTCACTCTTTTACTCTGGTGTTGCCCTCAGAGGCGCTGAACAGGAGTGGGCATGCTTGTTTTTCCCATCTTGGTCCCTGTGCATTGGGTTCACCCCAGTGAGCAAGAGGGTAGCCTCCCTCTGCCTCCATGTGGGGGGATCGGTTCTGACTGTTGTTTGTGCTTATGCACCAAACGGCAGTACAGATTACCCACCCTTTATGGAGTCCTTGAAAGAGGTGCTGGAGAGCTCTCCTCCTGGGGACTCCATTAAAGATGCTACAGGCATGAAATTTTCACCAGGTGCTGGTAACAACCCAAGTAATCCATACATAAAAAGAAACTAAAACAAGTAAGTTCAGAAATTAAATTATGTGTAATACTGTGAAATGACACAGAAACAAAGTATTGAACACATGCAGAAAGGGAGGTGGAAAAAGGCATGGAAAGCCAAGACACCAGCTGAAATCTATCAGATATTAGAAAGCCATCCTGCCTCTCATCAGTGCAAATGAATATCAGCTGGTTAAGTCTAAACTGATGACCTATAAAAAGGTGTGTCATTACCAAAGTGTCATCCAAGGCACATCTCATGATGGGTAAACTCAAACAACTCTTTCAAGACCTTCACAACCTTATTGCTGGAAAACATTCTGATGGCAATGGTTACAGAAGGATTTCTAAACTTCTGAACGTTCCAGTGTGCACTGCTGGGGCCATAGCCTGTAAGTGGAAAGGACATCATTCGACCATAAATGACCAGGTGCTCCTTGCAAGATTTCTGACAGAGGGGTAAAAAATATTAGAAAAGTTGTCCAAGATCCAAGGACCACTTGTGGAGAGCTTCAGACAGACCTGGAACTTGCAGGTACAATTGTTTCATGCTCACCACTCAAGACTCCATTTCTGAAAAAAAAAAAAGCTTGTTCAAAATTTGTTGCACAACATTTGGACAGGGCTGTAAAATACTGGAAGAAAATATTCTGGTCAGATGAGAACAAAACTGATCTCTTTGGACGCCAGAACACACACCATGTTTGGAGGACAAAATGCACTGAACATCACCCCAAAAACACCATAACGGCAGTGAAGTTTGGAGGTAGGAACATCATTGTGTGGGGCTGTTTCCTGCATATGGCACTGGCAAATTTCATATAACTGAAGGGAGGATGAATGGAAAAAATGTACTGAGACATTCTTGAGAGAAATCTGCTGCCATCTTCCAGAATGATGAAGATGAAACAAGGCGGGACATTTAAACATGTCAATGATCCCAAACACAGAGTCAAGGAAACTCTCAACTGGCTTCAGAGAAAGAAAACAAAGCTGCTGGAATGATCCAGCTAATCACCTGACTTGAATCCAATTGAAAATCTATGGAAAGAACTAAAAATCTGAGTTGATAGCAGAGGCTCACAGAACCTTCAAGATTTAAAGACTTTGTGTGAAAGAATGGGCCAGAATCACAACTGAGCAATGCATGTGGCCAGTTTCTCCATGCAGGAAGCTGTTATTACCAACAAAGGCTTTTGTACAAAGTATTAAATAAATATCAGTAAGTGTCTTCAGTATGTTTTTGCTGTGTTATTTCACATTATTACACATAATTTCTGAACTTATTTGTTTTGGTTTCTTTCTATGTATGTATTACTTGGGTTGTTACCAACACATGGTGAACATTTCGTGTCAATAGCACCTTTAGAAATATGTATATTGTGAAAAATTGTGATGTGTTCAATACTTATTTTACCCACTGTATTTTTCATTTATTGGGCCTACATTTAAATTTCTTGTGGTTTATAATCCCAGATGCACCAGAATAAACAAGTCTGTGAGGTTCCTTAGAGGTGTCTGGGTTCTGGGAGCTGTGCTGAGGTCAATAGATCTTTATGTTGTTCCACTGAAGTAGCGTAGCAACCAGCACGGCAATAAAACGACTCAAAGTCAGTATCATGCAATGCTTCACTTACCCATCAAAGACTGACTGTCCTTCAGCTTCATCAGGATCTTGATGGATGATTGTGCAGTGAAATCTCCTAATACAGCACAGGAGCTTTCAAAAAACAATTTAAAAAAAAACAAACAAAAAAAAAACAGCCAAATGAAAATAGAAGGATTACCACCACTGCATCAAAGTTAACATTGTTGTTCTGTTGCATGGTGCTCAGATGGTACCAGATAAGCAGAAGTGTAGTGAAGCTTTCTACTGGAGCAGATGTGAATTTGCTGTGCATAAAATAAATCCTACTGGAAGGCTTATTATCTGAGTTCTATCATGAATTTGTCTGTCACCCTTTTTTAATCTCTGAATTATTTGTGCCTTTGTAAATGTAAAATATGCATTGATGCAAATTTTTGCAACTGCCATCTTCCCTGTGCTCCTTACAGTCCACTCTGATGTAGCAAAACTTTTCCCAGTAAACCTACAATGAAATATGGTAGAGTTATCCTATGTTCAAGCCAGCTTTGCACTTTGATCAGCAGGGGGGTTG
Organism: Anableps anableps; assembly: GCA_014839685.1. NCBI lineage: Eukaryota > Metazoa > Chordata > Actinopteri > Cyprinodontiformes > Anablepidae > Anableps > Anableps anableps. The sequence continues at coordinate 2,758,631 of CM026086.1, forward strand.
CTGATGGAGGGAGACCTGCAGGAGGGGAAGTAGGAGAGAGAAGAGAGAGACCCAGATATCAACACAGCATCAAAGAATGTGAGAAAACATCATATCTCTGTTGGACTCAGTCTTCCAGCCGCAGGGAATCCTGATCCCTCCAACTTCTCATCCAAACAATGCTGCTGGTTGTAATTACAGGTGTGGTGTAAGACACCACCAATGTACCGACAGTCATCTGTTCACACTAAGCTGTTTCACTTAAATAATTAAAAAGAATCAGCTCGAGTGTATTTTTACATAAATCATGTAAACACGTGTTCACATCAGTGAAAAGTGCCTGCATAGTCCCGACTGGCAGTCTGGTGTTCTACAACAAAGGTAGCTACACATTGGCAGGGCTATATTTCTATGTATGACCCTGCCATGTGTGATTTACTGGAGCTTTTTTCTCCTTTCATAAGACTCGACCCGAGCCCCTGAACTCCTGAGCAGCCTTTAGTCATAACCGGTTCACATTTACCTGCTGGAATGCTCTGAGGGAGAAGGAAATGAAGTTAGAATCAAATGTAAATCTTGTGGATCCTGTGCTTGGACGTCTTAAATCCATTTGCTGTGTACTGTCAAACTGTCTTATTTCTTAATTGGATAAACTTTGGTTTATTCTAAAACTAATTTCCTTATACATAGAGTTTAGAAAGGAGGAGTTTCATTTATTTTCAAATTAATTTTGTTGATGGTAAATAGATATTTTTAGTGATTGGCTGGAAGCTGATTATTTTAGGATATATGAAATAGATCTATTTTCAATTAAATATAATAGATCTTTTTCGTTATTTTGTATTTATTTAAAATATAGAGTAAAACTAAATTGCACTTCTGATACTAGCTATGTTTCCTTCTAACTGATATGCAAATTTTGAGAGAACTTTTAAAATGTCGCAAAAAAGAAAATGCGAATTAGATGTGTTGCCATATACTAGTTTGGAATGAATCAACCAGGCTGTGGAAAGCAGGATTTTGTCAGATGTTGGTGTTACTCATGGCTGTAATAAACAGGAAGTAGAGGTTGCAAACATGGACCACACATCTCAGAAAAATGGAGAGAGGTTTTCAGGAATGAGTTGTAATTGTTCTGTCAACTAATATTGGGGACATTACATGCTGTCCAGAGCGGAAACAGCTGATCAGAACAGATGTCAGCTAAATGTTCACGTAACAAATGATTTCCATCTCCTTGTTAGCGCATTACCTCTTTTTTTAGAAAAGCCAAAAACTACCTCAAGTGAGTATAAAAAAATTTTTGTGAAGTTGAGTTATTTTAAATTTTGCTGTTTTCCTTTTGATGGAGGCACAGTTATTGATTCAGCAATATCTTCCTTTTTTATTTGAGATTGCTTTGGGTTTATTTCAAATGTAATGGACACTTAGACAAAAAAAGTAGAAGAAAGGAAAGAGAGAAAGGTGGGGAAAAGGTTTAAAGGGAAAGAAGGAGATAGAAGTAGAGGAGAGAAAGAAACAGAGATAGCACAAGTCAACACCCTTGAAGTCGGCTTCTAGACCTGCGGAAAGAAACACAAACTAAACTGAGAAACCACAATAACAGACAACATATGCATATATAATAACAGTTATACATCATTGGAACAAGGTAACATGGTACAAGGTAATACAAGTTGTATTTTGTGGCAACTGCAGCCCAATTGAGAGTGTATAACACGTGAGGGCTGTTTCACAAAACCAAGATAGCGGCTTAAACCGGGATTTTCCGGGTATCCTGGGTCCATTAAGCTTGGACTCGGTTTCACAAAAGCAGTAGTGCATGAGTTACCATGGCGATTTATCCTGTGGAGCTTGCCTGCTCCAGACCAGGCTAATAGAAAGGCTTAGTTTAGCCTGGAGCCTTGTCTGTTCAGTCAGTGGTGACGCTGATCAGAAACTAATGTGTTTTGTACATGGTTCCGTTTTCTTATCTGTCTGTTTTACACATTCTTTTATCAGCCTGCAATAAAATACCACTGATTCATTTTCACATTCAGTCAAGAACTATTTTATAATTATCCATGTGGGCATTGTTACTATTCAGTTATGTTTCTGAAGTCTGCTGCTGTTCTAAGTTTGACAGAAAGTCCTTTTAATAGACTATTTATCTAATCCCCTTAACAAATACATTCAAGATAATAAAGAAGCAAATGTGTTGTAAGCATAGCTTCCCCCCCATTGAAGGATGACGCTTTACTGATAAATATTTAGGTTTAACTTTAGTCTTGGCATATAATTAAACAAATTCAGAGTTTAAGTCACACAATATTAAAAACAAGTATTTACGTATATCATAAACATACCTTGTCCCTCTATCAAGGGGGCTGCTAATAACAAGATACTTTTTTTTTTTATTATTTTATTTATTTTAATTTTACAGATACATTTTATAAGCTCCATTACAACTTTTCTTTTGATTGCCATTAAGCTTCCTTTGGTCTAACAGTTAAACAGGAAGTTGCCCCTTCAAAATAATAACATCACAGCTCAAACAGGAAGTTAACCATATTTAAAACTAAATAAAGGTGATAAACACCAAAAAGAGATTCAAGCAAATACAGAAATGTATTTAGAGTTATTTACATAAGTATTGCCAAACAAGTGTCATCCTTTCCAATGGCATGCCCCATTTACCCATTGTACCATCATTGAATCTGTGATTGAAATCGTGGTCTTTTGAAGAAATCTGTGGACACGCATTTACCTGGATTACTTACACCTGGCTTGACAAAGCTGCAACTCCTGAGCCTGGTTTGGCCTTCGTGAAACGGAAGAAGCCAGGATGAACAGATGGCGCTATGTCAAACCTGGCCTTATCTCTTATCCTGGATTTTGCAATCCTACTTTTGTGAAACAGCCCTCTGAATCTAAACACCTGTGATCGTGTGTGTGTGTGTGTGTGTGTGTGTGTGTGTGTGTGTGTGTGTGTGTGTGTGTGTATGTGTGTGTGTGTGTGTGTGTGTTAGTAGCTTGTGTCTATAGTCTGGTATGGTTAATTAAATAGCAACATTAACCTCTGAACTTTATGGTTTCCTTTAGAAAAAATAAAACTGCTATTAGCGAGTCAAAAAGGTCCGATCAATCCTAATTACCGAAGAGGTAAATGCTTAGTCATGAAATACAAGGCACAAGCCAAATCCTTCCCCCAGTCCTCCTAAAAATTCACAGTAAGTTTAAAGAAGTCTGTTAGATAAAAGCGGTCATCTTATCTGCTTCATTGAACCTGCACCGGTTCATAGTTTCAGCACGAAACTGTTGACCACTGCAAACTGATGAATCATCCCTGAATGCTACTTTCATCCAATCATCCACAGGCCATGACTGATGTGCTTTACCTAACAGGAACTGTTCTGTTTTAATGTTTTCTGTTTGTTCCTTACTGTGGTTGTACCTGGGTCAGATTTTGCAAAGCTAGAAGAAAGCAACTTGGGTTCACTAACCTTGTCTGTAAGTGTCAGAATGCTTTCTAAGGTTTTATTTTCCAATCCGCTTCCAACCAAAAAAAAATCTATTTGAGTTTCATACTCATTTGCATTTTTGGACTTCAATAACTAGTAGTTTTAGAATCTGATTACATTTTAATTAATTATCTGACTATTTTGGATAAAAATACACAGTTTTTAAAAGTTACACATTTTGTTTATTTGATACCTCCAGAGATTTCATCCTGTCATTTCAGAATTGATCAGTTTATATCTTAAGGCAGCAATGCCCTGTAATGAAATGTCAGATTTCATTACAGGGCAGAACACCAACATCTGACTTCTTGTCACAAGAAATTAAACTTTCATAACTCACAGATTAAATGTTTGATTGACACCCAATTTAAGATTTTTGAGAACATTAACATTCTAATTTACTGAATATGACTGTATATATTTACAACAACCCTTGTCTTACTCCTACTGGAGATCAATGTAATTTCAATATCAAGTCATAACCAAAATATTGGTGTAAATCCTTCATGTCACGTAATGCTATAGTAATAGTAGTCCATCCTGGAACATATTTCTGTGTGTAAATCCTGTGGGCAAGGTAAAATGACTTGCCCCCTGTAATATTTGAAACAATTATCTGCACGCCAATTTAACCAAGGTTCATGAAATCTGGTGGGTAAATGCAGTCAGCGTACGTTTTAGAGTTTTGTTAAATTATCAAGCGTTAAAGTCTGGGTGAAGCAAGGACCATGTTTCAGAGGCACTATGAGGTTCCCAAAATGCTCAAATGTAAATGTCAATACAATGACCTGCCCGATGCATCTGTGAGCAGGTCCTGACCAGGATGCTTCTGCATCTTGGTAAGAAGCTTGCTAAAAGTGTGACCTACTGTGAATGATTGCCTAAAGTGCTGAAAACATGAAGGCAGCAGCACTCCTAGCTGTAGAGCTCTGCACATGGTGTTCATTTAAAGGTATACAAGAGGAAAAGTAGAGAACTATACAAAATTTTCATCTATACATCTTGAACCCTGGTAGAGTAGACTACATCTGGAGCAAATAAATTGTGCGTGCCTTTTTGTCTGTGTCCACATTAATACAATATTTAGAACATCTAAACTTTTTCTGCAGTGTTTGCATTTCCACTTTACACACTGATAGGTTTTCTTTCTTCTTCTTCTTCTTTTTTTTTAATTTTTTTTTTTTTTTTTTACAAAAGCTGAGACTTTAAAACACATCGTCCAAATTGGAGATTTTTAAAATCCTCAGTTTGTAGTGTATCCATGTGAGCTGTGTATTTGGAATCTTTTAGAAACAATGACGTTGATACCCTGTTCGTTCTTCCCCACTGTTGCTTTTTGTGCTTGAAACCATGACAGCGACGGAGCTGTTTTTATTTTAATGTTTTTATCTCACGTTGTCCTGAATCTGTGGGCCTGATCTTCTAAAGGTTTGCACATACAACAACAGGTGCAAACTTGATAGTGTCCACAAACCTGATCTACAAACAACACGCAAACAGGATTGCATTGGCAAAAGGAGGAGAAAAGCAGGTACAATAAATTTAATGTGTCTGCCTTCATTAATATGCAAAACATATGCTGATCATCAGAAAGGGCAAAATACGGGGAGGAGGATATGCAAATTTAATGACTTACCACTTGCAATGTGATTTTCTAAACCAGAACCAGATAGCTAGGTACTGTTTTTGCTTCTATATTTAGCAGGTTTGGAAAGCAGGTGCAAACTGGCACACGGCCACTGTGGCATGCAGGAGGCATAGATACAATGACATTACTTATTAAATCTTTGGAACAATTACAGGGGTCATGACAACAAATTTCATTTTTCTGTGGTTTCGTTTTGTTGTGCACTGATGAGGCCGTGTGAATGTCAAGAGTTGGTATCAAAAGCCATGCTCATAGATGGTCAACTTTGTTTCTTTGCTCAAAAACGGACGAATCAGAGAACAGTTTATCTTTCTACGTAATTCATATTCTCCAATTAGAGCACACCATCAAGCAAACAGCCCTCCACCTCCCCTTCCCTCCTGCCCCCAGCTGATACACCGGCTTATTTAAGGGCTAAGCCCTTAAATAGCATGTCTGGCTACTCCACTTGAAACGAGGATGGCTATTAAAAAGTGGAGCTGTTATGTCCGGCGGAGGTCCAAAACAAATGGAAGTTTCCACTTTATTCCTGAAGGGTGAGAGAACCAGAGAAGAGTGGCTGAAGTTCATTTATGGGGAAGTAGTGCGCAATTATGACCTTAATTTAAGACGATGTTCATGTTTGAGATACATTTTATTGAAGAGTTTCCTAAATATGGTTGTAGCCAATCAGAGCCAGTCAGAGTGGAGCCAACCAGGAAGAGCCACATATCATGACCGTACCCAAGCCTTTTACTGAGGAGGGAAATCTGGCCTGCCAAAACAACCCCCTACAAAAAAGTGACATTATCCTTTTTTAATTAAATTCTTTGGAGCACTGACATATCCAGCGATATCGACTACATGAAATAATTTATACAGTGATGTCACCACCCCTTTAAAGAATATACAACAAAAATCATCAAATATGCAATAAAAATATCCTCCAGTTTTGTAGATTTTGAGCTGCAGGATTACTTTATGGCAGCACACCGTTATGTCTTGTATTGTCTCTGGAGGAGCATCTCTATATAGGCCAGAAAAGGTGATGTAGATTATATTTGTCTGCTGCATGTCCCACAAACTGTCCTGGCAAAATATGTCTGTGTGGGACAGATTAATGCCACCGGAATGCTGACAGGTTTTTTTTGTGCCACCTTACTTAACAAATGAAACCGATCATCAACAGCCACCAGAGACCAGAAAACCATCAGGGAGAACAAAGGGACACTGATGGTAAAACAAATAAAAAGAACTGTCCTGTGCACAAGACACAATCTTAGTAGATCACTTGCAACACGTCCACTTACTGCACATGCAATGTTGTTGGGTTTTTTTGCTCACGCAGTTTAACGCTCCTTATTTGGAATCTTTGTAGATCTTCCCCTGTTTGTGTTAAATTTCAAATGTAAGGTTAGGAAGGTATATGACTGAAAATAGGAGCTGTAACTATTTTGGAAGAATATTTTTACAGCTGAGCTGAGCTTCTTCGATATCACTGATTTCAAGGTTTTCAACTCCTACAGGCAGACAATAGATCTCACAGCACTTTTGAGAATGTGTACATGTCCATATTTTTTCAAAACTTTTCCAAATATCCAGAGAAGTGTAGCCAAGCCCTTAGAGACCAACTCTACACCTTGAGTTCACACATTACCTACAGCATGTGACATTTATAACTATAGCCAATGAATCTGTTGGGTTTAGCACTTCTAAATTCAGCTTTGGTGATGCTCCTTCCGCTCAGTCCTAACACGTTTCTGCATAGCCGTTTTATCTTTAGAACATAAAACGCCCCTTCTGTCTTTGTGTCAACTCATATGATGGTAGGTTGTTGGTTAACTGAGATATGGGACAATTTCATCCAGATCAGATGTGTTTCATTTCGATCAGTATGTGCGGTTGTACTCAGCATGTCTTCTGGTTTTTATGTAAAACGTGTCATGCAGATTGGAAAACAGATGAATCATGACTTACCCCTGAGCATTAGTCAGGGAATATGTACTTGATATGAATTTGTGGAGGCATATACATAGTCCTTAAACTCTCTGCTGTTACTAAGACATCATTCCTGTTAGCAATTGCCTTTGACTGTATTTCTCTCTTTATCACACAGATACTGGATCCACAGGTGTGCTTAATGAGCATCCAGGTTCACACAACACCTCTGGCAGTCATGAGGAACAAAGGGTATGTTCGAATTTCTCTAACTATCACCATACCTATCTTCCACTTTGAAGTGGGATAATGTCTTTGATGTCAGATGACTGAGACACTTGATAAAAATCTTTAAAAAGTTCAGAATTCTTGCAGGAACAAAAGCTCAAAAAAACAAACTCAAACAGGAAAGCATTGTGGCAGAGCAACATTTGATGCAAATGAGGAGTTTTATCCTGCCACGTGTAACAGACCACAAACAAGGAGTTCAGCCAGAGAAACCAGAGTTTTCAGTCAAATGCAAGCCTTTTTATCTATGAAAAGTCTCCACCCAGTTGTTTGATTCACATCCTTTCTCTCATATTTCAAAGATTTCTTGGATCACTAAATCAATAATGTTGCATTTCAGGTCTTGTATTTGAGGTTGACTGAACAGAGACATCCCCTTCACATGCAGATCAAGTGATGCTTTCCACCTTAGCCTGCCTCATCTACAGCAGTTAAGAGGAAGACCACAAAAGCAAACTCTGATCCGCTTAAAAACCCAGGTCTCTGTTGAAGTGAACTCTGATGCAGTTGGAATGCATATGTGAATGCCAAGCAGACCGGAGACCGCTCCAATAGCAGGGAGCGGACTACAGCGCAGGGCATTCTGAATAAATACAACCAAAACAAACGTGCGAGTCTAGCGCTATTGGGAAACATGGCTCGTGGTCTTTTGCCAAAGTTAACAGAGAAATCTTACAACCTCTAAAACCTGACACCACTGCATTTTTGTTTACATTTAGTGAAGTAGGAAGTAGGAAGTTGAGCTCAGTGTGTCATGTCATTTCCTTCAGTGGTCCTTCAGCACCACCACAGGGGAGGGAGTAAACAGGTTTTTCAAAGGGTTTGGTTGGTTTGACACATTGCAGTGTGAAAGCGAACTGCAGCAGCTGAAAATGTTTCAGTTTTGGTCCCAATCAAACCAAGTCTACTGGACTATCAGGTGTGAAAACACCCTTAGTTATTAATAACTCCTTCAGCCTTTATGAGGGAAAAAGTCAATCCTAGTTGTCTCTATCACATAACTACATAGAGCATCAGCCCAAAAATGTAAACAGAACCAAATGATAACAGGCATCAGTTTTCATAATCATTGAGTAGTGACTGTGTCTTAAAGCTCTCTGTTGGTTGACACAAGACAAAAGTTGCCATTTTCCAGATTGACCTTCTTTGTTGTTGTCCTCCCATCCTGCCAAGATGGGTGATTAGATCTACTGCTGCTTCTCATGGCACATGTTGTTAGTTAAGCACAGACCTCAGTTGGATGGAGGTGGTGTTGAGTGTAGGTAGAGCCCAGTAGTAATTTTGCACCATGCTCATTCATCAACATGGCCACAGCTCAGCCTCCTTCTTTTCCTTCAGCTTAGCTGAGCTACGTCCCTGCTTATACACGTTCTCTGGCACATAATTAATTCTGCCTCTCATATCTCTTCCTGTGTGTCAGCACCTTTGCTGCTTTATAGGCTCATTCTGAAATGAACTGACAGGTTTGCTTTGAAATATCACCAAATTAAGACTGCTGGCATGTGTAAGCAACGCAAATAAACACAAAAATCTACAAATCAAATGGAGGGCAGTATCGATGCCTCCTATTAAAACTTTGTCCGCCCTGTGATCTTCAAAGGATGTTTTGTGGGCTGGAATGTTTGAACTGATTCCACATTCATCATGTCTCCGTTTCATTCAGCTTGAGCTTGCTGCTCATCATGGATGGGTTAGATGCTGGTTTCCTTCACTCCTGAAATTGTCTGTCATTAATCCATGTCTATGTGGGTATATGCTATCTTTTATCAAGAATATACCTGTTCATTCCAGCTGTTTTTCCTTTAAACGCAACTTTTAAAACTTCACTCATTCTTAATCCTCATGCAGCTGGAAGGATTGCCTGGGAACTCAGTTTAATTTTTGTCATGTTTGTCCAAATCTTCAGTCTCCATAGTAACCAGCTTATCCATTCACCAAAGCACCAGGACATCTTCAGCACTCAATGCTTTGTCACCTGGGTGGAAGGAACCAGTGCCATCAGTACATCCAGGTGGTTCTGATGATTAGTGAGAGAAAGCAGCTCAAAGCTAACAGCTCTGCTGCTCTGGTGATTAGCTGTATCATGAGTGACCTTCAGATGCAGACTGATTAAAAGTTGAATGTTAACCAACCAGCCACTGTTGTGGTGGTCTACAATATACAGAAAATAGTAGCCTCTTTTTTCTGTTCTATTGTGGTGGTTCAAGTGCTGGGAGTTGATGGATTAAAAGGAATTCTGAAACTTTGAATCCTTTCTCCTCTTGTAGACTCTTAAGAGCTGAGATTAGGCTGCAAACCCCTTTCTTTAGGGTGTTGAGTAACTGGTAAACATTTGATCAAAATCAATTCAATTCAGTTCAAAAATATTTTATTTTATTTTAAAGTGAAATTAAATGTTGTTGTAACTCATAATATTCAAGGTTCTGCAGAGCTGTTTTAAAGGCTGATGGTTGTGGGTAGGATGGACATCCTGTAGTGGTCTGTATTACAGCAAATCTGAAGATGCTTCTGACTGAAAACACTATTGTATGACAGTCTCATGAAGAGGATGTTCAGAATGGTCTATAATTTTCTTAATTTTATGCAAAATCCTTCTTTGCACCATCATTTCCAGAGGCTCCACAGTCGTCCCCAGAACAGAACCAGCCTTCTTTATCAGGTTGTTGAGCCTTTTTAGGTCCCTGGCTCTGATGCTGCTGCCCCAACAGATGATGGCAGAGGAGATGATGCTCTCATAGAAGATTCATAGAAGATATGTATCTTTCTGCAAACACTGAAGGGCCGAAGCTTCCTCAAGAAGTGCAGTCTCCTCTGTCCCTTCTTGTAGACGGCTTCATCAGCTTAGATAATACGTTGAACACTTCGTTTCTTATTAATATATTCTCCATTTAAGCTGTAGTGGTAGTTTGTGGTGTAGGATCAGTGTTAGTATCTTTATTTTTACTTGTGTGACACTTTTTAAATTAAATTCAGTTCAATAAAATAAATTTTTAGCAACAATTCACTACAAAATTAACTTCAGAGCACTTTACAACAAAAACAGGTCCAATTTATAGACTTCGATGTATAGTCAATATCATCTAATGAGATTTTCACTTCATTGAATCATTCATTTTTGTTATTGCCTGTATTTTAAGTGTAATTATTTTTGATTGATGCAAATTGAATTTGAGAAATATAAAGAAATTCCATTCCTTCTTTAAATTGCTCAATGGGAAGGAATAAATTTATCCTTTAATTTTTAATAGATCGACTGATTTATTTGTATGTATCAGTGCAGCTTAACATGGAATAAATTATCAACTATACAGAGGCTAAAGAGTTATCAAACACTGCATGATAGTGGACCACCTAAGTTAAGCAAAAAGAATATTAGAGTTAGAGTTTTCAAAAGACGTTATATTCTTACATTTGAAGCTGAAGATTCAAAATCTTCCATCTTAATATGGAAGGAACATCTGCAGACTGTGAAGGTGTCAGCATACAGCTCTGTAACATATTCACTACTTTCTTTTGTGGTTCCCTCACTTACCTATGGGTGAAGTTAAACATGGTGAACTGATGGAAATGACTGTAAGAAAATATCACAGTCTTTATTATACAAGGATGCACTTAAAGACTAAGGATAATGTCCATGTACACAATCACACTCTCAGCTATGAGGCACAGCTTGGCAAACAGCTGTTCCCGTGTTTAAATTATCACCTGTCAACCTAAATTTAGCTTTCAAGAGCAGAATGTAAATTTTCGGTTCAGCCATTGTGGAGAAATCACCCACCACACCTCCTTCCGCTGTCATCCATCATAAAGGAGAACCAGTGTGGTCCAGCGATTAATTTTTCTCACTGTTAAAGCTCCTCTCAGGAAGCTCTGTATATAGTTTAGGTTTTATATGTTTTATATAGTGATGGATTGGGGGTAGAGTTCTGTTTGGTACCAGAAATCATGACAAATTTGATTTCTGTACATTCCTTTTATCTTTATTTCCTAGGTTACAAATAATATTCACTTGTTTTCTTGACAAGGTTTTCTATACTTATTGTACTTTAGTCTCCCAAGAAGCAGGTTTCTGACTGGCTTTAGTCATCACTAAAAAAGCTGTAAAACCAATCAAAGTCTTTATTCTGATAAAGAAAAGAACAAAATGTGCCATTCTGTTACAATAAGAGTAATGCTGCACCAAACTTTAGCTGTAGCATATAAAGCTAAAATTAATGATGGAGTATGACTGAATCTTGGAACTGGTCAAGATTAACAAAAAAAAAAAAAAAAAAAAAAACTCAAATATGTCATTGAGAGCTGATTTAGATGCTTGGGATGAAGTATGGGAGAGCCTTCACAAGGGCTGAGTGCTTAAGTAGAATGCATCATGACTTCTTTTGTTTCTTGACATATCACCTCACAAGAAACAAGAAGAAATCCAGTTTTCTACTACTGAAGTACTTAGGATTGCCATTTCCTTGGATGACTGAAAATGTACAGCATGGGAAAGAGGAACAAGATAAATAGTTTTGACAAAGAGAAATTCATTCTGTACAAACAGTTGTGATAAACAATTGTTAAGGCTGCCATGTTTCTCAACGCTCATTTGTGCTCCTGTACCAATGGAGGTCTGAAGAGTGGGGAGCATGATCCATAGCTAACCTTGGGTGCAATGACTGCAGTAATGAGGAAAAACAGTGTTCCCATATCTGTCAGTACAGTCTTGTCGAACCTCCATTAGTAGCAGGAGTTTAATGTAATACTTTTTCACCTTATTAGTCTGTGACAACATTGTAAAGGAACTTTTGCCCACTCTTCTTTCCAGTGTTGCTTCAGTTCTTTTAGGTTTGAAGATATTCATTTCTGCGCATTTCTTAAGAAATGCCACAGTATTTCAATGGGATTGAAGTCTGGACATTTGACTGGCCATTGGAACCACTTGATTCTTTTCTTTTACAACCATTCTGTTGTAGATTTGGGATCATTGTCCTGTTGCATGATTTAGTTTCATGAACCACATTTGACACAAGAATACATGGTATACCACTGGTGCTCCAAGGTTCCTGTTACAGCACAACAAGCCTGAATTATCACCCCTCTTTGCTTGTCCTGTGCTATGAGGCACTACAAAAAAATTAATAAATAAAAGGATTTCAGCAAAAAGCTGGCGCTGTAAATTATGGCCAAACATCTCATCTCATTGCTCCAGAAGTCTTGTGGTTTATATAGGTGTGACTCAACAAACTGAAGTAGTGCTGTTGTATTGTTTTTACAGCTAAAGAGCCTTCTTCTGGCAAGCCCTCCAAACAACTCAGATTTGTTGAGTCTTTTTCTAATTGTTCTGTCATGAACTTTAATGTTCAACATTCCAACTGAAGAGAGGCTGAGATGGAGCGTTTGGGCGTTTCTCAGTTTCAGGGAGCATTGATCCCTGGGAAGAATAATCCTTCTCACTACGGAGTTACACGATTTAGTTTGTGTATGATTCTTTCCAGATCGAAGCAAAGAAACCTTTTTCATGGAATTGTGTTAACACACCCTGGTATGCTTTAGAGAAGTAAGCTTCCAAAAATAAAATACTTTTATTGAAGTGGCCACACTTGGTGTGGGCCAATAATGAATTGGGTACATTTGATTAGAACCACCCGCCGTTTACTTCCTTCCTTTCTTACGAAGAAGCAAGGCTGTACTTATGAGTTCATGTGGCTTTTTCATTTTCAGTGTAGAATCTGTGCTGTGTCTTTGTAACTTGAGGTGAGATTTCACAACTTGTAAAACCTGGTCTACAAAGGATAGATATATTTTTTTAAGTACCTTATACTAATTCCAAATGGCTACAACTGTAAAACTGACCAAAGGTGTACTTTTCATGACCATGACTGTTTACTAAAATCATTTGGCTGGTCCAAATAAATAAAATTCATAATATTTTAAATAGCATTTATAAAAGGAAGCATACTTTGGAGAGGTGTTTCTTTGTCATGTTTTTATTTTTTTTGTTTAAATGTTATTTTTCAAAGCCATGTATCAGGGCAGGCAAAAGTTGCAGAAAAGTGATTATGTTACATTTAGAATCCCAAATTCTGACATCAGTGCATGACAAGATGGCAAACTAGTGATTGCAACATCTCCTGCTTGAATTATTGTCTGAAAGCAATCATTTGAAGACCTAACAACCCAGCAACCTGAGAAGGGGAACTATAAGCCCTCTGTGGCAAGCCCACTTCACCCATAATTCATTAAAAGTTGGGAATGACCACTTCAGGCAAAAAAAACCCCAAAAAACCCCCCACTAAATATCTGACAGTATTTAGCCAGAGTTTGTGATTTCTGCCCTGGTTGTGAACAACACTGTTACTTTAACGTGCGCACCTATGCGTCAACATGTTCCTCCCAACAACTGCGTCAGTTGACTAACCCATTTTATAGTAGCAAGCATGTGCAAGTCTTACAACCTGTGCTGTTTACATGTTTATTTCCACTCCTGTTTAGATGATATTTGCAGTAAACCTTCCCACTCCATCTGTTTTCTGTGTTGCCAATAAGTGACCACACATTCATTCAACATATTGCAATTTAAAAGGGCAAGAAAATAATTTGTTCTTTGATTAGTATGCGGGTTTTTCAGACCGTGCCATTATAAACCCTAAATCATTATCCTTATATGCTAGTGCAATAGAGAATGATTTATCCACTTAATTGATTTTTAGGTTTTCTAGCTCTAAAATATAATTATACATGCTCCTTAATCTTTATGTTTTTAAAAGAAACTCAGGAGATGATTTTCATTCTATGAAGTGATGAAATAAACTAAAAAAAATATCTGTAGTAAAAACCCTGTGAGGCAATATTCAGGGCCATTGCCTTCAGACTTTGTGAAATTTTATAGTTCCATAATACTACTCTGACATGCTGCTGATGCTGAGCTATAATGGAGAATAATAAAAGACAGTAGCAATGTTCATGTCAAAAGAAAGACACAGTGAGGTCGTCCCAGGCCACTGATGTTGCCATGTAACTTCTCCTTCTTCAGATACTTGGCAGCGACACCAGACCACACAGAATAAAACAGTCACGTGAAGCTCTGTCCTTCAAGCAGGCCCTTGGCTTCATTGCTTTCTCATCACGGCGGTGCCGCCACACGAGAGCATGCAGAGGAGAGAGGAACGGGCAGATTGGCATCAGCCTGGTCTCGGGCAGTTTGTATGCTACATGAAGGAGAACAGCTGCATTACAGAAACACCTGTCAAACATTACAGCCGCCACCCCTTATTTTTCTGCAACGTTAGTTTCTGTGCCTGTACCATCATGAAAACATAGAATATAGGAGAAGAAAAAGGGTAAAAAAAAAAAAAAAAAAAAAAAAAAAAAAAAAAAAAAAAAAATTCTCATTATGTCTGATTTTATTATGTTTTAGTCTATATTTAATCCGTTTAGTCACAGAGCCCCAGGGCAAAAACGAGAAAAATCAATCTCCTTACTCTCTGCTGCGTTTGGTGCTCTGACTTGTTCTATTTCTGGGTTTATTTAGTGTTAGATTGGTGGAGCGGGTTCACGGCAATATTTCTTAGTGGGCTACTAATGTCACTTGGATCCACTTCAACATTCTCCAACTCAAAGCGCTTGTATTAAATATGCACTATGCAGATGTTTTATTTTGCAAGTACATTAAACTACACAAACTCTTAATGGAGCTTTTGTTGTTTTTTGCAAATTAAAATTGGGGATTGAAAATCAAATTGAAGTCCTTAGTTCCATAAGTGGTTTTAAAATGGGATTAAAGTAAATTTTGAGAAGATTCTGTGTTCTAAATGGTCAGCCTAATCAGATTTCAAACTGTGCTTTATTTCAGTTGGAAGCACTTAATGCACACTGAGCTGGTTGTATACAAATTATTAGTTTTACTCTGCTACATAAAATGCACTTGAAACATTTTTATTAGTTGCATGCACTGTATATTTCACATACACTGGATGAAAAGACAGTTTTTTCTCAGTATCTGACATTAAATCAGACTAAGCTCTTCTTTTCAGTTCAGTTAGAATGAGAACAATTATTTCTATTTGCTAAATGTTCAAATAATAATAGAGAGAATCCAAACTGACCTAAAACAGGAAATGCTTTTTAAGGGTCTTTAAACAATTTCAGAAAGCCCAGATGATATCGTGATTTTTGTAAACCTAATTCCATTGAGTTAAATTGAGACACATGCATGCTGCATTTTTATGGGGGATTAAGGTTTCTGGATTTATTTGCTCAGACCACTAAATGCAAGCATAATCATTATGGGAGTATGTAGCCATCATACCGGAGACGGGTTTTGTGTCCAAGAGATGAACATTTTGCGTTGCCAACGTTCTGCAACAACTCCTGAACAAAAGCAGGCTGAAAACTAGTAAGAGTGTTATTAAGCACAGTGAAATGAATCCTGTGTCGATGTGGGCTGAAAAGCCACTCACAGAAGAAGAAGCCATTACTCCAACAGGAACATAAAAATCAAAATAAATGGAGAAAGAGTCTAAAACCTTTTCTTTTCAGAGAGATGACCTGCCATCTGATGGAACTAAAGTTAAATGGTTAGCCCATAACTATTATTGCTACATTCGGAGGAAAAAGGGGGAAACTTGCAAGCCTGAGAACAGCGTCCCAGCTGTTAAAATCACAGAGGTGGCAGGATCATCGTGTGAGGGTGGTGAAAAAACATCTGAAGACATCAGTCAGGATGTTAAAACTCAAATCTTTTCATTCCACAGAGAACCAAAGTATACCACCAAATTACATAGTTACAACTTTGCTCAAGGACAACAGTCAATGTTTTAGAGTGGCTATCTACCAGCCCAAATGTCAGTCCTGCAGTGGGCAGAGCTGATAAGGTGTGTGAGAGCAAGAGAAATCAAGTTCTTTTGCACCAGTTCTGTCAGGAGGAATGGGCCAAAATTCCAGCAAACTATTGTTAGACACAAACATCTGGCCCAAATCACAGAGTTTAAAGGAAGTCCTTCCAAATACCAAGGATATGTTTGTAAATGTCTGAAAGTAAACAGAAAATGTTCTGTCATTATTCTGACATTTAGCAAATGGAAACTATTTTAACTATTTTAGTTATCCAAACTGACTTCAAACAGGAAAGTTCAGTCTAACTTATTGTTAGACAGTGAAGAAAAGGGTTATATTTCTTTATATGGTATCTTCGCATTTGGTTATGTAAACCTCTTATTTACAACTTGGATTATTATGGAGGAATATAAATCTTTTTCAGAGCAGAGTTTACGTGTTTTGATACTTCCTCCAAACTCTGACCTTCTAATTTAAAAAAATCTGTTTGCCTGAAAATATGTTCTTCCCCACTCGAAGCTTCACAGTCGTTGTTGTTCCGGGTAATGGCACTCATGAATGGTTTCTCCTTTCAGTTCACTCGCTTTGTGCCCATGTTTCCTGCTTGTCCTTGTATGTTCACTCTCTGGCTTAGACTGTTGAAGTTATCCTAGGTCAAATTCAAGCCAGTGGAAGGAATGATGGTGTGTGTGTGATGGCACTACCTTCTGGTTGGTGGACTCACTTTACTCACCCCAATCGTCAGCTAATTAACTCAATTTAGTTTGACACTGCTGAGACTTACAAGTAAAGCACAGTGTTTCAGAAAGCAAATATAAGTAAAAGCTACAAGCAGTGTTGGACGATGCTCACACCTTGGTGCTGCTGCACGAGAGCCATAGGTTGTGAGTACTCCTGCCTTAATACAGGCAGGTAGTGAGAGAGAAGTGTGTGCCTTGTCCAATAATAAATTCAGCTTTTGCATCCGACTGTTATGTTAGCATAGTAATGAGGTGATTTTATTTACTATATCTGGAGCAATTTGAGTTAAAAGGATGCAACACATGGTCACTGTGGGAATGTTAAATGACTACTACCAAGGTGAGGTGGACTAGGCATAGTGAGTCGGTTCCTTTTAAGTAACTCTATCCAAGTGGCCAAATATGTTATTGAAAAGCTGGGGTCACTGATGGGTTCTAGCTTACCAATTATTGTATCCTAGCAGTCCTTTGAAATTGTGATATTATAAACATTAATGTTGCAATGATAATGGCAATTCAACGTATAGGGCACCTCTACTCTGTTATGACATTTATAGTTCAGGCTTGTTGTTCTGTTGACAATAGGGCTGGGTATTATTAAGAAGCTCACAATTCAGTTTCCATTCTTTGGGTCACAATTCGATTCAATATCGATTCAATTCAATATTGATTTCATTTCATCAATTTTAAGCATATTTGAACAATATTGGCATTCTGACCCACACTCCTCACCAGTTGATGGTGGGAATGGAGACCAAATAGCTGTTTGCCAACTGCCAATAAATGCAAGAAGAAGATGACTTCATACTGAAGTATTTTATATGTGACACCGAGCTGATATAGCGCAGTGCTCCAAGCAGTCGTGAGGACGCTCAGCATCATGGCCACTCTCTACGCCGCATAGAGTAGCGTAGAGTAGAAGATGATTGGAAAAAATCAATGTGTGGATGTGCTATAACTTTCTTCAGCAGAATAAAACATTGGTGGAACATTGCTGGATTACAGCTAATTTGAAAAACCTCATTTGAGCATCTGAGATGGATTCAGAAGGTGTTTGTCATGTTGCAGTTATACTGTTTTGTGCACCATTTTGAGAAAAAGGCCTTGAGACCACTAAGATTTGAAACCCCAGGTGGTCAGACAGATGACTTAGATACTTAATATAAATAATAGCTTTTGTAAAACCAAGCTGTATATTAACATCTTTATTTAAAAATGCCCTAAACTAGTCATTGTCTTTTTATGGGCAACCATGCATGGGCAGTGCACTTTTTTCAGTTTTCATTTTTTAAATCTTCTGCTTCCAAGCAAACCCACACACCACACTCCATGCCTGCCATGTAAAACTGGGGTTTCCGCCTAGTTAATGCACTCATATGAATTATTAATTGTAATAAGTGAAGCTTCCAGGCTCTGTTCTTTATTGCATCTTCCTTCACTGGTCTGTGGCATTAAAGAAATGGCAAAAGTGTCCAAGACTGATAGAGGCCATTAATAACAGAGCTAGGCATTGGTTCTTTCAGGACTTTAGGCCTCTCCCAGCTCAAATGGCCTTTTCAGTTCCTGGCTGTCAGGAATCTAAAGCATTTAAACTTCTCCAAACCTTCTTTATTTGAGGGCAACATCAATGCTTTAAAGAACACAAATACAATTTGCACCTAATAAAGACCCAAAGAATGAAGACTAAGCATTGTATTTACTGTATTTAAATCTATACTGCTTCTAAGATAGATACATTTTCATCTACATTATCAGATTTGGTAAATAAAACAGAGACCATTTTGATTTTTGTTTCTGTGCTTTTTTATGAAAAGAAAAAAACTCACATTCTAATGAAAACTTAGAATTTAGAGACAAAGGCTGATTTATCTCATTTTAAATAATATCTATTGTAAAGTTATAACTTTTTATATAACTTATAACTTTTATAAGTTATAACTTTTTGTAGATGAAACACAAAAACACAAAACAATCAAGGTTTGAGATATAATGCAGTTTTCATGTCCATTTTTACTGTAAATATCTCAAACCTTGCCTAAAGAGCCCCTTTAGTTTAACTATCGAGTCTGTGTTTTAATTTCATAAATGAGTTTAGCTTGTCAACGGCAGTTTAGACTCATTAAAAATTCTGAAATAGAATTCCTTAGTTTGTGCAGCTAGAAAATGCTGAAGCAGAAGCCCTGTTCGCCGCTAATGGCTAGCCAGTTATGGTATCTTACCATGTTTACATCATTCAAGTCTTGTCTGTCTCTGTCAGTATTTCATTTCTCTACCAGGTACTCAGAATGACGCCACACAAACAGTGGTGACTTCTTAATTTTTTTTTTTTTAATTTTTAAATTACTTTTTAGTGTGTCCTGTCTGATAGTGTGGCACTCTATTGTCTTAGTGCCAAGGTGAAACCCAACAAATTTACTTTCACAAGCGGAGCATTATGGCTTTCACAATGTTGATCCACTTGATATATATATATATATATATATATATATATATATATATATATATATATATATATATATATATATATATATATATATATATCTGCTTCTACACCTGCAGAAAGAGAGGAGAATGAAGCTACAAACAACATACACATATATAACATTAATAACTACAACATCACTGAAGTTATTACAAGATGTATTTAGCAACAACTACAGGGTCTATCTGAAAACACCTGAATCTAAACACCTGTGTGTGTGTGTGTGTGTGTGTGTGTGTGTGTGTGTGTGTGTGTGTGTGTGTGTGTGTGTGTGGTGACTTCTTCAGTGACTTAATAGTTAAATTCTGTTCGACAGACTACCACTGTTGCCAATTCCTCATCAAGGAAAGTAGCTATTGGCTGTCCTTAAAATTGCTAGAAGTGGCTAGATGATGTCATCACCTAATTGGCAATTTTGTCGTGTGTGATGCAGGCAGTAGAAGAAGGGAGGACAAAAAGTGATTCCAAATACTCTAAGTATGTTGAGAACTACATATTGGAAGAGGAAGGTAGAGCACACAACTCCAGTGTAGAAAAAGGTGCCTGGTTCTGAAGAACTACAGAAAATGGAAAAAACCAACACTCCAAAAATTGTACAAGCTGATGACGACATGTAGCCAAAACTTGTTCTTCTTTTGCCCACATTAAATTTTTATAAATTTTTGGAGTGCTGTTTTTTTTTTCATTTTCTGTAGAACTACATATTGATTTTATGAAATAATTTAATGATTTAAATACTTTACCTGAACCTACAATACATAAATCAGTTTTGTATAATGTCAAATTGAACCAAAATGCAGTTATCAGAGGCACACACAGTGGAGGAGGTGAATCATAAAAAAAAAAAAAAAACATTAAAAGTTATATTTACACTGGCTTTGCATCCTTTGTAATTCAAAGTAGGATCAGCGGCAGCTTTCCACATGCGTGATTTAATTGCAATGTGGAAATGGAACAGAGTGGGTCTCCTCTCTGAAATGACTACAGGCTGGGTTTGCTACAGGACAATGCTGCTGTCAGACTGCCACCTGTAATTGCTTCGGAGGTAGGAGGGGCTAATGGCAGCTCTCACTGTTCACTGTAACTGCAGTACGATTGGTAGTTAGGTGCTTTTCTGAAAAAAAGTCGCTAGAGGGGTCTGAAAAGTCACTAAACATCGCAACAAAGTTGGCAACAGTGTAATCCAACGATAAGTCTTTGTTAGTCAACATAGCAGGGCAATTCAAGGATTACCTTCTAACTTCCAAGTAAGGGTCTCAAACATTGAGACAAGTTGAGCTTAAAGAACATACCTTTATATCCAGGGCTCATAATATTAGCTTAGAGCTATTTTACTTAATAAAGTCACATGCTGACAGTCACATTGTGACGATGAACCTACTAAACCAATGCATATTGCAAGGTGTTAACAATGTAAGATTTTGAAGCACAAGTTTTTCCCCCTCTGCTTGATAGCATGTCCATCAGTTTAAATTTCAGTTTCACAACATTATTTTTAAAACTCCCACAATTAGAAAAATCTGCATGTTTGTCGGGTATGTTTAGAGTTAAAGGTCCAACATGGTTGAGTTGATGTGCCAAAATCAGTTCTCATTATTGCAGTTGTGTGACGAAAATCGGCTCATTTTGTTCTCAGTCTCATGTCGTCCACCCCTTCTTGTCACAACCCCTCTGCATGCGAAAGTATTGTGTGATTGGTCAGAATCTCATGGGTATGTTTATTCAGAAAACAACCCCAGCTACTCAACTTCCAGAAGCCGACTAGTTAGATTGGAATAGTTTTAAAGAGCAATTGTTCGAGGTTGAGAGGAAGTACATACTGTTGGACCAAACACTAATCTGCGCCTGCTCGGTTCTGCTCCGATGCAGTAGGCGAAGATCCCACCGATGCCTTCCAATAACGTGGAAAATAAAATGAAATGTTGCAGCTTTTCATTATTTCTTCCTCCTCTGAACTTGTGTACTTGTAATACTGTCCGCCATGATCGCTGTGTTTACTATGCTGTTGTAAACCTCACATAAGACAAAACACCATGACGTATACTGCACTGGGAGGGGTTTCACAGGAGTTCGGCTCGGTGTGTCTTGAAGGGTGTGTGTGAAAACGAACGTCCTGAAACCCCGTGACCGTTCATCAACAGTTCAACTTTGCTCTGACCATGCTTGGCCCTTTAGGATAATATTGAGAACAAAAAATGGTAATGGGAAAGTTAGCATGCAAAGCCCAAGTACTTGTTAGCGATGTCAAAGTGACTCTTTTAAACATATTGGTTATTTGACTTTAAGCACAAAAAGCCTGTCACAAGTTAAAAGCACAATGCTTAGCATATTATAATGCTATAATTTATAAATCTTCCTATTCTATATAATTATATTAACTCCAATTCCAGAAAGTTGTTTTTTTAAAAGACCACTAAATGTAAATGTCTAAAATTCCTAAATGTAGTATTGGTTAAATTTGGACCTTCATTTGACAAAAAACAACTGGTTATCTGTGTCTTTATTCAATAACTTTGTTTGCACGTAGAATAATTTATGGATATTAATTGTTAAAGATTTTCAGAAAAAAATATGTATGCTCTTGTTGAGTACATCATTTCAGCAGCTCATTATTAGACATTATCCTCTGATTCTACATCTTATGATGTACCGTACAGTTTCTCTTAGATATCTATCTGCACTGTTGGCAGTCCAGTCAAATACACACTCTTTATGACATTTATTTAATGAGGTGTCAGAGGATTCTCCTCAGAGATTTTGGTCCATATTAATATCATAACATCACACAGATGCTTCAGGTTTGTTTACAACATATCCTCATATCTCCACCACATCTCAAAGGTACTCTAAGTAAGATCTGGGGACAATGGAGGCAGTTGGAGTACAATGATCACATCATCAAGTTCAACAAACCACTCTGATTTGCCCTTTGTGATGAGATTCACACAGCAGGTCTTGATGTTCTATTCAGATTTTTTGCTGAAATACGTTTTTTTTTTTTTTTTTTTTTTTGCGTGGTCGTTCATACCACTGAATGATGCGACCACAGTCAGACTTCTGTGTGAATGGTTTACGACTTCAAAATGACCCACATTCACAGAAGAAGAGCGGAGACGTCACACAGCAGTGCAGTGTTTACAGAATTAGCAATGGATGCCACGATCGACTTTAAAGTTGTTGAGGAATAGGAGTCAACAGTATTGTCACAGGATCATGACAAGACAAAGGAAGCTAATAAAAAGAAAGCACAACTAACAGCAATGGCCTTTTGTGGAGCGTTGACAGCAGCTTTTCTAGAGAAGTCTCTTTGGATATGTAGTCGGAACCAGGAGTGGAGGAGTTGCGATGTGACGTACTTCAGTGACCCAGACTTCTTTCATAAGATCGGATTTTTTGGGAGGGTGAAAAGATAGGAATTAGGCGGTTCAGACTTCTGTGAAAAAGTTGGATATGGGAAAAAAAACTGGATTTGGGTTGCATTTGCCTGCTGTGTGAGCATAGCCTAACTCCCACTATTGCCCCCACTATTTGGTCATGTGAGTTTATAGTTCAATGATGCTAGGTTAAAAGTGGAGACATCCATATGACCAGTAACACCAGGCTTCAAAAATCAATCCTGAGTGATCATATCACAGTCACTAGCTTCACATACAAGTAAACACGTAACCATAACATCAAGTAGGCTGGCGGCCGAGCACCTTTGCTGACATTTCTGGTATCACAGGTTTAAACTACAAACTGCTTATTATTCAGACAACACGGATTGGAGTCACATACTAGTGGAGTTATTTTAGCCAAAACCTCTTTAGAAGCTTATGTATGCACCTTTATATATGCAATATGATAAGATAAGGAGAATAAACAATGTGGGAGTTTAAAAAGCTCTATCAGTGGAGTCAGCACTGCAGTGAAATAGCTGACGACTCGCTAGCACACATTTTTATTAGTTTACTTATGCTACGTAAACATTAACAGACATTATAAATAAATGAAAGATCAATCAGGTCCAGAAATGACTAAACTGTCTAATAGAGACAAAACAGATCAGTCACTCATACAGCATCCTGATGTCAAATAATTTAAAGCAAACTCATCTTGTGAAAGAAAAAACCCAAAAAGTACAACAGCTGTTTAATCGTTTTATATCAGCAATGTTGGATTTGGCAGCATCTGTTTACAGAACTTCGGGTTCTCTTATGGAGAGCTGAGCAGGTGATGCTGCAGCTTGAGTGGAGTCACCTGTCAGTGAGTGGTCTGTAAATGTGTCCCAGCACAGATTGCATTCAGATTGTCAAACTGTTGCAGATACAAGTGCTTCGTTGCACCTCTGACAGCGGTCTGAGTAATACTTCAGTTCTTCTTGAGTGATTTCACTCATTGATTTAGTGCTGTCCAGTCACAAACAGATCACTCAGACAGTTAGTGCCAGGTTTGATCGTGGTCTGAGAAATGCTCACCTCAGTGCACCTCTCCCCTATCTTACAATAGTTACATTAGATCCTAATTTAATCTCCCTCTAAACTATTTCAGTCTCCATATTTCTTAGGTAAATCTTCATTCCATTTAGGAGCAAAGAAACCCCGCCTCAAGGCAACAGCGAGGATTTTTGTCTCTTGGTGTTTTGCCTGTATTTCTTCATTGTCTTGTGCTGTATTTATGGTCATTTGTCCTTTTAATTGCTCCACTGTCACATATTCTATAGTCCCTAATGTTAAATGGGAAGTGAAGGCAGATACTGAGTTTTTCATGCATGAAGTTCTTATAACTATTTATTTACCAAACTTGATTACAGAGTCTATTAGAAAAGCATTTCTGAAAATGAAAATGGTAAGTCAGCTGTAAATTATTAGAGAATTTCAGCATACATTCCACTTAACCTTCCTCATCTATTTCACACTTGTTTTTCCCACTTCATGTTCTGTGATTTATTTATTTATTTATTTATTTATTTATTTATTTTTTTGAGTAAAATGGAAATTTCTGGACATCCCATAACTGCTTCTTGATATATTGTTGTAAAATGAGGAATATTCCGGTATTATTAAGAAGATTGTATAGGTAGTTTTAAAGCAGATCATCATGGTGTCATGGTAGCATCTAGCTCTATGCAACACAACTTGAGGCTCCACACAACTCACAGTATGGGTATAATCAAACACATTAGTTTGTACAAGATATGGACTATTTTTTAACACTGTTCCTTTGCCTAATTGAACAGCCCAACATGGAGCGAATGCTCAAGTAATCTAAAGTGTTGAAATTCTGAACAACAGTGGACTCCTGCCGATTCACGGCTCAGTATTCAGGGATTTTTCTGTGGAAAGTAACTCCAAATTATTCAGGAAAACCTTCCTATTCGTAGATATTTTTTTGCAGAGTTTGTCAGCTTGGAAAGCTGAAATACCAAAGTACAATGCTACTTGACATGCTATGGCTGGTGTTGGCAAAGCAGCCAATCCAGGAGCACCGTTTATTTTCCTTGGCACTGACTGGCTGTACCCTCAAAAGTGGAGATGAACGAGACTGTAGATATTAGCTTCTGCAGTGGTGCTAAGACACCTTATTAATGTATACTAAGGTATATTGGGTGTATTTAGAGGGGGTCTCGATTACATGTGGATTTTAGCTATTCTCGGGTGGTTGTGTCAAGTCAAGTTTATTTGTATAGCACATTTCAGCAACAAGGCAGTTGAAAGTGCTTTACATCATGAAAACATAAAAACTTCATGAATTCATCAAACGGTCACTGGTTGTGAAACCAGTAACAAACATCAATACACATCAAATATGTTGGTCAATTATTATGGGTCAAAAGCAGCTCTGAACAAGTGGGGTTTTAGTCTTGATTTAAAGGAACTCAGTGTGTTGGCTGTTTTGCAGTTTTCTGGAAGTTTGTTCCAAATTTGTGGAGCATGCAAGTTGAATACTGTTTCTCCATGTTTGGTTCTGGTTCTCGGGATGCAGAGTAGACTAGAACCAGAAGACCTCAGTGGTCTTGAAGGTTGATACGTCAACGGGTCTTTAATGTGTTGTGGTGCTAAGTGATTTCTAAATTAAGAGAAATATTTTAAAGTCTATTCTCTGAGCTCCAGGGAGCCAGTGGAAGGACTTTAGAACTGGGGTGATGTGCTCTATCTTCCTGGTCTTAGTGGGAACACGAGCAGCAGCGTTCTGGATCAGCTGCAGCTGTCTGGTTGACTTTTTTTGGCAGACCTGTGAAGATACTGTTGCAGTAATCAATGCGACTAAAGATAAACACATGGAGGTGAGTTTCTCTAGATCTCACTGGGACATCAGTCCTTTAATCCTAGAAGTGTTCTTCAGGTGATAGAAGGCTGACTTTTAACTGTCTTTATGCATCTCTAAAGGATCTGGTCTGAGTCCATCACTACACCTAGATTTCGGGCCTGATCACTAGTTTGTAGTTGTAATAAATGGAGCTGTGAGCTGACTGTAGAAGTCTCCTGGTTTTTGTATCCAGTACAACTGATACACATCTTTGAGGTCCAGTTGTGACACAAATCACATGCAACAAATATACAATACTTTTTAAGAAAAGCTAAACTGCAGTCCCTACACTGTAGTTTGGACCAGAGCAGCTAAGAATCCATAGTAACTGTGAGCTGATGTGAAAACCATGTTTGGACAGCAGAACTTGACACTCCCACGCTGAGACATGTTACCTTAGATTACAAGTGTTTGTCCCACAGGTAGTGTGACTACTCAATACATGTTAGCTATTCTGGCTATCAAGTACCATGCTAGTGATCTAATATCAGAGACAGAGGCTCATAACAAGAAGGTCAGTGATTTGATTGCCGTCACAGACATCCCATCTATCAACAGCTTTGTGTGCTGTCAGGATGTCCTTGAGTGAGACACTGCTCTGCTCCTGTTCTCTTTACAGTCTATCCCTCTGGATCAGTGTCAGTGGAATGACAGCGCTACAAAGAGACAGTGGTGAGACATGGCAAACTGTGACTGATGTCAGTCAGTGTGGTTTTGAGACAGAATATGAAAAGGATGGAATGTCTCAGAACTCAAAAAAAATGATCTATTTATGAAAGAAAGTAAAACAAGTTAATCCTCGTCGCAGCATCTTTAAGGCTGGGTTCTCATTAAGAGCAATATCTCTGTATTACCTTGTAATCATAATAAAGGTTTGCTTGTGACTCTATGGACATCAACATCTCTTACGGTGCTGGGACTTCGTAGTCCTTTGGGGTTTTGGTCATCTTGTAACTGGCTGTGTGGGCATGAAATACTGCCTTCTGCACCAGAACATTTCATACTGACCATGTGTCATTTCATACCTGCAAGCAGTGGTGCAAAAAGTGGGTATGTACTGTATGCGATGCATAAGGGCGCTGAACTGGAGGGGGCGCCAAAGCAATGGCGGAAAAACTATTTCGAGTTGCCATTGTCTGTATTTAAAAGCTGTTTGTGCTTGTGTAAATAATGTGATCAATAACAGAGGCACATCACTAATTATGTGCCCCTCTGCTCCTTCACCTCCCCCCACCCCCCCATTAAGGGAGAAGGATAAAGAGGATGAAAAAAAAGCTTTTCAAAGTGGTTGAAAACAGTAGCTCGTAAATATTCAGGCAAGCAACCCTCCCGCTGTCTAAAAAGGGTTGGGTGGACATTTTGTACTTTCACAAGTCTAGACCAATCCCAATTGAATATCTGTGCCAAGAAATTTTCCCTCCCCCTCATAATTGTGCACCACTTTGTTTTGGTTGATCACAGAAAAGCCCAAGAAAATATGAAGTGTTATTTTGAATCCTGTATGATGGGCAGTGTTAGATGAAGGTCCAAAAAACTGTATTAAATGTGACACTGAAGGTGTCACAAATAGTATTATGTATTGTGACAAGAGTGTGTCTTATTGTGTTTTATCATGTGTTACTACTTGCTGGCAGCTGGACTGTGACATGATCCAGGCAGTCATGATAGTGACGATGATCTTAAAGAAAGAGGATCCATTTTTCAACATGCAAACTGTTATCCTTATTCAAAGCAGACCTGTCAGTGCGAATCAGAAGTTACTTGATGACTGAAAAAACTTTGAAAGTTTTTGCTTAAAAACTTATGCATGATTTACTACGCCCCACCCCCAGGAAAGGATGCCTCGTGCAACAGGCCTACCACCTTACCTAGAGCAACCTCATGGTCTCCCCCACATTTCCATAATCTCGAACAATCCCCAAGACATTCACACATGCTGTCAAACCCCTGTGAACATCCTATCTGCATCATCTGAAGTTGAGTGGGTTGGGAAAGAAGCATCTCCGCCTTTGATGCAGTTTCTGAAGGGTGCATTTATACTGTACTGCAACTGATTAGAACTGGAAGGATGTCTCAAGGTTGCTGCATTACCAGTCAGTGAAGACAAATTGATAACAGCCTGATCTGACTGTCAGGGAGGTGAATCATAACAGAGATATAACAGCTAACCCTGCAGTGTTTGTCATGAATTAGACGCTCGTCATCTACAGTACACATCACTCAGGTCTAACCTCTGCTGGCCTGTTTAATACCTCCATGCATCTCCCAGAGGGTCTTGGACAGCTCGAATATGAGATGACATAACAAGGTTTTTCCTCAGTGCACAGAGATGTCTTTGGACGTTTGCTGTTCATCTTCCTGTGAGTTTGCAGTCATGCAATGTTGTGAAAAACTTGATTTTTGGATTACTTTTATATTATTACCAAAAACAAACGGCATACTTGTTTAATCCTAACAAATAGCGCATTGCTCTTTGGCCATATCATCTGCATCAAGCCAGCTGCCTGAAGCAGATTTACAGCCAGAAAGTTTCAGATGATAAACTCTCCTGCATAGCTGGATTGGTAAATACACTTACCAGCCGCATTATTAGGTTAGGTTTGGTATTTGGTCACAGCATTTATGGAGAAAATCTTTTAGACTCCCTGTTCACTCATTTACAATATGATACCTGAAATGTTTAAAAAGTCCTTATCTCCTTTTTGAGTTTGATTGATGCACTGCTGATAGTGTCACTAGATATATTTGAAACAGCTTTAGGAACTACTTGGCTGGTTGTTTAAAACCTCTTGTGGCAGTTTTTCTGTGGATTTGGCCTGTTTTGTGTCTACAGTCTTGTCATCTTGTCATTTTAATCCAGACAGACTGCATAATGGAAAGATCAGCGCTCTGTAGGGGGCATGCCATCTGCTGCACAACTATTTCCTGTTCCTTCAGAGGATGAGTGTAGTGTTGTAGTTCTTTGACAGCAGAGTGGAATAGAGCTGATCAAATAACTGAGGAATTCAAACATCTGAAGTGGCAAAATGTTTCTATGCCACTTTCACATGAAGACACTTGTTAATGAAGGGTGTGTTCCCCATCTGACAACGCAACTGTGCCTCTGAAACTGGCCTTTTTGGTTTCCCCATTGATTTCCTAATGTTTGTTGAATTTATTGACGTTGAAACTAACTGCTTCAGTTGCAACAGAAAATAATTCAAAGTTTTCTATTACAGTATCACATTATACCATGCACATTTCATCTTTATCTTTATTCTGTGCCTTACAGTGTGTCCCTCTGTTACCCATTCATATCAAATCTGATTCAGTTGTTCTTTTAGAAGGAATGGACTTCTAGTTGACTTGTAGCAACAATCAGTTTATCAGTCAATGTTATTGAACTGTTCCAGATTTTGGTTGAAGGCAACAAGAAAAACAGGCTTACCTCTAATAAATGATTGATTCCTGGATCAGTTCAATGCTTTCCTTTGAGAGAATGTACTCAATAAATAAGATCAGTTAGGACTCATAGAATGTAATTTAAAAGGAAGCAGGTAGTTGAGTTCAGTTCTTCCTCAAATCTGTTTACAAAAGAGAAAACTTGACTGAGAGTACACTGCAGAGGATGATACTTAAATGAGCAAACATTCAAAACAGGATTTTATGACCCAAAGTTACAAAATTGGATTTTCTTAAATGAAAAGGGAAAAGACGAAAAGAAACATCTCTCTGATTCAAAAGAAATGCTGTTCTGGAATGCAGTATATTTTAACTAGGTACAGGTCAAAGGCATCTGTTACTGCGAGTTGTCATTCAGCTGGATATTCTGACTGAAGGAGGTAGTTTTCTGTCATGACTTAGCTACCAGAGGAAATACTTTAAGCCCCCCTTTAATGATAATGCTGTTTTGAAACCAATATTTGTAATAAAGACAGAAGCTAGCACGACAATCAGGAACATAGAGAGCCTACTGCAAGCTAGCTTCAGGAGCAGGTTTCCTGGGTACTTACAACTACCATGCCCCCAGTGACAAAGGACAACCTTGGTGGAGTCCAACTCTCACTGGAAACAAACCCAACTTACTCCCTTCAATGTGGACTAAGCTCTGACACCAGTCTTTCAGAAACCGAGCAGCACGTATCAAAGGAATCAGATCATGATCTCCAGCTTTCATTGGAGTAGTTCACAACTGAGTGTGAAGCGGACGAGATGAGGATTAGTGCCTCCAAATCCGAGGCCATGGTCTTGAGCAGGAAAAGGGTAGAGTGCCTTCTTTGGGTTGGGGAGGAGGTCCTGCCCCAAGTGGAGGAGTTTAAGTATCTTGGGGTCTTGTTCACGAATGAGAGAAAAATGGAGTAGGAGATCAATAGGTAGATTGGTGCAGTGTCTGCAGTGATGCGGGCACTGTACCAGTCTGTCATGGTGAAGAGAGAGCTGAGTCAAAAGGCAAAGCTCTCGATTTACGATCTCGATCTATGTTCCTATCCTCATCTGTAGTCACAAGCTCTGGACAGAGACCGAAAGAACAAGATCATGGATACAAGTGGCTGAAATGAGTTTCCTTGGCAGGGTGTCTGAGCTCTCCCTTAGAGATAGGGTGAGAAGCTCAGTCATTTGGGATGGGCTCAGAGTAGAGACACTGCTTCTCCACATTAAGAGGAGCTAGTTGAGGTGGCTGGGGCATCTGGTAAGGATGACTCCTGGACACCTCCCTCTCTGGAATTACCTAACATTCATTTTAAATTTAATCAATCAATCAATCAATACTTGATTAGCATTTTAACCTTGACCTACATATGTCGCTGCCAGAGCTTTAAAATTAATATCATAGTGATGCATCTGAGATGATGTACTTAATGGCCAATTTTTAAAAACTGCATAGACTAAATGACAACAACTACAAAAAGAGCAATTAAGCTCTATGTAAGATTTTCAACCCAAATAGATTTTAAGCCTTATTTCTCTGGAGCCACTGGTGTTTAAAAGGTTTAAATACTATCCATCCATCAATTATGTCTATACCTGCTTATCCTTGCTGGGTCACAGGGGGTGCTGGCTGGTGCCTATCTCCATCGGTCATTGGGTGAGAGGTGGGGTACACCCTGGAGAGGTCTCCAGTTCATCCCAGGGCAACATAGAGACACACAGGACAGATAACCTTCCACAGACACTCACCTAAGGGCAAATTAGAGAGACCAATAACGGCGGGAGGAGGCTGGAGTACCTGGAGAAAACCCACAAATTCACAGGGAGAACATAGAAACTCCATGCAGAAAGACCCCAGGTAGGGATTTGAACCCAGGACTTTTTTGCTGCACAGGCCACAGTGCAACCAACTGTACCACCATGGAGCCCATTTAAAGATTTAGACCTAATTCATTTGGGAATTATGTTATGTTCACATCCTGTGAACATAACATGTAATGCTTCTCTGTAGATATCGTCATTTCTCCAGGTTTTCAGCTCTTACAGCAACCAGTGGCTTGACAGCACCATGATGACCCTTCCTGTGCCTGTTCTGCTCAGTAAATCACACTTCAGAGATGTTTTCAGCTGCAGGAAGAGTTCAGAAAGACCTTTTGCTCTTGCTCACCCGGACATGAGGAGCAGAAAGTGTTAGACAGCATGTCGGGGTAACTGAACAAACACCACAGAGACAGGCTGTGGCAGAGAGTTCTGGGAATGGACCACAGACATGACAGGTGGTGCCTGGAGGCCCAATAACACTGCCTGTCTGTTGGGAAGGCCAGAGCCAGGCTCCAACAGCTCCCTGCTGCTTTCAGAACAGAGATCTGGATGGCTGGTTGGGGCATCAAGCTTTTTCTGTTCTCTGTGGGGTTTGGGGCACAGCAGCAGTAGGAACACAGCTGCTGTGGAGTCCTCTCTGCTTCCAGGTGTTTGCACCTGATGTTCACGGTTCTCTCAGATCTCCCATAACACACACACACACACACACACACACACACACACACACACACACACACACACTCTTCATCATGCTTTTCACATGCTCTCTAACAAATCCCATTAGTGCACTTAACTCAAAAGCTAAAAACAGGCCTTCATACTTAATCCTGTTAGTTTTGACAGTGTACAGTGAAAATGTGGCATAAAGCACACAATCATATCAGTCTCGTGATAGAGGCAGTCAGACCTGCCACGAATAATGGATTAGATTTGATATGTGACTGTCCAGAGTGGGTTAAAGGACCCCTTTCAAAGTCAGGTCCAGCGTTTTGGTTTTCAGACAAACTGTGTCAGCCCAGAGAGACACTGGTTGCTCTGTGAAGCTATTTTAGAAGCAGATCTGCTTTTGTGTCTATTTTCAGAGTTAGGAGCACATGCAAACTCAGGTCTGCTAACATTCAGCACCTGCAAGTAGCTTTGTGCAGCTGAACATTTTGCAGAAGTTTCTCTCATGTTTGTGTTTCCTCATTTTTTTTTCTCCACTGTAAAGCAAAACTCTTCCTTCTGGTTCTGCATTACAGTGCTGTCTTGACAGAGGATGTGGTTGCTGTAAAATTTGCATTTATTTCCCTGCAACTCGCCAGATTATGCATAAACTACCAAAAACAAATTTTTGAACTTGGCAAGAGAAAAGAAAAAGGTCCATGATTATGGATGGATTTCAATCATTTAAACTAAAAGATCTCTGAGTTATTAAAACACTGTATGACACTTGACTGGTCATCTATGCCATTATACTGTACAACAGATCATATAAAGAGTTCATCTGTGCTCCTTCATGTTTTTGCAAAGTAGTTTCTCTTTTCTTTTCCAATGCAAAAATAGAATCTCAATCTCATTGTCCATTGATGACGACTGTCACTTAAATACATCACAAAATATGAAAATGCCCACATGCTCTTATGTGTGCTGCATCTCATAACATTCTGTACCTACTGCTTTTATTTTTCAAACTAAGTTAAAAACTAATTTTTATTCACTGACATTTGTAACGGTCTAAATAGTCTTTTTGGTCTGTGATGTTATTCTTTTGTCCTTTGATATTTGACTAGATATGCAGCACTGTGCTTGCTCTTCTCATTTTTAAATGGGCTTTATAAATACACTGACTTGACTGAGTTTTTCTTGTGGTAGAGAGGAGTCAGAGAGAAGGAGGACTGCAAAAGTAGCGATATCGGTAGTAGCAAAATTGATTGATACGATGTCAATTGTTGCTATATCGATTGTAGTGAGATCGATAGTAGGAAGATTGATAGCAACGTCGATCGTAGCAGTATTGATAGATATCAATAGTAGTGACATCGGTAGTAGCGATATCGATAGTAGCATTGTTGATAGTCGGGATATCACAAAGTGGAGCTCTAGCTGTGAGCTGTCCAGTTTGTAAGAGATTAAAACTCCAACAGAGCTCCTTAATCTCTCCCTTCTGCTTGGATACAGATCAGCAACAATAATAAAACACAAAGTGATGAATATTTCAGAAATAGGCTTTTTGAATTCTCTCCTAAGTTGAGAAGTAGCTGTTGTTGACTGTTTCCAGAAAGCTTTGGAGAGTTTATTTTCACATCAGAGGCAGAGCTTTGTCTTAGCAAACAGTCTTTGCAGTGTGCACCAGTTCTGTCACTGGCTAACATCTAAAACCTGTGTGAAGGTTGCTCTGGTGACTGCTGTTTATAGTCTCTTCCCCACAAGAGGCAGAAAGAAATTAACTCGTCTCATTCAGGTGCTGGTCGGTTTTGTTTTATATTGAAGATGATAGTTCTAAAGCAACTAACATTTTCTTTCATACTGTTCCTTTGGTTTAAAGTCTTTTAGATCAGATGCCAGAGAAAGTGCTAGAGGGACCCTTTGCTCTTTTTTTTAATTTTTACATGCATAATGATACCCTGTGCAGTCTTTTAGTGCCTCCAAGTGGTCAAAAAAAATTAATAACTAAATGAATCAGAAGACAATACCAACTCCCTTGCCATGTCAGACACTTCAAGCATTTCCCATGCCAAAGTGAATGAGTCTTCATCAGTGCAGACATAGTGCATGCACAATATAACATGAGATGTAATGATATTATTCAATAGCAACTTATCCCCAAGAGTCAGAGTCACTTTATCAAGAATGCTTCAGCTTCGGTCTTGTAGACTTCAGGCTTTTTAATGGAATGAAACTGCACCTTTATGACTGAGGAAAATACTAAACTCTCATCTTTTCAAAAATGTATTTGGAATCTTTATAAGGTCAATGTGAAGGTTTTTTTGCTTTTCTGAAATCTAATATTAAACATAATCTTTTGCCTGTGCGCTGCATGGAGAGGAAGTGAATGAGAGAAAACAAATCATTAGTACTATCTCCTTTCAAACAAAGTTTTGAAGCACACTTAAAGCTTTTAACTGATACATTCAAATATGATAAAGCAGGTATCTACATCATTTGTTAGAACATACCTTGGACCGTATTCTTACAGTTTCTCAGAATTCTGCTGTTCCTGGGCATCTGATTGAATATTTTTTTACCTTGAAAAAGCAACAACTCACTGGCTGCTGAGAAGGGTAAATAAATCAGCGGAGTCTCAGTGAATTAAGTGAAGAAAAGAAAAAGACAATCCTTTAAAATGATAGATCTTGGTACAATATGACTTTCATCCCCATGATAGTTGTTCTGTCACATCAACCAGCTGTTACTGTTGCTGTTGTTCCTAGGAGTGATTCTCCACAGTTTGTAGTGAGACAGGTAACATAGGAGTGGTGGTTTCCTGCTTTTCCAGCAATACTTTAAATATTACAATGCTGAGCATCATGGAAAACACTAAATTAGGTCTCTGTTCCAGTAGTCTATTTCTAGCACTGCTGATATGGACTTCTTTAACAGGGGACACATAATGCTTGCATTGCATTATGTGGGAATTAACAAGTGCTTCTATCCATCATCACCATAAATTCACACTTGAAATTAATGAGGGTTTTAAACTCCATGTTCCAGATTTAACAACTAATTAAAGTAGTTATTGTGTTTGCAAACAACAATCATTTTCATTGCTTTTATTTTTATAAAATACCAGTCAGCAGTTTGAGTCTCAATCTTAACTACTCACCAGTCAATTCTTTTTAAGCATTAACCAAAGTGTTTTTTCTTTGCTTCATTGGCACCAAGTTTGCTGGAGAGAACCATATCAGTTCTGCACTAAAATCACATTTCCAACACATATAGCAAATTAGGTTATAGGTAAAACAACTGGAATGTCAGGAAATTAATCAAGACACTAACACCCAGTTTTCAAAAAAAAAAAAAAAAAAAAAAAAAGTCCTCTGGGGGTCCTTTCTATGCACTCTGATCTTTGGTTCTTTCTGCAGATTTTAAATTGGACTTAAATCATGTGACCAGCTGGGGCATTGTTTTACTTTGTTTCAAACCAATTAAGATTTTCCTTGGCTGTGTGTCTGGGACTGTTGTCTGGCCTGGAAAGCCACATTCATTTCATCCTCAGATTCTTACCAAGAATGTCCCGGTACATTTCACATTTCATCCTTCTTTCAGTTACATGAAATGTACCAAAACTGTATTTCGCTGGCTTGTCAAAATCTTCTGCCGCAAACGCTGAACAACCCTCAACATGTTTTTTTCTTCAGCAGTGGAGTCTTGCACAATGAGCGCCCTTAGAGGCCACTGTGGTTGAGTAAGGTACTTATTGTTTTCATTGGAAAAACAGTACCTGCTATTTCCAGGTCTTTCTGAAGTTTTCTACCAGTGCACCTTGTGTCTTGGAGAACTCTTATGAGTGGACATCTGCTTGTGGATGGTTTATGGTAAAATTATGTTCTTTCCAGTTCTGCATTATAGCTCCCACAGTGCACACAGTATCATTCTGAAGTTTGGAGAAGCGGCTGTACCGACTGAGATTAGGATGTTCTGCAACAGCAAGAAACACCAAGGCTTTTTGTGAAGGTCTCTTTGTTTTTACCAGTTGTACTATAAGTTAATATTAAACCAAGTGATACTAATTTGCACATATCAATAGGAATGTTTTCATAGTACTGATAGATTTCTGCTGGTTTCTTGGTTTTCTGCCTTTTTGCACATCCTTTTCTCCAGGTGTTCAAAATGTATTCCCAATAGCAGTCAAATTTATTACCCATGACTTCATTACTGCACTAATTTGATTTAATTTTTTTGTACGTGTTGATTATTTGGGTTGTTGATGACATCTGGTGTGAATTTATGCCAATGACCCCATTAGAAATATTTTTAAAAAGAATAACGTTGATGTGTTCAATACTTATTTTAACCCCTGTATGTGCTACCTTTTAATCATTGCCTGAACTTTTACCACAAACCATAACTAAAATGCTTTTAAAAATGTTATAAAATATATATATTTTGACTCAGTTATTTAATAACCTCTTTACCAAAGACAATTGACAATCTATGCTTTATCCTCCCTTAAAATTATCTGCTTAAAGCAGTCAAGTTACAGGGTAAAGATAAACACCCAGATGTGTTTAAATGGACCAAATTTATATAGCACCTTTCCAGTCATATTGACCACTCAAAGCACTTTACACAGACAGGTCACCCATTCACACTCTCAAGCATACACACATTTATACACCGATATGCAGATTAGCAGGCAACTTGGGGTTAAGTGCCTTGCCCAGGGGCACACCAACGTGTGACAGGAGGAAGCTGGAATCAAACCTACAACCTTTCAATTGCAAGAAAATTCAAATTCAATTCAAAAATACTTTATTTATCCCAAAGGGAAATTAAAAGACGTCTGAGCCACAGTCACCCTCAGTCTTGTTTAGGAAAGGCTTAGCAGTTTAGCTTAGTCCCGTCTAAAGTTTAAAATCCCAAATAACAGTGAACATTTTAAAGCAGCTATTATAGCACTGTGTCAGAATTTTAGTTGATTCTGAGGTTGGTACTTTGGAATTTTTTCATTTGTGCTTGAATTACTAGAAAAAGAGAAGGGAAATAAGAAGAAAATATGTTTGTATAAGTACTCAGCACCTTTCTCTCTACTTATAAGTATGTATGAAAGATAGATTCAATATTAAGCAGAACTACTAAGTAAAATGAGAGCTGATTACAGTTTGATTTTGTTAACCTTAAAGTATTGCTAACCTTTAAAAGAATAGCAAAAAAGCATCACAAGATGACATAGCATAATACAAAATCCTATTACTTAGTAAAAAGAGCATCTATTGCTGTAAAAACTGCATCTAGTGCAGTGGTGTCCAACATCAGTCCTCAAGGGCCAGGATCCTGCATGTTTTAGTTCTCTTCCTGGTTCAACAAACCTAGAGCAAATGATGCTTGTTAGCAGGCCTCTGCAGAACATTGGCATGCTGAGTAGGTAGTTACCACCACCAGGGAGAGAACTAAAACATGCAAGATGCCAGCCCTTCAGGACTGATGTTGGACCCCACTGATCTAGTTTGTATTGCTTGTACATAGCTGTATGAACCACCCCAACAAAAAGCTGAAGTTTTGCTGCATCTAGAGGATTAATTGTTACTAACCCTTCAGTTAGTGTTTACAGAGCTGTTTTTAAGCTTTTGGAAAATCCTCCTTTCACAAACCGAAAGATGTTCAATGTTCAAGGAAGATTCCAGTCTTTTTAGGGGTGACCATGCCAGTAAGTTTACTTTGAGATCAGACCATGTCTGGGGAAATTAGACATCATTGAAAGATCACATCTGCAGGCTCAGTCAACATGCAAAGTATCTTTTAGGAATAAAATACTCGCTGGGTTTTGTTTGTCATTTTGGCTTTCAGTTTGGATATTATTTTCTGTTTTAGTATATTTTGTATTTCTAGTTTCTTTGAGAAGAATCATTTTCTGTTTTGTTATTTCTTCCTTGATTCTTATGTTCCCCTGATGTTTAATGAGGTCTTCATTTTGGTTTTGCTTGGTGTTCCTTTGTCACTTTTGAGCCTAGTTCAAATAAATTTTGGGTGCTGTTACATTACTAAACACTTTTCACATTACTCTGCCTGGCTCATGTCACCGTTTGTGTCCTCCTGGACATTGACTCATGGTATGGTTTATTTGGGCAAACTGAGTGAAATCACATTCCTGCCAAAAACCCTGAGGAGTATATCAAGCAATCACAGCAGCGCACATATTAATACAATAGAGCACATCTCCGGTCGCAACCACATTTCCATGTATTCGCTGACCATGAACACAACACAGCAAGCGGTAAAATATGCTCCCTCCACCCATCTGTACACTCTCACCAGAAAATTGTGCTCACTCTTTTTGGGCTTATTTGACAGTTGGGGGTGGTAACTCTTCTAATAAATCCCATTAAAAACTCTTATTGAAACAGTTCTGCTCTTCAGCATTGCATCTGCACAAATTAGGATACAGGACCAAGCATCTTGCAGTCATTAGGTTGACCAGGAACCCCTCTGAATACTAAAGTACTGTACAGATTGTGAGTCCATCTGTCTGACAGCTGAAACTTGGCCCATACTGAACCATAAATTGGACAATGGTCCCAAACACAGCAGGTGTTGCAATGATCCAATCAAAGTTTACACATGAACATGATGGTGGATTCACCACACAACAATATTTGTTTGAGAATGGTTGCTCAGGGAGAAGAAAATCACTTGCTAAATGATTGCCCTCATAGTTAAGAGAAATATTGAGTCATAGGGGGAAACTTGGGTTTCACATTTCCTCTGCAACGTGATGTAATTTTAAATAGGACCTGAGGTGATGTTTGACAATGGGTTCATTTAGTTTTAACCTGGAGTACTGATCTCTTTCACTTGATATCCTTAAGCAAGGTCGTGTACTGTCTTTGGCTCCATTTCAAAGAAATAAACTGTGACAATTTTTCTATATATTTTAACGTCTGAGGTGAAAATATCTTAAAATTATTCATTTTTGGTACACATAAAAATCTCCTTTTTGTTTAATACTCTATATACTTGTTGAACAGCATTTGAACTAATTATAAGTTTTAGGCCCATTTCTTGGGAGATTGTGACTGAGAATATATTTCACTTCAGTAACATTGTATTAATGCGGGACACACAGTGAAGCATTGGTTAGTGCTGTTGCCTTGCCTTAAAAAAATTCTTGGTTCTTCGTTAAGGCAACTGACTTCAATGGGTAATGGAAAAAAAAGACTGACATTCTCTAAGGACCTTTTTTGCGAAAGATGCATTCATTTATTTTTTACATACTTCAGTGTTACCAGTCTTTTTTCACTGTAAGTTAAATATTTGCAGACCTGCAGTGTTGCCCCCAAACACCTTCCATTTGCTGAAGTGCCTTCCATGAGCACAATAGATTACACTCTAGAAATGAATCCCTATACTAGGCTAGAATTGCAGGTGTTTGTAAGAAGATACGAGCAATTTAGTTCCCTTTTGGATACCCAACCAAATTAAAATTACAAACAAACCTTGGGACAAAATTCATCAAGTTAACATGGCAGCATACCTTAAAACTCATTCATCTTCTTCCTTCTTCAATAGATACCATCGACCTCAGGTTAAGATTGTGCATGTTGACAATATGTTCATAATGTTTTTGGTTGAGGCATTCTATGTTTGGACAATTATTCCCTCTGGTTTTGGATGCTGAGTTGGAAAGATTTTTGTTCTTACTTTTTTTAACTTTTGGAAAGTTATGATTTTATTTTTACAACTGGGAGCAGCTGATTAGCATCTTAAAAGCACAAATGATACCTGAACTATAACCCCAAATACCAGAAGAGTTGGTTGAAAAGATGGCTTCATGGATGCAGAGCAGGACCAAAGAGCAGAGAGAGAAGGAGGAAACTCAAACCATCCCTTCCATCGATCATAATGATCAACAATCATATCCCTGACTCCAACGTCTCTCTGCCCAGCTTTCTAACCATACGGCCAGAAAGAGGAGCAGCAAAAGCAAATGAGGTGGATTAGCAGTGGTTGCCAGCAGTTGATGGTGTCATCCAGGACATGTTACTACAGAAAATCATTTCTGCTACCCGGAAATTGAGCTGTTAGCCTGTTATGACGGTCATGAGACTGTCATGCTGCAACAGTCTTCAGTCAGAGGCATCTTCTGATTCACTGCAAGACTGACTGCTACAGGAGATGCTTCCTGCCTATAGCATTACCATCCACTATGACTCTTTGAAGATATCTGGATGATATTCATTTTTTTTTAATCCACAACGTTGTATTTCCTTTTAATTGAATTGAACTGAACTGAATTGTTACAGCAGCCTATATGTTTTGGTTGTTTACATCCATCTGTAGTCAAAGAGGGGGTTAATCCTTTTCTTAAAGTAATATTTTAGGGTTTTAAACCATTCATGGCTCTGCAGTATTAAAGAATGCACACAAACTGACCTTGAACTTACATATTCATGCACAGATATAAACATGTCAATATTCATTTTTTAAAAAAGATTTTTAGGCACTATCCATCCATCCACCCATCTATTTTCTTGCATTTATCTGAGGTTCGTTCATGGGGGCAGCAGCCTAAGCAGGAAGACCCAGACTTCCCTCTCCCCAGCCACTTGGACCAGCTCCTCCGGGGGAATCCCAAGGCATTCCCAGGCCAGCAGAGAAACATAGTCCCTACAGCATGTCCTGGGTCTTCCTCTGGGTCTCCTCCCAGTGGGACATGCCTGGAACACCTCACCAGGGAGGCATCCAGGAGGCATTCTAGTCAGATGCCCATGTCACATTAACTGGCTCTTCTCGACGTGGAGAAGCAGCAGCTCTACACACTGCAGCGGAAACTCATTTCGGCAGCTTGTATCCGTGATCTCGTTCGGTCACTACCCAAAGCTCATGTCCATAGATGAGGGTAGGAAAGAAGATCAACCGGTAAATCGAGAGCTTCGCTTTTTGACTCAGCTCTCTCTTTACCACAACAGACTGGCACAGTGCCCACATCACTGCAGACGCAGCACCATTCCGTCTATTGATCTCCCACTGCATTTTTCCCTCATTCGTGAACAACATCCCTAGATACTTGATCTCCTCCACTTGAGGCATGACCTCTCCCCTGACCCAATGAAGGCACTCTACCCTTTTCCTGTTGAAGTCTATGGCCTCAGATTTGGAGGCAATGATCCTCATCCCAACCGCTTCAGGCTGCGAACTGCTTCAGTGAGAGTTGTAGATCACGAGCTGATAAAGCCAATAGGGCCACATCATCCACAAAAAGCAAAGATGCAATCCTAAGGCCACCAAAACAGGTCCTCTCAACACCTTGGCTGCGCCAAAAAATTCTGTCCATAAAAGTTATGAACAGAATCGGTGACAAAGGGCAACCTTGGTGAAGTCCAACTCCCACCAGAAATGAGCCTGACTTACTGCCAGCAATGCGGACCAAGCTCTGACACCACTCATACAGGGACCTAACAGCCTGTATCAAAGGTCCCAGTACCCCATACTCCCAGAGTATCTCCCACAGGATTCCCCAAGGGACCGGTCGAACGCCTTTTCCAAGTTCACAAAGCACATGTAGACTGGTTGGACAAACTCCCACACACCCTCCAGGACCCTGCTGAGGAAGTAGAGCTGGTCCAATATTCCATGGTCAGGGCGAAAACCACACTGCTCTTCCTGAAGAGGACCCAGTTTGACTATCCGAGGGACCTTCCTCTCCAGAACCCCTGAATAGACCTTACCAGGGAGGCTTAAGAGTGTGATTCCCCTGCAGTTGGAACATACTCTGCGGTCTACCTTTTTGAATAGGGGGACCACCACACCAGTCTGCCAATCCAGTGGAACTGCCCCCGATGTCCATGCAATATTGCAGATTCGCGTCAACCAACATAACCCCACAACATCCAGAGC
This sequence comes from Anableps anableps, assembly GCA_014839685.1. NCBI lineage: Eukaryota > Metazoa > Chordata > Actinopteri > Cyprinodontiformes > Anablepidae > Anableps > Anableps anableps. Next base: position 2,800,055 of record CM026086.1, read on the forward strand.
CTTAAGGAACTCTAGGCGAATCTCATCCACCCCTGGGGCCTTGCCACCGAGGAACTTTTTAACCACCTCGGTGACCTCAGCACCAGAGATTGGAGAGCCCAAGGTCCCCAGGCTACCCTTCCTCAGTGGAAGACATCCTGGTGGAATTGAGGAGGTCTTCGAAGTATTCCGCTCACCGACCCACAATGACCAGAATTGCCTCGAAGCCATACGGAAGTCGTTTTTCATGGCCTCTCTTAACTCCTCCCACACCCGAGTTTTTGCCTCAGCAACCACCCGAGCTGCATGCTGCTTGGACTGCTGGTACCCATCAGCTGCTTCCAGAGTACCACAGGCCAAAAAGACCTGATAGGACTCCTTCTTCAGCCTGACAGCATCCCTTGCTGGTGGACACCAGCAGGATCGAGGGTTGCCACCGCAACAGGCACCGACAACATTGCGACCACAGCTAGTGGCCTTTATTTATTAGTAGCGCAACAGGAAAAAGGGCAGTGAGAGAAGGGAAGAGTATGTAGTAAACGGCCCAGAGCCATGAATCGAACCTGGGACAGCTGCATTGAGGCCTGAAGCCTCTGTATATGGTATACTTGCTCTACCACTGAGCCACATGTTATAACTTAGACAGGTAAAAATACCTTCAGGTGAAAATATGGTGAACTAATACTCTTCTGTTAAACAGATTGTCTTCTTGATATGGTTCAAGAGTGATGACTATGAAACTGTTATGATCAAATGTAAAACATTTGTGAAATTAGATGCATGTGAATACCCATGAAGTAATCATCTTTAAAGTAATGATTTTTTTTTTTTTTTTTTGGTAAGGTTAAATTTCAGTCATTCAGCTGAGAGCAACCTCTTCCTTTCTGACTCAGCACACACTGAACCAAGAAGTTGTGCCCAATCTGACTAACCGAGCCTGGATCCACATGTTCCAAAAAGGAATACCCAGACAGCCTTTCCCTCTCAGAGTAACTTTTTCGGGCACACTGGCTCTGTGGCCCAAAGCTGACGACCCTTTCTAGTCAAGAGAGACAAAGATGAGAGAAATGACAGAAGCCCAGGCTGGTTTGAAGACAGCAAACAGCATTTGACCCACCAGGAGGTACTCCTTGCTGACCTATACGTGTTCAATGTGTTTAGATTTTAAAAAGTTATAAAGTGTTGCAGCCTAATGTCCAATCACAGCTTTAAATTCCACAATGGACGCTGCTATCTCCCACTCTCAGCCTCAGAACAAGACCTTGGTTGTCATGACTGCAGTGGGAGGAGTTACCGCTCAGCCCTGATTCACAGATAACAGTGGGAATGCTCAGAAAAAAAGACAGCCAGGGTAAATAAATGTTCTGGGCAAAAATGTTCTAGGGCTCATAGTGGAAACTCATGTTATATGTCAGTCTAATGCTGCAACCTTTGGATCCCTTCTAGCTCATCGTTATTCCCGCTTCGAGATCCTACCTCCTTTAAGAACTGGGTTAAGAGTGTGTTATGTATGCTGAGACTTAAACAGTTAAGATCTTTATGGATCTGTCACCACCCCATTTAGTACATTTGTGGAGAACATTCCTCCCATGTAAACCCAACACAGTTCTACCCATTGAAAAGACATTTCTGTTGACCAGTCCCATCTTGTAAGTTATGTTAATACAATGTTGAGACAGTTCCTCTACCAGGAGCCTTTTTCTTCCTGGACAGTGGTGAGAGAAGGATATATTTACAACCTGCATTTGCACTATTTATCAAAGTTGTATCATCATCTTATATGTGATTCTAGGAATAGTTTTTTCATTTAAAAAAAAATCTAAGTTTAAAACTGTATTGTGGCTTTACTGTATGGAATTTTCATGGTGTCTTGTGCCTGAATGGGCTTTCTGCAGGTGCTCTGGAAAAAATATATATTTTAGGTTAATTGCAGACTATAAATTGACTTTAAGTGTGAGTGCGTGCATGACTGGCTATCTGCTGTGTGTCTTTGCTGCTCTATGATAATCACATCTGTTTTTCTGCACTGATATAATAGTATGTCTTTTTTTAATGTTCAATGCACATTCACATTATGTACATTTTTGAAAAATTAATCTGATTCATTTGCACATCCCTTGATCGTGAGTCCAATGTTCCTATTTCTACAAATTGCACAGTGTTTTTTTGTGTTATGGTCTTGTACAGTATATTATTATTGTTGTTGTTATTGTTAATCTTGTTTTTTTATATATTGTTTTAACACTTTAAGAACTGTTTGTGTCAATCTTCATGTCTAATGTTGTCACCCCTGAATTTCCCCTTTGCTGGAGGATAAAGGCTGGTTGTGTGTCCCCCCCTTAATGGGATTAAGTATAATTATAAAATGGATGAATACATAGATGTTCAAAAAACTGCTGGCTTCCCCCTCTCACCATTAGCTTAATGATTGTCAGAACTTTCCTTGTTATAGTTATCCTTTTCCCTGTGTGGTTGTTAAAAATATCCTCAGAAGAGGCTGAGGAAAATGCATAGTTAATGAAAATAAAACACTTTATAATCCTCTCTGGGTACCCTCTGGTGCTCCCTGGCAGGAACAGCTGTTCTAGTTGGAGTACCTTGTCAGGGCAAAACACTGTGTGTGTGTGTGTGTGTGTGTGTGTGTGTGTGTGTGTGTGTGTGTGTGTGTGTGTGTGTGTGTGTGTGTGTGTGTGTGTGTCATGTGGGCTAAATGAGTTATGTGAGTTATAAAGAAAGTAGTGAATGCTATTTCGTAGTGCGATGTAGTACATGCTACTCAAGTGCTTTGTGAACCTGGAATTATTTCACAGTCTTTAGAGCAATTCAATATTTTGTCATTATAAATGATTTTGACTGTGTTGTTGCCTTTAAGGGAACTTGTGTAACCTTTGAACAGTACTCAGTAGGGTTGTAGACATACCTAAAACTCATGATATGAGTCAAGACACAATACTGAGGTCATGAGAATGATATGAGACGAGAGTTTATTATTTTTAAGAAGGCTTCAAAGATCAAATTTATGCTGCTAAAAGGCCTTTACTCGAACTCAAACTGATGTCTTTCTTTTTATCTCTTCAGACCAGACGACAGTTCTTCAACCATGCATGGTCTGCAGTGTAGCATTTACCATGCAGTTGCTATTGATGGGGTGTGCTGTGATTGTGATGTAGCTCAACGTACCCCTAGACGTCCAACCACTGGTTGTTATGGCGATGCTTTCTACCTCTTTCTGCATCTGAACAACTTGCAGCGCTTATACATTGTTGGTGTCTTGCCACTCTGTCGCCATTTATCATTCGTTTTGGAAACCCAAAATGCTGTCAAACAAATGATTTAAGAGTAGTTGAGGCATGTTTTATTTCAACTTCAGCAGATATAGTCGTACCTGAACACAAGTGGCTAGTGTTAGCGAGCTAGAAGTCACCTCAGTGAGTAATATCATGATGTTTTAATATCGCAAGTTCTTCAACAACAAAGTCTTGTTACTGAGTCTTAATACTCAATGTGGCGTTTAATCTGAAGTCTGATTCTGGAACACTTCACTGTCAGTCTATACAGAGTCTCCTGCATTCATACCCTTAAAGTATCCTATGTTGGCACCTTAAATTCACAATCTTCTGTGTGTTTAAAGAGTTTTTATGTAAGACCAACACAATAAGCACATAAATGTGAAATGGAAGAAAAGATATATGGTTTTCAAAAGAATGTTCAAATAAAAACGTAATTAGTATAGCCTGCATTTGCATTTAGCCCTTTTACTTTAATATCTCAAATTAAAATCGAGTGCAACCAGCCATGGAGGGTTAAAAGGGACAAAATCAAATAAATAAATACATAAATAAATTATTAATTAAATGTACCATGAAATAAATAAAAACTTAATTACATGTTTAATTTTTTTATGTAATAGACAATGTATTAACTATGTCATTGAATTATTCAAATGTAAACTTATAATAGCTGATGCAGATGATTAATTGTGTATTTAATTATTTCATGGTTCCTGTTCCTGGAGCATCACCATGAAATTATTTTATCTGTCAAACTCGCCCATCAGAGTCAAGGGGCAGGGTTATGGGTGGTGCGAGCACTGATCTGTTGAACTCCACTTTAAGCCTGATTCTTGTAGTGGAGGATTTTCATGAGCCTTCCTGTGAGCTCGTTGGAGAGATTTTATAATTAGCAGATAACATTTGAATGATTTTATATTCATGATTTTATATTTAATAAATTAATTGTCTATTAAATAAATTACTTAAACATTTAGTTAAACTGATTTATTTTGTGGTAAATTTAATTAAGGATTTAATGATATAGTTATTTATTGAATTATGTCCCTCTTATGGAAGGCAGTTCCATAACCAACTGCCTTCAAAAGTCACCTAATTACTATATAGAGTCCACATGCATGGAATTCAATCCTAGTATAAATTCAACATTTCAGTGAAGGCCTCAGAGGGATGTTATGGAAGACATTAGAGAACAAACGGCATCATAAAGACCAAGGAACTCAGTTGACAAGTCAGAGAGAACGTTGTGGAGAAGTTTAAAGCAGGGTTAGGTTCGAAAAAAACATCCCAAGCTTTCAATATCCCACAGAACTCTGATCAAGCCATCATCTGAACATGGAAAAGGGATGACACAACTAACTTACTAGGACATTGCCCAGGTGAGATAATCTCTCAACAAGAAAACTAATTGTTGTGGAGTCCATAAATCTCACCTTTATGGAAGAGTGGCATTAAGAAGCCATTGTGGAAAGAAAGCCATAAGAAGTCCTGACCACAGTTTGCCTTAAACCATGTAGGGAACACAACAGACATGTGGAGGAAAGTGCTCTAGTTAGATGAGAACAAAATCAGGGTGGGTGAAAACTAACACGAGAAATCACCTTGGATACATCTTTCGCATGGTGAAGGTTTTGGTGGCAGTATCATGCTGTGGGGATGCTTTTCCTTGGGCTCTGTATGTAAGCTGTTCAAAGTTAATGGGAAGCAAGACTCCCAGAGACTTGAGAGTGGGGCAGAACTCACCTTCCAGCAGAACAACCGCCCTATATAGATTTGGATTCATACCAATATGAAAGTGGAAAATAACATGACAGGCTGATTCAGTGTCAGTGAATATTCCTCAAGTCAAGTCATGAGGCTCAGTAGTGTGTGTGGCCTCCATGTGCCTGTATAACCTCCCAACAATGCCTGGCCATGCTCTTGATGGGACGGCGGATGTTCTCCTGAGGGATCTCTTCCCAGACCTGGATTAGAGCATCAGTTAGCTCCTGAACAGTCTGTGGTGCGACGTGGCGTTGGTGGATTGACCGAAACATGATGTCCCAGATGTGCTCAGTTGGATTCAGGTCTGAGAAACTGGCAGGTCAGTTCATAACATCAATGCCCTCATCATGCAGGAACTGCTGACACACTTCAGCCACATGAGGCCGAGCACTGTCACGCATAAGAAGGAACCCAGGGCCCACTGCACCAGCATATGGTCTCACAATGGGTCTGAGGATCTCATCCCGGTACCTTATGGCAGTCAGGGCACCTCTGGCTAGCACATGGAGGGCTGTGCGGCCATCCAAAGAAATGCCTGCCCACACCATGACTGACCCACCACCAAACCGGTCATGCTGGAGAATGTTGCAGGCAGCATAACGTTCTCCACGGTGTCTCCAGACTCTGTCATGTGTGAACCAACTTTCGTCTGTGAAGAAAACAGGGCGCCAATGATGAATCTGCCAATTTTGGTGTTCCCTAGCAAACGCCAGTCATCCTGCACAGTGTTGGACTGTAAACACAGGCCCTATATGTGGACATCGGGCCCTCATACTACCTACATGGAGTCTGTTTCTTTCAGTTTGTGCAAGGAGGAACAGGAGGTCCACTGCCAGGGCCCTACAAAATGACCTCCAGCAGGCCACTAGTGTAGTGGCCACTGTTTCTACTCAAAGGACGAGGTAGCGGTCCTGTTGCTGGATTGTATCCCTCCTATGGCCCCCTCCATGTATCCTGGTCTACTGGCTTATCTCCTGGTACCTATTCCATGCTCTGGAACTGTGCTGAGAGACACAGCAAATCTTCTTGCCACCGCTCGCATTGATGTTCCGTCTTGGATTAGCTACACTACTTCAGTAAGTTCAGTGGGCTGTAAAACACGCCTCATGATGCCTCTATGCATGACAGCACTGACAAAATGAAAAAGTGACTAAAAGTTCAACCAGAAAGGACGAGAACAGAGAAATGATCTGTGGTCACCACCTGCAGAATCACTCTTTTATAGGGGTTGTCTTACTAATTGCCTCTCATTTCCACCTGTTCCATGTTCCATTTGCACAGCAGTAGGTGAAATTGATTCACAATAAGTGTTACTACCTAACTGGTGACAGTGATTCCACAAAGTGACTGATTTGGAGTTTCATAGTTTTGTTTAGGTGTCCCCTTCATTTTTTATATATATATATATATATATATATATATATATATATATATATATATATATATAGCTTTTGAATATTGAAGAAAACTCTTTTTAGGAACTGTTTCATTTTTCTCCATCGCTTTTCAGTCCTATTTGTAAATCTGTGTCAACACTAATTTTGAAAACTGAATTGCATTAAATTATTTATTCATTAAAAAGATTGTATATTTCCCTTGTGTTCCAGTTTTAATATGTATTTCATTCATGAATTTGCAGCCAACACTGTCGGACAGCCTTCTTTTTCTTTTCAGATTGGAACAAGGTCACAGTCTTATACAACAATCCAATGCATTAGATTAAATTTGATTCTTGGCTTGTCCAAAATAAATAAATTGATGTAAGCAAAGTGGTTGTGGTGCATTTTCTCTAATTATTACAGTCTAATGGCACTGCAGCACATTGCAGGTGCGGGTGAGTGTGAGTGTGGCTTAATCACTTGTAAGACTTGATTGAGTGTGTGTTAATAAACATTAGGCTGTCTCTCTTCCCCTGCTGATTAGTGGTTCATGTGCTCGCCTCTCTGCAGGCTGAAGACGCAGTCCTGAAGATTGATGGAGGGCCATGCTATTCAAACAGCAGGCATTGCTGAGACAGAAGCTCTTCGTTTTGGGCAGCCTCGTGATTGGAAGTGTCCTCTATCTTGTGGCCAGGGTTGGGACTTTGGATAGGTGAGTTATCACTGTCAGTCCTATGACATATGAAACTTGCATCATAGACTTAAGGGCATCTTGTGATCTACAGTGTCTTACATCTACTGTACCTCTCCAGAGAGCAGGCTCTGTAAGCTTTCTTAATGGGAAAGAATTTATTCTGTACTTCAAGACAGAAAATACTTCCTTGAAGACCCAATTTACAGCTAAATTTTCAAGAGGTAGGAGCAGAACATTCAGAAAGAACATAATAGTCTTATAGCGAAGAGAGATTTCTCTACCACCTTCAAATGCTGCCAGCCTACCAACTGGCCTTCAGCTACAACAGCTTCTACATAAATCCTATGTAAACAAGCTTTGTGTAAAGGGTGGGTTAGCTCTGACAAGTAATGTTGGAAAGCCAAGATTTGACTGACACCAGTCTCAACTCTAGTTCTAAGGCTGTGGAGGTTTTCCAAACTGCTTGTTGTCAGAATGGGTTTTTGCTTTTGTTTTTGATGGTCTTTTTACCCAAAAAACGCATCAATCTTCCCATCCACCTTCGCATCACCTTTCGCAGTGGAACGACAGACTGGGTCAGTCTGATTCTTTGGAAACTAAGGGGAAATATTAGCGGCCCCTTCCAATTTGAGTTAAAAAAAGAAAGTAATAAAGAGCAACAGGTTAAATTAGCTAACATGACAAAAAGAAAAAAGAAAGAGATGGATGGGGCTAGAAAACTGAGAGAACCCCCCACTTTCGTCTGTTGTGTGATCGAATATAGGATCTCTCTAAAACAAGTTCCTGGGCTGAATTTCAACCCCAGCCCACCCCTGTGTACACCATTAATTCAAGTCAAGTGTATTTTTTATAGCACATTTCAACAGCAAGACAGTTCAAATTGCTTTACATCATAAAAACATCAATCAAGTATATAGAAACTCATCAAAATCATCAAAACCATCAAAATCATCAATCGAGTATGTTGCCAAATCATCAAAATCATCAAGCAAATACACATGAAAATCATCAAAATCATTGACCAAATATCAATGCATCAAAATCATAAAGATCATCAAACAAATATAGTTCAATGTTCTACTTACTACTAATAAAAGGTAACTCTAAACAAGTGGGTTTTTAGCCTAGATTTAAATGAACTCAGTGTGTCGGCTTTTTTGCAGTTTTCTGGAAGTTTGTTCCATTAGTGTGCACTGGCCTTAGATAGCCCTAACACTGGCTCCCTGTAGCTCAGAGAATAGACTTTAAAATACTTCTGTTAGTTTATAAATCACTGACTGGCTTAATACCAAAATACATTAAAGACCTGTTGTCATTGTATCACCCTTCCAGACCTTTCAGGTCTTCTAGTTCTAGTCTGCTCTGCATCCCCAGAACCAGAACCAAACATGGAGAAGCAGCAATCAGCTTTTATGTTCCTCTAATCTGGAACAAACTTCCAGAAAACTACAAAATTGTTGAAACTCTGAGTTCCTTTAACTCAAGGGTAAAAACCCACCTGTTTAAAGTTACCTTTGATTCATAATAACTGGAACATTGATTAATTCTAGTGTGGATTACAACTTGGTTACTTCTCTTTATTATGCCACTTTCATGAAATGTTTCTTTTTTGTTTGTTCAATGTATTATGTTTTTATCATGTAAAGCACTTTCAACTGCCTTGTTGCTGAAACGTGCTGTACAAATAAACTTGACATTAAGACTGAAGTTTGCAGTCCTAATATCAACTAGTATTCATTAATCTATCAATCTTTTTATGAATAAAGCCTTGAATAATATATGCAAGAATATGAATCCTGCAAAGATGAGCATTTTTTTTTTTTTTTTTTTTTTTTTTTTTTTTTTTTTTTTTTTTTTTTTTGCCTTGCAGCAAGAATGTCCTGGGCTTGAATCCCAGCTTGGGGTCTCTCTGCGTGGGTTTTTTTATGTTCTCTTCATCCATGCGTGGGAAAGTACTCTGGCTTTCCCCCCGCAGTCCAAAAACATATATGTTAAGTTCTGTTATGTCAACGTTAGGTTAACTAGTTCTTCTAGTTTGTGAGTGTGTGCATGCTTGGTTGTCTGTCCTGCGTATCTCTGTGTTGCCCTGTAATGGACTAAGAACCTGTCCACAGGGTACCCTGCGTCTCGCCCAATGACTGCTGCAGACAGAGACCAGCTAAATCAAAAATTTAAATTAATAAATAATTCTGTCAAACTTATCAGAAAGCAAAGCAAGTGCAAAGCAAATATTCAAATTCTGATTGAATATTGGCCCATTCATGTTAAGGTTTTAATTGCACTTGTCATAAATATCCTTTGAGATTGGTGTTCCTCTTTCATAAAATCCAGATTCAAAACATTTCATATGACAAAATATGTGTTCATGTATTGGCTTACTTTATGTTGTTAAGCTTAAAATAAAGGACAGTTCCAACATTATCAATGATGCAGCTCCACAGAGAAATACAGAGATGTAAAAAATTAGGCCACCCTATGACAGCCAGTGTTTCTAATATGTTTGGACATATAAATATTTCATATAGATCTTCAATTGAAGTAATTTGACAACTGAAATTTTTTCTGGAGTAATGTTCTTTAGACTGATTAATCTGAAACTAAATAGTCTAGACACCAGAACAGAGAACATGTTTACGCAGCATTAACTAAGTACAGCATTCCAAGAAAACAACCTCACACCAACTGTTAAGCACAAAGGTAGAAGTGCCATGGTTTGGGGTTGCTTTGTTTCAGCAGGACCTGGCCAGCTCACCATCATATAATCCATAATGAATTCAACCGTGTATCTGAAGGTGCTTGAGGAAAATGTGACTCATCTGTAAAAAATAAATAAATACTTAAATAAACTGAAACAGAACTGGATCTGGAAGATGAAAATAATGCGAAACATACCACTAAATCTATCACAGAGAGGCTGAGTATTAAGAAATGGAAAGTCATAGAATAGCCTGGCAGATCCTATCTGTGCAGACAAACTAGTAATAAGAGGGATATAGATTGGGGAACATTCTTATCCTTTCAGTCTCCCACATAAAGTCCACAATTAGTTCACTGCTCTTGCTCATGCTGAGCAGCCGGTAGCTGTCCTCTAACTATGACGGTAGACCTTTTGTATCTTCTCTGTAGAACTCATCATCTTATATGAACACAATGATGGTGGTGTCTTTTACAAAGGTAATGACAAATTTTGATTTACATTTTACTGTTCAATTGTGGAGGAATAATGTGTCCATGTGTGGCTTAGCATGCTTCCCTGGGGGATGCCAGACCTGAAGTGCACTATGAATGAGAGTGGGTACTGGGTATCTGACCAGCACCACCGGTGCCCTGATGGTCAAGAAATCAAGGGTCTGGTTCTGATCATTGAGATCTACTGATGCACAAATGCTTCAGCTTCATGATGGCTGTGTGTGAATTTACAAGCTGGTCTGTAATCACTGAACCTGATCTGCACACGTCTTCTTCTGGGCCAGGCAGAAGAGGGCAGTGTGCCAAGCAAAAGCTACTCGTTCATCTGTGAGTCTTGACCCTGCTTGGGTCAAATGCAGCAGGTAGAGGTAATCTGATGTTTGTTTTGATTAGGCCATCATAGCACTTCAGGTCAATAGATCTTAGTTCTTCAGGTCAGGAAACTGATGATGGTGGTTTTCTTAAGTGATGTGCTCAAGGATGTCCTATAGTAACTAGCCTGATCAGTAGCAGCTTCAACTTGTAACTTATGTGGCTTACCTTGTCTCATTATCTTTTTGACAAATACATCATTCTATCTGGTGCCATTCAAGAGCTGTTCCTGTAACACATGAAGGATCATCAGCATATATAAAAAGTGAAACCCCCTGGCTGAAGTCACTCTGTCATTTAATCAATTATATGCTGTGTACAGCATGCCGCATTGTATAATATGTTGCAAGATTTTTAAGCATTCTCTCCAGCATCATTGGCATCAGGCTAGGACTCAGTGGGTGATGCACTGCCTCAAAGCATGTTTTGACTTTTAACTCTGTATTTAGAGCCAAAGAGTTAAAAGAATGAAATTGCGTCGTATATCATTTGTAAACTTATTTTAGAATAGTCTGGAATAATGATACAGTTAGTTCTGTTGAGTTCTGAGGGTATCTGTTTTTCTGTCTTCTTTTTCAGGTTACAGCCCATTTGCCCCACTGAGAGCAGATTTCATCCCTCTGAGCCAGAGCAAATCCCTCTTCGTACACTGCAGTTTAAGCGTGGGCTGCTCCACGAACTACGCAAGGGCAATGCCACCAAAGAGCAAATCCGACTGCACAACCTGGTCCAGCAGCTGCCTCGGGCCATCATCATTGGAGTTCGCAAGGGGGGCACCCGTGCCCTGCTGGAAATGCTCAACCTGCACCCAGCCGTCGTCAAGGCTTCACAGGAGATTCACTTCTTTGATAATGACAAAAACTATGCTCGGGGCATTGACTGGTACAGGGGTAAAATGCCCTTCTCCCTCCCTCACCAGATCACCATTGAGAAGAGCCCTGCCTACTTCATCACAGAGGAGGTTCCTGAGCGCATCTTCAAGATGAACTCTTCCATCAAGCTGCTAGTTATTGTCCGAGAGCCCACCACCAGAGCAGTGTCCGACTACACCCAAGTGCTTGAGGGCAAGGAGCGCAAGAACAAGACTTACCACAAGTTTGAAAATCTAGCCATTGATACCAACACGTGTGAAGTGAACACCAAATATAAAGCTGTACGGACCAGTATCTACACAAAACATCTGGAGCGTTGGCTGAAGTATTTCCCTGTGGAGCAGTTCCATATAGTGGATGGGGATCGCCTCATTACAGACCCGTTGCCTGAGCTGCAACTTGTCGAGCACTTCCTGAACCTCCCCTCCAGGATTAGCCAGTATAACCTGTACTTTAATGCCACCAGGGGATTTTACTGTCTGAGATTTAACATTGTCTTTAACAAGTGCCTGGCCGGCAGCAAGGGTCGCATCCATCCTGAAGTGGACCCGTCTGTAGAGACTAAACTGCAGAAGTTCTTTCACCCTTTTAATCAGAAGTTTTATCAGATCACTGGAAGAACATTTAACTGGCCATGAGATTTTTGTTTGTTTGTTTGTTTTCATACAAAAAAAAAGATTAAAAAAAATAATCTCACAAGGTATGAACAGCACTTTGTTTAGGTTAATACAAATATGTCATTGTGACCAAATAATAATACTTGATGTAAGTTTGCTCTACATGTGTAAAATGCAACACATTAGTTTGGTGTTTTGACTTTGAGATTAGGTGGACAGCACCAGTTCTTTGAAGTCACTTTACCTGTCTGTCAATGTTTTTCCTGCTGGCAAAAAAGAACATTTTCATGCAGTGTGTTTACAGTTGCTAAATTATTTATACCTCTTAAACTCTTTAACGTTTTGTCATGTTACAACCTGCGAAATGGATGAAAAATACAAAATCTGAAAATGTTAGAGTGCATTTGTAATCAGAACCCTTTACTTTGATACCCCTAAATAAATTAAAGTGCTGCTAATTACCTAACAAAGCTTCTAGATATTTGTGAACAAGCAGCATCATGAAGACCAAGGAACACAGCAGACAGATCAGGGAGAAAGTTGTAGAGAAGTTTAAAGCAATGTTAGGTCCTAAAACAGCATTCCAAGCTTTGAACATCTCACAGAGCTCTGTTCAATCCATCATCTAAACATCGAGAGAGGATGGACCAACTGTAAACCTACCAAGAGATAGACATCCACTGAAACTAAGAGGCCAAGCAAGGAGAAGACTGATCAGAGCAGCAGCCACGAGGACTATGGTAAATACAGAGAAACTGCAAAGATCCACAGCTCAGGTGGGAGAATCTCTAAACAAAACATCCATTAGATTTGCACTTCACAAATCTGGCCTCTGTGAAAGAGCTCCAACAAGAAAGTTATTGAATGAGAGCCATCAGAAGTTTTGTTTTCAGTTCGCCCAACATGTTGTGTATATGACATGCAGCATTGTTTATTATGTTGCAAAGATTGTGAAGCATCAGATAGCACCAGTCTAAAACTCACCACAGTCTACATGTAAAACACTATAGTTAAGATCAAATCTACTGATACACCTGCCAGATTTAGAACAGGTAATGAGATGGACATCTCTCAAAAGATAATAATAGCATTTAAAAGTGATTATCATTTTTGAAATAAAGTAAAGTAAAAACTTGTTTTTATTTCAATTTAATTAAAAATTGGCATCCTGAAAATTATTTATTCTCTTCAATAGAAAAACCCTTGGCAGCCATTAAACCTTTTTTCTAATTGCTGACCAGCTGTTTGCATGTTTCCACTGGCATTTTAACAACTTATTACCTCAGAATAGGGCTGGGCTTAAAAAGAAAATCTCAGATTTTTGCATACCAAATCCAATTTCTGATTTGAATCGATTTCTTATTTCTTAAAAGAAATTATAAATAACAGAAAATATTTTCAAAAACTTGTTTTTATTTTGGTTATCTCTTCTGGGAATTGACCTGAATTCAAAGTCAAAATAAATGCAAGCTGTAAAACATGCTTGTAAAACAAGACGGTAGCTCTGGGGGGACTTAACATCTCTTTGGTACATGGAAGCCCAAATAGTGCATTGGTAAAAAAAAAAAAAAAAATCCAGATTTTTGAAAAATTAAATATTCATAAACAGCAGATCCAATTAATTGATAAAATCAATTTATTACCAAGGCCTAGCTCAGAGTATTTAAATTTGGAAAGTCTCCTTGACATCACCTTAATCTTTAGCTCCCTCCTCAGATTCAAATCAGGACTCTGACAGAGCCATTCCAAAATGTTAATATTACTTTCAGTAACCAGAAATGTGTTGGTAAAATAAATATTAATTTCAGTTTATATGGTGCTGATTCACAATAAATGTCTCAATGCACTTTAATAAAAAAAAAAAAAAAAAAAAACTATTTTGCAGCAATCCCTCACAGTGAGCATGAGACCAGCAGGATTACAACCCTAAATATACAGCCAGAGCTACAATGGAATGGGTCAGCATATATTTAAGTATATTCATAGGTGAAGGTGAACCAGTTCGAACCCAGACCCTAATCCAACTGAGAATCTGTGGCAAGATTTCAAAATCATTGTTCAAAGACATTCTCAGTCCAGTCTGACTGAGCTTGAGATATTTTGCAAAAATTAATTAGCAAACATTTCGATCTCTGGGTGTGCAAAGCAGGTAGAGATATACCCCAGAAGACAGATTTAGTTTGAGAAGAAATTTGCTCTATAAAGCACTGACCCAGGGATGCTGAGTACACACATACAACATACTTTTCAGATTTCATTTGTAAATAAAAATTGAGAAGCATGTGTGATTTTCTTTCCACTTCACAGTTATGCAGTTATACTTTGTGTTGGTCTATTGCACACAATCCCAATAAAATACACTGAAGCTGGTGGTTGTATCATGACAAAATGTGCAAACCCGTATGTTTGCAAGGCATTGTACCTAGAAACGGTTTTTAAGACTATCGTCTCTGACATTCATAGTGTTAAGATAAACTTTAAATGTAATCCACTGATTCAAGATAAGACAGATTTAAGATGACAAAGCAAAACCCTTTTCTCTGTTGTTGGCTTGACCCAAACTGCATGTTCAGTTCAGATGCCATATACCATGGTCAAGTGTTGTTTTAGATATCATCAGTTGGTTCTCAGTCTTTGATTTAATACTACCTGAGGCTAACCCACCAGACTGTAGCGTTCACTGGTTTTCAGCAGAGGTTTATCAGAACTTGATTTACTGCTTCAGCCTTGAGTATCACTCTAGCTAAAGCCCTGCGCAGAGCTAGCAGTAACCTGGCTTATTCAGATTCAAGCAGGCAGCTTTTAGGACAACTGTTCTCAAGTGGCATATGTTATTAAAATAAAAGAGATTCACTTGAGTTCTACTTTTTATATGCTTCCTTACAACAAAGACCTAATAATACCTAATAAAACCCCTTACAGTGTGAAAGGGGTTTTAGCCAGGCTGTTCTCAATCCATCTTGAAATCAATCATACATGTATTTAGCGCCCACTAAGTGTTATCAGATAGCGTAGGAGTCTTGACAGGTTTTAACAAGCTCTAAAGTCATCATAGCTTTTAGGACCTGAGCTTGTGTTTTTAATTTAATGATGTAATTTCATATTCCACAGCTATTTTTTTTCCACATTCACCAAGCCATACTGCAAAAACCACAGTAGGAAAGCAATGTTGTTCTCTAATGATTCCAGTCAAATTCAGTTAAATAGATAATGATCCACAATATTTGTCTGTTTCAACAGGAACATGCATTATGTATCATAATTGTGTTGTTTAAAAAATATTAAATTAAAAGTACTTGTGAACATTTTTCTGATCAGTTGTGTATTGTGCAAGTAAAAGGGAATTTAAAGTTTAAAAATTTGGTCAGAATGTGTGGTGAAATTGTTACCGCTTCAGTATTAACAATATTCATTTGTTCATACAGCATATCTTAAATATTTGAAAGAAAATGCGTGCTTGGGAAGCTGAAATATCAAGGTACAGTGTTACTTGACACGCTGTTGCTTGGCAATTGCAAAGCAGTCAATCCAGGAGCACCACTCCTTTTCCTTGGCACTGATTGACTTTACCCCCAAGAGCGGGGATAAGGAAGACTATATGTTAGCTTCTGTGGTAGTACTAAGACAGTTTCCAATATGTGTATTATTGCATACTGAAGTACATTTGGTGTTTGAGCCATTAAAATAGATAAGATAAAGATAAATAGATAAGATAAAATAGATAAGTGTTTTTAGAGGGGGTTTCTTATATTTGTAGATTTTAGCTATTTGTGGGTGGGTTTGGTCCTTAATCCCTGTGAATATCAGAGGTCCACTGTAGTTTCCATGCTTTCGTATTTCTACCAGACACCGAAAATGGTGAAACACTAATAATTTAAAAGTAGTTAGGGCTTCTTCTTCTTTAACCAATGTCTTTACTAAATGCATCTGACAATACTGCAGAGCAACTGAAGAACTGTTGCAAGGCACTGGAATAGAGGACTAAAATGCAAGACCCAGCCCATCTACCCATCCATCCGTTATCCATCACGCTTATCCTTGCAGGGTTGTGAGGGGGGCTTGTGCCTATCTCCAGCTGTCATCAGGCGAGAGGCGGGGTACACCCTGGACAGGTCGCCAGTCCATCACATAAGACCCAGCCCAGTAGCTGGTAATGTAAATCAGTAATGTAGTCCAAGGTCAGTACAAAAAAAAAAACAGATCCTAGCCAAAGTGTCCAAAACAGAGATAAATCAAAGTCCAAAATACAAGGCGGGTCAAATTCACTGGAAGACAAAGTTTGGATAAAGGCTGGAACACTTGATACAAGGGATGAGGATGATCTAGCACAGGGAAGCTGCACAGGGTTAGGTATAAAGAAACAAGAAAATGAAAGGAGACAATAAGACACAGGTGGATAACATTAGGGAATGACAGAGGCTGAATACAGGTGGGAATCTCAGGAAGAGAAGTTGTCTGAAATGAGACACAACATTACTGCACAAAATAAAGAAGGAAGTTCAAAAAGAAAACATAACCAGACACTTAACTGTAAAATACTTCAGTCGCTTTGGTGCAATTCTGAAATCATTTTCGACATTTGTAAAACACCAAGTGCATTTCTCAAAACAATTTGTACAAACAGCACAACATCATGAATTACCTGCAAAATCCAATCTCTTTCTCAAAATCCTTTGTTCATCTCTCAACATTAAATATCTGTCAATGAACATGTCAGTGCCTCAGAACGACAAGTCCTTGTTTCTGTGTGTAGGAATAAGACAGTCATATTGATTAGTCATGCTGTCAATACAGCAGCATACTCTGAAGGGATGCCATATTGTAAACTATGGCTAAAGTTTTGATGACAAGTATTGTAACGTGTAATTGTAGAAGATCAATGGCAAGAGACTGGACAAGATTCACATTTATGCTTTTACTGTAAATTGACAGAAGATATCTTTGTGATACAGAAAGGAAAATACAGCACCGGAGAGCACAAAGAAAAAAAAAGGTAGAAATGGAAACATAAAACAATCTCCTTAAGGAAAACCGTACATGCAGTTCTGTAAGAATTACAGCCCAGTCTTCCTACATCTCCTCATGTTCATGTCTGTTGGGCCACAATCTCTCATCCACATCACAACAAATGTCCTTTCTGGCAATGCAGCGTGGAAAGAATTTTTTAGGAATGAGAAGTAAGGTGAGGGGAACTCCATCAGCATCCTGTTGAGGGTTGCAAACCATTGCCTCATGATGTTGAAGTGATGGAAACTGGAATATGTCCTCAGCCTCTTCCTCTGTTTTGCCTCCTAACTCCTCTGCCACAGCCTCACTCCTCTTCCTCCTCATCTCTTGGGCTGTTAACCCCATCCAAATTCTTGTTATTCCATTGTCAGAAATGTAATATTGTGTTGTGTTCCACCTATGTACACTATATTCTTGCCAGTTGATAGTTCATGGCACCTTTAAGCTATTTCAGAAAACTGGTTGATCATCGATTGATCCAATGCTTCACACATTTACCTACGCTGGAGAAACTCAGGATTCACCTGGGAGCAATTTATCAACTTAGGAAAGATTTAGAAAAAAACGTCAAATGGAAATGTATAGAAATATGCTTGACCTGTTATGACAACCTGTTCAAGAATTTTGCATGTAAAGACTTACATGATGAACTTATGCTTTAATGTGGAGGTTCAGACTATTCAACAGAGACCCATATAATTCATTTTGATAAACATGACAAAAGCAATTGCAAATGTAGGAAAAAGCAGAGAATTGCACATAATCACTTGCATGATGTACAAAAGCATTTGCGACTTGCTCAAAGGAATCAGAAACTGCTTAAGATTGAACAAGAAGTTTTGAGAATTTCAATTGTTCTGAGAAATGCACCAAAGCGACTGAGAAAAATGTTAAGCAGAAGCAGAGCTGGACATGACAAGAACTACCACTGTTCTTACTTCAAAATAAAAGTCTCAAATACTGACCTTCATATCTGAGGCCAATAATAGTGATATCCTTTTTGTTTAGCACAAAATTCATGGTTCTCTACGGCATAATGGTGGTTGTGGTGGCTGTCCTTCCATGTGAATCACACACTGCAAACCAAACCACTACATTGTTGTTGGAGCTGTTTTCAATGCTTTTCTTTTGTAACCAATAGATGCTATGACTGAACACACTTATCTTATTCTGTTTTACAGTAGGTGTTTTCAATGGGAAGGTCATTATGCAGATTATAAAAACAGGCCAGGTGGATTTTTTTTATGGAGACAAAGCAGTAAAATATGATGGGATGACAACACATTAAATACACTGCATCAACATGCAAACTTTAATTAGAGAAAAGTTTTTAGTTTTTCTCCAAGTCACACTCTGTGAGTGGTTTAACAGGAGAGGTTATAAACAATATTTCATACATAAACTAAATGTGAAATTGTATAAAGACAGGGAAAGTAGATAGAGGATTAATATCTCACATCTTCATAACAGCTCAATCAAAAGCTTCATATAAAACCTTTGAATTAAACATTGAGACTAAATGAAACGCTGCTGATGCTGCTGCTTTGCGGCGAGAGGGAAACACTGTCTGAAAGAAAAGGAAATCATATTAAATGAAAATGAAATATCTGATTCCACCAACATAATCAGGTTCAGTTTTCAGGAGAGTTTTAAAAAATGGACCCAGAATATGCTACGTATGGATTAAACGTCATTTGGCGCTTTAGAACAGTATTAGCCACAGGGGTGAATGGGAAGAATTTATGAGCCACCTCAATCAATACTGCATTTGAAGCTAAACTTATTACTTGCAAATTTTATTTCCTTCTTTCTGATAAAGCAGATAAGCTGTAATAAAAAATGAAATAAAAGAAAACCATGTCATCCAAAATAGTCAGAGAAATCAGCAGAAGATGAAAGGTTGAAGGTTAAAAAAACACCAAGCTAGGCAGAGATGAACTTTAGATCTCAAAATAAAGACCTTCATGAATCCTACAGAAAATCTATGGGTATGAGAGAGGAGCCAATGCTGGATTTTAGTACTGAACTAAAAGTTTATGTTTTTCTTGCTTTTTAAACATCTAACCAGGGGTACCAATAACTGTGCCCATTACTGTAAGCAAATAAACCCCCTTCTTCTTTCAGTTAGATGCCAGTAACAAAAAGATACTACCACGCCTACAAAGTTAAAAAAAAAAACTACAATTCCCTCTCATTTGAAGTTCAAGAAAAAGACAAAGGCCTCCCTCTAGTGCTGATCTCTTGTATTACACAGATACAAGCAGCATTTCGACTACAGTATGCAGGTCAATCTAAACAGAAATTAAGGAATGAAAATAAAAACCAATGCATTTTATGCCATACCACTAAAAAGTATCCTTATATTTGCTTAATATTAAATCTGTGTCATGCTGTTGTTGCTATTCTTTAGGCCCCTTCTGCAAGCCCACCTGATACTCCCAGTAAAAGCTGTGTGGTTTATGGTCATGAATGTGAACATTCAGGTCAGAGTTACTGTTTCACTATAGAACACAAGATGGTACCTGGTCCATCGGACAGACATTTTTAAAACATATACAAATAAAGAAGAAGTATTCACATGCCTTAACTTTATTTACATTTTGTGATGTTACAACGGCTAACATCAATGTGTTTTGTTAACATTTTCTAAAATCACCTTTCACTGCAGTTAGTGTCGGGTCTCAGGGGTTTCTGCCAGCTTTGCACAATTACAGTAAATTCACTGGCCATTCTTTGCAAAATAGCTCAAGTTCAGTCAGCTTGGACTCAAATATCAGATTTCATGTCTTGCCACAGATTCTCTATTGGATTTATGTCTAAGCCATTCTAATAGGTGAATATGCATTGATCTAAAGCATTCCTTTGTAGCTCTGGTTAAGGTTGTTGTCCTGCTGGTAGGAGAACCTCAGCCTCTGTCTCAAGTCTTTTGCAGCCTCTTACAAGTTTGCTAGCTGCACTGTCCCTGCTGAAAAGAAGCTGTCTTCTTGCTACTCTTCCATAAAGGTCATATTGATGACCTATTATTAAACATGTGGCGACATGTTTAATAATGATCCTGTCTGATTCTTCCACCCAAGCTGTGCATCATTTTCAGTTAACTCAGTTCAACTGCAAACCAGTTCCTTTGAAATATACAGCTCACTGAAAAGGATTATAGTCATCCACACAAACCCCTTTACAGTAACTTCTAGTATCTTGAGGTATACTGTAACATCCTGCAGTAATACTGCCATGAATAAGTTGGATAGTGTCTGTTTTTAGTAAAGATAACTAAATTATCTGATATCATTTGCTTTTTTTTTATTTTAGCCCCTGCAAAATGTAGTCTATGATCTTAAGATACTGTAGCTGTTAAAATTTGACCTACATATGAGATAACTGAGGATGGCGAAGGAGTGAAAGATATTGATAAAGGGCCACAATGATGGAAAAAAGTAGGCATACACAAACGTTGCAACTCAAAGAAGTATTCCCTTTTTTTAAACCATGGGAAAAAAAATCTTATGCATTAAAGACTCTCTGGTTGGTGAGTTGTAGAAAGTGTATGGGGGTGGTTGTTGTCATCTCTGGGTAGAGTAGCCAAATATTGTACTCAGGTAACTCATTACATTAGTATATTTTTACTCAAGCAGAGGTAAAAGGTAGTCATCAAAAAAGCTACTTGTATAAGAGTAAAAAAAAATTGTTACTGTTAGATCATAACAATTTGAAAAAAATAAAATTCAGGAAGAACACAAATTTTACAACTTTAACGTATGATGTAATAAAACCACCCCCAGAAGTACTTGTTTTTCTGTTTTGTTGTTTTTTAAGTTACTCAAGTAAATAAAACTGAGTAAATGTAACTACTTATCCACAGTGCGGATAACTTAATACTATTATTATTATTATTATTATACTGCAAACTTATTAACAGTATAGATATGTGCCATGTGTTTGATTTTTGGATTTGTTTATTTTTTATGAACCATTCTTCAGCGTTATTTCTCTGTTTTTATAAAAGATTCTAATAATGATCTTCATGGAATTTGAACTGGAAACCACGTTTCGTCTGTGAGACGGTCCTGGAGCCACCGGCCCACACCCCTCTGTCTCCTGTCAGCGGGACGCCTCGCCTCCCCGCCCAGTTTAGAAGTTACTCCTCCTACCCAGCACCACTGTGTTGATGCCATCTATCCTCTTTTCCGTTTGATAAAACAAATTTAGAACTTTTTTCCGCCGAAAGCTGCATCTAACATGGCTTACACAACAGCAGGTGGAACCAAGAAGAAGGTCTGCTACTACTACGACGGTATGTGACGAGTCAGTGTTACTACTAATCTGGCAGGCTAACGCTAGCCATGAAGCTAATAGTTGCTGCAGGTGATTGTAGCGGTAGCTAGCTAGCAGCACGCAGATAGCCTGATTAACGATGGCTCAATGGCGTCCACGGATAGTCGCCCAGCTTGCTACATTTCAACTAATTTAAAGTTTAATGACGAATATAACCACCAAAATATCTCGAACATGCCAGAGTAGAATGCTAGATAATAAATACATGCACAGTTGTAATTTAACTAATTATTTAAAAAAAAAAAAAAGTTTGCTTAGACGTAGGTGGCCAGTTGAATCCTAAAATCATCCTAATTCAGTGATATGAACTGTGTTTGCCTCGGGGATTTTATCTCCAGACTGTTTGTTCCCGTTGCTATTTTCAAATGAATGCAATAAAATGACGAGGATCACTCTACACTGATACTTTAGGGAAGTTGGCGAAGAAATTGTAAATGTACAACTACCACACATATATATACACGCTGCACTCAGGTGTGATTGCTATGTTGTCTGTCTCTCTATTTTTGGTAAATGTTCTTGTGTCTTCCATAACTGGATTTGTTCTATACGGAGCGGATTATGTGAACAAGTGCATTTCAATTTATAAAAAAATTCTCATACCTTTTGAAAACTTTAATAGCCAACCAAAATCCAGAAGCAACTGACGTCCAAAGAGTTTGAAAATCAGACATTTAGTAAATGTCCCAACAAGCAGTGCACCAAAAGATCAACCATATGCCTTCATTTCATTTGCCACAGAGTTGAATATTATAGCAAACATCCTGTCCTCTCTGTACAGATGGTATGAGGGATGTTACTGAGCTGTTTTTCTGTTATTGCCAGGCTAAAACACATCCTTTACTCAAAGTATCCACACCACCTTTAACTTTCTCACATTTTACATTTCAGCTACAAACTTCCATATACATTCTTAGGATTTTTTGTGATTGACCAACACAAAGTCGTTTATAACTGAAATGGGAGAAAAATTGTGTTCTTTATGATATGTTTTACAAACCAAAACTTGAATAGTGTAGGATGCATACATATTCAGCCCCCTGATGAAAAACCACCATTCAACTCAGTTACACCTAGCAGTCTGTTGGCATTTTTCTGCTCTAGGGGTGCATTGATGGATCAGCTCCGATTTCCTTAATGTTGGGTGATTGGCAAATGGCTGATACTTACTTGTCAACCTGATTTTGTCTACCTCTGCAATGGTCTGAAAATCAGCCACTGTTCCCTTTTGCTTTGCTGTAAGAGAGTGCTGACTGACAGACCCGCCCACCAGGTCACATCTGCAAGTTTTGTTTGTTCTTAAAATGTGAAAAATGAAAGACTAAAGAAACTGATTTTCTTTTTGTTTATTTAATTTAGTAGTTTGGAGAGCAATGTTCTAAACCAGGGGCATCCAAAGTCGGTCCTCAAGGGTCAGCATGCGTGTTTTAGTTCTCTTCCTGGTTCAACATACCTGGATCAAATGGTGGCTCATTAGCAGGGCTCTGCAGAACCTTGACCTGCTGAGGAGGTAGTTACTACCACCAGGGAGAGAACTTAAACATGCAGGATGCTGACATGGAGTTTGACAAACATGGAGGTTGCCGGCTCTCGAGGACTGACTATGGACACCCTTGCTCTAAACTTTTTGTTTATATTTGAAAGGACTACCTCATGTGCAGCTAAGACAAGTTTGTATTAGTGCTTGGTGGTATACCGGTTCATCCGGTATACCGGTTGTAATTTCCCCTCTGGTTTGAATTTTTCATATACCGCCTCACCGCAGCTTAGCTGAGAAAATGGCTTTAACGCTTCAACATGCAGCAATTTATATAATATTGTTTGCTGCTAGAAGTGCTGGAGAGCGCTGTGTGGGATGGCACCACCATATGACATACAAGGTAGAGCTCAGCCAGGTAGCATACTATCTGTTAGCTAAATGCCAGTCGTAAGTTGGAATAAAGAACAGAAAACAGATGGCGGATAAAGAAAGTGAGACTGGAGATATAAAAGAAGAACTTCTGCCAAAGAGAGGAGCTGTGCCTGTAGTTTGGAAGTTTTTTTTGGTTTTAAAAAATCTGACGTAGACCGAAAGTCTGTATATTGCAAAGTTTTTTTTGTGCTGCTGTTGATGCCGGTAGTGGTAACACTAGCAGCTTGCTCCATCACCTCAGCAGAAAATGTGTCGGAATACCAAGAATGTATGCTAGTACAGCTGTCGACTTCGACACCGTCAGCCAGTAGTGCCAGTGAAACAGTTAAGCCAAAGGGTCAGACATCGCTTGAACAGGTGTTTTCTCAAGGGACAGCATAAGACCGGAAAAGCAAGCGGTGGAGAGACATTATGAATGCAGTAACAATATACCTATGCAAGGATATGGTCCCGCTACAGACAGTCAAGAGAGACGGGTTCAGAGCAATGATTAAAACGCTGGATTGGAGGTATGTCTTACCAAGGCAAACTGTTATCCCAACATTATACCAACAGCAGCGAAGTAAACTGGAAATGGACATGCGAACAGTCAGCCACTTTTCAACAACAACAGACATGTTGTCAAGTTGCACAGTGGAGCCCTACCTCAGCATAACTGGACTTCATCAGTGATGACTGGGAATTGGACAACCACTGTTTGCAAACGTTGTATTTTCTGGACGGCGACACTGGAGAACTAATTGCCCAAGGCTTGAGAGAATTCCTGGGGTCTGGGAAAGGAAAGGCAGGTGGCCATAACAACTGACAATGGGACAAACATTGTGAAGGTAGTCCAGCTGAATGACTGGAGAAAACTCCAGTGCTTTCGACACAGGCTTCACCTTGCAACAGGTAAATGTTAATAGTTGTATTAATAATTTTTAAGTAATCATATTATTAATAGCCTAAAAGTAATAAATTTAAATACATTTACATGTTTTTATTTTACATTTAAATTAGCAGGCTATAATATTTGTATAGCAACAGTGTAACAGTACTAAACATTATATTTGTTGCTTTTACAGACGTGTAAAAGATGCCTGCATAGAACGTGCAGTCAGTGTATGCAAAAAAAGCGTTGTTGCTTTCTCATATTCCTGGAAAAGGAGGAGGGACCTGGCCATAGCTCAGGCTGAACTGGATCTACCAAAGCACCAGCTCTCAACAGAAACCCCTACCAGGTGGGGATCATGACAAAAGATGAGCCGAAGACTGTGCAAGAAAGAGCCATTAGTCAGGTGCTGAAAGTTGACAAAAAACAAGGTACTTGGTGCCCACCTAGTAGGACATGGATGTGTTGGAAGCAGTAAACGATGTGTTGAACCCACTTCAGGAGTTCACAGATGCTTTATCTGGTGGACAGTACATTAGTGTCTGATAGCTCAAACCAGTTTTCCATCTCTTCAGTGAAACCATTTTTGCTGAGAGAGAAAATGACGCTCAACTGACCAAGAACATGAAGACAACCATTCTAAACTACTTGAATGAAAAGTACTCGGATGACCTACAAGATATGGCTTCCCCTTTGGATCCCCGCTTCTAAACTACCTACATCAAGAAAGAAAAGATCAAATCACTGGTGCCTGAGCGACAGAGACACAACTGGCACCTTATCAGCTTCTCTAAGTGCCCTCGCACCAGCACCTGAACCTGAGGTGAAGAGAAAAAAGACTCTGGCCAGCGTTTTCAAAAAGCAGTGCAGCAGCACCGCTGGGAGCACAGCTCTCCCAGATGAGGAGACTATTATAGTGGAATTGAGAAGCTACCTGCAGACTGTGGAGGTTGACAGCAACACCAACCCTTTGGAGTAGTATAAATGCCACCAAGTAAATTTCCCTCATGTGGCCATTTATTCCGGCCACCAGTCCTTCATCTGAGAGAGCTTTCAGCATTGGTGGGGACATTGTCACATGCCACAGGTCCGCACTGAAACCAGATGTTGTGAACAGGCTGGTTTTTCTGGCATTTGTAAGGTTTTGATGAGCTTCAGTTGCTCAAGCCTATGTTTTTAGGGGTGATTTGTGGTGCTAATGTTCATAATGTTTCTTGTGTATTTACCAAGATGTTCACATCAAAGGATGTTCTTACTGTTAGTTTTATTGTGGATTGTTTATTTTTCTAATGTAAAAAACATAAGCAGTATAGCACTTTTGGATACTTTTATACTGTATGTTGGAGGTTAATATTAACGTACATCCAAATTTGGAATGCTTATTTGCTATATGTTTTATGTGTGACGTTTTATGTGTTTTATGTGTGACCTTGGCTTCAAGTATGTTATATTAAGCTTGTGCAAAACTTACAACACTTGAATACTTAAACACTGAGTGTTTTAGGTCAACTAAGGTGTTTATAGAACCATCTTAAAATATTTTGTTTTGAAAAGAAAGCTGTTAAAATTTGCATCTTTTATTTTTACTATGTTGCATTTTGCACAATAAAAACAGTCTACATTCTGCATCTCTTTCTGCTATTTCATACTGACTCATTAATATGTTGTGAGATTTTTTTGGGACAAAGTAATTGATACTTTGATTACAGCCTTGATTTAAAGCCTTGTACTCCTGTACTCCTGACAGTAAAATAAACCACAAACATGTATAGAAGCTGTCATGGGAAAAAAAAATTTAAAGTTCAGTTAAAAGAAAAAAAAAGAAAAAAAAAAAAAGAAAAGAAATTCCAGTGAAATCGCAGAATTTAAAAAAAAAAAAAAAAAAACATGATACAAATTTTTTTGTCATACCGCCCAGCACTAGTTTGTATTTCACGGGTGATGTTTCAATAAAATAAGGTTGGAACATTGAAGGTGTATTGTGACTTTCTAACACCTGACTGTGTCAATTATTAAAGAAATCAGTATCAGCTAAAATCGGAATCGGCAGGTCAGATTTTTTTAAGGTAATTGGCCAGTAAACTGCAATCAGTTCAGCCCTAATCTGCGCCAGCTTTGGATATTTGGATACTGGACAATTTGCCCATTGTCCAAGTAGTACTTCAAACTTAACGGTTTTGTTCTGCAATGTTTTAACACCAGTTAAAAGTGATCTATACCACTCCAATTTAACTCTGGCTGCATGTTTAGAAGGGATACACCAATATGAAGATATGTGCTGATATAGATATCCTATAGTAACGTTGTTATAGCTGTGAACGGATATTTGATGGTATCATCTGTTTCAATACCCTTTGGACACTGGAAAAAAAGACCACTTTAATTCTGCTGCATCACTATTAGAATAGAATAAAAATATCGGTTATTGTCCCACGATGGGGAAATTTCTGTGCAACTATCTGACAACCAGACCACAGTTCGAGAGACTGAAGGACTGTGTGTCTACCCAGGTGGTCAGCAGCACAGGAGCACCACAGGGGATTGTACTCTCATCATTCCTTTTCACTCTGTACGCTTCAGACTTCCAGCACAAGTCAGACTCCTGTCATCTGCTGAAATACTCAGATGACTGCAGTGGTTGGGTGTATCAGAGATGGATAAGAAGCTGAGTACAGAGAGCTGGTGGACCACTTTGTGGCATGGTGTGGAAACAACCATCTTATCTTGAATGTGAACAAAACAAAGGAGATGATTGTAGATTTCAGGAGAAACAGGGTCAGATCAAACCCTATTTCCATCATGGGAGAAGAAGTGGAGGTGGTTGAGGAATATAAATACCTCTGTGTTCATCTAGACATCCAGACTGGACTGGAGACTCAACAGTGAAGCGTCTACAAGAAAGGACAGAGCAGACTGTACTTCTTGAGGAAGCTCAGATCGTTCAAGGTTTGCAGCAAGATGGTGAATGTCTTCTGTAAGTCTGTTGAGAGTGTTCTCTCCTCTGCCATCATCTGTTGGGGTAGCAGCATCAGAGCCAGGGACCTAAAAAGGCTCAATAACCTGATAGAGAAGACTGGTCCTGTTCTGGGGACGACTGTGGAATCTCTGGAGATGATGATGCAAACAAGGATTTTGCATAAAATTATGGACAACCCTGAGCAACCTATTCATTGGAAAACAGTCTCATCAGTCAGAGGCTTCTTCAGATTGGTTGTAAAAACAACCACAACAGGAGAGCTTTCCTGCCCACAGCCATCACCATCTATAATAACTCCTTAATTAAATGAGTTACATCAACATTTAATTCTCCTTTGGGATCAGTGGAGTATTTTTTAATTTGAATTGAAATGATCACGAAATTTAATTGTAATGATTAGAATAGGGTTTTTTATTTTAACCCAAAAAGTCCAATTATCCAGTTATACCCTCTGTGTATTTAAGTGCTCTGAACCCTGGCCACCATGTCTTGTCTGGGCAAACTCCCAGGGATCATGGCAGGTAAGAAACCAGAAAAAGCAACAAGAATTTGTCCTGATCATAAACCAAAGATGAGAAGTGAGTTGAGTATACTAAATGTGTGCACTTCCAATTAAAACAAATGGATTTAAACCAGTCAATAAACTTTTATTCCAAACTAAAGTGTCATTTTGTTTGGATGAATGACTTAATGAAGGTGCATGCTGTGGCCATGGCTTTGGCCATCACATTGACCCACATATGAGCTGGCCAAAGTAAAGGAAGTCAAAAAGTAACATGCTGATTTGAAATCATTTTGGATCAAATCATTATATAAAGCATTTTTATTCAACTAGTTCTTGGTTCCAGCTGATTCACATTTCTGCCTATTTGAATAGTTTTCTCAAAAATGACATTACCATTATTTGAAGAATATCACTTTTGATAACCTGAACTGAACCAAGAAAATTACTAAGTCAGAAACTGAACATTGAACTAATCCCTGTTTCTTTTCCAGGTGATATAGGAAATTATTACTACGGACAAGGCCATCCCATGAAGCCACATCGCATCCGGATGACTCACAACCTTCTTCTGAACTATGGGCTGTACAGAAAGATGGAGGTCTATGTAGGTTGTCTGTGTATGACTCAACAGTTTTCTTCTTCATTTCTTAATTGAAACATTCTGATGAATCCCTGAGAGAAAAATCAGCTGAAAGGAAGGATGGATGTTCCGGTGTAAGTAAGGTCCATCATCCAGACAGGTCTGTCTGAGTTCTCATTGGGTCTGTCTGTGTTTGGCCCTCAGCGACCACACAAAGCCACTGCAGACGAGATGACAAAGTACCACAGTGACGACTACATCAAGTTCCTCCGATCCATCCGGCCGGACAACATGTCTGAGTTCAGCAAGCAGATGCAGCGATGTGAGAGCTCATTGCCTCTTTTGGACACTGTTAGTTTGCAGGCGAAAGTTTGGGAACATCTCCATGTTTTGCATATAGTTGACAAGTGTTCTGTTGTTGCTTCCTTTCAGTCAACGTTGGGGAGGACTGCCCTGTGTTTGATGGCTTGTTTGAGTTCTGCCAGCTATCTGCAGGGGGCTCTGCTGGTAAGTCAATATTCTAATAGGCTGTATGCATAGAGAAGTTATGGATTTGTTCATCAAAATGCATTCATTTATTCAATGGAAGGATAAAGTTCAAATCATGTTTTAGAACTCATAGAGATGAACTCTGCTGGTCATCTGAACTCTGTAGTTCTGAGCGATATATTTCTAATTCTCAGATAGAAGCTCGGAGATGTTACATCCATCCATCCATTTTTTTCCGCTTATCCAATGGAGAGACAATGTGTTGGATGGGAATTCATTCCGAGTTGTCGTCCAGGTGGAACTGAAACGTCAGTAGTTTGATCACCAGTTTACCCAGTTGTCTTGAGCCCCTTCTTCGCGGGCGTGGTTTTAACTGATTCTTCCCCAGTCAGCACTGTCCAGATTCGTCTCCATTTACAGATCTGGCGTGGTTGTCCTCCACTTTTGGAACCACCTCAGGGGTGGTGCAAGCTGGACCTAGTCAGGTATTGCTCACCAGCAATTTAATTGGCAGCAAGACTGTGTTCATTGATTGGCCCATGGATTTACGTCAACGACAACATGTCAACCACCATTTGCAATCTGCGATGAGACTGTAGTAATTGGCAAGATGGCGTGCTACAAATCGATAATTCCATGGTCAAACCTTGAGGTGCAAACCTTTTCATTAATTGTAGTGAAAGATACAGCATCAGCTGGATGGGGCAACCCGCAACAAAAAAACATACTGAGAGATTTCAGACAAACTGGCCGCCCAAAGGTACACACGCAAAATCGTCATTGGAGCGTTGACCACATCTCCTGTGCGCTCTCGGCCAACCTCCGTTCCCATGTCCCCCTCCTCCCCACACACACATTCCTGACCATTTTCATGCCCACATAGTGAGGAACACACTGCCAATGGAGACGCACCTAACTTGGCTAGAATTGAACCAGAGATTAACCAGCTAGAGTGAGTCAGGACAATGGAGAACACAATTGTGACGCCAAGGAGGATATAAAATGAAGGGTGTAAATGCTCGTCGCTTCACTGTTTACTGTTCTGTTTCTATTCCTCCTGCATATTGTTGAGGAATCTTTTAAAGATGTTCTGCTCAGCAGTAACAACCAGACTTCAAATAGTTCTCAGATTTGACCCTTACCCCACCTGATAAGGTCTTTCTATGTAGAAGAACTACCACAGATTACGCCCTAAAAATGGATCAGTATGAGACATTTGTGCCTCAGACATTTCTCCTTCTGTTCTGCGTAGCTGGTTCAGTGAAGTTGAACCGGCAGCAGACGGACATTGCAGTGAACTGGGCAGGAGGACTCCACCATGCTAAGAAGTCTGAAGCTTCAGGCTTCTGCTATGTGAATGACATCGTGTTGGCCATCTTGGAGCTGCTCAAGTAAGAGTATCAGCCAGTGTTATTACAAAGTAAACACACCTTTATTGCTTGTGCTTATTTCAGCTCTGTTTATGTCCTGTTTTTTCCCCAGGTACCACCAGAGGGTGCTCTATATTGATATAGACATCCATCATGGAGATGGCGTAGAGGAGGCGTTCTACACCACAGACAGAGTCATGACTGTGTCCTTTCATAAATACGGGGAGTACTTCCCTGGAACAGGAGACCTCAGGGTGAGGAGAGGATGAAAAAAGTCCCAGTCTTAGAATAAAAGCAGAAAACCATTGGCTCCAGCTGGGAGTTAAAGGTCAAATGAAGGAAAAAAACCTAAAAAAAAAAAAATCAAAATTCTGATTAAAATTATTCTTAACTGTAATGAAAAATATTAAAAACCATGACTTTCCACCTGCTAAACAGAGCTGAAAATCAGAATTCTTGTTGCTAAGGCAGACGGCTGTTGCCATGTGACGTCACTGTAGACTAACTATCCGGCTGCTACCATGTATTTCTCTGACACTTAATCAGATTTCGCTACGAAACCAAATATAAAAACTGTCCAGCTGTACCAGTTTGAACCTGTCATAAATACTGGAGAATCTGTTGCGCAGACAGAAGAAGAAAATGACAGGAATGCTGAGAGGAGAGGAAATGCAACATGCTAGGTAGATTATCTGCATTTAGAATGCAACATCTTCATGATTTTCCTTAAAAATTACTGTTACTTGGGCGTGTCTTTTATACAGCGGTTCAGTGGCGTCTCTGCGAGCTGTAAATCTCTGTCATGTTGGTGGTCAAGCAGTTGGGAGAATGAAGCAGCAGGTGGCAGTGAGCTCACGTCGAGCTGCATCGGGCCTGTTTAGTAATGTTGGCTGGTTGAAAGGAGTTGTGTGCAGACAAGAGGCGGCTGCCTGGTTAATGGCTGACCTATTTAATGTTCGGTGTAGACCACATTAAAACGGATCGCTGTATTGTTGTGTGGGTCTGTGAAACTGAACAGCTCAACACACAGGAGGCGACGTCTCTCCCTCGCCATTCATTTCCTGTAGAACTAGCGCCATGAGGCGACAACCGTTTGCCTTCCTCCAGCCAAGCGACCAGAGACATTCATAAACGTAAAGTTTAGAGATCATACACGTAGACACGCACATGCGGGCTTGGAACGCGTCACAATAAGATTGAAAAATGCTTAACTTTTGTCGCTGTCGCCGCGCCTTGTGTGTTGGGTTTCACCCCGGCTGGTGATGACCTCCGTCTGTCCTCCCCGGGGATGGCACCGTGTGAGCGATTGCACGCTGAAGCTTTAGAACAGCTTTAGTTGTTGTCTGGTAACTCACCAGTTTGTTGCGTTCATCCTTTTGGCTCGGGGTGTTGCTGAAAAGAGTCCTGCCGTCGCCGCTGCAGAAGGTCCCGCTATGGCTGCGGTGATTCTGCACAGCGAGGTATTGATGGTGCTGTCTTCCTTCAGCTGGAGCTTTTTAGGTGCAAAACTGTATTGTTGTGGTGCAAAACCTTTGGCTGCATAGACTGGAAGGCACCAAAAAGGCAGACTCTTCAGAATGGTCACCATCCACCCAAATCTTCAGCTGTCGTGGATCTTTTGGAAAACTGAAAAAGCTGGCAGCTGACCCCTCCACCATTTGTGCACCTAAAGCCACACATTATCTTATTTCAAATCCCCAAAATGAAGTCCAACTTTAAAAACAAAAGCTGCTTCCGTCCAGTTATCCAGATCAAGCAGAGGCTTGTGTTGTTCGCCTTCAGTGACGTCACTGATCGCTCCGCCTCCTTCAAGAGCTCTGAAGGGAAATTCCTATTCTGATTTTTATGCAGTTTGTAGGAAATGGCATATTTTAGCCCCATTTACAAAATTTTTTTGAAATTTTATGAATATTCATACTGCATATAACATATACTATCAAATCATACAGTCATTTAAAATTCAATTCAAATTCAAAAATACTTTATTGATCCCAAAGGGAAAATAAATGTTGATGTAACTCATTTAGTCAAGGGGTTATTATAGATGGTGATGGCTGTGGGCAGGAAAGATGTCCTGTAGCGGTCTGTTTTACAACCAATCTGAAGAAGCCTCTGACTGAAGAGACTCTGTTTTCCAATAACAGCCTCATAAAGAGGGTGATCAGGGTTGTCCATAATTTTCTTGATTTTATGCAAAGTCCTTCTTTGCATCATCATCTCCAGAGGCTCCACAGTCGTCCCCAGAACAGAACCAGCTTCTTTATCAGGTTGTTGAGCCGTTTTAGGTCCCTGGCTCTGATGCTGCTGCCCCAACAGATGATGGCAAAGGAGATGATGCTCTCAACAGACTTACAGAAGACATTCACCATCTTGCTGCAAACCTTGTAGCTTCCTCCAGAAGTCCAGTCTGCTCTGTCCTTTCTTGTAGACGCTTCACTGTTGAGTCTCCAGTCCAGTCTGTTGTCTAGATGAACACCGAGGGATTTATATTCCTCAACCACTTCAACTTCTTCTCCCATGATGTACATATGGTTTGATCTGATCCTGTTTCTCCTTAAATCTACAATCTTCTCCTTTGTTTTGTTCATAGTCAAAATGATTGTTTCCATGACACTCAACAACAGACTTATAGAAGACATGCAACATCTTGCTGCAAACCTGCAAAAAACTAAAGTAGTGTTCATTTGACCTTTAAGCTACTGTCTCTGATGATTAGAAGCTGATCAGGTGTGTGTTTGTGGTCTGCTTTAGGACATCGGAGCTGGAAAAGGCAAATATTACGCTGTCAACTTCCCACTGCGGGACGGCATTGATGATGAATCCTACGAGCAAATCTTCAAACCTGTAGGTAGAAACCTGGATTCTTTTTCTCAAGAAATCAGTTAAAATGTCATGATGATAGTCACTGTTTCTGACAGTCCATAGCTGTTCATTCCAAACATTTACATCGCACATGAACAAATGCCCTAAACTTCATTTCTCACAAATACACTAAGATGTTGCTGCTGCAGTTTAGGGTTCTGGATCTTGTCAGAAGCTGCAGATTTCTGTGAAGAATTCGTTTTTCATCACTTCTCCCTGTCCTGTTTGTGGCTGAACTAAGAACAGCTGCAACCAGTCAGAGCGCAGCTCTGCAAATATCCTCTTGTATTTTAGGATTTTTAGATTGATTTCTAACATTATTTTACTGTTGTTTTGCAGTCATTACAGTCACACTCAATAAATTAGAATACTGCTGAAGAATTCATTTATTTCAAAAGTCAAACACATTATGTAGATTAATTCCACCGACTGATGTTTTCAAGCCTTTATTTCTGTTAATTACGATGGTTTTCTACAGCAATGAAAACATGACATTTAAGATTAAAGTATTACATCATCAGAATATCAAATCAATAAAAAAAAATTTCATAAAAAATGTTGAGTTGTTAAATAGTATAGTATGTTTAACACCTGCTTTAAGGTTGTTATTTTAAAACTTGTCTTTCTATTAAGCTGCTGGTTTTTATGGAGGGACGACTTTCAGACAATTGCTTTTACTTCACGTCCCACAAACACTGACTCCTGTCTTCAGCAGAAGCTTAAAATTGCGTAAACTCTGAAAGGAATTTTGCACTGTGATCCTGCAGGTGATGGCCAAGGTGATGGAGATGTACCAGCCCAGCGCCGTGGTGCTCCAGTGTGGTGCAGACTCTCTCTCTGGAGACCGCCTTGGCTGCTTCAACCTCACCATCCGAGGTACACATACATATACCCCACAGTCCAAATGTGGAAAACGTCCAGGAAATGGTTGATGTTTGTCCCCGTGTCCACTCAGGTCACGCCAAGTGTGTGGAGTACATCAAGTCATTTAACCTCCCGCTGCTGATGCTTGGTGGAGGAGGATACACGATCCGTAACGTTGCTCGCTGCTGGACGTATGAGACAGCCGTGGCTCTGGATACAGACATCCCTGATGGTTCGTTACTGGTCACACACCAGTCACTGTGAAAAGAAGCTGAAGTGGTTCCGTTTTTTTCCTATCCATCCTGTAGCCATGCAGGAGCATCTCACTCATTTTTAAACAGCCACTATGGTGCCAAACACCTACTGTCAATTTTCAAAATTTCTTTTACTTTTATCCAACTAAGGTCATAATAGACCTCCTATTATGTTGTATGCACAGGGCCTGAAATTCACTGCGGGACTGTGGGCATTGAGCAATGTAAAATCAATTCCCGCATGCATCGGAGCCATGAACTAAAACAAAGAGCACTTCAGGCGCTCTCTCCTCCTCTCTTTAAAGTATGAGCTCCCTCCGCTGTCCCAGTAATTTCCTTGCTAGCAAACCGACAGTGTTTACTGTTAGGTAATGGACACACTGAGCGCTCCTTAAAACGTAAACTTATCAGTTGAAGGCGCGGAGTGGGGGGCGCGACCGATGAACAACAGTGCCGGAGGCAGTGCAAATACCAGTGATGTTGGTAAAGACCCAAACCCTCGTTTCCTACAACAGCTACCATCAGTGGCCTTAACGTTACCCAGCACCCAAAGGAAAGGGCCAGGCTCAGAATATATCCGTGGCTGGAACAGCAGTGGTGAAACCAGCAGCTCCTTCTGTAAAAACTAGTGATGCTCCGTGGCTCAGATGTTTCTCGTTCAGTGGTGAAAAGTGATACAGATTCAGTGAGAAATGATAAATTGCCTGCCTAGCACTTCATCAAGTCCAAGGACTCCAACACTACATTCAGTTATTCATCCATTCATGCACAGATTCACAGGGATGAGAAGGTTAAAGCTACTGAAGACAAACGCATGGAGGACTGATCCTGCCAAATTTGGCAATGAACAGAAACATCATTTTAAAAAAGGCTGGATAAAGTAATTGATGTGGTAAATATTACATCCAAAAATAAGAACTTTTCAAACTTATATGATATCCAGTGTGACATAAAGTAGTATTTATCATTTTCAACAGTATTAACACTATCATGATTATTTCATTTCCCTTTGTGTTTCCAATCTTGTTTTATTAGTTTACTTTTTTCAGTTATTCTTTTCTCGTTTTTCCATATTCTCTATTTATTTAGTTCAATGTTTTTATTTATTGTCACATTTCTTTTTTTTCATTTTCTCATATTCTGTATGTTTATATTTCCTGTCACTTTTTAAATCATAAATTTATTGCAGTGCAAATAGTTTAGGTGTCAGCTCAGCAAAGACAGAAGTCATGTGAGCAATTTAACTATTTTTGTTTCAACAAAGTTGTTACTGTTGAGGGAGATGCAGCTGAGAAGAATGAGAAGCGGGGGCGGGGGGAGAGTAGAGCCACAAATGCACCTAAGATGACCATTTGGGAAGAAGAACGGAACGGTAATCAATGTCTTCAATTCACTTCAAAAAGTGAGAACGTGACAAGAGCTATAGTTAATCTCACAACTAGTCCCATTTCTTCCTGAATAGTTGTCCTTGTTTACAAGTATGTTCTACCAACCTTTAAGCCCTGAGTTGTTAAGTGGAAGAGATGAAACAGAGGAAACCAAAGGGTTAAATAGACACGAGAGAGCAGCTAAAATGACAAGTAGGAAGGTAAAAAAAAGACATGCTTCCCCCCCATGTGAAGCATGTAAGGGAGGAAATCCCTGTTTGAAAAAGTGAATTTCAGGCTCTGTGTGCATCCGAACAGAACAGCCAATCAATGGAATCATGGAACTGGAGATGTTAAAACACAAAATATGGTCAAATATGTGGATTTGATCAACCAGATCTGGGGTTTTTCAACAATCTAAGGCTATGTTCACAAAGCATGCAAATGGGGCCCATATCCAACATTTTCATAGCAGTCTGAATAGCTCAATTCAAATCTTTTCACCCCAAAAAGAATCCGATTTGTACCACTTCTATATTTGCTACTAAATCAGATATGTGTCCAATAGTTCTACGTCATTGACATTAGACATGCATCATAATTCTGCACCAGTAGAGGCCAGACGTAAACAATGGCTGAACCAAGCAATGCCGACACCCTGACCCTTAGCTTCCTTTGTCTTATGATCCTCCATTGCTCAGCAACTTTAAAATCAATCCATAGACGGCAGCATCCATTACTTCGGTACACAGTTCGCTGCTGTGTGACGTCTACTTTCTTCTTCTGCGCATGCAGGTTGCTTTGGGGTTGTAAACCGTTCACACACAAGTCTGATTTCAGTCACGTTTAACTAGTAATATAAATGATCACGCAAAAAAATTGTATTTCAGCAAAAAATTGAGAAGAATTGAGCATCAGTTAACGTGGCTGAAGTGTCGTGGTTCCCTCGGCCACACGGTGAGAGAGCAGCAAAAGAGAGTCTGTCTGGATCACTGGAGCTGTGTGTGTGTGTGTGTGTGTGTGTGTGTGTGTGTGTGTGTGTGTGTGTGTGTGAGAGAGAGAGATGTGATTGGCTCAGCGGCCCCTCACACTGATACCTTTATGGATGGGACCTGATTGATCTGCATCATGTTAGTCATTAATAATTATAATATTCAAAGCAAAATGCTCACTTTATGAAGCAGGAGAACTTTTCTGTACATTCTGTTGGAACCGTAGAAAGAACATGTTATCAGTAATTAATAGGCCATATGAACAGAGACAGAGCGACCCAATGTTCCCTCTGTGTTTCCGTGAACTTTCCCCTCAGCAGAGTGATGACCTCTGGTGGTGTGTGTGCAGAGTCAGTCTGTTAGGAAGAAATGATAACGCTTTCCGTGTTTCAGGAGACGTGTTGTCAGAACATTCCAGAAAGCACGTCGAACCCCATAGGAATTGGGGAGACTGTCTAGAAAACCTGGGTGGGGGTGTGTGTGTATTGCTGCCTAATAAAAGAATCCTGAACAGCATCATTGGAGCATGAGAAAAGAAAATCATAAAGCATGCTCTTTACTGAGCTTTGCAAAAACATATCGAGATATTACCAAGAAAGGTGGGCTATTTCTCTTTTAAAATCTTGAAATGTTCTATGGTAACCATGCGATTTGCTGCTTTTTAATGTAAAGGAATAGTTTACCGTTGGATACATGAAACTCTGAAACAAAATGAATGAGAGCAAATCAAACAAGTGTTCGAGAGGTCAGGGTTCAGGAGCGTCACTGAAGGCAGACAGTGGCTGCCGTGTGTTGCGTCTGTCTCTGGGTACCATGCTTCATTTGATGGTCGTTGGATTTTACATTCAGTTTACTCATTTGATAGATATTATTGTGCTTTAAAAATACATTGACTTGTTGAAGTGTGAAAAGTAATTAGGTTGATCAAATTGGAGCTGACGTCCTTAATCAGGTAGCTGTGTTTAGTGCAGTACATCAGATCCTGGATGTGACACGATCACTGTCCACAAACCCTCACTAGCTAGGTTTCCATCCACTTGTTATGCAAATTTTGAGTGAACTTTTAAGATGTTGCAAAAAAAAGAAAATGCTAATTAGTTGTTTCCATCCATTTGGAGCGAATCAACCAGGCTACGCAAAGCGTCATTTCGTCAGATGTTGACGCCACGTATGGCTGGAATAAACTGGAAGTAGAGGACGCAAACTAGCTTGGAGCACACATCTCAGAAAAATGGAGAGTCCTCTCCACTGTGCTGGAGGTTCTGGACTTAGTTTCATGCCTCTGGTAAGGAACAGACCCAGCAGTGGATGGGAGCACTCCACCACTCCCAACCCAGCCTGGAGTCCCTCCCGCCAGCCGCTGCAGGCTGACAGTCCTCCTCTCTGTGCCGGAGGTTTGGACTGTAATTCGCACATCAGAACTTTTTTGGCAAACGTTTTAATCTCCCTTTTAGCTCTTTAACTCTTTTTCGGAAGAGCCAAAAACCACCTCAAGTGAGTCTTAAAAACTTTTTTTGCCAAATTGAAGAAGGTATTTTGAATTTTGCTGTTTCCATCAACTTTTTCTAATGTGATGCTTCAAAATGCAGAGAAAAAAAATCTGGTTGTCACATTCAGTGCTAGTTTTTCTTCTCATAGAACAAAGCAGTGGTCTGCTGTCCTTGCTGGGACAAATGGATTCATATCTGAGAAAAAGTTTGGCATATTTAGTTTATGTTGTGTTTTGTGTGCCTCATGGTCAAGTAAAGAGAACACATTCACCCTGAATACTAATTAGGTAACTGGGCTTTATTAAGGCAGAGCAGAGCAGTGACAGGGAAAATCACCCAAAGCTAACCAGCTTGTCTTAATCAGGCTCCTGATACGCCTCAATCTGAGACCTTTTTCATTCTAACAAGAAAGGGAAGTAATGCAGAGTTTTCCAGGTTTTCCAGCGAGCTGAAGAATATAAATTCTTCTACAGCAGCAGGAGGTGATTCACTGAATCATGTTGACGTGCATCTGTGCTTCTCTCCAAGTTTCTCTTCTTATTATTGCTAATGTTTCCACTTCCTTCTTCTGTTCCTGATGCAGAACTTCCATACAATGACTATTTTGAGTACTTTGGACCAGACTTCAAGCTGCACATCAGCCCCTCCAACATGACAAACCAGAACACAATGGAGTACATGGACAAGATCAAGTACGTGTGAATGCTTTATGCACCGGGAGTTTCAATTAGCTTTAAACTCTCTGCAGATCTGTATTTACAACATAATTTAGTTGATTATGCCAAATATCTGCAAAGCTGTTGAACATGTAACATTTGATCAAAGAGAATGCTTATAAGTGTTGGACTCTGACCTTTCAGGCAGCGGCTGTTTGAGAACCTGCGGATGCTACCTCACGCCCCAGGGGTCCAGATGCAGGCCATCCCAGAGGACGCTGTCCCAGAGGACACAGTGGACGAGGACACTGAAGACCCTGACAAGCGATTGTCCAGTAAGGCTGCCCTCTGCTTTTACAGAGTCAAATCGTCACAAGTTTAGATAAATCACCTTGATAAAAGCTAACAGCCAACATGGTGGCATCTAGGGGTGCACCGAGAAATCGGCCCTGATTTCCTTCATTTTGGAAGATCGGCTGATACATACATGACAAACCCATCTTATCCAGCTCCGCAAAGGTCTGAAAATCAGCCAGTGTCCACTTTCCCTCTGCTGACTGACAGACCTGCCCACCAGGTCATGTATGCATGTGCACAGTTAACAACAGTCACCCCACTGTTGCCAACTTAGTGACTTTGTCACAATATTTAGCCACTTTTCAAACAAACAAACAAAAAAAAATCTGTATCGGCCAAAATCAGAATTGGCACGTGAGGCTTTTTAAAGATCGGTGATCGGCCAGAAGACTGCAGTCAGTGCATCCCTAGTGGTATCCTAAATATCCTCCACAAAACCCAGAAACATTTTTGACCGACATTCAGGGCAAAATCTTTGAGAAGTGACTCAAACTTTCCAGTTCCAGTTTTTGTGGTTCACATTATTTTCTGATTATGGAGTTGAATTTTTTTTTTTTACCTTACTGCCAAGAGCTGTGTTGGCTTAAATCCATTGCAGAGGGCTAACTCTGAGTTCTGCCCGAGAACACTGCCAGCATGATGGAGCAGTCTGTCACATGGGGGTTTTAAAAGGGCTTGAAGATCAAAATGTTGAAATGTTAGAGCCTTGGCTTGGAGCTGAACCCCACTGAGAACCTGAGCTCATTCCTTAAAATGCAGATGGAGAAACGGAGAAAAACGAAACACCAAGAAGATGACAGTGGGGCACCGTCATTCACAATTTGGCCAAAAAGATGACGTTTAACACGTCAGAGGGATTTATTGAAGAATAATAAACTGTACGTTTTAGTTATCGCATGTTTGATGTATTTACTTCTACTATTCTGAAATGCTTTTTATACATGAGAAAAGCACAGAAACATTGAAGCCAAAGTCCATTCCATTAATATAACAGCGAGCTTTCGACAATGACTGTCCATGGATCTGATTAGAGCTGCACACTGCCTGGGAAAGATGACATGGAGATAGTAGTGTGAATATTGTGATTACATATTTGATAGTGATTAACCCACATCTTTCTCCAAACTCTTTATTGTCCATCAGTGTCCTTGCCGCTCTTCCTCAGCTGTCTGATTTTGGGCACTCAGACATCCAGTAGTTGGGAGCATGGAGGACAGTGAAAGTCCATCATAGTAACTAATCATTAATTTGGCCGAAATGTATTCTGGGTCTGTGTGGTTCTATTTTCTGCTGGTTCTGTTCTGTTATCAGAAGTTTGCAGGTGAAACTGGCTGTGATGTATACTTTGTGTGATTGCAGTTCGTGCTACAGATAAGAGGATAGCCTGTGACGAAGAGTTTTCTGACTCTGAGGATGAGGGGCAGGGGGGCAGGAGGAACACAGCTAATCACAAGAAGGGCGCCAAAAGGCCAAAAGTGGACGAGGACAAGAAGGAGAGCGAGGAGAAGAAAGCTGGTCAGTAACTGTATACATAGACTCAAGAGTGAAATAACGTTGGATGTAATGTAATAGATTTTTTTGTGGTCCCCCCCACACACACACACACACTTCAGATGTGAAAGAAGAGGAGAAGACAAAAGACAGCGGCTCAGAAAAAACTGAATCCAAAGGGTAAAAAAAGACCTTTTTTTTCAAAAAGGAAAAGCTTAAGTGAAAAATCAGAAAAATTCTAGAAGAGTCTGAGCCGTGTAAGTTTGAATAATTCTGCTCAGTAAATGTTGACATGTGCTTCGGGATGTCCTGCAGAACTGTGAAGACCGAGCAGACCAGCAGTGCCTGAAGTCTTCATCTTGATGACGTTTGACCCAACTGGTGCTGTCCATTTTCAAGGATCCATCTCACTGCTGGGATGTTGTCTGAAACGTTATATTTATTGTGAATCTCCAGTTTTTTAATATGTAAATCTCTTGTAGATCGCCTGTTTTGAAGGAAGCATGAGCCCAATTCTTTTAGGAGACCAGGGGTGAACCTGTAGGTGAACCTCTCCAGCTTTTGATTGAAATTTTCGTATTTTAAGCTTGTCAATAAAACCTTTTATACTGTTTGTGTGATGTTGAAATTTTTGTTGCAACTTTGTGTAATGAAAGCATTAAGCCACGTGAGGGCGCTCTCTCCTAAAAGAAAAAGTGGCATTCCAATCCAAGTAAAGACACTATTGTCCATTTTCTAGCTAGCATTGCTTTTAACAAAGAAAAAGTTTTTATGATGCCAAAAAACGGAATAATTAAATAATTAACGTGTTTTAATTGCTTAAATCAACTGCTGGATATGATAGTCATATAAAAGAATAAACTGGCTTCAAGTTGTAATCTAAAGACAGCCACAGTCGCTGGTGTGCTCTGACGGAAGGGTTGCCTTCAAGCAACTTCGGTCAACAGCTTTCTGACGCTGAGCCGGAAGCGCTGGCGGAAAAACTCCGTATGACATCAACTCCAAATGGCTTTTTCTTATGTCTTCTGTATGACAAATTACTCCTGGAAAACTCGAAGCTTGCATTGTAGTACAGGTGTAATTGTGAAGGGAAGTTTTTATTTCCGGGTGCTGTATGCCTAAACTAGATTTTACGTGAACACCCGTCATGGTTTGAAATGTAAAACAAAACTCGCCGTTTGTAATTTGAGTCGATTCCTCTTTTTAAATGTTTGCCTCTGTGAACTTCCAGGCCTTGATGTTGTGTCGTACCCCCAGGGATGCTGAGTAAAGCTCTTCTTTTTTAAAAGCGATTTGCAGCATGAACCAGCGGCCGCCAGGTGATAAATGGCGCTGGAGCAGGTGTTTCACCAAATCCCGTGGTAATTCGACATCGTGACCCCCAGGGGGCGGTACGGGTTACAAAAAAACTTCTCCTGAACTACAGATGGTCGCGTGTGCTGATTGCTGTTATGGAAAAATGTGACCGTTCTATAACTGAAACCAAAAGCATGTAAATTAGAATAAGATGCTCGTTTCTCCTTCAGCACATGAAAAAAGCTTAAGTTACCGAACGGGACGGGAATAAACGACCGGTGGTCTCACATCCCGACAGACGTTACACGAACATGTGACCCACTGAAGCGTAATGGGCAGCGTGTTAACATAAGTTCAGCCCCTCTTGTGAGCAGGAAAGCTGATGAACGTCAGTTTTATCCCGTCTTAAAGAATTATTTCCCAGTAAGTTAAACTGGCTCTGCTCGATCACTATCAGCGAAAGGACTTTTAGTTCATGAAAAAAAAAATCACTGAGCATAATATTGATGTTATGTTTCTAACAGAAACATGGTTGGATGAAAACAATGAGGCACCTGTACTAATCGAATCACCGCTTCTTAATCACAATTTTTTAAGTGAGAACTGAAAACGTTGGGGGGGGGGGTGTAAATATTTCCTAATTCACTAAACTGCAGAAAGGTTTCCCTGGGCAAATTTGACTGTTCTGAATAGTTGGGAATTGAGCTAAAAGTTTACCTTTTCAACTTTTTACCTTATACATGCAGTGTGTTCCAATAGTTTTCCACCCCTTAAACTTTTTCACATTTAGTCGGGTTACAACAACAAGCTTGGATGTGGTTTACTGGGATTTTATGTGACTAAAATAAGGTAGTGCATAACTGCGATGTGGAAGGAAAATGAAGCATGGTTTTTAACGTTTTTTTTTTTTTTTTTACAAATAAAAATCGGACACATGTAATTCATTTGCATTCAGCCCAGCTGAGTCAGTGCTGTGTAGAACTCGCGTTTGCTCCAGCGCTAAGTGTGTAGGGATGTCTCTACCAGCTTTGAACATCTAGAGACGTACATTTTATCCCCTTTTTTGTTTGTTTTTCCACATCTGTAAACACCACTTTTCAAGTCTTGCCAAAAAT
The DNA here is from genome assembly GCA_014839685.1 of Anableps anableps. Taxonomy (NCBI): domain Eukaryota; kingdom Metazoa; phylum Chordata; class Actinopteri; order Cyprinodontiformes; family Anablepidae; genus Anableps; species Anableps anableps. The sequence goes on from CM026086.1 coordinate 2,842,998, forward strand.
ATCTCCCCTGAATTGTTAGGCTAGATTTCATGTCCCACTCTCTCCATGTTCAGATGATGGCTTGCAAAGAGCTCTGAGGGGTGTTAAGAGCTCAGGTTGTTGTTCTGGAGCCTCACTGTGCTTTAAACTTCTCCACGCCTTCCTCCCTGACCTGTCTGCTGTGGTGCTGCTTGTTCTCTAGCAAACCTCTGAGCTCTTCCCAGAACAGCTGGATTTATCCTGAGAGTAAATAACACATGGTTGGCTGAATACAACTGGACACAGCTTGTTGGATTTCTTTTTTGTCATGTGCAAAATTTATCAAGTAAAATGTACTACAGTCATATTCAATAAATTAAAATTTAAGTCCCAATGAGTCGAGTTTGTCAGATTAAAAGTACCTTTTGAGTATTATTAAACATGCTTTTCATTAAGCCCACATTTCTGTTTTTCTTAAATATTTTTTTTAGTGGTCTGATGTAATATTTTAGTTTTAAATGTCATGTTTTCATTGACTGTAAGTGGAAAATCACCATAAATAACAGACAAGAAACTTTCAAACATCCATTTATGAGGAACTAACCTATATAGTGTGTTTCATTTGGTGATAAAGCTCCTAAAATAAATGGGTTTTTCAACAATATCCTAATTTCTTGAATGTCATCAGTCAAAAACTATAACTGTATTTTAAAAGCCAAGACTACATAAAAATTATATTTTTTTCATACCTGCTCAACAATAAATGAAGTATATAGTATTTTAATAAAATAAATTAGTCCAGTCAGTTTTTTTGTAGCTAGGTGATGTATTGATCAATGTTGAGCTAAAACCTGAAAGGGAGTTTTGCACGTGTGCCTCATTGAAAGAAAGGCATCCAGTTTCCAAATTCTTAGGGATTTATTTGGGGAAAAAAAAAAAAAAATGAGTATTCTCAACACAAGAACAGGATTTTGGTCACTTTCTCTGAAAACCCCTGCTTTATTTGGTCAAGTTGAATCAATAAATGAAATGCAGATTTGGGTGCTTCAAAGTCTGCTAAAGCCACTTGTTAAATTTGGTCAGATTTCACATTAAGAATGCTAAATAGCTGGTTATTAATGATTCAATATTGTGTGTTGTGCCCAACTTTTTTCTCTCATGATTTTGTCCTAATAAAATAATTACCATCTCTGTCAACCACCTTTGCTGCCAAATTTGTCCCATTCTTGATTTGCAGTTGGGCTGCACTTTGGACACCCTTGGTATAAAGCATGTATTAAATGTGTATTTATGAACTACTATTATAAATTCTGATCAAATGAAGTTTATGGCTATAACAGGACAAAATGTTGGAAGGATGAATACTTTAGCGAGGCACTTTATTCTAGAAGTGTCAGTCTTGTGTTCACACTTCTGTTCAGTCAACATGTGGTCTGATGTTCATCTTTAGCCTATTTCTCGTTTCCTCTTTTTTTCTTACTTCTCGAGGGCAAAAGTAAAATATTTGTTCCCCTAAAAAGGCACAGAGGAGCAAATTCCAGCTTTTCAATAACAAGAGATTCAGCTCATATTTTCTTCACATTTATTGTTGCTTTTAGTGTGCTCACAGAAAATTAGAACACCTTAAGCAGGAGGGTTTTAATAGCAACTGTATTGTAGACAAAGTTACATTCCATCTCTAAGTCAAATCAAAGCTTCTCCAGTATTTACAAAAGAGAAAAAAAGAAGATAAGAGAGACAAGATGCTACACAAACATTTGCATCTGATAAGGTCGATAAGTTGAAGGACCACTGGAAAAGGAACTGTCTGCTGCAAGAGAACATACCACAGTATAGAAACGGTTATCACTCGTCACAGCTTGGTTTCCAGATCAAAACAAACTGCTTGAAAAGAGATCAGTATGTCTGCTGTGTGTGTGTGTGTGTGTGTGTGTGTGTGTGTGTGTGTGTGTATCTTATAAAAATGAGGAGGTGGAAAAAGAGAGCTGCAAACCTTTATGTGCTTCTTGAGATCAAGATTTTCTTTTGTACAATAATCACAGTTAAAATCACCCCGCCTATACATACTTACATGGTTTTTTTTGTTGTTTTGTTTTTTGTTTTTTTTTTTTACCAACAGTTAACAATAAAGCCTATACAACTCGTTTCCCTACTGAATCACTGACTGGTACAGCTAATGAGAAGTGAAAAGCTCCTATGAGTTTATATCATGTCCTAAAAGCTATCTCTGGGGTTGAGAATCTGGTAAAAAAGTCTTAGTGTTGTAAACCAAGCAGGGATTTAAAGTGTTGGTTTCAGTTTCCTTCTTAAAAGCTACTCATTGTATAATAGTCAGTGGCACATTTTCCCAGGCTCCCTGAACTCACCCCCAACTCAACCGCCACATCTTCATCACACCCTGGGTGAGCCCCTTACGATTTTTGTTTACATTTTGTATAAAAACAATAAGAAACAAACCAAATAAAGATAATACTGATGTAAAAAGATATGGCAGAGTGTGGATCAGTTGAACTGAAGCCACCCACCCTCCCTGGTTGGATCAGTGGACTGAGATGGGTTTTGTATAAGGAGGGGGAGAAAGGTGGGGGGGGGGGGCAAAAATGAAATCTTAAGAAAGCTTTAAAATCTCCCTGGTGTCAGGCGAGTTCTCCAGAGCCAGCGTGTGGCATCACTCCAACGCACTGTCAGGGAAAGTTCTTTGATTATCTTTGTTTGGGATTTCCTTGCGCCTCCTCTGCTGCGTTACTCGGAAGCCTCCGGGGCAGCGGCCGGGGCGTCTGCTGATGCTGCCTCCTGTGTGGCCTCCTCCGCTGCCGCTGCGGGGGCCTCGGCCGGTTTCTCCTCGGCCGGTTTCTCCTCTGCCTTCGGCTCCTCTGGGGCGGCAGCCTCCTCGGTGGGTTTCTCTGGTTCTGTTGCCGCTGCTGCCTCCTCGGGCTTCTTGTCTACGTCCTCCTTGACCTGCTCTGCAGCAGGGGTGGCCTCCCCCTCCGCGGGCTTGGCCTCCTCAGGGGCTGCCGCCAGCTCCTCCTTGCCCTCGGCCTCCTCGCCAGGTGCTGCCGACTCTGCTGCTGCCTCCTGGTTCTCAGCCCCGTCGCCGGTCTCCTTCTTGGTCTTCTTGAATGAAAAGCCGCTGAGTTTAAAAGACTTCTTGAAGGAGAACTTCTTCTTCTTCTTCTTGGGGGTCTCGTTGCTGGTAGAGGGCGTCGCTCCATCCTCTGCCTTGGCTGCAGCTTCTCCTTCAGCGGCAGCCGAAGGCGCTGCCTCTTCTTTCTCCTCGCCTGCAGCCTCCTTCTCTGCTGGGGCGGCCTCTACGTTCTCCCCCTCCTCTTTGGGGCTCTCCTCAGCAGCCGCGCTGCCGTTGGCCTGCACCTCCTCCTTGCAGTTCTCAGCTGCAGCAGGAGAGGCATCTCCGTTTGCTTTGACATGCCCGTTTTCCTGTGAAGGAGGAGCAGAGAGGGGTCAGTGGCTCGGCTTCCAACACTGGTGGCGGACAGTGCCACCAGTGGACACAGGGGGCAGCAGACGCCATCAGATCTGCAGCAACAAAAGCCACCCAAACACACACAAATACACACATTTGTTCTGCTGTTCAGAGCAAACCACCGCTTATGTGGAAATGAGACGGAAAAAAAAAAAACAGCATTTACAAAATACACGGCAACATATTTCCTCTTTTCCGGCTCAGATCGAGGCTTCTAGTAAAGCAGAAGATGCTCAGAAACCCCACAGATCACTGGAGGAACCTCCTGATCATGTTTTAATCACCAACAGTAAACATATTGAATGTAGCGAAGGCTCAAACTAAAAGCACCCGTTGCCTTCCTCCTCCTCCTCCTCCTCCTGGGTGATAACAGGCTGCCATCTCCACTTTCTAGCCGAGCATCTGCAACAAAAGGCGTGGTGCTCCGAGTGCGCACTGCTTTTGTTGGCTCTCCCTGCATCTGAGCTGACTTCCCCAGACTACCATCTTAATTCACCATTAAATCAGCTCTGCCTCCTCCAGAATGAAACCACCAGCAGAAAAACAGTCAGTTCAGGTTTCATTCTTTCCGAGAGGACCCATCCAAAGCTGCCTTCAAAACCATGTTTGTTTGGTCAGCATTAGAGCAATGCGGGTCTTACTCAGGTATATTTGAACATTGCTTTTAACAAACTGTTGCACGCAAAGCGTAATCCGCCCAAAAAGTGGTCTTTCCCATCAGTTTCTCTACATTTACGCACGGATTGCGCACCCCCCGCAAGCAGCAGCTTCTACCTAGACGCCTGTTAAAATCTAATTTACCTGTCCGTTGGTCTTGTTGGGAGAAGCAGCAGCCTCTCCGGCCTTTTCAGCCACAGTTTCCGCGTTTCCAGGTGTCTTGGACAGTTGCGCTCCCATGTTTTATCGCTCCAACAAAGAAACCCAATCGATCCAAAGGAAAAAAAAAAAAAAAAAAAAAAAAAAAAAAAAAAAAAAAAAAAAAAGAAAACCGAACAAAGACCCACAAGCTTCTTTGTTCAAATGCTCTCGGTTCCCCTGTCTCTGTCCGTCTCTTTCTTTGCAAGAGGAAAAAAAAGTTTAGAGGAAAACGATGAGTAGAGTCCAGAGAGTCGAGAGGATTTTCAGTGCAGCAGGGAAAAGCTGGCTGAGTGAGGAGAGGTAATAAAATCCCAGATTGGTGTCCGTCTTGCTGTAGACGGTCTGCAAAATGGAGAAATGTCCCTTGTTGTTAATAAGATGCACAGCCCAACGCCCAATTGCAGAGATGAATGGGCGCCCCGAACGATGACGGCACCGTACTCTGAATCAGCCAATCACAACGCCTATGTCAGTTAGGGGCGGAGTTTGTGAGAAAGGCGTGAAACAAAGGGTCTCAGCTTTGCTCCAGCCCATTTATTTCTACTGTAAACATTGTGTTTTCTAAAACATATAAAACGCATTAATAATAAAACTGCAAAAGATTTAAAGTTGTCGGGTTTCTCTAGTCCCAAAATTCCAGTTTAATTTATACCTTTGGCATGAAAAAAACTGAAGTCCTGCCCATAGAGTCAAAAGCTTAGATTAGCAGAAATTTTACAACACACATATGTACAAAAATGTATGATAATACACAGGTTGAGATAATATCTAGAATCTCCATGATTAAAAAAAAATGGATTTAAAACCACTGAATCACAAACATCATCACAGCTGAAATGACTGATCACATGGGCAGGTCCAGACCAGGGCCAACAGGGACCTGTGTCCCCATAGAACTGGTTCTGACCCCTGTTATGGCCCCTGTACTGAGGAGAAAATACTAAATAAATTTCTTATAATAAATGCCAGCACAACTAATCGGTCCCTCGTATTAATTTCATTTTTTTACTTCACAGTTTTACTTTAACAATGAGTTAAAAATTAAGATGTTGCAGTTTTAGCTTCAGCCGCATTGAAATAAGATCACAGTTTTCATGTGCTAGATCAGGGGTCCTCAACCTGCAGCTCTACAGCTGTAAGTGGCTCTTTGGCTCACTTAATGTTTTAAATGATGAAATATTGCCTTGTTTTCATTTGTTTCATTCTTTTGTTCTTTGTCCCCATAAAAAACACTGGCCCCAAACTGGGCCACATGGTAAATTTGGTCCAGAACCACCTCTATGAAGTGTTTTTTTTCTGCCAAACAAAAAATATTAGCGGACTGGACGGCAGTGCTGAAGTTCTTCAGACAGGACTCGAGACCACTTTTTGTTTGTCTCAGTCTCCTCTTGGACTCAACCACATTTGTACTTGGTCTTGTCTTGGTCTCAGACATTGAGAACTTGGGATTTTATTTCAAGACCAGTCAAGACAAGAACTGTGGATATATCATTAAATTGCCAGAAAATTGTCCAATTTATTTGTTAACATCCTTGCTTTCATTGGATGCAAAACATTCTGATTCAAATCCAAGCAATAACATGACTCATAATTATGCGATTTTGTTACTGCTGTCACCCATCCTCACCCCTTTCACTCACACGTGGCACTCTAAGAAGTGAGCTGTGGTTGTCTGGGAGTTGGAGAAGATGTCTACCAAATCGTCAGTAATAAAATTCGGCTACAAGAATGATAAAGACTATATCTGTAAAACAACATCCAGAAGGAAACATATAGCGACATGTACATTCTGCAGTGCTTCGCTTTCAGAGATGATGGGGCTTATGTCAAACTTTTGTCATCACTTAGAAAGGAAGCACAAAGAAAGGTAAGCTATGCGGAAGTAACGTTAAAAAACTGTTTCTATGCTGATATTGTGTGGACGTGTTGACCGACGTGTCAGTTCTCTCGGGGGATTCAGACTTCCTCCCATAGTCCAAAAACATTAACCAGACCATTGATTTTTCTAAACTGCCTTTAGGTGTGAGTGTGTGAGCATGATTGTTGTCCTGATGTTTCTGTGTTGCTCTGTGATTTGTGTGGCGACATTTTCAGGACGTACCCTGCCAATGGCCACTGGAAGTAGGCACCAGCTCCCCACGGCCCAGGGATAAGTGGGTGTAAAGCAGGGGCATTTAACGCCACTCCTCGTTCCTCAAGTTGTGCGCTACAACTTTTAGATGTGTCCCTGGTTCAACAGACCTGAATTTAATGGCTGAATTACCTCCTCATTTACCAGCGAAATTCTCCAGAGTCCTGCTGATGACCTGATTATTTGACTCGGGTGTGTTGAAGCAGAGACACATCTAAAAGTTGCAGGACACTGGCTCTCAAGGACTGGAGTTGAATAGTGAAAAGGATGGATGGATGGAAAAATATGCATGATTGGACATTTTTGCCCTCATTCTAAAATAACTCTACAGGTACCAAAGCCAAATGCAAAGACACAAACTTGGACCTGAGTGCGATGCACTCACAGCTTGCTGTTCAAGAGGATCTGGTCAAATCCGAGTCCTTACACAATTAGGACTCGGATTTGACCAGTCAAATCTGATGTGATCAGATGCAGTTACACCTAATGAATACTAACCCAGTCTATTTTGAGTTGGGATTTGGCAGTTTACACATGTAAGGAACATGATAATGATTGTGTTCTACAATCACAACTTTATTAGCAGAACAAGAAGATGTTCAAAAGTGTCTAATATGATGTTCAAGGTTGCAGATTCTGTGATAAAATTATCTTCACCTACTAACTCAAACAATGATCACCATAGGAAGCACACCGGAAGAATGGTTGGGATGTAATTATGTACACATGTCAACCAGAAATGAGTATGCCAGTGATAGGCACAAGTGGTGACATTAGTTGGGGATGTGTTACAGGCTGTAACCGTAGCATCTGACAGTCAGTAGAAATGGTGAGTGATTGTCACCACACACAGGTTCCTCATAAGTGAATGGCACTGATAGGAAATGACGTCAAATTCCTAAATTTAGAACAGCTGATGCGCTGTGCCCATTTTAGATTTAGACAAACATCATTGAGCGATAAAGTGGGTATAGTGTACTTGTACGAGCCAAATAGCGAAAAGACCTTTCTAGAATATTACCTCAACAAACATATTATGGAAACAACAAACCCCTGCTGCTTTGTTGTCTGCCAGAGTGGCATGTGAAATGGTGATTGTGACCATATGAAGGGAGGGTTTTTTTTCATGCCTTTTCCTAAACCCCAAAGGAATGTCCAGAAATGTCAGTGTTGGATACAAACTTGTAAGCGAGAAGTGTTTACTGTGGAAAATGTGACCAAAGACACCAAGTTGTGTTTGCTACATTCCATCAGTGGAAAAAGGGCCAACAACTAAATTTTAAGACCCAATATCAATGACTGCAAGTACATTTATTTGGCTTTTTCTCAGCAGAATGAAAACGTCAACATCGTAATCATAAACATAACACACAATGCAATGCAATGCAGGACATTCAGAGCATGAATTTACCTCAGGACTTTACACAAAAGTAGTTTGGTGAGCTTTCAGTGAACCAGAGTTTGTTTCCTTGGATAGTCTGCTTTGTTTGGGCGGCTATGGAAGTTTATCTTAACTCTGGACCAAAGAAGGTCCTCCATGAAAACCTAGGTCTCTGTTTGTTTGCTAGTGAACCGTACAGTAGTTCCCTTGGAAATGAAAACAGACCAGAGTGAGGAAGTGAACCAAAAAGACAGAGTGACATCTCTGTCTGTTCGCAGACATGTATTTGTGATCTGAAACCTTTTAAATCTTTTACATTTACATCACCACTCTGCTTCTGTGTAACCACAGCAACACCTCCTAATGTCTCGCTTTCCGCAGTTATTCTGTACTGCTGCATTCATCATATGCATACAGAACAACAAGCTAAATAGCTCATTGGCTTGCTTGCTGCTTACACTAGGCAGCTTTTTGCTAGTTTGCTCAACTTTGGTGAAGTGTGAAAGTGAACTAAACCAAATGAAGATGTGGTATTTTTGGGCATTCCCCGTCCTTTCTGACTGAAGCTCCTGGATTATGTTGGTGTGAAAACACCCTTAGGGTGCATTCCCACCAGCCCTGTTTAGTCCGCTTTAATCAAACTCTAATTTTTTTTGCCTAGAAAGACCGGTTCATTTGGGGAGGTGTGAATGTGTAATTGAACTCTGATGCGGACCGAAAAAGCTAACTCTGGTCCGTCTTTAAACCTCGGTCTCGGCTCGGTTGAAGTGAACTCCCTTGTAATTCAAATGCATATGTGAATGCCAAGCAGACCAGAGATGGCTCCAAAAGCAGGAAGCAGTGGGCATGCTGGGTAAATACAAAAAAAAAAAAAAAAAAAAAAAGCACAAGTCTAGCGCTAGCGGGAGAAATGGCTTGTGGTCTTTAACAAATGACAAAAGTGAAATCCTACAACTGGTAAAATCTGAAGCCGCTCCATTTTTGTTTACACTTTGTGAAGAACGAAGTTGTGCTCAGTGTCTTCTTTAGAGGTTTTTGTGTCGTTTCCTTCAGTGGTTTTGGTACAGCTCTCCCGCAGGCGAAGGGGGTAACCAGGTTGCTCAAGGGGTTTGATTCATTTGACACAATGCAGTGTCAAAGCGAACTGCAGCAGCTGAAAATGGAACAAAGGTTGCAATTTTGGTCCCCAATTGAACTGAGTCTACTGGACTATCAGGTGTGAAAACACCCTTAGACTGTACTGGTACCTGTACACTCCAGTTTGATATGAGTCAGATTTTGTGGATTTCTTTTCAAGTTCAGCTGTTTATAGCAGCTTTTGTAGCTGTGTGAAGTTACCCCCCACCTTCTTCCATTGACATCAAATTTGTTTGATTTTATAAATGTGTGGTGGCTGGTTGATCTTTGATGACCTCTATATACTTTTGTTAATATCTGTAAAATGATAGCTGCACAAACCAGCACAAATGTAGCACAAACGTTTGACACCAATTTAGTCTAAATTGAAGACGGTGGGGGTGGGGGATACTTATGTGTTTATGTGTGGGATACTCTTGATAATGTATTATGGGGGAACATGAGATGTGTGGGGTCCTCATATATACGTTAGTTCCATTATAGGCCCATCATGACATAGGCATATTGACATATTGTGCCATAATCCACATGTTGGGTTATGGCACAATATAACTACCCATCCATATATATGTACCCCGGTCCCATGTCCGGTGTTAAGTTTGATGGTTATCTTTAAAGTCTCATATGTTTTCTTCTGCACCCTTCAGCCTGCTACCAGTTTCATCCATGTGTTTTGACTACAGCAGAAAGCTGAGATGGAGACATAGAATAAGAGGTGCCAGACAGTCACTAAACAAGATGAATATCTGCTTCGACTTACCAGCCTCTGTATGAGTGTGTGCTAGTGTGAAAGAGTTGGGAAGAGGGGACTGGATTCCCCAGTAGTCTTGTTGATGACCATGAGATGTGCATCATGAGGATGTTGTGGGTTTTACCCCCCAACCCCCATTTGCAATGCAAATCTGCCAGAGGCAGAATCAACTGTGTTCATCTAGACTAGGTGTCAGCGCCAGCAAAACTGGTTCTTAGGAGGCTCAGGTGGGCTTCCTGGAATAGTTTTAGATTCCTGCTTTTAAATGTTATCAAGTGTAATGCAAAGCAGCACCGGCCTCTCTCACTCAGGACTCTACTTTTAGCATTCAATCAACAGTTTAGAGGATCCATGAGGATGAGCAGTTTCTGTTTCTGCACCAGTTAGACAGAAAACCTCACTGTCTAGTGTTATATATGTCAATCCAAATTACATTGATTTGCAACAGTTGTCAATTTTACAAAACTAAATCCATAAATGAGCATGAATCAGAAATTAATATTTTTATCTTTAAAACAATTAGATCTGAAAATAGTTTAATATTTTGTATGATTAACCAATCAATCACACTCACCAAATTTGGATTTCTATATAACCCCCCACCCAAAAAAACAAAACAAAAAAAAAAAAAAAAAAAAAAAAAAAAAAAAAAAACTTAGCCCTGGAGTTTCTCCTGAGTATGCCCACCAGACCAGGCACTTACTGACAGCCTCTGACAGAGCTTCCCTGATATCTGTTTGTTTCACAGGATGCATTGTGATACCTGTAGGAAAAAAAAACTTATGCTCGCATCTTATATGTGCTGCTTTCTTCATGAACCTCTAGGTCAGGGGTGTCACACTCATTTTCATTTTGGGCCATATCAAGATCACAAATGTTCTCAAGGGCCGTTTGTGACTAAATATATTGATAAAACTACCCAATAACAAACTGTTAAAATACTTTCTCTGCATTTGATGAGTACCTCTTCGAATTAAATATTAGGCGTCTTTTAACATTGATATAATTTGGCAGTCTACAGAGAAAAACCGCTTTGATTTGATTGATGAAATTATATTTAATCATATAACTGTTGAAGCGTCTAGAAGACCACATAAGTAGTTATGGTGGACCAGATTTGGCCCGCAGGCCTTGAGTTTGACACATGTGCGTTACACTGTCCTGTATTCCACCTACAAGGGGACTGGTTTCATCTGTCCTGCCAAACAGACTGTATGACACAGTCTGCTGTTCTCCTTTGAGCATGTCATCAGTGCAATCTTTAAAGTCAGATATCTGTAGAGAATAAAATAAATATTTCTAAAAATATCATAGCATAGACCTTCATCCTGGTACTTTCCTGCTCTCCCTCTGTTATGTCTTGAGCTGTAACTATCTTTGCTATGATTAAACATGTGGACACAAAATGAATTGTATTAACTGTATTCTCTCACTAATATTTCGTCCAAATCTAAATTTGCCCCCCATTTTTGCGATACGTTATGTTTTCCAGTTTCAGACAGCACCATGGTCTTCTGTGTAGCTGTAGAAATGAACTTGAACACTTGACACAGCAACGACGTACAGTCTGATGATCTTGAGAATCAATTCTTAATCAATTCTGCGTTTCACTATTTTTAATTGCCTTGACAGTTGAGATTTAATCATTAATTATGACAGCCGTGAACAACAGCATATTCATCATCATTACAGTAATCTGTCACATAGAGAGGCATCCTACTGGTTTCTGTCACTGTCTGTCTGGAAACTTTCCATTTGAGGTGTGCGACGGTGCATATTTTAGCATTGATCCAATACCAAGTAAATACAGGGACAGTATCGCCGATATGGCTACTGATACTGATACTTTTTTATTATTTAGTTTGATATATCATCAAACTTCTGACGTGCAGGTGTTTTGTGGTTTTTCTTTTAATTATTTTGTAAAAAGGCAAGGCAGAACTTAGACAAAGTTTATAGGTGCCTACAAAATACTTCAAGAACATATTTATATGATAAACAGAAAAAAAAAATGGTGCACTTTTTCCTAAATATACAAAGTACAAAAAACTATAATTTGAGAGCAAATCAAAAAATCTTTTTTGAGGCAGAGTTAAGAAACTACAGTATAAAAACAAAATACAAATTTCAAGAGGTGAATCTGAAACTAGTGTCTATCTTACCACATTGGTATTGATCCTATACTGATACCAACTTGGTATCCATATTATCAATATTTTGGATCGATCCGCCCAACTCTACGTTTTGTTACTACCACCAGGTGTTTTCCTTTGTGTTTGGGTTGACCTCTATTTTTCTCTTTCAGTCTCCATCTTTCTCCTTATCTTCACTGCTCACCATTACGCTGGCTACTAATGGTGTCTTGTAGCTACTTACAGGAGGAATGCATACTCTAGATTCATTATGAGTGTGTTAGTCCAAATTTGAAAAACTGAATTCAGTCACCCTATAGATGCATGTCAATAAATGATGGTCTCATAGAAAAGTTCCAAAAGTGAAACTTCTATTGTTTAGCTTTACTATTCTGTTACTGGGAAAATTAGAATAATATATCAGGCCAATAAAAAAGTGTTTAATGCAGAAATGTGGGTCTACAGAAATTATATCAATGTACAGAACTGCATATACACTTACTACATGGTTGTGGCTCCTTTTGTATGACTTACTGGATCAACACATAGAGACAATTAGTCTGTGGTTCTACTGGGGTGTTCATGAAGCCCACATTGCAGCCTTTACACTCAAAAAAATTAATCATTGACTTAACATATTTTTTTTTTTATATCAACAGGTTCTACATAATTTTAATGTGTTAGCTGAAAACAAAAATTATATGGAAGCGGTTACCTTTACTAGAATAAATTAATTCAACACAACAAACACATTTTTATCTGTTAACTTGACATAAAATGTTTACATTACGTGGACAAGTGCCCTGGTTCATCTTTTGAGCAGCCTGTCTGCATTATTGGTTGGGGTGTGTCTCATCTTTCTCTTTATGACAGCTCATAGATTCTCCAGGGTCTGTAGGTCAGGTCAGTTGACTGGTCAGTCACATATATTGTCACTATAGTGATTAAAGCAGGCATTGGTACCTTTGGCGGAGTGACCAGGTGTCAAGTCCTGCTGGAAAATGAAATCAGCATCTCCATAAAGCTTATCATCAGAAGGAAGCAGAAAGTTCCTGGCGGACAGCTGCGCTGACTTTGGACTGAATAACGATGGAGCAACACCAAGAGATGGCATGGCACTCCAAATCATCACTCCGTGTGAACACTTCACTCTGGACTTCAGTCAGTGTGGATTCTGTGCCTCTCCACTCTTCCTCTTAATTCTGGAAACTTGAAATCCAAATGAAATTAAAATTAAATTTTCATGTGAAAAAAGGAGTTCGGACTGCTGAGCAACAATGGAATGTTGTTGTTTTTTCTCTCTCTCAGGAAAGCTAAGGCACTTCTGATGTTGTCTCTGTTTCACAAGTGGCTTAACACAAAAAAATTGACAAATGTTGTCCAAGTCCTGATTATGGCTGTGTGTGGTGGCTCTTGAAGTTCTGACAGCCATTTCCTTATGAATCTCCACCAAATCCTTGAACTAGTTTTGCTTTACAGTCCCCTCAAGGCTGTAGTTATCCCTCCCTGCTGTTCTGTCCATTTTTTCCAACAAACTTCTACTTAACTTCCCATTAATATGCTTGGACATGAGTGATAAGAAACAGAGTTTTGGGTTTTCGTTATAGCTATAAACCACAATTATCAAAGTTGGCAGACAGAAATGATCTATGTGGAATGAAAATATATAAATGTGAGGTTTAATTTTTGAATTAAATTCTTGAAACAATCAAACTTTGACAAATTTATTGAGATGCACATGTACTATACTAATGCATATCATAACATTTCATTTCATGACTGATCAAAATAGTTCTGTTGTTTTCAAATGTGTGATTGTCCTGTCTGTGAGTAAACCCTGAACATGTGGTCTTGACTGGCCACATTTCATTGTTTTCAGCCTTGTGTTGTTCTCTTAAATCAGAAATGTAAGAGTAACAAGCCTGAAAACAACTCTGAATCAATAATCAGTAGGAGAGCATTGAGCAGAGAAAGTGGATATGTTAAGAGGTTACAGACAGATAATCATCCAATGTGGTCATCATTCATATTTCATTGTATACTTGGCTTCCCCACCTGCATTAGATATAAAACTGTAGTTGCACAGGCTAATATGACCATGGGATTCAGAAAAAGGTGGCTTTATGAAACATTTTTCAAAATTAATTTGAAGCTGCAGTATGTAACTTTTATGAAAAATATGATTTTACATGTTTGTTAAAATTATGAGAATTTTGTGACAGTAAATCTGTGAAAAATTCAAGCTCCTCTGCCTTCTCCCAGTGCTCCCAGTACTAACTGCAGAAATACACCATTCAATCAGAAACAACCAATCAGAGTCAGGAGGAGGGTCTTAACTCTGTCAATCAACCTCGTGTACACGCCGCTCACACCCTCCCCCTTGCTCTCTGTTACTTTCCTGCTGGTTCACCACAGCATAGCCTGCCACAAAGGCTAAGGCTAGTTAGCATGGCCACTGATGATGGTGGACAAACAGTTTTCCTGGAATGTAAACTTCACCAATAGTACTTTTAGAAGCATGTACACAAGGTTGAGTGACAGCGGTAAGACCCTCCTCCTGGCTCTGATTGGCTGTTTTAGGTCGGGAGCGGTGCATTTCTTTAGACGGTAACAGTAGCTCAGGGAGGAGGTGAAGGAGCTCGATCTTTTCACAGATTATCTGTCTCATACCGTACTGTCACGACATGGTGAGAGTTTTAACAAATATGCAAAAAAACCTATGTTTGTAAAAGTTACATACTGCAGCTTTACCAGAAGGAAATAAGGTCAGATTTTGACAAACTACAGCAGATGTTATTGTTAAAAGTGACAGAGATGGTGTGTGTGTTTTTAACAGCTGCTGGGTAATCATAACTGAATGACAGCAGAGAGTTAGAGGAGAAAGATAAACACTCCTGTTTCTTATCAGATCTGACACCCCCGCTGCCCTCCAACTGGCCAGCCAGTCCTAGCTCAGTTCAAACACGTGTTTTATGAAAATAAAAACAAACCTGCAGAGTATGAAGTCACAGCCACTAAAGTCACTGCTAACGATAAGCCCAGAGAGGTGCTTGACACACAGGGTGCCTAAATCACCATCTGTGTGGGTACAGAGGCACACCCAAAACAGAAGGAGATATTCCCTGAATGCTCCCAGCAAGGGTGGGGGACGTGAGGTGAGGAAGAAACAAAGCGGCAGGAGCCGGAGCAGGGGCCAGATCCACTGTGGGGGACACAGACCTACAATTATGCATGTCAGCGGAAACAGCTAGCTCTCCTCCCTTCCACAAAACTCATCCTTATGAAAAGAAGATCAGATATCCACAGCTTTTGTATGGGCTCGGGTGTTTGGTTCCTGCATCTTTTGTAGAAGAGGAATGTAGACAAATCTCAAGTCTTAGCAGCCAAGTTGAGTCAGACTATTCCCACAGGGCACAATGGATTGGGTTAATAGCATTCCTCTAATGGCAGCAGAAAAGCTGTGGACAAACATTTATGTTCGGATGGATTGAGTTTTAAAGAGCCTCCTTTCTAAGCCCTATCCACGTCCTTTTCAGGCAGGTCAGCCGGCTCCTCCCTGCTGTTTTGTGCTATTCACAGAGCTCCATCACTTTATACCACAATCTCTGGAACTTGTTCTCGACTCACTGAGTTCGGCAGCATTGACCCAAATGCACTTAGCATTCCTCAGCAGTGAAACGTGCTTACAATGATGGCTGTGAACATGGGCAGTGGATGAAAAAGTTACACACAGAAAGCCTGACAGGAAGTAATACAAACTCATCACAGTTTAGGCTTTATTTCAGTTGCTTTGGAAAACTGTAATAATGTTTATCATTGGTTATGCAAAAGAATCTGACGCAACACTTCTGGTAGTCACAGTGTACTCATCCCTCTGAAAGTTTTTTCATTATAACAACAATATTCAATGGATTTTAATGGGATTTTATGTGAGCAACCAACATTAAGTAGTGAGGATTCTTAAATTTACTTCACAGTTTGCCTTATTTTTCCTACCTCCAAGATAAGCAAGAGCAAGATGCCTCTGGTCGACACCAGGGATATTAGTAGTATTATACAAAGACTTCAATTAATAGAACTGAGGGTTTCTTGACTGGAGGTAAATGTCAAGATCAACGCAGGTTCTGGAAATGACACAACTCTACCAATGCCTCAAAACAACAAACAGCCTCCAAGCACTTAAAGAAGCAGCTCACCCACTTGGAACTGTCTTGGAGCTAAGCCTAACAAATGCAAAGAAAATGGCTGAATTTCACCACCTCAACCATGAAAACTTAGAAGAAACTTGAAAACAATAAAACAGTTAAGCTCCTCCTCCTGTCTTGATATCCTACCAACAAGCTTCCTTAAGAAAGTTTTGCCTGTCATTGCATCTGACCTGATTCAAATAGTAAACTCTTCCCTCTCATCAGATGTTTTCCCCCAGGCTCTAAAAACAGCAGTTATCAAACCGCTGTTAAAAAAGAACAATCTGGACAAATCACTACTGCAGAATTACAGGCCAATCTCTAACCTTCCATTCATCAGCAAAATTACTGAAAAAGCTGCATTTCAACAGTTAAACAGCTTCTTAACAATGACCAACCGCTTTGACGTCCTTCAGTCTGGTTTCCGTGCTCACCACAGCACTGAGACTGCCCTCGTCAAAGTGTTCAATGATATCCACACAAATACAGACTGTGGAAGAACCACAGTGTTGGTTCTGTTGGACCTCAGTGCAGCATTTGACTCTGTTGACCAGGATGTATTATTGAAGCGACTGGAGAGCTGGGTCGGACTCTCTGGTACGGTACTCAGTTGGTTCTAATCCTAACTAAAGAACAGGAATTTGTTTGTGTCAATAGGCAACTTCTCATCAGAGCGGACAAAAGTCACATGTGGAGTACCCCAAGGTTCAATTCTGGGACCCCTCCTATTTAAAATCTACATGCTCCTATAAGCTCAGATTATAAAAAGTAATAAGATCAGTTATCACACAGTTACTACACAGCTCTATATCACGATGTCACCAGGTGACTCCAAACCCATCCAAGCACTGAACAGATGCTTAGAACAAATCAATGTGTGGATGTGCCAAAACTTTCTCCAGCTGAACAGAAATAAAACTGAAGTAATTATCTTTGGACCTAAAGAGGAACGATCTAGAGTCAGCGCGCAGCTGCAGTTATTACAGCTAGAAACTAG
This sequence comes from Anableps anableps, assembly GCA_014839685.1. Taxonomy (NCBI): domain Eukaryota; kingdom Metazoa; phylum Chordata; class Actinopteri; order Cyprinodontiformes; family Anablepidae; genus Anableps; species Anableps anableps. The sequence goes on from CM026086.1 coordinate 2,860,011, forward strand.
TGATCAGGCCCGAAATCTGGGTGAAGTGATGGACTCGGACCTGAACCCTCAGAGACACATAAAGACCATTACAAAGTCAGCTTGCTGTCACCCACAGAACATTTTCAGGACTAATGTCTCAACAAGATCTAGAGAAAGTCATCCAAGCGTTTATCTTTAGTCCCATTGATTACTGCAACAGTGTCTTCACAGGTCTGCCTAAAAAAATCAACCAGACAGCTGCAGCTGATCCAGAACTCTGCTGCTCAGGTTCTCACTAAGAGCAGGAAGATAGAGCACACTACCCCAGTTTTAAAGTTCTTCCACTGGCTCCCTAAAGCTCAGAGAAGAAACTTTAAAATACTTCTGTTATTTTATAAATCACTGAATGGCTGAGCACCGAAATACATTAAAGACCTGTTGCCATTGAATCAACCTTCCAGACCACTCAGGTCTTCTGGTTCTGATCTACTCTGCATCCCTAGAAACAGAAACAAGCAGAAGAAGCAGCTTTCAGTTTTGATGTTCCACAAATCTGGAACAAACTCCCAGAAAACTGCAAAACAGCCGAAGCACTGAGTTCCTTTAAATCAAGGCTAAAATTTTCCCTGTTTACAGCTGCCTTTGATGAGTAGTAAGTAGGACATTGAACTATATTTGCTTGATGATATTTGCTTGATAATTTTGATGATTTGGTTGCATACTTGGTTGGTGATTTTGATGTTTTGTTTTTGATGATTTGCTGTATACTTAATTGATGTTTATATGATGTGAAGCACTTTGAACTGCATTGCTGCTGAAATGTGCGATACAAATAAACTTGACTTGACTTAAAAACATAATACAGTAACCATTAATGTAACAAGCAATAAAAATTACACTTTCTCAAATGTCATCAAAATCATCAAGCAAATATACATCAAATATATTGGTCAATGTTCCAGTTTTTATAAATCAAAGGCAACTTGAAACAGATGGGTTTTTAGCCTTGATTTAGAATTACTTCCAGTTTATCTGGCACCTGCATGCAAATATGTGAATTTCTGAGAAAATGCTCCAAAATAGACTTCATGGCTGTTTCAGTCTACAGGCTGCTATAAAAGGAATATAGGGGGATTATTAATGTAGACAGCTGGTGGTGCTAACTGGCTCATCACATATGATAAAAAGCCACATTATTCATTCATTGTACCCACCTGGCTTCACGTTTCTATTTCTGTTTACTTCGATCAAAATATCACCTGTTCTTTAAATATTTTACAGTTTGTTTTGCCTTTTAGTTTTTTTGTGTGTAAAATACACATTAACAAGAAGATGAAACCTACCACGTCTACTGACCACACCCTTTAATCTCATAGCACAATGACAGCTGAAGATCTTTCCATTCCAGAGCTTTCTAACCAGTAGAACAACAACAGAACACATTTCTGTCTGAAACTGAATAACCTCCAAGTAGCACAACAACTCATTCTGCAAGTTGTCCTGTCTGAATGTTGCACTGCCTCTCTTGCATTGACAATTGGGTACTTAAGAAAATGTAAATGGCGGCGAAACTCAGATCCAGCATTTAGCTCACCATGACCCCAACTGGCCAGGAGAAAGTTACTAAACACACCTTTTCTTCCAGGGAGACAGTCACAAACAAAAACTTGAAATGATAATGGAGGATGCTGAAGATGTGTGAATGTAAACGGTTCTCAGCAGCTCTTGATAGGTATTGAATATTTTAATTATCAAATGCTCTTGATGCTTCTTGCAAAAAATCAGGTTAATGGAGAATATGAAAGCAGGAGCCTCCTTTTCTGGAGGTTACGCTCTTAAATCTACAACAAAAGCTGTGGCTCTCCTTTCCACTATGCAGGGTCAATCCTAACCCATGCACCAACATTCTTTTCCATCATTAATAGTCACTTCAGTCAGTTATCATTCATATAACAGAGAAAAATGTTCCAGGAGATTTTCTTACCACAAAAAGGTAAACAGTCTCTTTAAAAAAAATCTTTGTCTGAACCCCAAACCCCATACCTGCATTTGTACTTTGATCTAAGATCCCCATGCTAATAGATAACAGGAACTTGATATTGAATAAGATAAGATGCAGGAGTCAACTTTTAAACATAAAATCTATTAAAGCTGCTGTATGTAAGATTTATGAAAATATGTTTTTTACATATTTGTTAACAATAACTGCAGAAATACACCATTCAGTCAGAAACAACCAAGTAAACCCAGAAGGAGGGTCTTAGTGTTGTTAATCACCACGCCACTCACACACTCCGCCTTGCTCGCTGCTATGCTATTGCTGGATCATAACAACATAGCCTGCCAGGAATGCTAAGGCTAATTAGCGTGGCCACCGATGATGGCGAATAAACAGATTTCCTGGTATGGTAAGTTGTTCTCCAACAACCGAACAAGAGGGTGATTGAGAGTGCTAAGATCATTACTAAGCATAATCTTAATGTTATGCTTTTAACAGAAACATGGCTGATTAAAAACAATGAGAAACCTATAGTACAGAGTCAGCGCCTCTGAATTACAGTTTTCTAAGCAAGAACAGGACACTTAAGAGAGAAGGAGGGGTTGCTACCTTATTTCATGATTTACTAAACTGTATCCCAGGGCAAATTAGACTCTTTGGAATATTCTAGAATTGAGGTAAAGAGCCTCATTAAAGTCACGTTTCTAAACATGTATAAGCCCCCAAAATATAAATCGTAAATACTTTAATGATTTTAGTGACCTTTCATCTGTGACATGAGTTGATTATAGCTGTGGGAGACTTCAATATCCATGTTTACAACCCCCAAGACAGAAGGGCAAAAGAACTTTGTGATACACCTTAAAACTTTGGTTTGACTCCAAATGTTAAACAGGCAACACACAATCAAAGACATGCTCTGGACTTGATTATCAGTAAGGATCTAAATATTTCCAAAGTCTCTGTAACTGATGTCACCCTATCTGACCATTTTTCTGTTAGCTTTGAAAGCATCATTTACAATGACTCACATAGCCCAAGAGAGATTACAACAAAACACTTTTTAATGGACAGCTCAGTTGAAACCTTTAATCAAGTTTATTCTTCTACCTCCACTGTATCCTGTAACTCTGTAGATGAGCTGGTAGATAACTTCCATTTTAAAATTTCAGACATAAATGATTCCATTGCTCTCTCTAAGGTGAAAGTCATCTCTGGTAGAAAGAAGTCTCTGCGGAAAAATACTCCACTGGTAAGAAGTGAAAAAAGCAGTGTGGAATAGCTGGGGAAAAAAATGGCGAAATATGAGACTTCAGGGTCACTGTAATATCTACAAAGAGAGACAACATTTTTTCTGAAATCATTAACAAAAACATGAGCAATGCTCATGCCTTGTTTGCCACAGTTGACAGATTAACAAACCCTCCTGTTACTGTAGCATCTGAACTCCACTCTTCTAGGATCTGCAGTGAATATGCCAACTCCTTTACAGAGAAAATCCAAAAAATTAGAGGGTTAATCTGCACATTAACATCATATCCAGTACCAGTGCTGTGACCAATCAAAAGAAACACAGAGAAAATGACACAATTCTGCCAGCCTAACCATAAAAACTTAGAAGAAATTATACATCAATTATACATATGTATAAATATTGACTGTGGAAGAACCAGAGTGCTGGTTCTGTTGGAGCTCAGTGCAACATTCAACACTGTTGACTATTATAGAGTATCACCCAAAAAACATTTCCCAGATCAAAGGACTGATGTCCCAGCAACAGCTAGAGAAACTCATCCATGCGTTTATCTTTAGTCGCATTGATTACTGCAACAGTGTCTTCACAGGTCTACCTAAACAGTCAATCAGACAGATGCAGCTGATCCAAAATGCTGCTGCTCGCGTTCTCACTAAAACCAGGAAGGTAGAGCACATCAGCCCAGTTCTAAAGTCCTTCCACTGGCTCCCTGGAGCTCAGAGAACAGACTTTAAAATACTTCTATTAATTTATAAATCACTGAATTGCTGAGCACCACACTACATTAAAGACATGTTGACGGATCAACCTTCCAGACCACTCAGGTCTTCTGGTTCTGGTCTCCTCTGCATCCCCAGAACCAAACAAGGAAAAGTAGCATTCAGCTTCTATGCTCCACAAATCTGCCACAAAATTCCAGAAAACAGCAAAACAGACAAAACACTGAGTTCCTTTAAACTTGTCGATGATGAAAATGATAACAGGATAAACAAAAAAAACCCCCCATAAACCAGTAACTCTAAAATAATAATGCAGGGCTTGGGATCTATGAGTATCAGTACCAAAATATGACAGAAACAATCTGAGCATGATTTTTCAGAATCAGAATAGCTGTAACTAATTTAGAAGGGTGACAGTGTTACATAGAGGTCTTTGTCTCTCTGGTTTCCACTTCCTGCTTACTTCACTAAGTAACAATGGGTGTGCAAAAGTAAGCTATACCATCCTTGAATGGAACCAATGGTGCATTTCTAAAACTGTACAGTAACACAGCAATCCTGCTGGAAGTGGTAGAGTAAATCGAAACTGTACTAAAAAGCTAATGACCACAAAAGCCTAATAGGCTCCATATAAAGCAAGCCGTTTGTGAAGATCAAACAAAGCAAACTATTTAGGCATCTGTGAGTGGGAGCAACCACATCCGGAGGAAACTCCTCATTCATTACCACACATGCCCAATAGGCCCAAATCTCCTCTGTGAATGGCCTTTAGAGCATATGTGTAAAAATGGAAGTAATAGTAGCGTAATGTATAGGTGTTAGGTAATTGTAATTGTTGGAGGGAACTGGCCTTCATGTTTTAAGACTTTGCCTGGGTGCACTCCTTAAGCTCATCATTACACTGAAGTCCTTGTTTTTTTGCTTTTCACTACAAGTATACACTGTACTGTACTGTGCTGAGTTGGAATTAATAAAAAGATAGTTTTCACACTCATCTTTTGTCATTTTTTCTCCAAGATTTGACTAAAGTAGGACTGTACAGAAAAGGAACAGCTGTGTGATTTGCTCATATTGGGAGCTGGTAGGTCAGGCTGTTGTTTGTGCATTTGGAGAAGACTTTTGTTGGTACATATTGCTGACTCAGCACAGGCTGGAGCCACGGTAAAGCCACAGGCGGACAGATCCAGCAATAGCAGCACTTGTTTTGCATGGTGAACTATAGTTTGCCAGCGCAGCACCTGCAGAGCTGTATCTCTTTGTTGAGTTATCCAGGTAACAAAAGAAGTTCTCATTTGTCATTACTGGTTAAGCTAGATGAGTTTATTATGTCTCTGGTTTGAGCTTTTAAAGGATGGACTTCAGATGTATGACAACATTTCACATTATAAGAATGGCTCATTCTTCCAACTTCATGTTTTTGTAAATGTTTGATTCATCAAATAGTTGTGGCTCTGGTGTGGGACCAATCTATGTGTGGAAATAAAATAATGACATTTTATTTCCACATATCTTCCTTTGTTATACTTTATGATCTGCATCACTTTCACCCACTGCACAATTTGCTGTAGTGAACCGAAGAAAAACAACTAGACAGCACTGTTTCAAAGGCAAATGCTGAATAACTTCCAGTAGGGACAGGAGATATATACTTAAAATTTTATCACAATACTTTTTGGTATTTATTTTAACAATAATAGTGAAAATAAAAATATTTTAAAATTCATCATAGTTTTGAGGAATGCTTCTGGCATTGCAATCAGAGTCCCACAAACACATACTACTCTAAGGCTGCTTCTCTGTAACAGATACAGTGCCTTGCAAAAGTATTCATACCCCTTGAAATCTTCTATATTTTATCACATTACAACCACAAACATAAATATATTTCATTGGGATTTTATGTGAAAGACCAACACAAAGTGATATATAATTGAGAAGTAGAGAGAAAATTATACATGATTTAAAACATTTTTTTACGAATGAAAAAATGAAAAGTGTGATGTGCAAAAGTATTCAGCCCCCCTGAGTCAATACTTTGTAGAACTACCTTTTGCTACAGTTCCAGCTGCCAGTCTTTTAGGGTCTGTCTCTACCAGCTTTGCACATCTAGTGACTGGAATTTTTGCCCATTCTCTTTGCAAAACAGCTCAAGCTCAGTCAGATCAGATGGAGAGCGTTTGTGAACAGCAGTTTTCAGATTTTGCTATAGATTCTCCATTGGGTTTATGTTCTGCACTTTGACTGGGCCATTCTAACACATGAAAATGTTTTGTTTCAAACCATTCCCTTGCAGCCCTGGCTTTATGTTTGGGATGGTTGTCCTGCTGGAAGGTGAAGCTCTGCCCCAGTCTCAAGTCTTCTGCAGACTCCAGCAGGTTTTCTTCCCAGATTGCTCTGAATTTGGCTCCATCCATCTTCCTATCAACTCTGACCATCTTCCCTGTCCCTGCTGAAGAGAAGCACCCCCAGAGCATGGTGCTGCCACCACCATATTTGACAGTGGTGATGGTGTGTTCAGAGTGATGTGCAGTGTTAGTTCTCCACCACACATAGCGGTTTACATTTTGTCCAAAAAGTTCAATTTTGGTCTCGTCTAACCAAAGCACCTTCTTCCACATGTTTGCTGTGTCCCCAACATGGCTTCTGGTAAACTGCAAATAGGACTTCTGATGGTTTTCTTTTAACAGTGGCTTTCTTCTCTTCTGCATTTGTGCAGTTCATGACTAGAAGAAGAAGAAGAAGAATACCTTTATCAGTGCCCCAGGGGGAAAATTTCATTTCAGTACAGCCCGTCCAAGAGAACAAAAAACAAACAACATACATGAGTAGACAGGTGTCTGAGGCTGCAGCCATCCTGGGAGGGACTGCCCTTTCATTAAATGAGAAAAAAGACCACATTAGGTAAGAGGAGAGAAAAAAAAATCATATTTACACACTTTATCCCTGACAGGATACAGTTTGAGATTGCAAAAAAACCCAGCACGAAAAAGCAACATACAGAAAACATCATACAAAAGAAACATGTGGAATGGATAAGGGTAGACTGGGAGGGCGCTGGGTCTCCAGCACAGACTGCCCAAGAGATTGATGCAGCCACCTGGCTCATCACATCTGACCTAGGTTACAGTACCGGGGGGCAATATGAGGGGGGCCAGTGGAGGCGGTGAGTTGAGACGGGGTATTGTTTATACCTATGAGCATGTGTGTGTGTGTGTGTGTGTGCATCTGTGTTTGTAAGTAAATCCGTGAAACACTGTCCCAGAAGCCATCGTCCTTGATAGTGATGGAACGTTTATCAACCGGCCTCGTTCAAGTTTTGAGTCAGGTCCACAGATGTCATGGGTAAGGGAAAGGCAGAGGGAGCAGAGCATCTTGTTCACATAACATCCAGTAGAAATTGAGATAACCAGCCTTCCAAGACCAACACAGGGGAGCCAGATTCAGACAACTGTTTTGGGTCAGGCCGACTTTGTATTTTTTCTGTTTGCCTTAAAATCTCACTGGTACATCACAATGGTGAGTCCAAACAGCCAAATTTGTGGTCAATCCCACCATGGCCGAGCTTGCAACTTCTCCAAGGTCTATCCCCTTACATTCATGAGTTCAGGAACCGCAACAAGCCTACATCCAATTTCTGATTCTGTTTACGCAGCATCTAAGTCTGAGTGTTGATCACTTGACATATTCTATCACACATGCCTTACAATGGCCAGAACAGCTGCTGACATTTTCTGAATTTCTCGGTATGCCAGGTAACCATCAACTCCAAAAAGCAGAAAACCTGTTATCACAAATCCAATTATGTAGACATCTTCAACATCCTTGACTGACTGACTGATTTTATCATTCTTTAAACAAAAATAGTGTTAAGTGTCCTTGAGCTCAGGTACGTGTTGCGCTGTTCGTGGCTGTACCAACAATCGGACCAAGCTGAATTTGTGGTTACAATCAGAGTGTGTTGAACACGTGCCCGAAACAAAGAATTTTCCTGTGATATGCGATTGTTTTCATCGCCTACCAACAGATAAGGAAACTCAAAACGCTGTACGTAACCTTGTTTTATTTTGTGGACAAAAAGCCGACGGAGGAAAACCCGCATCCTTCATTATGGTTGGGCTACAACAAAACTACTCATAAAGAGACACTGGATCCTTCAAAGGACTGACAGCAGTGACAAAAGAAAACCAGGTATGATTTCAGAGACAGCATTCAGTTTTACAGTTTTCTGTAGTTAATGTAAACATTCTATTTTTCTGCTTTCTCTTTGCAAATAAACATATGTGTGCATGAAAACTATCTCTCTCTCTCTCTCTCGCTCTCTCTCTATACATATATATAAATTCCCTTCTCACCCTCCACGGGTGGTCTTTCTCAACCTCTGAGCTCGGGTCCTCTACCAGAGGCCTGGGAGCTTGAGGGTTCTGCGTAGTATCTTGGCTGTGCCGAGAACTGCGCATTTCTGGACTGAGATGTCTGACGTTGTTCCTGGGATCTGTTTTAGCCACTGCTCCAGTTTGGGGGTGACTGCCCCGAGGGCCCCGATGACCACAGGCACCACTGTGGTCTTCACCTTCCAGGCCTTCTCCAGTTTCTCTCTGAGGCCCTGGTATTTCTCCAGTTTCTCGTGTTCCTTTTTCCTGATGTTGCAATCGCTTGGTATTGCTACATCCACCACAACTGCTTTCCTCTGCTTTCCTCAGCCGTTTATTTAGCGGCTGGGTAGCTCAATGGGTAAGTCACCCGACCTTCACCCGGGAGACCGGGGTTCGAATCCAGGCCGGGTCGCTTGGTTGAGATATCCAGTGTGGGTCCTTAGGCAAGATCCTTCGCGCTACTGCCTACCTCATGATGAGTGACAAAAGAATACACGCCATGCCAGCTCAGACGTCGCCCGGCCAAACAAGGTCTGCGTCAGGTGCTGGGGAACCAGGGCACCTTCACGAAAAATGGGTTACTGGAACAAGACGGAATTGGGCGAGAGGTGAAAACTTGGATCTGTTGGAATGCTACTACTCAAGTAACCCTAGTCAGAGGGGTTACATGCAAAGAATGCGGGAGGAATGGTTACATCGACATCCCCATTCAACGCTAACTGCCAAACAACTAGTAGCTCAGTGTTCCAACATCCGCAAACGGCAAATGCTCTCACAACTTGAGATAGACGAGGTACAACCAAATGCTACGGCAAGGGGGAGCCAGGACGCCAGGTCAGAGGGGAGTTAGCTTCAACTCCCCACCCGGAGAACGAACCATCAAAGCTGAACGAGGCAGCAACTGACCTGAGATGTAGGATCGTGGCCCGAATGAACACCAGGCAATCCCGATGCCAATTACAACGGCTGAGTGAAGTACCATCAGAAAGTCTCATTGAAGATGTGAATGCAGCATTGAGAACGATCCCTACCAACACCATATATATATATATATATATATATATATATATATATAGTATATATATATATATATATATATATATATATATATATATATATGGTGTTATATCTATCTCTATATCTATCTATCTCTCTATCTCTCTATATCTATCTCTCTCTCTCATCACCCCCTCTCTCTCTCTCTCTCTCTCTCTCTCTCTCTCTCTCTCTCTCTCTCTCTCTCTCTCTCTCTCTCTCTCTCTCTCCCTCCCTGTTTGTGTGTTTCTCGCGTGGACCCTTCTCTTGTGTCCACACTCAGTATTTGTATACTGTATTTTTACTTATAGATGGGCTTGACCGGACTAGGGAGATGTTTTTAACACTGTAGCCATCCTGTGATGCCCAGTGATGGAGGACCACACCTATTCAAAAGGGCCCATGATCACATGTGGAATCAGTGCATTATCCCCAGCATTGCCAAACTCTGTTGCAGACAGTGTTTTGTAGACTGATGCAGACTCCCTCTTGTATACGAGGATTCCACTCATTGAGTTTCATCCTCCAACCTTTTATTAACTGTAAGTGGTGGTAAGACAATATTGCCACATCTGAGCTGTGATTGTTGGTTTTCCCACATATTTCACAGTCAAAAACCTGTGACGAAAGAGGATTAGTGCGTTGCTTGCACATAAACAAAAACCGGTTCCGGTTCACCACAGAAATCGCACCCTTAATTCACACAAAGCCTCATGGGGGTCAGGAATAAGTCAAATCAACTTTATTTGTATTGCACATTTCAGCAGCAAGGCAGTTCAAAGTGCTTCACATTATGAAAACATCAATCAAGTAGACAGCAAAATCATCAAAATCATCGGGAAAATATCAATGCATTAAAATCATAGGGATCATCAAGCAAATATCTTCAAGCAAATATAGTTCACAAGTATTGATCAGTGATCCACTTACTTTATTTAACTGATTTACACTCAAACTTCCCAAATTAAGGAACATTCAACACAATCATCTCCACCTTTTTCTCTCATTGTTTTATATATTGAGGAGTCTGGAGGAGGAGGCACCCCTGAGGCCTTTGACGTTCCAGAACCCATTTTATTTATGGTCCAGACTACTAATCAAAGGCAGCTCTAAACACATGGGTTTTCAGCCTTGATTTAAAGGAATTTAGTGTTTTGGCTGTTTTGCAGTTTTCTGGAAGTTTGTTCCAGATTTGTGGAGCATAAAAACTGAAGGCTGCTTCTACATGTTTGGTTCTGGTTCTGGGGATGCAGAATAGACCAGAACCAGAAGACCTCAGTGGTCTGGAAGGTTGATTCAACGACAACAGGTCTTCAATGTAATTTGGTGCTAAGCCATTTAGTTATTTATAAACTAACAGAAGTATTTTAAAGTTTATTCTCTGAGCTACAGGGAGGCAGTGGAAGGGCTTTAGAACTGGGATGATGTGCTCTATCTTCCTGGTCTTAGTGAGAACATGAGCAGCAGCATTTTGGATCAGCTGCAGCTGTCTGATTGATTTTTTTTTTTAGGCAGATCTGTGAAGACACTGTTTCAGTAATCAATGCAGGTGACAGAAGGCTGACTTTGTAATAGTCTTTATGTGCTTCTCTAGGTTCAGGTCCGAATCCATCACTACACCCAGATTTTGGGCCTGATCACTAGTTTCTAGCTGTAATAACTGAAGTTTCGTGCTGACTCTTGATCGTTCCTCTTTAGGCCCAAAGATAATAACTTCAGTTTTGTTTGAATAAGGTGGATAGCTGGACTCGTAAGGCGCCTATTTACTTGGCTGTTTTGTAAGGTCTCAGCTGAATAAAGTTCAATATCTATGTTGAAATTTTGGTTATTGACTGTTAAGAATTCTTCAAGTATTTACACGTTTATATTCATGCTCTTGTTTTGAAGTGAGTGAAGACTGTTTATGCTACAGTTTTGTTTCCTCTCCTCAAATTCTCTCTGTTTCCCCCCCCCCCAGTAACTTTATTTCCAGCAAGAGAACAAAATAAAACACAGACAGTAGAGAACAAGATATAAACATAAATATAATATCTAAGGGCATTATTGAACATGTAAATAATAATGTCAAAATTAAATTGGTGCTAGAGGGTAGTATTCTTTCAAGGGGAGATATAATTTAAATTGAAGTTTGCACTATGGCATTAGCTTCTGCAAAATACTGTATCAGTGTAGTGCTTTAGCCTTAGCGGAACTAATGTTTGTGATTAGAGCTTCAGGGTTAGCACAACAACAAACATTTTAGTTAGTGGTGCCCACCACTGGTTAAAGCTAAGTGGCATGACAGTGAAAGAAACCTAGTTCTGTTAAAACTAAAGTAAATAATCCTAAAGTAGTTAAACATGTTTAGATCCTTCAGATCACCACAATGCTTCTCATAGCTGCAGCTGGTCCAGTTCTATAATTCAGTCTGAAAAATCTTCATTTTTTTCCAAGGGTTTAACAAATAGTTATATCACTTGTCTTTTCTACATTGCGAAGGAAAAGAGCCAGCAACAACACCAAGGGGAAATCCTTATTTAGGGTCACTCCTAGCAATAGATTTATTCTGGCCATCTAGGTATTGGTTTTAAGAGTTCGTCATCTTTTACACAGCATACAATGTTGTACTATGTGTGTTATATTATGTCTGTGACATGCTTTAGGCCAGTGGATCAGTGGTTTCCAATTGAAAAGAAATGCTTGGTGAGAATCTTTGACCTGATACTGAATTATATACAGAGTTTGGAGACTAATGAGAGAAGTGTTTGGATTAGGCAGCTTTGTTTTATTCCTGTCAGGAATGCAGCTCCTATATCTCGGTTCTATAGCCCTTCTCTTGTGCCTTTTAGGGATATTTCACCTATTTTTCTTCTCTTCTCATCCCATAGATCTCTAGCTCATAAACTCATATTTTGATGGCAGTGTGGAGTAAGGGAAAGACATAGCATGGATAAGCTTGAAGTACCTACAACCTAATTATCTAATGGCAGTTCTTCAGCAAGGATATCTGTTTGGGTTTCCTCTTTGCTCATTACCAAATCTACTATTAATGTAAAACTTTTACTCAATTTTAAAACCTGATGGTTATGTTGTACTTTTTTTTTACAGTGGTTATCCTATTGGTGTTTGACTGGAAGGACTCCCCTGTTTGAGAATCTTCTGAAGCAGCGGTGTAGCCTAATAAAAGTGAAAGTATTTCATCTCATAATGGAAGAATAGGTAAATATGCAAATGAGAAACAGACTCTTGGAGGAGGAGATTGTCTATTATCTTTTAAAAACAAGTGTGGTTTTCATCACAACATGAATATGAACTGATAATTGTGCTTCTTATTTGAACACTATATCCTTTGATATAAATCAGAGTGTGAATGTGTACTTATACTTAACACTTATATATTACATATTTAAAGCTTCACCAAGGAAATCTGAGGAGTTGTGTATTTTATTAAGCATCAAACTCCCCACATCAGGACATGCCAGGTGCTTTTCACTTCCACAAAAAATTTTTTTGAGTGAAACCAAAAGTTGTCTGGCAGTCCCCTTTGGAAAATCCCAGACTGCTTTATTGGTCATGTTTTTAGTGGTGGCCTTGCCTGACACCCACAACCTTCATTACCTTGGTTGAAATGTAAAATATTTGCAAAGCATTTCATTAGATGCAAAGTTTGAGTCCAGGGCATGTAAACATCCTTAAATCTTTTTCTAGGACACCAACAAAGAGACTTGTCCATACTTTGATGGAATACATAGCTGTGCTTTGAAGACATGTGGAGTAAGAGTCATTACTCAACACTTGTTTGGGTTTTAAGTGTTCTGATGGTACAGCTTCTAATACAGTGCAGTAAGGGGAAACCCTCTGAAAAATTGCATTGGGGAAAATTTTAAGGTCAGCTTCACTGTTATGGGAATTTTATTTCATCAAGTAAAGCAGCTCCAGTGTCCTAAAGCTATAAGAATGCTACTGCTGAAGTGGCAGCCATGGTTTTGTTCCAATGAGACACTTATGAGATAACTCAAAATCCTTTTAAAGTTCCTTTATCACATACAGGTGCAGTGTACAATGTCAGTTGTTGGAGAACATTAGAGAACAAACAGCATCATGAAGACCAAGAAACAAAGCAGATTAGCTTATAAAACAATACCTTAGGTTTTGAGCATCCCACTGAGCTCTGTTCAATCCATCATCAGAACATGGAGAGAGGATGTTCCAACAGCAGACCTACCATAACATGGGGACCTAGAGCCTACAGGGACGGGCCTGGCAATGAGAGCAGTAATCAGAGAAGCAGCCAAGAGGCCCATAGTAACTCTGGAGGATGAAATGCAAACTTAGCTGAACTAATTCAGATAGCTTTTTAAATTTCTGCGAAGTACAGCCTTTTCTAAAATAAAATCTAAAAACCCTCCAGCATTAATGACCAGTGTTTGCAGATGTTATTTTTAGTCATATAAATTTTAACTTGTGAAATCTGAAAAAAAATTCTTCCATATGTGGAACTCTCTGTCTTCCTTTAAGCCAGCCTTTGGTTTGGAACAGCAGTTGGTTGGATCAGTGTACTCCAGATTTTAATGTCTGAGCAGCAGGTGTGTGCTGAAAACCAGAGGTAGCTCAGATGGAGGACTGAGAGTTCCGTGGCTGTTTTCCAGCTTGCTAAGGTCAGAGTAGTTGTTTTAGGTCTTGATGGCAGCAATTATTGGATCGCTGGTGAAGGTTGTAGCACAGCCATGCTGCTTAATGTTACCAAGGAAGAAAAGAACAGGACATTTTCTAAACATATTTTTCTAAACATATTTTCCAAATGGCCGATTTTTTGTATACTTGTTTTTAAGTGATTCCACTATCATGTGTTCCATAACTACTACTAATTATTTTTTTTTTTATTATTATTTTCAAGTATTTTATTATTTTCTGCTGACTTGTAGCATTGATGTCTTTACTAGCTGAATTATAACAACATGTTGAATTTCTGATTTGTCATTAACAGCATGCTTCCCGATTAGTATTTGTAGACATGCAATTCGGCACAGTTTGAGCAACAGGGAGAGCTTAAAGAGAGCCTTGTTGCACAGTATGTGATCCTGATCTTTTCAGCACATTCTAACACAGTTTGGTGATCTTGATTTAAAATCAGACAGTATGAGATTCTCACAGAATGAGTGAAGGAAACAGCACAGTTGCTTTACAGCTCAGATCTGATAAAACAAATACTAATGATTGCAGCAAACTATCTGGGTTTAGCTTCTTATATATATATATATATATATATATATATATATATATATATATATATATATATATATATATATATATATACAGTTTGCACAGAAAATTAACTGTAAAATCTAAAGCAGGCATATCAAAATAAAAGAAGCAGCTTTTTAGTAAAATCATTTTCTAAATCCTTCTTACTTCCTTGACTTGTTCTGTTTTTGTTAGCCTTGGCTTTCAAGTACTCTGCACAGGATCCATTGAGTGATCTGGATTATTACGTCATGATCCCTCAGGTCTCATGTGAATGAAGCACTATGTCAGGTGTAACATGACCTAGAGAAGTGCTGCTTGTGACCACAAAGCTTTCTCCGCATCTGAATTTTCCCTCAGTGAATGAGCTCTTGGGTATCTTTATTTTCGACAGACATCTTTCCTGCCTTCTAACTGCAAAAGAGTCTGACATGTTGCCATGTGGGATCTTGTCATAGGACAGATTCATTAGGGCAGAGGATAAGGAAACCGAAAGACATAGAACTCATTCCAGAGTGCCAGATAAAAAATGTAACTGTTTAATTAAATAACAGCCAGTTGGTCCTTTCCATCCACCGTCTATATCCACTTGTCTGCGCAGGGTTGCAGGGGGTTGGTACTTTCAACAGTCCAGCAGTCATTGGGTGAGACAATGACTACACACAGGACAAACAGCCACGAGCACCCACACTCACACCTAAGGGCAATTTAGAATGGGTACAATACTAAGAATATTAAGTCCAGAGAAAACCCAGCACAACTTGGAAAGCTGAGGTGTATAGTAAGTTCCCTTGTTTGGTTTGGTTCTGAGAAAACTTAATGAACAGGCCTCTGATGACCAGAGGGGTTCAGATGGTTCGGACCTGAGCAGAACTCCTAAGACCATTCAGTGCTTGTAGACCAATAACAATATTTTAAATTCTCTCCTTTTAGAGAATAAATTAAATAAAGCTTAACGAGCTTAATACTCCTACAAACTCATGCTTTGACTTATGATAACAAGACTTCTTTGGATAGATGCAGCTCTCTGTCTGTAGTTTATTGTTTCTTCCCCTTTTCTTGTGCTCCAGATGTTTTTGGGATGCAGTCCATGGGTGGTTAGTGTTTAGACACCAGCAATCACAGAACAAAGGGTACACGGACTAATAAAACAAAACAGTAAATGATGTCTCCTTCCTTGACCTTTCCTTTCTGAGAACCCGTCATACTCACTTAGCATACTGTTACATAAAATCTGAACGTCTTGGGCTGTTTGAATTGAAAGTTGGGTTTCTTCTATGACCGCCTTGTTGTTGATTTTTTTAACACACTCTGTTCTATGCAATAAGCATGTTGTTTATAGCAGACCAAGAGTAGTTTGGATGATGCTTATGAATTCTAATAACTCTACCATGTGTGCATGTGCTTACTGAAGTTCAACATAAAATTGTAAAAGAGAAACTTAAGCTGAGATTGCTGGTTAATCTGAGATTGCTGGTTTTATTCTAGCAAACAGATTTTTGTGCATTTTTTTTTATCATCCCTGATTAACTTTGCTTTCTGAAGATGTGGGCTGCTTACAGCCATTTCTTGACAGTTCTTGAATATCATTTTTGTGACAAAATAAAAACTTCATCCAAGAATGGACAAAGAATGTCAACTGACTCATTTTAGCATTGATCTATCAGATGCTTAGCTATGTAAACATGTGCAAAGTTTTCTATTGAACTCTTCTTCATCTATGACTGAGAGCCTTTTTACATAGAAATGGATGATCCAACAAATTCACACCACGGTTCAATTATGCAATGCTCAACCCCAAGAGCTGCATTTAGACTCTACTGGTCTCAGTTAGCTTATTAAGCAATGGCATCACAATTAGATAAATAATTAAATATTTTTAGCTTATTTGAAATGGTTACCAGAATATAAACACTTCTCTGTTAAAAGAACATGTAATGATGTTTGTAAAGTTGCGCTGGACTGACTGGGCAAATTACAAGACTTCTTGAACAATGCCTCTTGACCAGATGAGACCAAAGCAGAGATACTTGGCTGTGAAGTGTTTGGAGAAAACTAACGTATAGCATATCACCTGATTTGGTCTTGTTTTAAAACTAAAGGACACTGATTTGCCAATTATATTTCCTGTATGCTGAAATAGAGCAGAATCAGATGTGAGGCCATCTGACAGCTAAAGCTTAGCCCAAATGGGCTAACCACACTCTGACCGTAACATAGCAACATGTCAATAACAGAATGGCTAAAGAGAAACGTCTATGGGTGTTTCAATGGTCCTATCAAAGTCCAGACTGCCAACCACTTAAAGCTATGTGTGGGACCTTATGAGATCTGTGCAGAAATTAATGTCTGTAAACTGCAGTCAGTTGTTCTGACAGGGTGTGTTGTACATGCCTTGAGACTCTGCACAACCGTCTTTACCCCGGACTTTTATAGATCCATTTCACTGTGACCTGAACACAGCTATAGGTTTCTGATGAGGAAGAAACATTACAATAGTAAAGAGCACATCATGTCTTGTCACAATTTTAATACTCTTGGATGAATGGAGGAAATTCTTAGTTATGCAAAACACACGCACTGCTTCCTGGATCTGGATTTAATCCCCCTTCTTTTAGAAGAATGTTTATGGGAAACCAACTAAATGTGTGCCCCCACACCATACCACAGATCTAAACCCATTCTGCTATCCAGAATCAAACAGTTAACCTCAATTGGTTTTTTTTTTTATCCACAACAGGACCTCTTAGACCACTTTCTGTTGTACTTCATCAGAGGCTAATTATGAGCCCTCCCTCTTCCCGCTCTAGGGCATATGTACACTTTCTCAGAGGAATGTCAGAACACTATTGTACCCGGTTTGAAAGTTCTTCAGGGGCCCATGGATGTTATGCTCCCAAGCCCCCCATGTACAATACAAGTCTAATTACTATAGATGAGTCTCTCAAGGAAAAATTGTAAAAATGTGGTCAGAGTTGCTTAGGAACTGTCTGAAAAGATGAAAGCAGCAGACAAAAAAAACTAGACTCTGAATTAGGGACTATCGAATAAAACATCGACTGCTAAACTTTTCAGAAATAATTCTGTATTTGCTGTAAATCATCTGTTTCATTAAAGATCAAAAGAATATCTTTGTAAAAAAAATGGCAAATTACACTTTGCCTCATTTAAGTAAGCCTCAGACCAGGCTATGGTACAATTACATCAGCAGTGCTGGATGCAGAACCTAATGTCCAACTCATTAGACCATAAACAGGAAATTGCTTGGTGAAATTTAAACATATACAGCATTCTACAGTGTAGAGGCACATCTTATTAAATTAGAATATGCATTTTGATTAGGCTCATTTGTCAGATTAAAAGTATTTTTTGAAAACAATAACCTTTAAGCAGGTTTTAAACATGTTTTTCATTAAGCTCACATTTCTGTATTAAATGTCTTTTATTGGTCTGATGTAATATTCTAATCTTAGATTCCATGTTGTCATTAACGGTTTGCAGAAAATAATCATAGTTAACAGAAATAAAGGCTTGAAGACACCAGTCTGTATATAAATATTGTAATTGAAACATTATATACAGTGGGTAAAATAAGTATTGAACACATCACATTGACCAACATATTTGATGTGTATTGATGTTTTTAATGATGGCGCTTGGCAAAATGTAATATTTGTTACTGGTTTCACAACTAGTGACTGTATGATGTGTTTATGTTTTTTTCTGTTTTCATGATGTAACGCACTTTGAACAGCCTTGTTGCTGAAATGTGCTATACAAATAAACTTGATTGAGCACAATTTTTCACAATAAACATATTTCCAAAGGTGCTATTGACATGAAATTTTCACCAGGTGTTGGTAACAACCCAAGTAATCCCTACATAGAAACCAAAACAAATACGATAAGTTCAGAAATTAAGATGTGTGTAATAACGTGAAATAACACAGAAAAAAAGTATTGAACACACGGAGAAAGGGAGGTGGAAAAAGGTATGGAAAGCCAAGACATCAACTGAAATCCACCAGTGACTGCAAAGCCACCCTGTCCCCTGTCAGTATTTCACTACTTATTTTACCCACTGTCTTTACTGAAATTGATGAACTTCTCAAATATATTTTAATTATTTGAGATGCACCTCTCAAAGCTTCTGTCACAGGGCCTAGTGCTCTAGACCTGAATGGGGTGTCTCCGAATTTCTTTGTTATACACAGGAATATTAAGTTGTGTGTCATCAACCATACATAGTGCAAGAGATGGTGTAGTACTCATCAACTTCATTTGGAAGAAAAGGTGAAGAAAAGAACTGATCAGACTTTGTGACCGATAAAGACACCACATATATACTAATTATGTCTTGATGTTGTGCTATAGTGTGAAACTGAAATGTCCCATGTCTCCCCAGGGATTGGGTCATCACTTTTTGCAATTGTAGGCATTTAGTGTTGAGTGGAAACAGTCCATTTAGAGTGCTTGGTTTATCTGTATGTGAATATACAACTACAAACATTAATATTTTTTATTGGAATTTTATGTGAAAGACCAACACAAAGTGGTATATAATTGTTAAGTAGAAAGAAAATTATACAAGATTCAAAATATATTTTACAAATAAAACACTGAAAAGTGTGGTTGTAATGATATGTGGCTGATTGTGTTGGGCCAAAATGCAGATAGGCAGAGCCAGAAAGTAGTCGTAGAAGATTTAATTAAAGAACATAAAAAACTAACAAAAAACACTGGAGAACACAGGAAGCCTGAGCAAGAACAAAAACATGAATCCATAGAGCATAACAAGGAGAAACTAGGTGGCAAAACAGGAAGCTCACAGGAGATCACAAGCAGAGAAACAGGAGGTGGTAATGGGAAGAGTGACATGTAGCAAGCAGAAGGAACCAGTGAGGAGTGGGAGAAGGAGAGGAGCTTAAATCCTGGGGAAGTGAATGCTGGAAAAGGCTGGGGCTGATGATTAAATGACAGCAGGTGTGGAGAATTAGCGAGAGGGGAGACTGAAGAGAGAGGGGATGGCAGCAGGGGGTGAGGGAGAGCAACAGGGAAACAAGGGAAAGAATCAACGTCACTGAGGATAACTGGACACAGGGAAATAAATAAATAAAGACTGTACTAAAGTGAGCCAAAACATGGCCGATCTAATAAATATAAGAAACACAGGATGAGAAGACACAAGGAGAAAACTGGACGTAAGGAAATAACTGGGATGAATAAGAAAAGACTGAAACGATCAACATAATCTAAAGGTAACTGGATACTCAAACTAAGCACTGGACAAACCAAAGGGATAAACTAGACTGGGGAAAATAGGAAATCAATACAAAGAAATGACAGAAGAAAAATCTAACAGAAGCAGAGGATAACCAAACAGTGTATAGTAAATTAAACAGAAACAAGACTGATCTAATCAAAATGCAAGAGAATAAACATTATCTAAAATAAACTGAAATACTCAACCTAAGAACTGGACAAACAAGAAATAAACTAGGACAATTGAAAATAAGAATTCAACACTAAAAATAACAAAAGCAAGAGTCCAAAAGAAGCAGGATCTGACAGTGGTGTGCTAAAGTATTCAACCCCTTTTCTCTGAGTGCAAACAACTACCTTCAGAAGTTGCCTGATGATTGCTAATGACTAAAAAGAGCCAAGTCAAGTCAAGTTTATATGTATCGCACATTTCAGCAGCAAGGCAGTTCAAAGTGCTTCACATCGTAAAAACGTCAATCAAATATACAGCAAAATCATCCAAAACATCAAATTCATCGAGCAAAATCAACAAAATTATCTAGCAAATACACATGAAAATCGCCAAATCATCGGCAAATCATAGGGATTATCAAGCAAATATAGTTAAAAAATATTGATCTATGATCCACTTACTTTATTAAATGATATACACTCAAACGTCCACCTTTTGGAACACCAAACTTATCTTACTCAGATTTGTTTGCAGATTTAGGGTCCAGACTATGAATCAAAGGCAGCTCTAAACAGGTGGGTTATCAGCCTTGATTTAAAGGAATTTAGTGTGTCTGTTGTTTTGCAGTTTTCTGGGAGTTTGTTCCAGATTAGCGGTTCAAAAAACTGAAGGCTGCTTCTCCATGTTTGGTTCTGGTTCTGGGAATGCAGAATAGACCAGAACCAGAAGACCTCAGTGGTCTGGAAGGTTGAAATGACAATAGGTCTTAAATGTATTTTGGTGCTAAACCGTTATGTGTTATATATGTATATAAACACAAGTATTTTAAAGTCTATTCTCTGAGCTCCAGGGAGCCAGTGGAAGGGCTTTAGAACTGGGGTGATGTGCTCTATCTTCTTGGTCTTAGTGAGAACGAGAGCAGCAGCATTTTGGATCAGCTGCTGCTGTCTGATTGATTTTTTTTTTTAGGCAGACCTGTGAAGACACTGTTGCAGTAATCAATTTGACTAAAGATAAACGCATGGATGAGTTTCACTAGATCTTGTTGAGACATTACTCATTTAATCCTGGAAATGTTCTTCAGGCGATAGAAGGCTGACTTTGTAGCTATTTTTATGTGTCTCTGAAGGTTCAGGTCTGAGTCCATCACTACACCCAGATTTCGGGTGTGATCACTGGTTTCTAGCTGCAATAACTGAAGCTGCGCGCTGACTCTAGATCGTTCCTCTTTAGGTCCAAAAATAATGATTTCAGTTTTGTTTTTGTTCAACTGGAGAAAGTTTTGGCACATCTATGCACTGATTTATTCTAAGTATCTCTTCAGTGCTTGGATGGGATCGGAGTCACCTGGTGACATCGTAATATAGAGTTGTGTATCATCTGCATAGTTGTGGTAACTAATCTTATTTCTTATTATAATCTGAGCTAATGGGAGCATGTAGATATTAAATAGCAGGGTCCCAGGATTGAACCTTGGAGTACTCCACATGTGACCTATATATATATATATATATATATATATATATATATATATATATATATACATATATATATATATATATATATATACATATATATATATATATATATATATATATATATATATATATATATATATATATATATATATATATATATAAGATTTTCTATGCTTAGTATCCCAAAGTGTAGCCTACTGTAGCCCAAAGGAAATGCCTAGATCTTTTGGTTTGATGGCGTTTCTGTGTTGAAACCTTGACAACGGCAGTTTGCATCTTAACTTAGGCTAGGCATATTCAAATATTACACTTCATCTGTTGTTTCATCTGGTGCAAATGCCACTGCTGTGGTAAACATATCTACTGTTTTGCATGCTTAGTCAACGAGCTGCAAATCACCTGCAATTTACATCACAGATGATACAGACAAAGGATGCAGTGGGTGTATAAAATCAAAGTAGAACTCGTTGATGAATTACTAATGTCAGTAAATGTGAACTGTTTAAAATGATTTGACAACACAATGTTGTGGTGAGATTGTTCTATCAAATACAGGTTTAGAATACATTGAAGCTATGCAAGGGGATTTTTTTTTTCATTTGCATCGGAATATTTAATTGTGTAGTGTCATAAGTAGTTTTATGAGTGGATGCAGATTTTTTTTTTCCAGAACATATGAAAATTCTCTGAAACAATCTGCAAAGAAAGGAAATCTCAGCAACTTGCAAGTCAGTTGCATATTTAGGTGCTTGTAATATTTTGGCATATTGGTGAGTTTTCTTAAATTGATGAATAAGGTGAACTGTCCTGATCTGTGTGATGTTGTATTCCAGGTTTCCTAATAATGTAATGAAATCCTGCTGCTCTCATCTGTCAGACTGTCTTAACTCTCTTTTTGATGTGTGCTAAATTTCCTCCAGGGAGCTTTTATGGTGAATGACCTGCGCTTTATCAAGTCCGAGGGCCCAAGGGTGCTTAACACTGCAATCAGACATTCACCCATTCATGCACTGATGGTGTTAAGCTCCACCGTAATCACTGCTGCCATTCAATCAGCAGCACTGGATTCTCTGACCACATCCAGCATTCAAAACAGGTGAAGTTTTTTTTCCCAAGGACACAATAGCAAAATGACTGAGACAGACAGAGGGTTCATACCAGCAACCCACTGGTTACAGAACAAACCCCTACATCCTGAGCCACTGCCGCCCCAGTGACGTGACATTTACTCTACAACACAATAGATCTAAAAGTCACCTAACTTATAAATATTTTGCTTTTTGTGTGTGAATAAAATTAATTTAGGACAGCTTCATTTTAAGTTCATATTGCAAATAATTACATAGTAATTTATCTAGGGGAAAAGAGGAAGCCGGGAGAAATATTGTCTGACAGCAGTAGCATGGAGATCTAACACATCGGCACCTGACCTCGGATGTTAAAAGTACTACGTGGTCAGTCCAAAGTGGCAACTGTCTGATTCTGACTCAAAATGCAATAAAATTCTTTCAGCATTCAGACAAACTTTCTAATCTCTGCTTTGATTTTGCCTTGCATTGTTACTAATATCCACATGGTGGTACCAACATGATTCTCTCAAGAACTGTTTCACCAGAAACGTCTACTTTATCTTAGCAAAGTGTAGAATGATTGTGCAACTTTCACATTTCTCCACATACTCTGTCTTATTTGAGAGGGTTTTCTTGAAGAGTGATTTATTTGTCAAAACTGTTATTTTGTCATGTGTTTCTGTAGCCTTTGCTACACATGTAGGAGGTGAAACCAGTTTTCCAATATACATTATTTCAACCATCTGGCTCAGAAATCTAGAAAAAAATTAGTTTCTGCTCCAGTTGATTGTTGTTGGCAAACAGATTTTTGCAGAGCCTGATTTTGGATTTAATTTATTAATAAGATTTGCAAACAGCAGCAAACATTTAGTACTGAAAGAGAATACATAAAAAGTAGAAATTATGTAAAACAGCACACATTCTTAACTGAGTTAATTTCACAAGCAACACCTGTGGTCTCCTCACTCTTCACCCATTTGCTCTTAAGAAGCTGACCCACGTTTCCTGCATAAAATATCTTTGGGAAACACAAGAGAGCTCCCTCCCATCCTGTTTGATGTTGGCTACTCATCCATTCCAGATATTCAATTTAGAAATGTCTATTTTGTCAGCAAAACAAGCTGTAAAGAAATAGACAGTGCTGGACTTCTACATGCAAAATGTACACATTTCATGCCATGTTCCAAGTTGTCAGAAAAGTGCGTTTTAATTTTTTTCTTTAATTTTTATACAGATATTTTTAGGTTTTCTTGCCCAAAAATATAGTGATGCTTACACAGCAGTCATATATTGCATGTTCACTCAGTTTTACACTGCTTTAGGCTGTGTATTAACTGATTACCAATGAATAAACTGATGTTTTAGGCTACTGTGGAGGAGTTGTTTTGGTTAAAATCTTATCTTTCTTTGTGATGAGACTGATATCTGTAAAGGCACAAAATATTTTATCAACTTGTATCTGTTTGACTTAATAGTTAAGATCATTAAGAGTTTTCAGTCTTAAAATGCAACTTAGGAGAATCTGAATGATGTTATTGTCTGAACTAGCAGTGGGAAATGACTGTATATCATTTATATTTATATAGACATTTATGTACATTTATGTATCTTGTTCATCTGACTGTCCCCTATGTAAAGTGACTACATGTTGATTTGTGTGTAGAGCAGGTAACTGACATCTAATCAATCAAATCAGATTTAACTGCCAGGTGTGAACACTCATACTTAAGGCTGTCCACTTGTAACTGAATTAGCCAGGAGGCATGTTGTTACCAAGTCTGAACAGACCAAAGTAAAAAAACACAAAGGGTTTAAAATTTAAATTTAAAATTTAACATTTTTGTTCAAATGATTCTTTAAATAAAAGAAACACATCAATGAAAAATGCTTTAACCTTGGGAATGATGATACAGAAAACACCACCTGCTCCATCATACCACCACTCATGTAGGGTCTTGGGGTATGGGTTTGCTACTGAGGTGTGGGGAGGGTCTCCCATTTCTATGATCTCATGGCGACTTGGGCCCCAATTTTAAATACGACGTAGACACTCTCATGAAGGAAATTCACATAACACACACATAGGGTCCAGGAGTGGGCACACCCTGTAGCATGCAGGGGGTGAGCTGGTCAATCAGTCTCACCTCCGGTGCCTGCAGTCACTCCCAAATGTTGTATGTAGACATTTAGGGTTCTGGGCAAGGGTTTGGGTGTGTGAGTTGGCACCACCTGTTCTCTGGCAAGGGGGACGTCTGTGTCAGCCGCTGCCCCATCTTCCCCATTTTAAAAGCACTATATAACAACACGCATCAACACCATATTTTAGTGGGTGGAGGGGGATGTGGGGTCTTTTTACACCTGTGTTGTCTGCTTCCCATTTAGGGTTGGTGACCGGGAGTAGAAGCAGGCCATCTGGTCTGTGCTCTGGATGGGCTTGGGGTGATGGGGGGGGACGGCAGGACTCTGGTTCTCCCGGGATTGTTTGGATTTTGGATCATGGCTCTTGATTGCGGTGGCCAACTCTTTGGCTGGGAGTGTGCTTTGGAGGGGTTGAATCCTTTTTTGGGTCTGGAGCCAGTGAGGTTCTGGTTGGTATGGTGGCAGCGATGGGGCTGGGCTTGGTGACGGTTGTCCCTGGGCTGAGGTCGCAGAGATAGTGAAGAGTGTTTGTTTATATGGATGAGAGGGCAAGGTGGGGGCTGTTTCCACCCCAGAGAGAAGGGGACCATCTCCTGGGTCTGGGGACAGGTTGCCCCTTTGGGGGGGACGTTACCTGGACTTGGGAGTATAGAGTGTGTATGGGGAGTGAAAGTGGGTGTATAAAATTTTTTATGCTGGGCAAGTGGATATGAATGTCTGTATGTGAGCATGTTGGTGGGAATGTGTTACTGTGTTTGTGTGTGGCTGTTTGTCTGTCACGTTGGTTAGGATCATCTTGGGCCCCCCATTAAAATATGGAGCCTACCCCCCCTACTCCTCCCAACACACTCCCATCCAGTGGCTGGTACCTCTGCCTGCCAGTGTGTGGGTGGCTCTTGGTGTCTGGGGTTGGGTGCCGGGGTATGTGCTGGCTTACCCTGGTGGCTGCTTGCTGGGGCCTGAGTGCCCTGGCTTGGCCTGGCCGGGGGGGGGGGGGGGATCTCGCCCTCGGGGCTTGGGTCTCTTTGTCCATTGCCGAATCTGCTCCGGCATAGTGGGTTTCCAGCAGGGCCTGCGGACTCGTCGCTACGGCCCCCTGGGGCTTCTGCACCGTGGCTGCAGGGGGTCACCTGGGGCTTGCCTCTGCTTTCCTCTTGGGGGGGGGGGGTCCGGTTGTCCCTTCGCGGGACTCTGGGGACTCTGTGCTTGGGGGGCCACTGGGTGTCTGTGGCTCCGATCTTCCTCGTGCTGTCCGCATGTCCTGGGGATGTATCTTTGGGTCCCCATACTTACTATCAAATATTCTTAGGGAGAAACCTTATAGACACAAGCACACTCACAGGTGTCTAGATTCAGGTGTTTATCATGTACACTCTCACTTGTGCTGCGGTTGCCACTAAATACATTTTGTGTTACCTTGTAGTGTGTACTTTCCATTCCAAACTGTTATTATTAGATATGAATATGCTGTTGTGGATTCTCTGTTTTGTTTTGTTTTCTCTTTCCACAGGTATCGAGGTAGACTTCAAGGGTGTTGACTTGTTTTATCGCTATGCTTTTTTTTCTCTCTCTCCTCTACTTCTATCTCCTTTTTTGTCTTTAAACCTTTCCTCCATCTTTCTCTCCTCCCCTTTCACTTTTTTTCTCTTCTTTTCTTTTTCTCATCTTTGTGTCCATTACATTTGAAATAAACCCAAAGCAATTTTTAGTAACGTTTCACACACACATACATACATTATATATATATTTCAAGGGGAACATCATGGCAAAAACCGTAATGCTCCGCTTGTTAAAGCAAACCTGTTGGGCCTTACCTTGACATTCAGACGACAATTCTGAGTGGCACACAGCTAGACAGGACACGATTAAAAAAAAAAAAAAAAAAAAAAAAAAAAAAAAAAAAGAAGAAGAAGAAGAAATGGTAGAATTAGTAAAAAATAGTTGGTTTTCTGACACAGACCTATACTTAAGCATAGTCCACCACCATTATTTCCTCTTTTAACAGAGTTTAGGGTTGAGCCCATTTTAGAAGCTTAATGTTAGCCTGCTTTACTTATTCCAAAACCGGTTTTGACGTGTTAGGGATTTATTGTTCAATTGGACCTCATTTGTACTGGTGACCTATCCAGGTTGTACAGCACTTCCTTCCCAACAACCACTTGAGATAGGTACCAGACCCCACAACCTTGCATTGACAAGCAAATAAAGACAATGGATGGATGTGCTGTTAAGATGCCCCACTGTGTCCATTTTTTAGCCATCTCATCTGAACTGCTACACATGTAGGGGGAAAAAAGAGGTAAAGATATTCAAGACCAACCCAGAAACCACAGAGCCTCAAGCCTGTCATAGAGTCAAAGATCTATCAGTGTCATTGTCCACCAGGAAGCTCATTGAACATCAATGGCCTGAGATGGTGCCAACCAAGAAAGAAGCTGTGTGGCCATCAAGTCAACTGGGCGCAATGGCAAGATGTGTTTTTGGAGTAGTCAAGGTGAAGCTTTTAAACCTACAACACTGTCCAAACTGTCAGGCATGGTGGTGGTTATTAGGCATTATGGAGAGTCTGTTTAGTTGCTGATGGTAATGGTACGTTGTACAAAGTGGGTGGAATAATAAAAATGAAGGTTAGCTCCAAGTTATTTAACTTTTTTCTCAAATAAACTGTTGACACATAGTGACTGACTTGTGTTCCAACTTAATAATGATCCTGAATATACACCCGTCTGGTTTTGATATGGAAAAATCTGACTTCTCAAAGCTCGAGCCTGGACAGACCTGAAAAAATATCTATATTTTGTATGTTAACTCTCCATTATATGCTGTAAAAACATGAAGACTTCAGAGTTTTCACTTCTTTGGCCATATTTAGACATTATTAATAGATTCTGACACATTACAGAAAAGATCCTGAGTCAGTTTTGCATTTGCAGTTTTTTTATTATTATTATTATTTAAACACATTTAACTTCACCAATGAATTTATGCTTTTGCTGATATTCACCCAACTGTCATGGCATTCCCTCTTCCTTGTTGCCTAATACCTCCACCCCCCTTCTCTCCACAGCAGCTTCAGGCCTGCCTGTAGTCTTGAGAATCCCAGTGACCTAGATTCAGCCAGCGTTTACCTCCAGCTCCAGTCTTGTGCAGTCAGCACTCATCTACCAGCACCAAATCCATGCGATGCTCCCACATCAGTACTATGACCCACATCTCCATGGCAACAGCTCCACAATGCCACAGTGATGCATGTGCAACTGCAGCAGAGGATGGCCTAAAGAACAGGACTGTAGGCCTCCATGACCTGTGGGTTAGTGAGCAGTGAGGTCATAATCCCACTTTCACGTTGGCATCGCTACCTCTTCTTCATTCTTTCTCTCCTTGTGCAGCCATGCATGCTCATAAGGTAATGACCAAATAAACATGAGTTATTTACCTTTTTTTTCTCTCTTTAAACACCAATGACTCTTGTTGTTCTTATCTTGTGCCATAAGATCTCATAATCCACTGCCAGTTACTTTTTATTCAGTCTCACGTGTTATGTGAAAGTGAGTGGTCAGAGTACTGGGCTTTCCTGCTCCGACAGTTTATCATCTCTCACTGAAAGAAGCAGGTAGTTTAGATTCAGCTTGCATTACACACTTGGCTCATTTCACTGTGTTTCTGTTTCTCTCCAAGGGGACCTCAGTGAATAAGATTGGCTCCTGCTTGATTTTATCATAATAATGGACTGTCACTTCACATTCACCCTGGGTGAAACGTATCCTGCCAACCGCCACCACTGGACTCGGATAACACTGGTGACAATCAGCGCTCTGTCTTGTCTGTCACCGAGTACCTGCTGCGGCACTCTGAGACACGGCTGATGGTCACAGAGTGGCTGCCAGACAGGCTCCCTGGACAAGTAGATCCCTCAGCCTTTGGAAACTGACGCTTTAATAGTTGTTTCCTGAAGAAAAAGAACATGTCTGAAAGTCCTGGCTTTCATGGAAGTCTAGCGAAAGAACAAAAACTGAATCATGTTTTCATGCTCCAACCAAGTCTGTCAGTGAATTTCTAGTGTATTTGGCTATCCGCTATCCAGCTAAATCATTATTTAGGAATATGGAGATTCACAACAATTCACTAGAACGCATCAATACTGGACATTTCTATCTAAGGATATATAGAGTGCCAATTGAGCTGAAGAGTGGAAATGTTTTTTAACCATTTTAATGTTAAACTGAACTTGACTGCATTGTTTGGTGACTGGGTTCAGTTAAACTGTATCTGTGATTGTACTGAACTGACTTATTTTCATAAAGTGCCTTAAGATGACGTGTTGTGAATTGTTGCTATATGAACAAACCTAACTAAATTGAATTATACACATAACAGAGGTATGTTATGAATGTTTTATAAAATCTGCTTTTATTCCTTTACTTTTGGACTTAGGTTATAATTACATGGAGACTTTGTATCATGATTATTGACGGTAAATTCATTGTGGTTTTATAAAAATGAGTTCAAGGTATGGAGACTGTTATTACAATCTATTTTTAACTGGCAGGATTTGTCTTGAGTAAGATTATTGGCATGAATAAAAGTACAATATGAAATGAAATGAATGAAAAAAACCTAACAGAATATCTGCCAGATGTCCAGTGTTAATCCTCACTCTCAGTATGCATAATACTCTTAGTTTGAAGATTAATAGGAAGCTATGCCTCAGTTAGTTGTTAGTTGACTCTTTTGAACACACCAAGTACCTATTGAACTGCTTGAGACTACTTTGGAAGTCTTGCTGAGTAAAAACAGACCCTCACCCTCATTCCTAGTTGTCCAAGGAATCTAAAACAGCTGTGAACAAGTTGAAAGGGCATACCAGTCCCCTTTGAAGACCAGATATTGTACATCCAGCTAAAAGATTAGTTGGTTATTTTTGGCTGCAAGGCAACATATCAACCCACCAACAGCAGAAATAAATAGCTGCTAATGTTGACGGCTAACCAGATACAGTTTATATGTTCTGGCTGAGAACACAAACTGTGCAGCTGTTTTCTTCTGTTAGTCAAAAAAGCAGATAGATCTCCTTCTAACAGCACTTCTTCCTGCTTTGTTCCAGTCAACACCTGTTTTTTTTTCTACCTCCATGCAGCAGGGCTGCACAATGAGTCAGTGTTAGACATCCCACCCCCTGTTGGCCTTGGGACTATTAGTCTGATATTTCACCTCAAACTACTCTGTCTACTGGAAAACCAGCTTTTCCAGTCTGCCATCTTTGTTCTGTTGCAACTCAACAAAAAGAGATGAGTTTAAAAAACACTCCAGCAACTGGGCCAGGTACACAAATCTATGACATTTCTTTCATATGTATATTTCTCAGTTGCCAGTTTTCATTCAAACTGAGGCGAATGAATAACTTAAACTTAACTACTAGTTTCCATATGGAGAAGTGAGGCAAGCAAATTTAGTACAGTTAAGTCAAAAAAAGAAAACTTGTCAAAAAGACTAAACAAAACACTCAAATCTGCAATCTGACCTGAACAACATAGGACCAATAGGGGAACAGAAACTGTAAAAGGGGAAACTACATTGTCAATAACTAAAAACACTATGTTGCATATTTGGACTGAGATTACTCAGCTGTTGTTGTATTTACAGTAAACTCGTCCCACCATTGTCAAGTATCTTGAAACAAACAGCACTGAATTCATACAAACTCATACAACCTCATAAACAATGATAAAAACAAAGAGATCTGAATGTATGTGTACAGTGGAGTTTCCTTATTTTAAACACTAATTTGGCAGTTATGAAAAATTAATTGGGAGTACATAAATGATTGTGTTAAATGTATTTCTGTGTCCCTTGTGATGGACAGGCAATCTGCTTTTGGTGTCCCCAACCTTTCTCTAATTGGCCACGTTGGGGAATGTTGTCGTCCTTTTTGTTCATACATCTCTCATTCCCCACTGTTGTTGTAGATCACTTGGAACCCAAGAAATTTTCACGCTACTGATTAAAACCAAACAGGTAGGTGATCAAGCTACCAGAGATTGCTGCATCACTTTGGTGTGGATCACTTTAAGCAAGGCTGACATTACGGGATTGTGAGTGTTTTCTCAATGATTATTCAGTGTGACAGACTAACGATCACCTCACTTAGCCTTTACACAACCAAATGATATGTGAGAAATATCAAGCAGTATTAAATAAATAAAACATGGCATTGTTTGAATAACTACTGCTGCTTATTAAGCCCTGTGTAGCATATTTAACACTGCTCATTAGATGCCTCCAGGCTTTGCAAAGTGAGCAGTTGTGACCCTTTCTGCTTGTCAAACATAAACCAGCAATTTTCTCATGCTGCTTTAGATCACTGGGAAAGCAAAATGTTTTCATGCTGCTGATTTAAACTAAGCAGGCAGGAAGGTGATCGAGCTCATGTATTGTCAGCCCTAATATAGATTTATGTATTGCTTTGGTGAGGAGAGCTTTAAACAAGGTTTTTACATTGTGTGATTTTCAATCTGTCTTGTGTTTTGAGTTTAAATTGGCGGTCTGTAGTTTTTCAGTGTGACAGACTCAGCCAATTTAGCCCATTCACATCCAAACAATGTATGCCAAATATTAAGCATAGGCAGAAACTGACTAGAAAAATCAGGCAGTATGACTATTTTTTCCCCCCAGCTATGATCTTTTGCACAGCTGTCTCTTTTTTTTCCTCTTTCCTTTTTTTCAGGGTTGAAGCTGAATAAGAAAAAAGCATCATTGTCAATGCTTTGACTAATATCGGTACAATGTTTGTGATGCAGTTCTGTTGTGCCACAAAACTATACAGGCCAGTATCTATTGAATCTGATACAGTGATACATGGGTTAGAATTGAGATCTTACAACTTTAGGTCTTTAGGATTTTTGAAACTGCTCACAATGTTCTGATTGTCACATGTTTTTTTTATCATGGCACAAAGCAATAAAAACATATGAGCAGCCTTTTCTAAACAATAGTGAGTATCATTACAAGCATAATTTCCATTGGATTTCAAGCAACAGACTGTGACATCTGTACCGTGACAGTATCCCCCATTCACTCCCCTTTCTTCTCCCCAGAACCTCTAGGCCTTTCATAAATCCTGAATAATCAATTATAGCCCAGCTGTTGCATTTAAGCTCCATAATCACCCACTGATGTGGAATCTGATATGAGCACAAGCAAGGTGTCAAATACATCACTTTGACACACAAAGAACTCCCCAGGCTCTTCTTAGGTGTCTGTAACCCAGATTTCTAGCTCAACATTAGGTTGCTTGTGCCACAGTTGTGAGCAGTGTTGACCAGTCTGGTGTGGTTACCTAGGTAATGCTGTTTGTGCCCTGGAAATGCTGGAATCTTTCATCCTGTATTGTTTTTCCAACGGTGGGAGTCTTGGTTCATGTGACTCACAGTAGCAGTCTTCTTTTGCCAAATTCTCTTTGCAACAGCCTTTTGAGTAACATCAGTGCCCAGAGCTCTAAATTTTCTAAAATGTCGCCTGAAGACTTGCTTAACCTCTGAATAACACTCTGCTTTCTTTTCTCCACCAAGTTATACATTCCAAGAGGAGCTCTCTTTGTTATTTGGGCCAAGATTACCCATTCTCACATTTTTTTCAAATGATTAATCTTGACAAAATAAGGGTTTCTTGCCTTGGATCTGTGCCCAAGAACATCAAAGATTATGTTAAATTAATGAGCAGAATTATTTCTAAATCAATTCATGAATTATTTTCTGAAACTGTCCAATTTCTTTCTTATTCTTATCTCAGATAAAATATTTGCCTTTGGTCACTGGCTAACCCTTAACACACTCTTTATTCATCCAACTAACTCACAATCTCTGTGGAGAGAAATTTGAGAGGAGGCCAAATGGATCTTGAATCACTTAAAGAACTTGCAGCCTTGATGTTTCTACCATTGTATAATTTTGGCTTAGACCAACATCTTTGTCAGTAAGGCATGTGGCAGATGGCAGGCTGTTTTTCATGACAGCAAGTGAGTGGGGAATTTTCTGCTCCTGTTCTTCTTCTTTGTATGATCCCAGGCTTGTTATCAAAGTATTTGAACTTATGTCTTTCCACGCATTCTGTGATCCATGAACTAAATTTTTGTTGTAAGACTACAATGTTGAGAATTTGTAACAGAAAACGACAGAACTATAGTCACTTCTTGCCACTCTGTAAAAAGCCTTAGAGTAAATGTTTCTTTTTGTTGGTATCTGTGCTGTTATTGGTTTGTCCAACCCCCCCCCCCCCCCTTTTACTTGTAGGAAAGCACACAGTCTTCTCCTATAACGTTTTTCAAGGTTGGAGCATTCATTGAGAGAGATCTTTAACCTTTCCTCTATGCCCAGTGTCTTTAAAGAACTGGGTTCTCTTTTCCTCTTTTCATTTGTTCCATTTACCACGCAGATGTTCTGTAGCACATGGTCTTTGAAAAAGGTTGAGGTTGAAGGTTCTGAAGCCTTTATATGTTGATTTAGCAATAGAATTTTAAATCATTACCCCTGTTAAAAGAGCCGGTGATTAGCTATTTTTGTTTCCTGACAGAGACCACCACATTTTTATCTAAAATAAAGGGTTCTTTATTAAGCAAAGCAGACTGTGTTGTTCCAGATGAAGTCCCAATAGATTTTACCAAACATTACGTAAATGTTTGTGATGGTATGACAGAAAAGGCTGTTATTGGCACCTTCCCAAACAAGCAACTCACAACTTAGATTGGATCGAATAGTTATTACAAAGGCTTAGTAACTACATGATGCCCTTCCTTTCTGGATTCACATCAACGCTCCTCCAACATACTGGTTGTTGACTAACAGAAATGGGTCTTTAAGTCACATCATATTAATTCCTTCAGGAAACTGGAAGTTATAGCTTCATAACTAATTAAAAATTCCTAGATGTGCTGGTCAAAATTTGGAAAATACTATTTTGCTTCAGAAACAACACCAAAGTTTCCTGCATGATCTTTGGTCATAGACATTATTTTTGTAGAGTAAAAGGACGACTGTAATTCTCCTAAACTTATTTTTGTCTGAGGCAACCAGGATTTCCAAAGCTGAGGCAGATCACAGAACTGTCTCTCAGTGAAACTTTGGCATTGCATGTTTGTTTTTTTCTTTTTCACAAACATAATCACACCAAAAATGAATCCCAATGCGTCTCTCAAGGTACCATATTAACAATTCTTAACTTTTTGATTTTCCCACATTTACTTGGACTTCACTGAAAATAATACATAATTTTTTATACAGGGTGCAGTTATAGAACTGGGAACCAGGTAGGAAATGGTAAAACACAGAAATATATACAGAAACAAGAATTTATTAGTTTTCACATGTTCCATAAAACCAGCTTTTAGTCTGTGTCAGTTATTAATAAATATGTACAGTACAATGCAGATGGATGGTTTTGTTTTTTTAATTATTTCCCAGGTTGCCCAGAATTTATTGTTGCATTGACAGGAGTCTTTCTCTAGTAC
The DNA here is from genome assembly GCA_014839685.1 of Anableps anableps. Taxonomy (NCBI): domain Eukaryota; kingdom Metazoa; phylum Chordata; class Actinopteri; order Cyprinodontiformes; family Anablepidae; genus Anableps; species Anableps anableps. Next base: position 2,894,199 of record CM026086.1, read on the forward strand.
CAGGAGTCTATGATGCGCCTCATACTCATGAACCTCATGCCACTTATGCCCATGGCCATGAAGTTCCTGTACTCTCCAGGCCTCATGTACCACATTCTGCCTCTAATGGGGCTGCTCGGCCCTCCATCACGTTACAGGACATGAAGCTGGACATGCTGAATCGACCCATGATGCTCTCACAGTCATCCATCATCTCATCCATCTGACCCTGGAAGTTCTCCCTCTCATAGATCCTCATCCTGTAGGAACCTCTGTACATGGGGATCATGCGGCAGGACCTGACGCTGTCACTCATACCCATCATTTTCATGTAGTCATCGTATTCACCCCTCCTCCAGAAATACTGGTTCCCCATGTAGCTGGGATGGTTGTAGACCATGAAGCAACCCCTCTCCACCCTGCAGGAGTGGCAGCAACTCATTTAGGAGGACATGTCAGGGCAGTCACTTGTGTACTCGTAGGAACAGCCCTGGATGTTCCTATCCTCATAGAAGATGATCCTGCTCATCATGTTCACACCAGCGGAAATCATTTTTGTCTGAGCAGTCTGCTGCTGCTGCTTTTGTAGTTGAATGGCTTGCCTACTTAATGGAGACACTCCCTTTTATATGTGACAACCAAGGGGTCCCTTTGTGGAAAACAGCTTGATACAGTAACATAACATGGAAACATATGGGTCACAGAGGCTTCTCTCATTTAATGGGGTTCTCCTAAACCCCATTGGAAAGCAAATTCACCTCAGATGGTGTCAGACAAAGCTCAGTTAACAAGGAACAATACCACCTTTGTGACAACATAATAGCTTTGAGGTGTTGTAGCACACTAAACCATCCTCAACTATTGCGTTACTTCTTAATTGCAGCCAAACTTTGGGTGTTTTCACACCTGATAGTGCGGTAGACTCAGTTCGGCTGGGGACCAGAATTACATTTGTTCTATTTTCAGCTGCTCCGGTTTGCTTTTACACTGCACTGTGTCAAACGAAACAAACCTTTCTAGCAAAATCAGGAATATCCAGGTAATCTTCATCATCAACTACTGCTTTTCAGAGTGTAATCTGTGATCAGAGATGCAATTTTAGCAGACTGATTAAAACATTATTTTGTATTCAAGCAGCTAAAAAAAAAAAAAAGTCTTACTGGAACTGAAAAATATATGCTGAAATATGAATATGTCTGAATATAGTAACCCTTTTGTCTTAACGACTGAGGGGAAATAAAATTCCTTTTTAGGTAACATGCAGATTACTGTTACAGACTCAGTTATCTTAATAAACAATTGTGTGTAGTAGAAGGTTGTAAGGTAATTTTATTTCTGTACTGCTATATTGTTTTCTGTACAGTATATGAAGCTTAGAATCCAAATACCAGACAATGGAAAAGGAGCATTTTAAAACATCCAAACATTAAAAACCCAGAAGTTGTGGGCGACTGAAACAGACAAGTTTCGTGCATTACTTTCACTTCTTCTTGTTCCAGTATTGCTTTGCTCAGTAAGCTGCACGGTTTTATTTCTGCTAAGCTTTGTGGGTTATTTGTTGCCCTTCTTGACTCTTTAAAGTGAAGATGATAGTTGTTCTGCCCCCAGTCATGCAGGACTTACTGCAAATGAGGCAGTTTTTGCTTTTTGCTGAAGAACCTGAACTGCCTGAAGCTTGACAGGAGAAACTGGATCTGTAATCAGCTTTCTGAACCATCACCAGGTGTCTTTTATACCGCCAACACCAGTTGCTTCTGGCCGCTCCATTAAACTCATATTTCATCGATGTCAGACAAAAACCTTATGTATTCAAAAATGAATCTTTCCTCAAAATTGGGGAAAAAAAAGCAGTTTTCTTCTAAATGTAAATTTCGAAATACTTTTTTCAATGAAAATTTGCCACAAAAAAAAAAAAAAAAAAAAAAAAAAAAAAAAAAAAAAAAAAAACCACAGACAGATGGTATATGAAGGGTGATCAATACAGCTCATTTTCACAAAAAAAAAAAAAAAAAAAAAAAAAAAAAAAAAAAAAAAAAAAAAAAGAGTTAAATGGATATAAAGTGTTTTTGTGTGACAGCAACTATATCTGTGTTTAGCCAAGTTATGTCTGGCTACTAAACAAACAGGATAAGTAAATAGCATGTGTTAGCAGAAATGATTTTTGGTGTTTGACCTCAGAAAAAGTACTGAGTGCCAAAGAAATCAGAGGTAAATAGAAAAGGGGAAAAATATTTAATGAAAAGTATTTATTTTTACAGATTTATTATAAATTAGGTTTTTTTTCCTCACTCTTAAAGTGGCAGTATTATGTAAAATTGACTTTTTTGAGCTGTATATCATGTTATAATGTTATTCCCTCATCAAAAACGTACCTGGAGTGTTGTTTGATTTTTTTCAAGTATGTTTGAGAAATCCTTGAATCTCCCATAGCAACTATTCAGGGGTGCTTAATCTTTTGCTCATACAAAGCACCTCTAGCCAAAGCTCTTCCTCAGAGCTGCAGTCTCCAGCCAAGCTCCCACACCACAGAAAACCCCTCCCCCACAACTCCCCCACTCAGCTTCTCCAGACTGGCAGCAGCAGCAATTAGCAAATACCTGGTGGAACTGCGCATCTGCCAAGCTTATACTAACCACTTATCAGTCCGATGCTCCTAAGAATGGTTGTAAACGGGATCATGGAGGAGCAACGTTGTGATGATGTGCTAAAGGCGGAGTGTCGGAAAGAGTAGGAGCTTCTTTAAGAGACAGAGGCCAATTTCAAGGTGTCAAAGTGCATAGTCAAATCTCTTTTAAGTTATGTTTGATATATACAGCTTTTTATAACTGAAGGTAACATAGTTACTTGATTGTGCTATAAAATGGCACCATGTGTCAGGATAGTACATAATACTGCCCCTTTAAAATGTCTCAGATCCTCAAACAAATTTAACATCAGAGAAATATAACCCAAGTACATTTAAAACATTTTAAATGATGATTTCATTTCTAAAAGCTGTTTAAATCAACCTGACCCTATGTGAAAATATAATTACACCTTTTGATAGATCATAAATGAACACTGATTAACCTAATTTTTTGGCTCAGTCACTCTAGCAACAGCCAGGCCTGATTAATGACTGACCAGAGGAACCAAGACATCACTTAAATTGAACCTGTCTGACAACCTGAAGTAGGCTAAAATTCAATTTAATTCGGTTTATTTATATAATGCCAGTTCACCACAAATGTCGCCTCGAGGCACTTCACAAAAAAAAAAAATAATTTCAATTCAATCACACACATTCCAACTGATCCCAGTTAACAAACTCACTTATTATATTAAACTCATCTAAGTATTTAAAGTAATTTAAAACATGTCTATCACCAGATTGCATAGAGTCATAAAAGAGCTCAAAAGTACACATGCCAATCTAAAAAACTATCCAAGGACAAATGAGAAAGTCACTGACTCCTATCAGTCCGGACAGAGTTATAAAGCAATTCTTAAGACTCTGGGTCTTCAACAATCACAGTGAGAACCATCATCTACAAAAAGGGAAAACATGGAACAGTAACAAACCTTCCCACAAGTGGCTGTCTGACCAAAATTATTCCAAGAGCACCTCAACAACTCATCCAGGAGGTCACAAAAGAACCCAAAACCAAATCTAAAGCACTGCAGGTGTCGTTTTCCTCAGTTAAGACCAGAGTTGATTCAACAATAAAAAAGACACTAGGCAACAATGGTCCTAATGAAAGGGTTCCAAGGCCAAAAAATCTGGTGACCAAAAAAAGTAGACAAAGGACTGTCTCACAAAGTATTAGGGTGCATTCACACCAGCCCTGTTTTTTTTGCCTAGAAAGTCTGGTTCCTTTAAGGAGGTGTGAATGCACAATTGAACATTGATGTGGACCAAAAAAGTGAACTCTGGCCAGCCTAAAAAAACTAGATCTGTGTTTAACTGAAGTGAACTTTGGTGCGGTTTGAATGCATGTGTGAATACCAAGCAGGAAAATGGACTAAAGCACAGGTCATTCTGGGTAAATGCAACCAAAACAAATGTTCGTGTCCAACACTAGCAGGAGAAATGGCTCATGGTGAGCACATTGTTGAAGGGTGTTTGTTTGGCACATTTTCCAAAGACAAAAAATAAATCCTACAAATATTAAAATTTGACACCATGCCAATTTTCTTTAGATTATGTGAAGAAGGAAGTTGCACTCAGTGTCTTCTTCAGAGGTTTTTGTGTCATTTCCTCCAGTGTTTCTTGGTGCAGCGCCACGACAGACGAAGGGGGGAACAGGCTGCTCAAAGGGTTTGGTTCATTTGACACAGTGCAGTGTGAAAGTGAACAGCACCAGCTGAAAATATAGCAATTGTTGCAACTTAGGTCCCCAATCAAATCAAGTTTAATTACACTGAATACACACAGCAGGACAATGATCCTACACACATGAATAAGTCCACCTCTGAATGGTGAAAAAACAAAATTAAGGTTTTAATGTGGCCTAGTCAAAGTCTGGATGTAGATTTGATTTTGATACAGTGGCATGACATCAAACAGGTTGTTTATGTTCCAACTCCTTTGTGTGACTGAGTTAAAACATTTTTGTTAAGAGAAAGTGACTAAAATTCCTCTATAGTGATGTAAAAAATAACCTCCTTGCCTATTATCACAAACACTCAATGCAAGTTGTTGCTGCTAAGGGTCAACAGCTCTTTGGTATTTACTCGGGTAAACTTTGTCTGATAATGAAACTTGTTTGATGAACTGAAACAAGTGTTAATTTAAAAAAAATGTCAAAACAATAGAAATCTGTACAGGGACAAAAACTTTTGAAAGACACTATAGCACAGTGAATGCTGTATCCAGACCAAGATTTAATCACTGGATAATTGTTTATACATTTCAATTTGCTTTTAAGTCCCACAGGGGGCTAACCTATTTTTTATCCAGACTAAGATCACTTTATTTTTACTGAGCATTGAAAACAGAAGTGAAAAGAAGAAGTGAATTTAAAGATCCTAGTTCCTAAGTATAGGATGCGTATTGCTTCTAAACTTAGCTACATCATTTCACTACCTCAGAACAAACAAGTCTGAGCTGTACTATTGCAATCAATTGTCCACTGTTGGTATGTGCTCAGACGAGTGAATGCTGCAAATCAGTGACACGATGCAATCTGCTGGGTTTCCTTAGAGATCAAACTTTAGCCAGTTTGAACAATTAATCAAACCTGACTACATTGTTTGATAAGTAGGATCAGTTGGAATAGATGTATGATTGAACTGAATTTACTTTTTTGTCCCAAATATCATCTTAAGTGCCTTAAAATGATATTTGTTGTGAATTGGTGCTACATAAATAAAATGAATTGAATGAAAACTGAATCTGGCCGTTGGCATATTGCATTAATTTACCTGCCTGCACCACCAGCACCTCAGGGTGATTGAGCAAGAGTTTTTAGTGAATGAAGTTGTTTTACTTGCCCAAAGTCAGGTGTGAGTAAATCTCTTGTTGTCATGGAAAAAAATAATTGCTTTTTCGACTTTGGGTTTAAAGGTCCAATCCATGGTGCAACCTATGTAGCTTAATGGCAAACAACCCAAACAAAATTAAAGCAAATCTAAATTTTAAATGATTCATGTGCCTTAAAAAACTTTTTTATTACATTTTAAAATGAATGTCTAAAATGCACTTCACCTTTGTTGTTTTTGTGTATGAGAAAATTTGCCAAAACCCTGCCCAGTGTCAACTATTTGGGTCCAGCTCTGACACTCATAGAGCAGGATTGCGAGTACTGATGATCTGTAAAGTCTGACCTGAACAGAGAAGCTGATGGATTTCCTTTCTTTTGTGGACCTGCCATCTTGACTTGCAAGCAACCCAAGGTTCTCAAAGTTTTTTACTTCTTCCAGTGTTTTTACATAGGTCACACATACTGATGATTACTTCAAGTTCATTTTTATGAGCTGCCCCTGACTCCTCCCTTTGAATTTCTTGAAAGCAGCAAAGCTGGATTTTTACTTGTAGTTTTTTCTGGTTCTGGTCTCCTCTGCATCCCCAGAACCAAACATGGAGAAGCAGCATTCAGCTTCTATGCTCCACAAATCTGGAACAAACTTCCAGAAAACTGCAAAACAGCTGAAACACTGAGTTCCTATAAATCAAGGCTGAAAACCCACCTGTTTAGAGCCGCCTTTGACTCATAATAACAGGAACATTGACCAACATATTTGATGTGTATTGATATTTTTAATGATGGCGACTGACAAGATAATGTAATGTTTGTGACTGGTTTCACAACTGGTGACTGATGTGTTTATGATGTTTTTATGTTTTCGTGATATCAAGCACTTTGAACTGCCTTGTTGCTGAAATGTGCTATACAAATAAACTTGACTTGACTTTCCCTTTTTAAATTTCTAGTGTACAGTGTGTCTGGAATCTGTTGTGTATTTGAGGTTAAATTAATATACTTTCATAACCTGGGACAGACCATGTCGCTCTATTGTGTCCTCTTACATAGAACCCAGAAGTGAAAGAGGAAGTGCTTTCCATTTTCCATGACTGGTCTTCTTTTAAAAACCATACTCTAAAGGCAATGGGAGTCCCACACTTAAGTAGGGGATTTTTTTAGTCTCAAAGAATTATACAATAGAGCCAAATGTTTGAGCTTTTAATAATTTAGTTATAGAGCTGCTGACACAGAATACTGCCATTAAAGTGCAATATGGAAAGCACCATTTGGTGCATCAGTGGCTGTGACTCACAAGTGGCTTTCTCAAGAAGAAATGCCAGATTGCAGCAGTGGTTATAGGGGCCACACAGAATAATTAAGAGTCATTACACTAAACACCCTAGGAGCACTCTATATGTGGTTCGCTGTGCTGAAACCCAGCTCAGGGTGTTCTAATAATTGGCTCACAAGAACAAGCGACTTCAAAACTACCAGGAGGATTTCCAGAAAGCAAAGACGGCCACTTTATTTTTGGCTGTTTTTGACTGTGCAGCTATGTAAAGCCTAAAAGGAAAACTAGGTAATAGCTGATTAGTTGTTACTGGCTGTTGCTTTAAAACATGCTGCACAAAAAGGAAGTTCAACTCAGGGAAAGGACTTCCTAAATATTTCCCTAGTTTTGTTTCTGAATTGATTACATTTAAAATAAGTTCCACTCAGTTACAGAGTTGAACGTAAACTCCTCATTAGAACAATGTAAAATGTCTTTTTATAGTTAAAAGTTAAAGTTATTACTTAATATTATAAGTTATTGTTCTGATCAATTTCCTGCACATTTTCAATCTTTTTTTAAACTAAGGTTGTCTGGCCTTAACAATGAAAATGGATGTTAAGATTATTTCATGGAAATTAAACCTTTCCGAAATGTTTTGTAAAAAAATGGTAAATGTATGAAATGTCTGACTTTGCTCCTGCATTTGGTTCTGTTACCACCCAAAGAATATAAGAACATTTGAGAGAACTGCTAGTCATTTTTTTGACTGGTCTTCATAATAAGCAATGGGGGGGAAAAAATCTTTGATTGGTGTTGCAACAATCTTACGCTTCTTACAGTTGTGACTTGCTTTTTGCATGTTCCCACTGGTATTTTGCTCAGTTATTATTGATGATAAACTTCAAGTCTTTACTGCTGGAAGGTCTCCTTGTCATCACCCTAATCTTCAGCTCCCTCCACAGTTTCAGATTCACCAGATTTAAGTCACAGATCTGACAGGGTCGCTCCAAAACATTCATGTTACTTTCAGTCAGAAGAAACAAGTTGGTAAAACTAAAAGTTTACTTTAAACTGCCAGGGTTTTGATTAATATCGGGCTTAACTGTAGGGATGTACATGTGTTCCAGATTACTATATTTGCAACCACATTGGTTAACAGATTCAGCAGATGATTTTACCTCAAGACATATACTTTAGCAGAGAGATAAATGACGAAGTGTTATGAAGTCAGTCCTGTTTTCTCAGAACAAATGCCTTCATTATAAGTGTAAATGTCCGCTTATACTGAAGTTAATTTTATTGTATTTTTATATTTTAATGTGTCCTGTCCGGCAATGTGCCACTCAGAATTGTTATGCCAAAGAGAAGACCAACATATTTACTTTCACATAATTTGAATCAGGTATTCTGGAACAGAGACACATCAAAAATATTCAGGGCAGTGGTCCCTGGGCACCGGAATTGAGAAACACTGCCCTAGAGGAACATTTCAAATTCAAAAATACTTTATTGATCCCAAAGGGAAATTAAATGTTAATGTAACTCATTTAGTCAAGGGGTTATTATAGATGGTGATGGCTGTGGGCAGGAAAGATCTCCTGTAGCGGTCTGTTTTACAACCAGTCTGAAGAAGCCTTTGACTGAAGAGACTCTGTTTCCAGTGACAGTCTCATGAAGAGGATGTCCAGGGTTGTCTATAATTTTCTTGATTTTATGCAAAATCCTTCTTTGCATCATCATCTCCAGAGGTTCCACAGTCGTCCCCAGAACAGGACCAGTCTTCTTTATCTAGTTGTTGAGCCTTTTTAGGTCCCTGGCTCTGATGCTGCTGCCCCAACAGATGTTGGCAGAGGAGATGACGCTCTCAACAACAGACTCATAGAAGATCTACAACATCTTGTTGCAAACCTTGAAGGATCTTAGCTTCCTCAAGAAATACAATCTGCTCTGTCCTTTCTTGTCGATGGCTTCACTGTTGAGTCTCCAGTCCAGTCTGTTGTCCAGATGAACACCGAGGTATTTATATTCTTCAACCACCTCCACTTCTTCTCCCATGATGGAAACAGGGTTTGATCTGACTCTGTTTCTCCTGAAATCTACAATCATCTCCTTAGTTTTGTTCACATTCAAGATGAGATGATTGTTTCCACACCATGACACAAAGCGGTCCACCAGCTCTCTGTACTCAGCTTCTTGTCCATCTCTGATCCACCTGACAACTGCAGAGTCATCTGAGTATTTCTGGAGATGACAGGAGTCTGACTTGTGCTGGAAGTCTGAAGCGTACAGAGTGAAAAGGAATGGTTAGAGTACAGTCCCCTGTGGTGCTCCTGTGCTGCTAACCACCTGGGTAGACACACAGTCCTTCAGTCTCACAAACTGTGGTCTGTTTATCAGGTAGCCATTGATCCAGGCAATTGTTGAGGCCTCCACCTGAGTCTTCTGGAGTTTCAGACAAAGCAGATCAGGCTGAATTGTGTTAAATGCACTGGAGAAATCAAAAAACATGATCCTCACAGTGTTGCCTGCTTTGTCCAGATGACAGTGGGTTTGTTGAAGCAGGTGTATAATGGTGTCTTCAACTCCAACTCTACGACAATAAGCAAACTGCAAGAGGTCCTGATATGTGCTGGTTTGCTTATTCAGGGCCAACAGGAGTCTCTCCATGACCTTCATGATGTGGGATGTCAGGGCAATGGGTCTGTAGTTGTTGATGACTGATTGGTGAGTTTTCTTTGGCATTTACAAGTGTGATCCCTGAAGATTCTCCATGCCCCCCTTCCTAAAACTGGGTGCACCACCATGCTTTCCTATTCTGCATGTTGTCCTTTGCAAGAATGAAGAGGCATGTCAACCATGGCAGTTCCACATTGTCCAGATTTTAGTATTTCTGATGGAATCTGGTGGCCACCAGAAAGTTTTTAAACTACTCAACTTCATTTCTCAGACCTTGCTTCTACCACAGTAATTATGGTGACTTAAATGAAGATAATGTCAAATGTTTCAGCCACTGTTCAGAAGTATTCTGAACTCCAGGTATGAAATTCCCCACACCAGTTATGTATAGCCTGTGGTGTGCTCTGCTTTTCTTTCTCAAGTCATAAAATAATTTGCTAGAGCCTCATTGAGACAAAGTTAGTCTTCCAGTCACACCCTACAGAGGAGGAAGGTCAGAGAAACAGAGACACAACCAGCACACAACCTGTGGATACAACAAAAGGGGTTATTATTTCTATGAATGCCAGCTTGATTTGGAAAGGCTTTCTGAGTCCGTCGTTCTGCTGCACCTGGAGGAGGAGAGGAATAGTTACATTGGGCAAGGAGTAGTGATGATGGAAAATAAACCATGTACTGGATGGCTTACTGGCTTGGGGTGGAAGAACAGAGTTGAGGGAGGTACGTGGGGGGATGCTTGATCTGGGTGGTGGAGTTAGGATGGAGATGTTTTGAAAGAGTTGAGTTCCTGAGGTGGTTTTGTTGAAGGCGGAGCAGGTGAGTCTTTGATCCAAGAAGCTGATAGAGGCTGGAGTAGGCGACTGTAAAATGAACTCCTTGTAGTCCAGAATCATATGGGTAACCTTAACCTGAGGGTACAGACAGCACGGTGTGAGCTAAAGCAGAGGTCAGCAAGCATGAATACTTCTCAAAACTGATAGAAGAGTCAAGAATAATAACAAAAATCTCACAGGGATCTTCAAACTACCGACGAAATCAATCATCAGGCGGTGTAGTTGCAGCTCCCGAAATCCCAGCAGGTTGATGAGGGAATTACAGAGAGGTGTCCTGTCTGCAGCAGGCCAGGTTTGCCCTCCAACAGGGATCCTCGACGGAAGAAAAGACTCACACTCAAAAAACACAGTCACTCACAAGGATCATGACACTAATATATGCAAACATTTATATTCCTATTTTCTACTGGTATTTTCTTCTACTATCAAACTCCAGTCCTGGAGGGCTACTATTCTGTAACTTTTAGATGCATCCCTTGTCCAACACACCTATATCAAATAAATGGCTTGTTACCAAGCCTCTGCAAAGCTGAAAGACTTCTGATGATGGAATTCAGTGATTTGATTTGGATGTGCAGGAGAAGGGCTGCAACTAAAAGCTGCAGGAGCTCTCAGGGAGTGGGCTTGAACACCCCTGTTCTACTGGGAACAGTTGGAGAATACCTTTGAGGAGATTTTTAGTATTTAGTAAATAAATTAATGCATAGATAATTTCAATCAACCATAGCCAGAAAGTCATTGTTTTAGCATGTTAGAAATGAAACATATTTTCTTACTAGGATAAGTGTGGTGACAGTGGTAATCGACTCAGCAACCCATCGCAATCAGTGGGTTGTTGGTTCAATCCCCACTCCATCCGCCTCTGCTGTTGTGTCCTTGGGGGCAAGACCCTTCACCCACCTTTCCTGCTGATGCATGGCAGCCTCACCTCTGTCAGACTGCCTCAGGGCAGCTACTATCCAGTAGCTTCCACCATCAGTATGAATGAATGAATGGTTGAATGACTGAATGTAGTGTGAAGCGCTTTGAAGACCTCTAGACTAAATAAAGTGCTATACAAGTACAGGCCATTGACCATTTTACTGTTTGAGTCAACAGAAATGGTTAAGTATACCTGAAGTTCATTTTGTGAATGCTCTGAATTGCACAAGCACAACATTTATCTCCTCCAGTGGATTTTTGTGGACCTCTCTTGAGACATCATCAAGTTTGTTTGTGTAGCACATTTTATCAACAAGAAACTGAAAGCTTAACCCAGTATGTGTAAACAGGGACTGCCACTACTTTGGTTCTGGCATCTGATGGGTCACCAGTACACCAGTGCAGCAATTAAGTTTGCTTCTCAAAACAATGGAACACACTTCTAATTTTTACTCTAAAAAATTGTCTCTGCATTGAACCTGAAATCTCTTTTAAAACAATTTTGATATCAGCAACAATAAAAAATTGGGAAAATATTTAATATTTTAATAGCTACAACTGACATTTCTTGTTTTTCTGTGCAGGCACAAGAAGGTTGGCAGTAGTGAAAAGAAACAGCTGTGTCTCTTATGCCTGGCATCTGTAATTCCATGGCATATTTTGATCTGAGGCACATCTGCACAAGGAGCCTTGAACAAGCTGTGCAAAAACCAGCAGCAACCGCGATTCATTGAATGTGCTTAGTTTGCAGGAAATACTCACCACAGCCCCTAGGTCGGTAACAACCCTGTGGCTTGCTCTCGCTTTTTGCCATTCAGTTTAGTTATCCACCACAACTTCACAACAGAAATCTTCTCAAGGCACTTTACAGACGTACACAGCATGTACAATTTAATTTATTCCAGAAATATGCAATTCAATTCAGCTCATTCCAATTGAATCCAATCTATTATTGGATATGTTTCAATTTCATCTAGTTATGACATATGTGAATCAGTAAATTATAAATTATCATTGCCAGAAAATGAAGAAACTGTCAGCAAATGAAAAAAGAACAGGAAAACATTTAGTTATGGAAACAAAATCTCTGTTGTGTTAATGAGTACACATAAAAGTTCATTGTGTCAAGCCATCTATACTGAGGCCATGGAAATTACAGTCTATAAGCTGATGTTCACTAATATCTTTAACAAATGGAGGAAGTTTTTGTGTGCTTGTTTACCACTTCAAGCTTTGCATTTGTGTTCTCTTGGTGTTGACAAGGAATGCTGGGAATTCACAACGTTTCCACAGAAGAACCAACTCAGCTATGCTATATGTGGCGGCACAGTAAGACTGGCTGAGCTGACTCCTTACAAAACCACAGCTATGCAGACATGGGTTTTATTTTCCCAGGCAGCACTGGCACTGTGTCACTGACAGGCTAAATAGAACTAGTCAGAAGATTGCTTAGAAGCTTTAACTGAAAAAGGAAATTGGTGGGATTAGAGTTTATATGTCTGGGTAAAATAAAAAAATGAAAAGGTAAGTTTTCACATGAAAAATACCCACATCATACACACTGTGACATAGCAAAATGAGAAAAAGTATAACTGATTAAATAAATCACTTTCTGACCCGGTTAGGCTGTGGGTCTGGCTTTTCCCAGATATAATGGGAAAAACCCAGGTGTTCAGGTGTTCAAAATGAGGTTTTTGTTGGTGCACCAGACAGACAGTCGTTCCACCACTCTGTACGTGGTCCCATCTTCTCTGGAGATATATGTTGAACTGTTTCCAAAATGCTAAATTCAAGAATGAACAGAGAATAAACAGAGTTGCCTTTGAAATTCACTTTATGTATATTTGATGCATTAAACAATCTGTATTTGCCATGCAGTGTGTATACTACCCACGGTTTGGCTAAAAAGAAGTGTCCTAGTTTTTATGGTGTGACACAAAATAGCTTTATTAGAACCCAGAATAAGTGCAATAAAAACCCGGTGTCATAAAATAAAATGCAACTAAATGTTTGAGTGCAAGATATGTGGACAAATAATTAGAAGAGTTTACAGTTTCAGTCAGGTTTCAGAGCTCATCATTGCTCATCAGTGATACATTTTCACATTCCAGGGTTACTTATAGAGTACCACAGGGTTCACTGCTTGGGCACATTCTCTTTTCTACATGAAATGACATCAGACTTACATAGCACTTTTCTGGACACTTTTCTGGACACTCAAAGACACTTTACCGTGAATTCAGTCATTCCCATTCACGTACATTCACACACTGAAGGTAGCAAGCTACAGGATTGTAGCCATAGCTGCCCTGTGGCAGTCTGACAGACACCTGCGACATCGACTCTTCTGACCACCACTGGCAAGCAAGGTGGGTGAAGTGTCTTGCCCAAGGACACAATGACAGAGACAGATGGAGCGGGGGCTTGAGCTGGCAACCCACCAGTTCCACTTTGTAAAATAATCAGACAGCATGGGGTAAATTCTTATGCTGATAATATATGATAATATGCTGTATTTGTTCATAACTCCTGTTTGAAGATGAGTTTTACTTTTAAATTCAGATGAGACAAAAGTTGTGGACTTTGGATCAGAGTGTTTGAAAAACAAAACAGCTTAGTCAATCACTTAGTTTGGATATCATTAAATTTGCTTCCAGTAATAAAGTAAAGAATCTCGGCATTATCTCTGAGCAGGAAATATCATTTGTAGCCCACATTAAACAGGTTTCTAGGATTTCCCTCTCCTATCAGTGCTGCTACCACTTGCCAGAACACTCTTGTAAAATAAATTTTTAATCTTGAGGTTTTTTTTTATTGTGGTTAAATAAAGGTTGATGACCTCAGGAAAAATGCCAAAATTTTACAGGTTATACCACACCGTACTAATTTTATTTATAAAGCACTTTAAACACCCACAGAACCAAAGTGCTGTACACAATCATAAGACACAAATGACTGATCATAAAACAATAAACAAAGTAGTATATAAAAGTAGTAATAAACTAATGAAATAAAACACAGTATGACAAAATCAACATCTCAGTTTGTGTCAAAAGCCAAGGAAAAGAAATGGGTCTTAAGAAGGGATTTAAAATCAGAAAGTGAAGAGGCCTGTCTAATGTCCAAGGAAAGCTCATTCCACAGCTTGGGAGCTGCTACAGAAAAAGCACGGTCCCCTTTGAGCTTACACTTCATCTTTGGCACCCTCAGTAACAACTGGTCAGCTGACCTAAGGGAACAGGAGGGTGTGTAGGGATGTAGCAGCTTGGACAGGTAGTGCGGGGCAAGGCCATTAAGAGCTTTAAAAGCAAATAAAAGGATTTTAAAATGAATCCTAAAATATACTGGCAGCCAGTGCAGAGAGGCTAAAATAGGGGATATATGTTAAAATTTTCTTGTACCCATTAAGAGATGTGCAGCAGCATTCTGTACCCTCTAAAGCTGGGAGATGCACGAATCACTGACTCCTTCATAGAGTGCATTACAGTAATCCAGCCGAGTGATTACAAAGGCATGGATTACTGTTTCAAATTGCTGATTAGAAAGAATAGGCTTTACTTTCACTAGCTGCCTCAAGTGGAAAAAGCTGGATTTTACAATAGCTCCAATGTGGGTTTCCAACTTAAGTCCAGGATCCATTTTGACCCCTAAATTTGTAATAATAGGCCTAATGTATTGGGCCAAGGAGCCAACATCAGTCACTGGAACTACCAAAAATCACCACCTCTGTCTCTGACAGGTTATATATGACGCAACTACTGATTAAAGAGAATTGGAAACATTTGTAAGTGATTCAGGTGAGTGGAAAGTTAGTTGTACCCAGAGACAATCAGCAGCAGTAGAAAAGATAAAAAGGTCAGAGGTACAAAAACATATCCTGTTTGCTTATATTACCTCTGAGGGAAAATAAAGACGACATAAAATGACTATGGTGTCTGTGTTTACCCATAATGTGTAGGTAAAGCTAAAAAAAATCCTGTTTGTTTCACTCTTAATATTTTTAATTGTATTGAAAACTTGACAGCATGCATGCATAAATGTGTAACAAGGCAGGTGTTTTATGTAGGCCATCCAAACTACTAAACATGAACATTTTCCTCACCCCCCCAGTATCTGGGAAACTGACTTCATCCACTGCTAATCCCATGCCTAGCATGCCCTCAATTGAACTGGTGAAAGGACTTGCTCCTCTCCAGCTGAGCATGGTGTTATGTTACCCCACAGTCTAACCCTCTGTTCAGCCTCCTTGACGAACTAGAGGGCTTTCTGCATGGTGGTGGCCTACTGGGATTCTATTTATGCTTCTGAAACACAATGATTTAAAGTGTAACTAACGCCCAACTAACGCCCAAATCAACTTTTTTGTTGATAAACTGCCTAAATAGGTTATTTTGGGTTCTATCTTTATGTGTCTGTGCGACTGTTGACATTTTTGTGTTAATTTGTTTAATTTTGCGATATTTTCCCTAAAACTGTCTCAGTGCTGGCCTCCTTTGGTCAAATGGTACTTAGGCAGTTGAGTTTTCCTATTGGTTGAAGCGGTACAGCCGGTACACAATGTCACATCTGGTTCTGGTATAAAACCATCTCACTCAGACGCACAGCCCCACCCGGTGACGAGTCAGGAGTTAGAATAGCATGCCAAATGAGCACTGATTGAAAGTTTTTCTCAGCTTAGCAAATGTGTGATTCATTTGCTATGTGGACACATACCATCGCTCTGACCTCGAGCGATGGTATGATGTTGAATGGACAACTATCAGACTGACTGCAGTGCTTACAAAACAGGCGAGGTTCACAGCAGCACTCACGTCTCGTTCAGCACGGAGCAGGGTTTCAACTGAGCTGGAGATTGTTCTCGCCATAAAAGTCTCCAACAACACAGAAAAAAGTCGGTAGATTTATTACTTGTTTTTTGGGTTTTAAAAGTCGCTGAAAAGTCTATAAATATAACGACAAAGTGAATAAGTTGACCACATCTTGACCACAGCCCCGCTTACCTCCTCTGCTCACCCCCACACTTGGCTGTGTCCCTTGGCTCCGCCCACTTTGGTGGAATTTGTCAAAATTCGCCTGGTTATGCTTTCTCAGGGGGGTTAGTTACACTTTAAGGAGACGTACAAAAAATATCTGGAGTGATAGTGTGATGGGGGGGAAATGCCGTTTTAAAGCAGCAACCTTTTCAAATCTTTGTAAACCTTGATACCAGTAGTCTGTATTATTTGATGGCTAATGATGGCTAACACTTCCACTGAGGACATGGATCAGAAGCAGGCTAGCATTCATTCTGTAGTGTAAGGACAACCACTGCATGTGAAAGGATTAATGAAAAGAAAATTAGCAATGAGGGATGGAGTTCTACTCTACAAAATATTTTTTGGCATTGAACAATACTGAACTGTGTAGAAATATAACCGCTGGTACATTTTGAAGATATTTAATAACTGGATCACAGGACTTTCCCTATCTTTTTAAGTAGAAGACCCAATGGTGGTAAACAACCATTGCTGTTTATTAAAGTTTTCCAGAAAGGACTACAAGTCACATTCACTGACATAAATGACATATTCAAAGTATCAAACCTGCTAAAATACATTATATTTGCAGATGATACTAGAATCTTCCGTACTGGAGAAAACATCCAACTCTCAGAGGTGGTCACAACAGAAATTAAAAAAAAAAAAAAAAAAAACTACAATATTGATTGAAAAAAAAAAATTATCACTAAATTTAGATAAAACAAAATTCATGATATTTGGAAACCACAAGAAACAGGAAAACAATACAATCGAAATAACTATCAAAAGTGTTGATTTAGGACAAGTTCATGAAATCAAATTTCTGGGTGTTATACGGGATGATAATTTTTGCTGCAAACTACAGATCTGTCAAGTAAAATCAAAACTAGTCAAAAGTGTCGCTGTTTTGAGGAGAATAAGATTTGTTCTAGACTACCAATAACTGTTTATTTTATATAATACTCTCATTGTACCATATTTGAATTATTGTGTGGAAGTTCATGGCAATATATACAAAACAAACTTACAGCCACTGTACACGATACAAAAACAATCAATCAATCAGAATACTACATAAAGTGGGATATTTGAAACATACAAATCCATCGTTTTTGAAATCAAATGTACTGAAATTCTGGGACCTTATCAAATTCAGAACAGTATGATTTATGTTTAAAGTAAGAAATCATCAACTTCCACACAAGATTTAAAAATATTTTGTGACAGAGAGGGGGGTTATAATTTAAGAGAAGAAGGAAAATTTAAAAAACAATGTATTAGAACAACCAAAAAAAGTTTTTGTATATCAGAGTGTGGGGTAGATCTGTGGAATGGATTAAATGATGAGCTCAAACAAAGTATAAATAAAAAAACTGTACAAAAATGACCTGATTGGAAAATATGTTGTATAGGATGGGTGTCTCAAAGGCCAAAAAGGCTGTAGTTGATATTAATAAAGTGTAAATAATTGTACATTCAATGATGAAAATGTGAGGTTAAGCATAATTTAATGTGGGAATACTTCAAGGGTTTATCTGGTGTGGGGAGACTTAAATCATTGTATGTTGATGTGTATGAGAGGGGCAGGAAATCATAAGATCCTTTATCTTCTACCTGCTCCTTTTTGAACAAATTATGTAAAATCGCATGTCAGTTGGCATGACTATTTGTCTTATTTTTTTCTGTTTTTACTTTTTTATTGTCTGTTTGAAATAAATAAATAAATGAATACAATAAAAAAGGTTGAACATAGTTAAGGACTTTATGGAAGGAATGGTATGATTTAGAGGTCACTTAGGACTCTTGAAGATAAGTGGAAAATATTCAATATTCAATAAACAAATAAAAATCTGCTGTATCCTCTGAAAACCAGAGGATACAACTCTTATCATCATAGGCTGAGCGGAGTCTTACTGGCAACATCTGCTAGTAAGACATTATGTTGGGAGCAATCTTATGTACTCACTGGTCCTAACACTGGACCACTGTAACATTTATATGTCTCACATGTTTCGGTTCTGGCTAGAAACAGTTGGACTCACCTCGACACATGGCTCTGGCTCTGGATACAGTCTCCTTGAGAGGGGTTAGACACTCTTCCACTCTGGAGTTGCCCCTGGTGAGAGGCGCAGAGCGGGAGTGGGCATACTTGTTGCCCCCCAGTCTTGGTGCCTGTACATTGGGGTTCACCCTGGTAAACAAGAGGGTAGTCTCCTTCCGCCTACGTGTGGGGGAACAGGTTCTGACTGTTGTTTGTGCTTATGTGTCAACCGTTAGTTCAGATTATCCACCCTTTTTGGAGTCTTTGGAGTGGGTGCTAGAGAGCGCCCCTCCTGAGGACACCCTTGTTCTGCTGGGGGACGTCAATGCCCACGTGGGCAATGACAGTGAGACCTGGAGGTTGTGGTTGGGAGGAATGGCCCTCCCGGTCTCAACCCGAGCGATGTTTTGTTATTAGACTTCTGCGCTCACCATGGGTTGTCAATACGAACACCATGTTCAAGCATAAGGGTGTCCATATGTGCTCTTGGCACAAGGACACCCTAGGCCGCAGTTTGTTGCCATGTCATCTGATTTGCTGCTGGATGTTTTAGATACTCAGGTGAAGAGGACCTGGTGGTGTGTTGGCTCCGATAGTGGGGGGGTGATGCTGGTCATACTTGGAGTTCGGAGAGGCAGTGGAAAATGACTTCTGTATGGCTTCAAGGCGATTCTGTTCCTCCATCTAGTGTCTAGGGTGGGGGAGGGGGGAGCAGTGCACCACCAACACTGTTTATAGTGGGGATGGTGTGCTGATCTCAACTCGGGACATCGTGGGTCGGTGGGCGGCATACTTTGAAGACCTCCTCAGTCCCACCAGCACATCTTCCACTGAGGAAGGGGAGCCTGGGTACCTTGGGTCAGGCTCTCCAATCTCTGGTGTCTCAACACCACCACCGAGGTGGTTAAAAAGCTCCTCGGTGGCAAGGCCCTGGTGGTGGATGAGATTCGCCCGGAGTTCCTTAAGGCTCTGGATGTTGTGGGGTTATGTTGGTTGATGCGACTCTGCAATATCGCCTGAACATCAGGGGCAGAAATCCCAGAGGAATTGAAAAGAAGGCATCATGGATGCAGAGCAGGAACAAAGAGGAGAGAGAGAAGGAGGAAGTTCAAGCCATCTCTGCCATCCATCATAATGGGCAACATTTTGTTTATATGGTTGGGGGCATAGTGAGGGCTTTTGGGCCTGAGTGTGGGCCTCCTGTTGGGGATGCTTGGCAGGGGAGTTGATCCTGTCCTGGTGTTGGGTCGGGGGGTGGGGCTGCTGGGTGTCTGTGGCTCTGGTCTTCCTCATGATATCCGCAATGCCCTAGGGGGTGGATCTGTGGGCCCCCACACCTACTATCAAATATTCTTAGGGAGAAACCTTATAGATATAAGCAAGCACACACACACACACACACACACACACACACACACACACACACACACACACACACACACACACAGGTGTTTAGATTCAGGTGTTTGTTCGATACAATCTAAGTCGGGCTGCGATTGCCACTAAATACATGTTGTATTACCTTATACTGTGTACTTTCCACTGAAGTTATAACTATTATTATATAAGCATATGCTGTTTGTTGTTGAGGATTCTCTGTTTTGTTTTGTTTTCTCTTGCTGCAGGTCTTGAGGCAGACTTCATGGGTGTTGACCTGTTTTATCTCCATGCTTTTTTCTCTCCTCTACGTCTATTTCCTTTTTTCTCTTTAAACCTTTCCTCCATCTATTTCTCTTCCCTTTTCTTTTTTTCGTCTTTGTATCCATTACATTTTAAATAAACCAAAAGCAATTTTAATAAAGTTTTGTATATATACCAAGGGGAACATCATGGCAAAAGCCATAATCTTCCGCTTGTGAAAGCAAATCTGTTGGGTTTTAACTTGACATTCAGACAAGAATTCTGAGTGCCACACAGCCGGACAGGAAATGTTTATAAAAATAATAGTAATTGGCAACGTAAGATCGTTAACTAGCATGTTGGATGCACTTCAAGCCCTGACAAGGACTCAGCAAGAGTATCAGAAATGCAGTATTATGTGTTTTACTGAGACACGGCTGCAGGATCATATCCCCGACTCCAACGTCTCTCTGCCAGGCTTCCTGACTATACGAGCAGATTGAGATTTAAAGAGTAGAAGGAAAAGGAAAGGTGGTGGATTGTCAGTGCTTATCAACAACAGATGGTGTCACCCAGGACACATTAATATGATGTGTCTTCTGTAGTTTAAATATTGAACTATTGGCTGTAAGTTTTCGTCCATCAGATAGATGGAAGTCTGGACAGAGCAAATGAGCTGAACACAATCTTCAACAGGTTCAGTTCAGGAACAAGCTCACCATCCTCCCCTCCTGCCCCCAGCCAAATAGACAGGCAGCTGGAGCGACTGAACCGGAACAAGGCTGCAGGTCCAGATGGTGTCAGCCCCAGAGTACTGAAGCCCCGTGCAGAGCAGCTCTGTGGGATTTTGCAACACCCTCTTCAACCTTAGCTTGATCCAAGAGAAGGTATTACTGTTGTGGAAGACATCCTGTCTGGTTCCGGTACCAAAGAAAACTCACCCATCAGTCATCAACGACTACAGACCTGTTGCCTTGACATCCCACATCAAGACTCCTGTTGGCCCACTTGAGTTAGCAAATTAGCACATATTAAGATCCCCTTCAGTTTTCTTATCGCTGTGGAGTAGGAGAGACAATTATTCACCTGATTCAAAAACCCACTGTTATCTGGACAAAGCAGGCAGCACTGTGAGGATCATGTTCTTTGATTTCTCCACCACATTTAACACAATTCAGCCTGATCTGCTTCGTCTGAAACTCCAGAACACTCAGGTGCAGGCCTCAACAATCACCTAGATCAATGACTACCTGACAAACAGACCACAGTTTGTAAGACTGAAAGATTGTGTGTCTACCCAGGTGGTTAGAAGCACAGGAGCACCACATGGGATTGTACTCTCACCATTCCTTTTCACTCTGTACACTACAGATTTCCAGCACAAGTCAGACTCGTGTAATCAGCAGAAATACTCAGATGACTCAGTATTTGTCAGGTGTGTCAGAGATGGACAAGAAGCTGAGTACAGAGAGCTGGTGGACCGCTTTGTGGCCTGGTGTGGAAACAATCATTTTGACTATGAACAAAACAAAGGAGAAGATTGTAGATTTAAAGAGAAACAGGGTCAGGTCAAACCATATGTTCATTATGGGAGAAGAAGTTGAAGTGGTTGAGGAATATAAATACCTGTTGTTGAGAGCGTCATCTCCTCTGCCATCATCTGTTGGGGCAGCAGCATCAGAGCCAGGGACCTAGAAAGGTTCAATAACCTGATAGAGAAGGCTGGTTCTGTTCTGGGGACGACTGTGGAACCTCTGGAGATGATGATGCAAAGAAGGATTTTACATAAAATCAAGAAAATTATGGATAATCCTGATCATCCTCTTCATGAGACTGTTATTGGAAAACAGTCTCTTCAGTCAAAGACTTCTTCAGTTTGGTTGTAAAATTGACCACTAGAGGACATCTTTCCTGCCCACAGCCATCACCATCTATAATAACTCCTTGACTAAATGAGTTACATCAACATTTAATTTCCCTTTGGGATCAATAAAGTACATTTGAATTTAATTGAATGTTAACTTACTGTCCAGTGGGAGTAATAAATCCTTGGTGGTGTACTTAACCACAGTTAGACTCCACTGGGTGTGATTAAAGCCAGAGAATATATGACACAATGGCTTCCTACTATCACTATTTCACTAGAAGCATCTAACTTCTGCACGCTGTTCTTTCCTGCCCACAGCCATCAGCATCTACAACAACTCTTAGAAGAACCTTGGATAATACGAGTTACAACATTTATTTTCCATTTGGGATTAATAAAGTCATTTTGAAATGAATTGAGTCTACAGGATATAAACCCAAAACAAGTCAGATTTACTGTCTGTGCCGTAGGATTAATCTTAAACAACTAAACAAATCAATATCATAAACAATAATTAATTAAATTGCATTGCTTTAAAGTGACATGTTGCAGTATTTTGTAGATAAGATGAACACTTCATGCTTCCTGCTGTATATTAAAGTTTATTTTTGCTCTACAACAGAAACCATGAGGAGTTTAACAGCATCTTGTTTTCTGCAATGTCTAAATACATGGAATCGTAAAAACAGGCCTGTAAAGTAAATACACAGTCAGATATACCAGTAGAACAACCAGCCTAAAACAGGGTCCAAACACGAGTGAAAGCAGAAGGCTCCACCTGCCTTTGCAAGCTCTGGGAGGGCTACACAGGTCACCCCAGCCAAGCTGTTTAATTCCACCTACCAGGACCTGAAAAACAGCAAAACAAATGAAGGATTAATGTATTTTCAATGTATATGAATAGCTATAATGATATAGCCTTCAAACATGGGGGTAAAGAGTTGATTCTGCTTAGTGGATCTGCACTCCCACTACCTGCACTGAGTCAAGTGCACATCCTAGCACAGAGCGGGTCTTCCTGATGAGTCCTGCTTGAATTCAATATCTGTTAGGTTTTCTGACTCTGTTAACCAACATACTGTTTTTGTTCAGTTGGATGGACATTTAATGTTTAAAGCCCTCAGGAAAAGAAAGAAGAATGAGAAATTGGTTGATCTTAATATCACCATTTTATAGTTTCCTAATAATATGAAGCCCCACTGCTTGCAAATAACTGTAAATACCTATATAATAATGTGGTTACATTATCAGGGCCAAGAATAATTACAATCATGCGAATGGTACTTTATGAGGCCAAAAGGGATCTAAGACACTAATTCAGGTTGATGTAATTAGTAAATGGACAGAATTTTTATAGTACTTTTGTTGTCATGACAACTATTCATAAAGCTTTACTCTAGACTGACATTCACCAAATTGTACTCACAATTGTGCACTTATTCTTAACACACAGATTGGTAGACAACTTACAGTTAAGGGCCTTGCCCAGGGGAACATCAACAAGAGGAAGCTGGAATCAAATCTACAACCTTCTGATCAGAAGATGACAACTCTTCCCACTGAGTCACAGTTACTTCACATATATGCATACAAGATGTGCATAATAGCGATGGGTTGTGATCAAAAGAATCACCTCTAACAACCAATGCTTTGTAGTGAATCAGAAGAGCCAACTCCACTTTTTTTACCCTTTCGCTGCTCAGCTCTCAGTGGCTCCGCAATGCCCACAGCAGGACTTTGTTGTGATTGGTAGCATGGCAGCCTTGTGGCCAATCACATGTAAGGATATGGGCTCATACTATTATGTCAAAATAGAGAGGGGGACAGATGCAACAGTCTGGCGAGTCCGTCCCCTCAGTCAACAGACTGCGGTGAGGAGGAGAGTGTGTCGCATAAATATAACTGAAACCTTTAAACAACCCGGCGTCTTGGCCTGGGTTGTTCGGGTGGTGCTTGGCTCTTGTCAAAGCTTATGTGCTGATGGGCTGATGGGCTGCTCTGCTGTGGAGGGTGTGTGGTCTGCTCTTCTCCACCCCAGAGAGAAGATGTCATGATTTGTGATTGGTTGTGGACCCAAATGAAAATGATTTAATGAAAAAATGAAGAACAAAAAAACTTACAAAAACCACAGGGAATGCAGGAATCTAGGGAGCAAAACCAGCAGCATATACCATGGAAGAAACAAGTAAGTAACAGGAGAATCCAGCGAGGAGTGAGAGCAGGAGAGAGATTTATATACAGAGGAGGGAGTGGGGAAGACAAAATAACTAATTACAGGTAACTGACTGCAGTCCAGGAATGGAGCAACTAAGACTTGATGAGGTAAAAGACTAGCAGCTGGGGAAGGGAAATGAATGGCCGGCTGACTGAAACAAAACAATGACACCAGAGGGAGACCAAAACAGAAATACTGATTCTAACTAAATAAGACCTAAAATACCTGAAGTAACCAAGGGAATAAACTGGGATGAAGGGAAATAAATGCTAAATGTGAAGAACCATTCAAAAAAGAAATAACTGAACTAACAGAGGGAAAATACAAAATTAATACAGAGAAATAACAGAAGCAAAAGTCCCAAAGTACATTGGATCATGACAGTAAAGAGCCATCTCCTGGATCCGGGGATGGGTTGCCCCTGTGGGAGAACATTATCTGGATCTAGAAGTAATTTCAAAAACTTCTGGCGACCAGCTCACTACAGCAGCTCGCAACAGCAACTAAGACTCAAATAACAGTATTTTCCTTTAAAATCTTATTTAAACATGCTGTATATTTTGTTTTTCTGTTGCTCTCTTTTTTTGTTTGTTTTGCTGGTTCACACAATGGAACTGACCATTTTGTGGACAACTTTGTTTTTAAGTTTGTTTTTTAAGTCTTTTGTGTTCGGAGAAGACGTGAGCAGCCATTCATCTATTGTTTTCACAAGTGCTCAGCTGCTGGCTCCTAGCAGCTTCCACTGACGCCCAACGTTGCCCATGATCTGAGAAGGAAGAAGCATGGGACATGCGCAAGCATCGGGCGTCACAACCAAGTAAGAAGATACGGACCCATCATCCTGTCCATCATCATGGGAAACATGAGATCTCTTCCTAACAAAGCAGACAAGCTAGCGGGTCTAGCATGCGATCAAAGGAGCTATCAGGAGACCAGCCTTATCTGTCTCACTAAGACATGGCTAACCGCACTAACTCTGAACTCTCATATAAACATGGGACAGCTTTTATTTACTCCGTGCCGACAGAACGAACACCATCCTGCCAGGACTTCTCAGGGACAAGCTGAAAATCTCAGGAGTGGACCACCACATGTCCCAGTGGATACTAGATTACCTCATTGGCTGCCCACAGTATGTGAGGACACAGGGCTGTGTCTCCAACAGGATGGTCTGCAGTACGGGTGTCCCTCAGGGAATGGTGCTGGCACCGTTCCTCTTCACCCTCTACACTGCAGACTTCTCCATCAACTCCCCACGCTGCCATCTGCAAATATACTCTGATGACTCTGCCATAGTTGGCCTCATTACAGGTAAGGGCGACTCAGAGTACAGACAGTGGACTCAGGACTTTGTGGACTGGTGCCAGGAGAACCACCTCCTGATCTATGCTGCTAAAACCAAGGAGCTGGTGGTGCTGCTGGTGTTCTGCAGACACAGACTCACCTCACTGACACCGGTGAACATCCAGGGAGTGGACATTGAGACCGTGGACTCTTAAGTACCTGGGTGTTCACCTGAACAATAAACTTGACTGGACTCACAACACTGATGCACTTTACAGGAAGGGTCAGAGCAGACTCGACCTGCTGAGGAGGCAGGGGGCACTTCTGAAGACCTTCTTTGACTCTGTAGTAGCACCAGCCATCGTCTATGGGACTGTATGTTGGAGTAGCAGCTTATCTGCAGCTGAGAGGAAGCAGTTAGATAAGTTCATCAGGAAGGTCAGGTCTGTGCTAGGATGCCCCCTTGACCCAGTGTAGGTGGTGGGAGACAGAAGGACTCTAGCTAAAATAACATCACTGATGGACAATGTCTCTCACCCCATGCATGAAGCTGTTGCTGAGCTGGAAAGCTCCTTCAGTGACAGACATTCTTAGGGAGAAACCTTATAGAAACTCACACACACACACACATGCGCACACCCACACACATTTAGGTGTTTGTCAGATCCACTCTCAGTTGGACGGCGATTGCCACTAAATACATCTTGTATTACTTTGCACTGTGTACTTTCCATTGAAGTTACTGTTAATATTATATATGCATCTATTGTTTGTTGTTGTGCATTCTTGGTTTTGCTTTGTTTTCTTCTCTTTTCGCAGGTCTAGAGGCAGACTTCAAGGGTGTTAACTTGTGTTATCTCTCTGCTTTTTTTCTCTCCTCTACTTGTATCTCCTTCTTTCTCTTTAAACTTTTTCTCCAGGTTTCTCTCTTTCCCCCTTTTTTTCATCTTAGTGTCCATTACATTTGAAACAAACCCAAAGCAATTTCTAATAAAGTTTCATATATATACCAACGGGAACATCATGGCGAAAGCGGTAATGCTCCACTTGTGAAAGCAAATCTGTTGGGCCTTACCTTTACAGTCAGACAACAATCTAGGTGCCACACTGCTGGAAAGGATATATATATATATATATATATATATATATATATATATATATATATATATATATATATATATATATATATATATATATATATATATGAAACAAATTATTATGTTCATTTGTTTTTGTGTTAAATACAAATTAAAGATTTAATTAAAATATTACACAAAAGTAACAATACCAACAGAAAAATTAAGCAAGTACAGTGTATGGCTTCTCATAAAAACACTGAATGCAAAAGGATTTATCATAGAAAACATTCATATTTGTCAAGTTAAGCTAAAATATCAGGCTGCAGATGATAATAAACTAAGAGCCATTTGGGAGCCAAAAGAGTTGGCTCTTCATTGGGAGCTGTGCGAAAAAGAGTCAAACTTCAAATCACTAGTGCATAAGATCGCCACCAAGTTAAAAAGAAAAAGGAAAAACACAGTCCTCCTATTCTGATTGTAACTAAAGTTTCTTGTAGAAAAACAGAACTATCTTCCTCTGTAATCTGGGCTTGTGTCCAAAGAAGAAATCACATTAAGAGGACTGTTATATTAATGTCATGTCTTCCACCCACTCATGAATTAAAATAAAAAGAAAGTTGTCAGCTGTGGCTCCATTTTGTTGTGATTCTAGTTCCAGTCATGATAAATTGAGCCGGTGGGTGACAGCAGGGTTGCATCTCTAACTCCTCAGGGTGATTTCCCAGAGGACGGCTCTGATTAGGTAAGATGTAGTAAGAGCCCTCCCTTTAAACTGATGTCCAGAGATATTAAGCTAATGAACTTGCAGATGAATGCTTCAGGCATGCTGCTGCCATCACTTTGAAGACCAGATTCAGATGCTACCTTTGAAGGAGACAATTACTACCTGATTAGAGCAAAACGCTCAGCCCTGGCTGCTTGACCTTTCACCATAAAGGAATTGTAGTGAGGTTGGAATTGCTGAGAATCTATAAATAAGTTAGCATACATTTGTGACAAGTGTCTGGTATTTGATGTTGATTTAAGGCTAACTTGGTACATTAACCTCCCTCTTTTTTATTTTCTCTTAAATATCATCTTTTATCTGAATCTTTTAATTTTCAGTTGATGCTCTTCCTGAGAGATGAAGAAACCATTTAAATTGTTTTTCCTCACCTTTAATTTACAAGATTTATGCAGTTTGGTCTTCCAAAAGTATTTATACCACTTAAGTTTTCTTATATATTCTTCTGTTCCATATACCATATACCATATATTTCAATTTGTTTTAGTGGTATTTTATGTGACACACTAGCAAAGAGAACATAGCTGTGAAGAGGAAAGAAAATGTGACATGGTCTTTCAGAAAATAAAAATCTACAGTTTGGCATTCAGGATTGGCTCTTGGGATAGACAACAAACGCGACTGCCTGGAATGAAATAAATAACAGCACAAATGTGCAGTCTTGACAGCTACCCCTTTCTCATGCTCTGCATTGAAAATAAAAAATAGAAAAAACAACCCACCACCTGCACCCTCTTGTTCCTGATTCTGATAGACCTCATACACCCGTCAACTAAATGCGCCGAACGTAGATCCTCCTTTCTGATGTACCACAATCACCTGATCCAAGTTAAACAGTCAAAGAAATGTTCAAATGAATTTGTGTCTAGATTTTTTCCTTTAGAAAATCTTATGAGATTTTGCAGTCTGTGAGTGAATGTCCCCCTTTTCTAACATGTTCCCAAAGTTACAGTTTAGCTAATTATTAGTAGGCAGGTTGTTTTCCAAATACAAGAACAAGTTAGTGTATAATCTGTAGCTTCTGACAGATCTGTCTAGCTATGTTTCTTTCAATATCTTTCCTTCAATATAAGTTCTGACATAGCAAACTTTCCCAGTCCAAACCTCCAGGGTAAAAGAGAGGACTGTCAGCCTGGAACGGCCATCAAGAGGCACTCTAGGCAGGGATGGAAGTGGCTCCCATCCACTGGTGATTCTATGCCTTATCAGTGGCACAAAATTCAGAAAAATCCAAACCCTCAGCTCAGACGGGAAGACTCTCCATTTCTCAGAGAGGTGTGGTCCATGCTAGTTTGCAACTTCTACTTCCTATTTATTACAGACATACATAGAATCAACATTTGATAAAATTAAAATTTTTGAGTTAATTGCAGGGTCTGTACTTATTTATCACATTTTAATCAAAAACCGTATATCACCAAAATAAGTAACATTTTCAATTCAAAAACCCCTTCTGCTGCTAAATTATTGAATAAATAGACCTATGAGCTCAACAACAAAGATGTTTATTGTTTTTAATCTGTTATTCAGGTTATTCAAGAATGAGATTGGTGCAAAGTGCTATTATACCCATTTAGCTTTCAAGTGTTTCAGGAACTCATGATCATTCATGGAACTTCTTTGAAAAAAATACTTCTTTAAAAATGTGGACTGTGGACGCTGACATTAGCATTGGGGATGTCTGTGATGCTGCAACATGTTTAGCATTCAGACGGTATTTTAGGGTTGAATAGCTTCGATGAAAGGCCTCCTTTTTACACAACTTGCACACAACAATAGTCTTTTCCAGCATCAACAACTTTTAGCACAACTTGAACACAACCACAGTCTTTTCCAGCATCCCATCAGATTGTTTTTTTTTAAGCAAAAATTAACACCCATGGTGCCAAGAAAAGCAGCTTTTCACTGCTTCTCTTGGCCCCTGCTGCTTCTCAGGTATACCAAAAACTCAATACAAAGGTTCCAACAAGGGACTTTGATATGTAAAAAATAGTGCAAATTGCATTTAAAAAAAAATTTAAGTGTTAAAATCTATGTAATTAATCAAAATTAACATGTTAAAGTCCCAGCCCTAAAAAAAGACCAAACCAATTCCTTCAATAAAGCACAGTGGCTCATATGAACATACTATTAAACACCTTTACACTGCTGTTTTGATGGTGTTGACTTTGCAGATCAAGAGAGATCAGTGTACCCTAAAAAGGGAAACTTCAACTATTATTTAGAAGCTTTTAAAGGCTTGTTAATGTAGAGTTTCACTGTAAAGCTGTTTCATTGCAGGTCCTGGATTGATGACTGACTGTGTATGAGCCTATGGTGCAGTGAACAGCACACTTCTATCAAGCTCTTCTGATAAGCATGAATCTGCTCCTGAAGCCAAGCTGTTGCATTGATGTGAGATGGCTGCAATAGACAGTGATAAAAAAAAACAAAAAACAGCTTTATTGGAGCTTGTTTTCCAGCCTCCTGCCATGCATTCCGACAATATTTCATTTTCTTCGCTGGTGTTGCCTGGCTACAACCTTCCCTAGGCTTATTTTTATCGCGGTTGCTGTGTCTTCTGACTACTCTGCTTTGCTGCAGTGCAGTGTCTTTCTTGACTTGCTTACTGTTTTTTGGAAGATGGCTGGCCACCTCTCGATAGCATGTAGCACATACAGCAGCACACTGTTGCCTTTTATTTGTCCTACAGCTTTTTTTCTTTGCTCCGGGATGGCTTTCACCTTTTACTGTTTGCTAGTGGGATCCCTCCTGTGCAGGCGCACACCTGCTGTCCTGATGGCCATTAGTGCTTTCAGTACTGTCATCAGTGATGATGGTCCCAGTTTTAGAGACTCTTAGCCGGAGATGATGAACCAAATATATTAAGTCTGTTAGACGTACCTCTGACACAGTTTTGAAAATGTATTGATACATTTAGATTATGAAAGCATAACACATTTCTGTTGTGAATTCCACCTCTTTGCAAGCTTTTCATGGCAACCTTGACATGACAAGCTTAAAGTGTGCTGGCAGTGGAACATACCACAGATATACTACCAAAATATAACAACCTCAAGCAGGCAAACATTAAAAAAAAAAAAAAAAAAAAAAAAAAAAAGATTGTTCATTTTCACAAATAGTTAAAATCTTCTCTCATTCTTGAGAAAACGCTTATACCTTTGTACTGTATTGCCATCTGTAAAAGGGGTTGTAAAGGGTTATCTGGCATTTTGGGAAATTTAAAGATGTCTGAAGACGCAACTAATGAGTGTTTTCATAGCTGCTTCATCATACAGAACACAAATGGTTAAGAAAAGCTCAAACTAAAGAGTCATAACATCACAGGAATGTTGCAGAATCCAAATGCTGTCTGACTTATGTCTGTCTTCTTGATCACACTGGCTGTGTGATGTAAACACAGTCATCTGTACGCATCCACTCAGACTCTCTGTGGATGGTTGCTTGCTGTGTCCTTAGATTTTGGTGACTATGCAAACTGTACACTTTACCAAAGAGAATACTCCCAGACAGGGAGAAATTAAATTTTTCCCAGTTATTTTCTTTTCGAAGCAGACAGGTGCAACCTACTGCATCATTGCCCCTGATGAGGCTTTAGCAAATATGAATGGAAGGCAGTGGTTTAACTCAGGTGGAAATATTGTGCATGTCTGAGCTACAGGTGGGTTGCATTCATGGATGCTGAGAGGTATTAGGCAGCTTTCAAATGACACTGCAGCCTATGTAGTAACTATCGGCATCGCTGAAGTACTTTTAAACATTGCACATTTGTATTGTTTGAGTTTGGGTCATTTCACCTTTTTGCTAGCCTGGTAAAAAAATCAGCATCTTGTGCTACACTTTGCTTCATACAGAGGGTCTGAAGCCTTGGCTATTGAGAAACGACTGCTTGCTGGAGGCGTGAACTCTGTTTAAGTCTGCGAAGATTGGATCTGATTTTACCCAATCATTAATGTTTGGCTGTGACGTATGTAAGACTACTGTCATGGTTTTAGAGATTTGTCTAACCCACATGCAGAAACATGCTCAGAAGGCAGATGAAAAGTTAAATTTACAAATAAAAATGTGATTATTGCAAGGAGTACGTTCAGTGGTCCAGGGTCTGGAACAGGGCTTCGGCTGGGGTTCTGGGAAGAAAAGGTAAGCAGTGAATAAAAGAAAGTGGAGAACTACAATATAGAGTCCAGAGGCGCTTACTTGAGCGCCAGGGGGGAAATTAAAGGGGTCCAGGAGGATGGTGAGTTCCCAGGGAAAAAGTTGGAGCTGAATCCAGATGGCTTGATGGAACATGGAGTGAAGTGGGCACAGAGGAGGGCGGGCAGAGTTTGATCTTTGAGGGAGGTGGGAGGAAGAGGAACCAAGGAGCTGCCAGTCAGCAGTTCAATGCCTGGAGGTTTGCTGAGGTTTTGCAGGTAACTTACAGATGTCAGAAGTTTGAGCAGGAACGGAATCCAAACTCTCATCAGGGTGAAACTTGGAGGAGAAACACAAAAGGTAAACATCTTCACAGAGAGCAAAAACAAAGCTCTAAGGGTGAACCACAGAGGGCTTGCCTTTTACCACAAAGGTTAACATTCAGGCATCAAAGAACTGGCAGCAAGGTCCTCTTGTACTCTTTGCTTGATGAGGCAGATCGGATGCAGGTGTGATCCCACCTTCTGAACCACCCAGCCACCTTGCTCCACAATGCCATCTGGAGGATGAATGAAGGAACTGCAAAACAGATAAGCAAAACTCCCAGACCCCAACAGCTACGCTATAAATCTTACCAGAAATTGCATGTACTGTAAACAACCATCCCCCACTACAAAGAAAGAAGTGCAGAGACAAACGACTTCTTTGGCATCAATAAAGTATCTTAAACATTCCTCTTGATCCAACTTTAATTACTCAACATTTGGAGGCATGTGTTTAGACTCAGGTGTTTGTCAGATACACACTCAGTTGGGCTGCGATTGCCACTAAATACATCTTGTATTGCTTTGCACTGTGTACTTTCCATTGACGTTATAACTGTTATTATTATATATGCATATATTGATGTGGATTCTCAGTTTTGGTTTGTTTTTTCTGTTTTCGCAGGTCTCGAGGCAGACTTTAAGGGTGTTAACTTGTCTTACCTCTATGGTTTTACCTCTTCTATCCTTCTATCTCCTTCTTTCTCTTTAAACCTTTTCTCCATCTTTTTCTTTTTCCTTTCCCCCTTACTTTCGTCTCGGTGTTCATTCTATTAATATGAACCCAAAGCAATTTCTAATAAAGTTTCATATATATACCAAGGGGAACATCATGGCAAAAGCATTAGAATTGAACGGAACTGCATAGGAAGAAAATGGCCAGACTATTTTTTAGCCAATTGTTAGCCCCATTTAGGCTTTTCTATGTTCCCCTTTCTGCCTCTGTTTTGCTGCCATAAATACACAAATTCATATACTTTCAAGTATTATGTATTAACTCGTTTCTCCTGGTAAAGAATTAAAGAATTTTTTGTAAACAATAAGGATGTTCAAATTCCATACTTTTAGCGTCTTTTTTTTTTTTTTTTTTTGAAAATCTTATACAGAATGCTGGTCACTCTCATCCCATTCTGAGTCAGTTTACTGCTATGGAAATATGAGACCAAAATAACAGAGACATCATTATGGTAGAGTCATATAATTTCCTTACAGCAAAGTACATGTACAGTCAGTCAATTAGATATAGAGCATATGCAGCAGAAACATGAAGAGAATACACAGGCACGCTTGGATCTTTACAAACATTTTAAAAGAGATAGTTCAAATGTTTTGAATTGATGTTCTGTAAAAGCTATTAGTGATAGCTCTCTTATCTGCAGTACACATATGTATGTCATGTCGCAGTGAGTCTGAAAAGTGAGTAAATCCTCTGAGCAGTGGAAGGCTAAGAGCTAGTTAGACAATTTTAACACTCAAACTAAATTAATTACAATAATGCAATACTAAATTCCGTTGTCAAATGTTTGGATTGGGCGTCAGGCAGATGATAGATGTGCTTTTCTCTGTGTTGTGGCAACAATCACTAACAATCAGCTGATGAGGTACACTGATACAGCAGGCAGCCTAAAATAATAGAAATGTTGCATTGCAACACCGATGTTATTTAACTGAGCAAAACAGCAGCAAAGTTAACAGATGGTGACTGTCTGTTATTAAGATATTGTATTTCACATATATGAACATTTTCAGGTTGAGATATTTCAGATTGCTAAAATCAGCTAAAACAGGGAATGAGTCTGAACAACTCCCCTCCAAGAAGACCCCACCCCCATCCCCCTCAGTCATTTCTTAAGCTATCTTCCAATTTCTACAAGCTGACTATGATCCAGTGTCTACCTCCTTTAGGTGAGGGATTAACTTGACATAAGCTCACTTCAAAAGATCTAAACTATCCCTTTAAAGCTGCAGTATGTATTTTATAAAGAAGGTGGGCTGTTTTTTTTTTTTTTTTTTTTTTTTTTTTTTTTTTTTTTTTTTACATGTTTGTTAAAATTGTCACTATGTCCTGACAGTATAACATGAGACAGACCATCTGTGAAAAAATCGAGTTCCTCTGCCCCCTGCAGGGCCCACCCTTCTCTGCAGATCCACTCAGGCTCTTCTATCTTACTCAAACCCAAAGTGCTACAAAGAAACCTGCTTTACCTCATATTTATTGTCAGAATTCCTGGTCCTAGTAGAGATACACAAGAACTATCCCTGCATTAGTGGGAAGCAATGCTCGTCTCTCACCAGGCTGACAGGAAAGCTTGTCAGCATGTTAATGAGAGTGCTGTCAGTGAGTACCAGAACATGCAAATCAAATGTAGTGACAGGTGCTGTACAGAGGCATCCTTTGTCCTCCACATGTGCTGGATACAACACTGTATGTTGCTGTGGAAAAATGGAGGCCTTCATTCTGGAATGATCCTGCTGTATGGTCTCATTTGTTGCCACTGGAATGTGGAGGAAACATCTCAATCTCTTCCCTGTGTGTTCACACTGTTTTAACCATGTCCAAAAGGTACATTTCAAAAAATCTGAATATCATGAAAATATTTAAGTTTTATTGTCACTCATTTCAGATAGTGAATCTCATTTATTATATAGATTTATTATACATAGAGTTAAATATTTCAAGCCTTTGTTCCTTGTAAATTTGGTGATTATGGCTTACAGATAATGAAAACCCAAAATTTGGTTTCTCAGAAAATGAGAATACTATGCAACACCAATAAAAAAGCATTTTTAATGTATAAATGTTATGTAATGGCCATATTATTGCCTACACAATCATGGAGAAGACATTTTACTTGACAGATGTCTGGAAGACAGTCAGTAGGTGTGTTTCCATTGAGCTGGAGTCAACACATCAAGAGCCACTACTCACAGATGAATCCTATTCATGAACCACAGCCATCTTATGTGGGCTGAGGAGAAGAAGAACTGGACTGTTGCTCAATGGTCCAAAGTCTTCTTTTCAAATGAAAGTAAATTCTGCATTTCATTTGGAGATCAAGGTCCCAGAGTATGGAGGAAGATTGGAGAGGCACAGAATCTATCGTGCTTGAAATCCAGTGTGAAGTATTTATAGTCAGTGATGGTTTGGGGTGCCATAGCATCTGTTGGTTCTGGTTTACTAGGTTTTATCAAGTCCACAGTCAATGCAGCCATCTAGCAGGAAATAATAGAACACTAGAAAAGTTTTATGAGGATGCTGATTTTATTCTCCAGCAGGTCTTGGCACCTTCTCTCACTGACCAAACCTGGTCCACTGACCATGGTGTTACTGTGCTTGAAGATGAGAGGCACCAGACCCAACAATGAAAGCTGACCTGAAGGCTGCTATCAAAGCAACCAGGGCTTCCATTACACCTCAGCAGAACCACAGACTGATCACCTCCAAGTACTGAGTGCATAAAAAGGAACATACTTTTCAGAAGCCTGACATTTCTATTTAAAATATCCTTTTTTATTATTCTTATGTAATATTCAAATTTTCGGTAAGCTCAAATTTCTTGAGCTGAACCTGTATAATATGCACAGGGTAGCAAAACTGAACAGGAGAAGTGAAAGGGAACTGAAGTTTATGGAAATGCTCACTGACTACAAATGCTTGGAGAAAACTTTAACAAATATTGTTGCTTTTTGTATATGATAAAAGAAATAAAGTTTTGAGTGTTGCCTCAGTAGTGTAACTTTAAGGTGCCCAAAAACACTTGTACTTTTATGCCTGCACTCATTCCAACAGTTTGTGTTTTTGGCTTTTAAATCTCAGTGGAGACGGTTTTGTAAGATGAACTGTACTCCAGGGAGATATTTTAATAGCATCCATAAGCAGGACATAAATTTTGTAATTATTACAGATGTGGTTACTACAAACATTTGTGGCAACACCCACATGAGAAACCTTCACAGGAAAGAGCTAATCTGATGTGAAACAGCTCTGGGTAAAAACTTGACTTCTACTCCCTTGTTCTGCCTTACTTGCTCTTTTTCAATAATCTAAAATGTTTAATCTTTTTCTTTTCTGTCTTAACAGGGTACATTTCGTTGTAGGCTTTCTGAGGCCGAGCATCCATCCATCCATTTATCCATCCATCCATCTGTCCATCTGCTTGTTGTCGCAGAGAGAGCTGAGTCTATCTCTAGCAGTATTTGAGTGAGAGGTGGGATACACCCTGGACAGGTCACAGCCAAATATACCAATAAAACAGCTAACTGGGCATAATGTGAACTCTTTTTTGTGTGGATGAAACCTGTAGAATACAATGCAATATATTTTATAATAAAAGACACTGTTGGAGTCCAAAATGGAAAGAAAAAGTTGCATCACAATACTCCATTAAAAGCAGCTTAAATTAAACTTTGAACCTTTATCTACACAGTTGACTAGACAGACGGCACACGGGAGATTCTGGACATATCCAGATGGGCCAGTCTGACATTTGGGCCACAAAGGCTAGTTTTATCTTTTTTTTTTTTTTTCTTCTTTTTTTTATTAGCTGGTGTACAGTCATTTTAGCAGAGCCATCTTTAATTGCACCATGACCATTCAGACGCTAACATCAGTTTTACACCTGTGGGTCAGCGACGGAGACATGCTGCTGGGCAGAGCTGCAAGCCAGTGTGTGTTAAAATCATGGCAGCAAACCAGCAAGAGGCAAAAAACATTGCAGTTTTTTTCCAAAACAAATTTTCCAAACAAATCGAGTAAGTTGAGTACTCCTGCTGGATGCAGATAATGTTAGCTAAATGATAACACATAACTGTCTGATAGTCAGAAGAAAGATGCAGCACCAAACAGCCATGAGCACAGAAGTACAGAGTAGACAGGTAGATTACTCACTGACTTTTGAAAAACTGGAGATTTCTGCTGAGAATTATGACCCATTCTAAAATGTGATTTAGTATCAGAAGCAGAGCCAGAAACTGAGGAAGAAATTCTCATGTCTTTTGACAATGATCCTGTAATTAACAAAGTCACAGAGACCAGTCCACTGCTCAGGTGTATATTAACGCTTTAGGGTTGTTTCTTTAAAATTACTCTTATGAAGTGGAAAAAAGATAGTAGCCTCATTAGAAAGTTGTGTCATAATGTGAATAACAAACTTGCAAAGAACAGTGCAATATTTTTGTATTATTTTTTAATCATAAGGATCAGATATCCAAGAACAATAATTTGCTTGATATTTCACATTACAGTAAAGGAAATTCTCATGTTGCACAGAATATTGCTGGAGATTTGCCCTTTTACTCATGTTCTATTTGTAAAATCTAAGTTGTGATGAAACCATTTCCTTGAAAAAGAGATGATAGTGTTATAAGCCATGTTCATAGTTTGGATAGGTCTGAAAGCTCATTTGAACAAAATATAGATTCTGATATTGTTGAAAAGGATATGTTGTAAAGAATATTTTTGTTTGAGATCTGCTCTCATGTTGAAATAAATATACATTGTGACCATCTATATTGCAACCCCTGAACTGAGCTGGAAATATTTTTGAAAAATACACTGAATTTCAAGGCTTTACAGAACAGCACATTATTGTAGACTTAAAATGTAAGATTATAATTACATGATTTTAATAATGATAGGTTGTTATCTAAAGTGGGCCAGTCTGAGGCATGAAACTGCAGGGCTAAAAATGAGTCCCACTCCTGCCCTGATCACTGACACTTTGATTGGTCTAGATGTAAGTACAACTCTCAGAGGGAGTACTTGTTATTCTCTGGAGAAGACTGAATATCCAGCAGTTAGTTGTAACCAAACCAGCTTGTCTCCCACTGGTATTTGTTGTGCACATGTGTAACAAACTAGTCTCTATCTCAGAAACAGGGATAGGTTTAGCATAGCACAATCAAATCATTCTTTGTAATGGACCAAAGTGTGCTTCTGTTCTTTGTTTGGCCTTTTGAAAAAGCTCCAGTTATTGCAGTTTTAGTAAACATAAAGTTTAATTGCATACATCAAATAAAAAAATAGACCAAAATACATAAATAGAACTAGGGCCAGTTATTGTGTATGATGACCAATTTAAAAACTTGTGCAGCTTCTGTGTTTTTTCTCTTTGTTTCATTATCCTTATGATGCAGATCTTCCATTGTTAAGTTCTGGATATTCAAAAATAGTTATGTCCAAAAATGTACAAAACTACAAAATCTTGGATTTTTTTTGTTGATTTCCATTCTACAGCAGGCTGATGTAATCACTAAACATATTAATGCTTCAATAGTCCACAACAAAGTACAAAAGAAAAGTACAAGACTTCAGCAATCAGGAGCCTACATTTCTATCATCTCTTTATTTACTGTGTTGCAGATTACACTTTGCCATCTGATATTGGTTGATGCATTCAATGTTGTTGCTTTGCAACCGTCATCAGTGTTGACTTGGCCAAATACTTAAAGTTATTTTTAATTACTTTTTTACATTCTGTCCTATATATAGTTCCTTTCTTTTCAAATTAGAAGCTGGGTTAGAGGTTGAAAATTTTCTTTAGGAGTGAAAAAATTAAACACACCTCTTGTCTCATTAGCTTGTAGATTCCACTTTAGGCCCCCGAACTCAGCCATAATATGGATGTTCTTGGGTGTTGAAGAGGTCAACTGTGGTATATCAAGGACACAGTACAGGTAATAGGGGAGCCCATTACCTGTGATGTAGAATTAGAGTTCTCTAGTTGTTTTGACCATGCCCAAAACTTCTGCAGTGAGACTGTGGTTGTTCATTATCATGGCGGCAATATATCACTATACTAGGGGCATCGTGGAGGAACCTGGTAGCACTTTCTCCATGAGCTGGGGCCTGCATGCAACAGTGTGGATTGGTCAGTAGAATTTTTTTAAGCAAGACTGATCATGTTTGCATCCTGCTAAGGTA
This sequence comes from Anableps anableps, assembly GCA_014839685.1. Classification (NCBI taxonomy): domain Eukaryota; kingdom Metazoa; phylum Chordata; class Actinopteri; order Cyprinodontiformes; family Anablepidae; genus Anableps; species Anableps anableps. Next base: position 2,932,612 of record CM026086.1, read on the forward strand.
ACAATTTCATCATGCCCACACCAGACTGACACTGCTTCAAGTAAATTCTTATAATGCCAAAATACCATGCCTTGCCCAGAGCTCTTGTTCATGGAAATTACTATTTGCTAGGCTAATTCATGAATTAGGGTTCCAGCTGTGGAAAATCACACCTCCAAACAAAACACCTCCAAATTGCACAAATACTCAGATTTTCCAGTTGCTGGGAGTCCAGAGGATGTGGTGAGTTCTAAAGGGAGCAGTGAAAATGCAACATCTGTTTCTTAGGCTGTAAAAGAAGAAGACTACAGACTACGAATTGATGATTTGTCTTAACTAGCCTCTAAGGTTTGTACAAAGAGTGGTTAGAAGACGACATCCTGTTACAGATGTCTGTATAGCGAGCATCCACACCTCCATCCTCTCACGGAGCTGATGGAAATACTAAAGGCCTTTCTTCCTTTAGAGCAGGGCTGAAACTGATAGCAGAGGCAGAAAAATCTACCACAGATGAAGGGAAATTCTGCAGATTTTGAAGAAGCCACCTATTACAGATGTGATACCTGTGATGGTGGTGGTGTTGTGATAGGATAGCAAGGAAATCAGCAGGGAAAAACCAATATGGTGAGATCACAGTAATTTAATAAATGCCTAAGCAATGAAATAAAGTTTTTCAAGTTTTTCAAGACCCAGCTGCATTGGTGCAGTCATTGAGACTATCGGGCAGTCTTCATCCAGTATGAAGGGGGGCTTGGCAGCAATAACTGTATGACTCTGACTTTCACATTGTTATGGAGGTATTTTGGACCACTCTCATTCAGAATATTAGTTCAGTTTATTAAGATTCACAAACAATAACTTCCAAGTCAGGTTTACATCTAGACTTTGACTGGGTCATTGCAATTCTTTGATTTTTTTCTTTTTCAGCCACTGTATTGAAGAGGTGCTGCTGTGTATTGTGTTGTTATTATCTTGGTCAACCCATTTCCACCAAGCTTTAGCTAACAGATATGCTCACATTTGACTCTAGCATACTGTGGTGTACCAGGAGGCCATAGGAAACTGCATTTTAGCAGCACCCTCAGGTACTGTATCTGAAAAATGAATACTTGATCAGTATGCTTAGCGGTTGGTCTCATTGCTCTAAAGGTCATCATTCAAAATGTCTTGTGGTGTATTCAGATGTCGAGCCATATTGTTTTTTGGAGAGAAAACATCTTTCCCTGGTAACTCTTCCAAACAAGCCAAACTTTAGTTGTTTTTTCTTTGAATTGTACATTTAACATGATTTAACAGAGTTTGAGATGTACATATTGAGCTGTTTGCAATTTCATGGTCTTTCATGGGATAGATTTTTTTGGAACATTCACTCCTGGGGAAATGTGCAGCTGTCTTAAATGTTTTCCACTTATGAATAATCTTTTTTTACTGTAGAATTTTAGACTTTGCTTGGAAATGTCTTTTTAACCCTTTCTATGCTAATGGGTAAAACAATTGCCTATGCAGAGTCATCATTCCACCTTGCCATTAAGTTAACACCCACCTTCATGTTCCACGCCATCACACACACAGCTCCTGCTTTCATACAGGTGGTCCCACTTAATCAGTTGCATTTGATTAGCTATACCTTGCTGCCTTGTTCCTTCCTAAATATGACAGCAGCAGGGATGTACTTAGTTCTCCCACAATTGTATTGTTAGTCACGTGAGCATTATCTTATCAATATGCCTGGGCATGTTTGGACAGAAAAAAGGTTTGGGCAAAAACAAGATGTTTTACATTATATGAAATAAGTCTAGAATTTTTCTTGGTTGAAATATTTCTTATGTGGCCACTGACATTAAACTGACATTAAATTCAAACAAGATGTCAGCAACAACACATATAAAGAAATCAAAGGAAATTATTCCACAATTGAAGTTATAGAAAAAAAATCCTGGAATCACACAGAGAATAAGTAATGAACGCAGATGCAGAAATGTATTAAATACTTTGTGGAAAAGCCCTTCTTGTTAAGGACAACTTCAAGATGTCTCCTGTATGGAGAAACTAGTCACATACATGACTTAGGTGTAAAATTCTTCTTCTAAAATGACTTCAAATCTTTACAGTTCTGGGGCAATCTTTTTGTGTACTCTATTTAAGTCAAGTTTATTTGTATAGCACATTTCAGCAACAAGGCAGTGCTTTACATCATAAAAACATCAAGCAAATATACATCAAAATCATCAAGCAAATATAATTCATAAATATTGATCAATGTTCCACTTATTGACCCATAGTTGCCCAGTATGAACCTGGCATAGTGAAGCTACAGTGTGACATTGCATATCTAATTGTTGACCTTACTATCACCATGCTACCCCAACCTGGTTGGATTACACTTTTTTTCATTTACTTTTCATGAACTGATTGAACAATGGCACTGTTCTCGTTTTTACAAACATGAAAGGAAACGCCTGAAGTAGCCGTGCATGCCATCCTGTTCAACCCCTTCCACAATCCATTCCTTCTTATCAGCTATGGGCCTTGTCTTCTTTGTGCATATACTGTGCCACTGAGTTTGGGATGTCATTACAGAACTATTTCTGATGCTAAATGGAGGGTACAAACTTTGTGACATGCCTTTTTTACCAGGCCGTGTCTCTCTCTAGCCACAGTCAAAGACAATGACACTGTTATGTCCTCTTGTTTAAGATGAGACACAGGCAGTGGTGTCTGTGTGCATGTCAGCGGTTTTACACTCTGTGAATGTACTTTTGTAATGGCTTTGCACAAAGAGTCTCACATCCTATCTAACAAGCCTATGTACAATGAAAGAGCATTATGCTGGGATGTATAGACTTATAGCATCTGGATTCTTGGTCAGAGACAGAAAGATACAGTGGAAGCAGAGAGTCTGTTCTTTGTGTGATTTTTCTCAGAGTTCCATGAAGGATGAAGCCAGATTTATGTGCTTCGTGCCCACTAGGGATGAAGGCACTCGCAGAAACACAACAGCACCCACAGACATATAAATCTAGGCACCACCAGATATAGAGATGAATGGTTTCTTTTATTCAGCAGGTGTTGCATTGTGCAGCCAAAATAAAATGAGGTCAGCTTTGAACTTCCACTGCAAAGCAGGAGACAAGTTTTGGAGGAAACAGAGCTGTAGGAGAATAAAGGTAAACAGCTGGAATGTTTGTAATGCAAGACAAGCTTGTGTGCCTTCTACGCTGGGAACACTTGCTATTTAAGTCTCGTTCCACTGAAGTGACATGATGGGAAGACATAAGACTGTACTGCTTGTTTTACTGTAGTGTTGCTGTGCTTCTTATCAGGCACAGATGTGACAGAGCACCCTGAAAGTGTTCATCATTCTTTTTCACTATGATTCCAGATGGGAACCTGGAATAACAACAAACCCTCAGCTGTGTGACACCATCCCAGTTCAGCAAACTCTACCGGTGCCGTTCAGCCCAGCAGATTCTCAGTCTGTATATGCATCTCCACTCTGCACTGTTCCCTGCAGAGCCGGCCAATGTAAGCACGGTGATGGGAAGCTGGTTAAACTGTTGCCATGGGACAGTCCATCATGGGACAGTCCATCATGGGACAGTCCATCATGGGACAGTCCATCAAACTAGGTGTGTTCTGGGCTCTTATTACCATTCTTTTCAAAGTAATGAATCCTGGGGGATTAGTGTGTTGTTGAAGGGGAGGACGAATTTAATCCTTTTGATTTTAACATCAGATAGTAAAATATAGTTGGTGCCTTTGTGGGATGTTGGAAAATGTGTTCAAAATGATACATAAAACAAAACAGGCCATTTGTTTTTTTTGTTTTGTTTTGTTTTTTTTTTTTTTTTGGGGGGGGGGGAGGGTATGTTGTCTTCTTTTGTTATGTCAAATATTTCTGTGTCTTTGCTCTGTCAGAGAAATACAGCTCTTGGTGCAACTTCTCTATGTTTATTTTCTAATCTGGTAGATTTATTGCAATCCTTTAAATTGGGCTTGAATGATAGTTGTCAGGGCTCACTGAAGGCATTTTGTTGTTCACCTAGACAAGCATAAAATAGAAAACATAGCAAAAATATTTTTTATTTTATTTTAATATTTGGCATGTTGTTGCCAGCAGTCTGTTACAATTTGTTTCCATTTCTTTAGCTGAATCTCACTGAATACTGGACATTTTGACAATATTACAATATTAATAAATTATTTTTGCACTGATAGCATTTTTCTCAGAGAAAGTTTAGTCATATGAGGATCGCCAAACAACTGACCTGGAGGACAACGTTTGCACATTGAAGCTGTTGGTCGCACTGTTACCTTGCAGCAAGAAGGTCCTGAGTTACTGACCACTGACGCGTGTACTGAAGGTAGTTTCTTTGCTAAAATTATTTTGGGATGTTTCTCTTCAAGTTATAATAATAAAACATGGAATTAAAAGAGCAAAGTGGGAAAGAACACAATTTGGTAAAAAAAAAAAAAAAAAAAAAAAAGTTATCCTAGTTGATGATTTATCTTGATCAGTGTTTGTTTCAGATTTATTAAAATTAAATACAGTTATACAGTCTTAATAAAAATGTTGATTACAGTATATACTGTATATAGTGTACAGTATACACCGTTACTAACAACCTTTGTGGTCTGTACCTTGAGCCTTCATTAAATAGGTTTCTATTGACACTTAAAACACGTATCATTTTATTCTCTTCCTCTGTAAATTCCACCATTGTACAGCATCTCAAACAGCATGATGCCTGCTCTCTGGGCTTCATCATCACTATGACGACCTGATATAATGCAACTACATAATCAGGGGCTCCTGTGAGCCCATGTCTCATTGTCTGCAATATGATAAGAATGGCAGCCATCACCCATGTGATTTTGAAGATGCCTGTTGTTAATAATTATCTTAAAAATTCTTTAAAATCTATCTGTAAAAATAGATTATGACAGGATTTTTTGTTTTTTGACACCATGAGTCAAAATGAAAAAGTCAAAATGAAAGTCTAGCACGACCTCTGTATTGCATTGTGTTTTTGTTTTATTTGTTTATTAGTTTGAAAGCAACCAGTTACTTACTCGAGTTCAAAAAACGATTTTCGGTCCCAAGTTTTGAAAATGGTGTCAGGAAATTGAAATATTGTTCACGATTGAATATACAGTATTTTTTAACTGTGGAGTTGATGACAAACTGGAGTTGAAATGTCAGTGGAAATTATCAGTGTCTGCTATTCCTTTGGTAGGTGTGTCTAATGCCCCTTTTTTCAGGCAGAATGTGTTTACTGCAGTTAAAATAACACATTGGTTTTGCTTTGTGCTAAATAAAAACCCTTCAAAGGTATAAGAAGTCCTCTTTCTTATTTTGCTTAATGCCATTTAACTCTGCAGGTCATCCCTGAAATTCTGATACACGGAATCACAAGTCCAGGAGTAAACTGTGTCACAGAGTAAACACAATAAAAACATGCATTATCTGCAGCATTGTTCATTAAAATGGCACATTATTGATGTAGTAAAGAAAATATACATACAGTGGACACACTTAATGATATCCTAGACCATTGCATTAGGAAATACATTCAACAAGTACTTTTCATTTTAAGTATTTTTAAAACCAAGTACTTACTTACTTTTACTCAAGTAAAATTGTTAGTGAGGCACTTTTAAATTTACTAGAGTACATTTTTGTCAGTTTATTTGAACTTTAACTTAAGTACAGTGTTTGAGTACTTTCTCCACCTTCATTTTGCAAACCTTGCACACAGTGAAGTTCATGTCCAGCTCAGTCTTCCTGGACTTTCAGCAAAAGACTAAATGAGTTTGAATGTTTGCCTTCAACAAAAACAGGGCCAGTTAAATCTCTCTCTCATTCATTTTTGTAGTTTCCTCTTTATTGTGGCGCTTTCCGTGCATGCGTACGTTCCAGTACCGTCTGCGTGGTGACGTCAGGATGTCCATCATCATTATAAAATGGAGGCTGACAGACAGTGGATTTGTTTCAGTTTTCTATTTTTTAAAATCTATTTTGGAACATTTTAAATCGATTCTGAATCGTCGTAAATGAGAATCCTGATTCTTATGTGAATCAATATTTTAGCACACCTCTACTTTCTATGTTCAGATGATGGATTGAGCAGAGCTCTGTGAGATGTTCACAGCTTGGGATATTGTTTTAGAACCTAACTCTGCTTTAAACTTCCCCACATCTTCCTCCCTGACCTGTCTGCTGTGTTCCTTCGTCATCGTGATGCTGTTTCTTCTCTCATGCTCTCTAACAAACCTCTGAAGCTTTCACAGAACTACTGGATTTAAATTGCACATTCCCTCTAAAGAGACTTCCGAAGTCAACTGGTTTTATTTGACTATATTTGAGGTACCAGAGTAAAGGGGCTGAATATAAATACATGCCAAACTTTTCAGATTTACTTATTTTGTGCTGGTTTGTCACATAAATGTGACAGAAAGTAGTATTGTTGAAAATGTAATGCAAAGTATTTTCTGTTGAGCACTGACTGACATTTGCAAAAATAAAAAGAATTAGACTGTGAAACATTATGAATGAATAATCTCTATGTGCCAATACAACAAGGAGACTTGGAAGGAGCATTTTTGAGCATTTTGAGCCACCTATTATGGGTGTAATGATAGAGATAAACATCAGTCCCCTTTAGAGTGAAAATAGGAGATCTTGAGAGTGGATGGATGTTCTCAATTAAAAGAATGTCACATTTTCACACAAAGGATAATAAACTGAATTAAGTCTCAATCCTGATGGAATCTTTAGGCTTACAGTAATGGTGGCTTGACACTTCTGCATAGACGCTAATTGGAGGTTTGTTTTTCCAACTATTAACTTATTTATCAAAAAAAAATGTTTGTGATATGGAATATCTCTCTAGAAAAAGAAACAAATCCCTAATGGAAAATTCTGTTAAATGACTTCAAATCAAAGCTTTTTATGTAAAAACATTCCTAATCTCCTCTGGTCAGTGCAGAAATTCTCCAAGCTCAGGGTTTTTTCCTGAAATTCTCACTTTCATTTCTCTTTTCGCAGTTGGTAAAAAGTTGAAAAGTGGGCAGAACTTTGGCAAGCAGATCACTTTTGACTCAAGAGCAAAAACAGAAACCTGATTCAGTGCTGTGACACCAACCCCATTCAGAGGAGCATGAGAGAAAGCCCTGATCCACAGGAAGTGAGCTGAACTCAGCTGGGCAGGGGGCATTGACATTCTGTTGGTATGCAGTCATGGTGTCACCCTGATGAGTCGTCTCACAGGCCACGGTGTCAAACAGCTCTAACGAGTCATGTCATCTGACTGGGTAACATTTAGGGCCTACATTAGAGAAGAGAAAAGACTGTTATCCAGGGCCATGAGAACTTGCTGGTGAAGGATCATTATGTGTGCAAGGTGACTTGCTGAGCGCCAAGAAACTGTGACCTTCACTCCAGAGGTGATAGGTGGAGTAAAAAGAATTTCTCCAAGGCAGGATGGTAATTTGTGCTCAGGAAAACCCTGTAGATTAGCTGTGCACACTTCCTGCATCAAGTGATTCCATTCACTGAAAGGCATTACACAAAATGCATGGAATAAGGAAGAACTGTCTCCAAGGCAAAAAAATAATGACTATCAATGCATCTTATTAACTTAGTAGGCAAAAGCTTGAGTCTGTATTTAAACACTTACTGTTTGCATTGCCTTATATTTGAACACATGCCGAATCAAGCAAATGGAATATTTGGTTGCCTTTACACACCAACGCCAAGGGACCAGCGCATGACTACAAAGTAGGATTAGTGCTTTATTAGGCTGATTTTGGTTTATTTTTCACTACTAGTTCACAGGTTAGGCTTTTAGATTGGAGATCAAGATCATAACCTCTTTCATAAAACATTTCTATCATAAATCCATAAAGATGAGCTGCCTTCGTATTGTCTCTGGCCAAATAAAAATCACAAGTGGAACCAGCAATATTCAGCAGAGCTTTTAGAAATGATGCTGGCAGTGCAGGACGACAGGGGATGTGGTATGGCATTAAGGTCATAATTATGCATAAAATCTTCCCTTACCCTTCCTTTAAAAAAATAAATAAATTAATTAATTTAAAAAAAATAACAGCAACAAGCCTGTTTTTGGCAATGTAAATGCTAATAATGTAAATTATATATTTCACCTTAAGCTTGCTAGTTGGAAATGATTTTTGAATGTTGTTTAAACTTTTAAGTTCTGCATGAAAATCTTTAAATCATCCAAACTGTATATCATTGCTGTATCACTCGATTTACCTACTCACCCTGCTTGCCCCTATAAAAGTCAGCTGATGCAGGACTACCTCATTTGGCGCATAAGTGATGGGCTGACTTCAACCTCCTTTCACCACTTTGGTTCTTTCATAAAACACATGGAGATGGAAGAAAAATACTTTTATCTTACTCCTTAATCTCCTTTTCCTCCTCATTGAGAGACACATTCTCTTTTTACAGAGGTCAGAAAATCTTTGCGATATCAGCAGAATTGATTCATAGATGATCTGATTTTTTTAAAAGTTTGTTCCTTTTAGAATATGAATGTCAGAAACATATTTTTTACATTTAAAGCCTTAGATCAGGAGAATCACTTTTCATCCTTTAACAATGAGCAGAAATGGGAGACTGCAGATTTGATCAACTGAAAAAGGCATGTATGACTCCATTATACAGTACAATTGTCTGGCAACCAACAGCTGCCAAAAATATGATACACTGTTAACTTGCTGGTAAATTTAGTCAGTAAGAAGTGCATGTGTGTCCATTCTGCTTTGTGCTCCGGCTCATCCTTCCTGTCGCTTGCGAACCTTGCCGGGGCGCTGACCTCTGACAGAGCCTCTCAGGGGAAGTCAAAACAGGACATCCTCCTATTCAGAGCTGCTGTCACAGTTGGGAAGGTGGTACAGCTGCAAAAGGTTTCCTGAGCCTCAGGGTCACATCTGAACATGAGCATTTCTCTCTGTGGACACAGTTATAAACTGAGCCTCTGGAATCTTTTTTCCTTTGTCACTTTTATAAAGAAAAGAGTGAGTTGGTCGAAATATTATTTTCCCTTAAAGCAGTATAATTTAGCAACTTTAATCTTTTAGTTTAGGGGAAATAAAAATATTCAAATTCCTGTTGAGTCAAAGTAGGTTGACTTCTAGTTGCAATACTAAATGCAAACAGAGAAACCAGTAAACAATTCAATAGTGGTTTCAGGAGCAATGCACATAGTTGCATTTGTGGATATCATAATTAGGTGTGTAAAGGATTCAAATTCCGACAAGAAGAAGCAGGGAGGCTAGATACACATATTTAATAACATGGACCTAAACAAAGTCAAACAAGAGACAAGGAGGGAGGAAAAATGAAAAATATGGGAAAATATGGAGATGGGTCTGACAAGAAATTCAGAAAGCAGGGAGTCTATAATCAGGGAGCATTAGTAGAGGTTAGAAAACATGTGAGTGATTACTAATGCACTACATCTGTAAAGGACTGAGCCTGACTAGTGAAAATGACAAAACCACTAGAAACACAGAGACCAGGGAACATTTCAGCAAAACAAACAAAACATAAACTAACTCCAGAATGTTTAAAATATACAGTTCAAGAGAGTAACACACATGCCACATAAGACGTAAGACAGAAGGGCTAAACCTAGGAGCTCAGGAGGATAGCCCAGAAGCCACATTATCCAAAGAAGAAGCCATGGAGGCTGGCCAAATGGCTGGGTAGATGAATTTAGGTGCTTAAAGGGGCAAGAACCTCTGGAAGGCAGTCCCAGTGTCCACATATCAGGGGCTTTGCAACAAGATGAACTAGTTTTGGGGATGACATTAGGGTCAAAAAGCTGAGAGGAATGATTACAAATGCAGAACCAGTCACATCCCCAGGGGGGTCCTCTTTAGCCCCTTCTCTATTGTCAAGTCTCTCTCTAGCCAGGTTATGATCATCTCCATTATGGTCTGTTTCTCACTATTGTGTGCATGAATGTGGGCAGAAAGGTGGGAATATGGGTGGGCCATGAGCGCGCAGGATCTGTGGTCGATGCTCCGATGATGTTGTTTGCAGCGACACTCAGCAATGGAGAACCTGAAGGTTGTGGTTGTGATGGAGTCAATAAACCCAGATATTTTGTTTTGTCTTAAAGAAAAACAGCCAAAACTGTGAAGTAGTTAAGATTAAAGCCTAAAATCATGTTACAGCTCATCTTCCATGAAATCAACCCCTCCCCTCCATGAAGGGAGGGGCAGAAACAGTCTGTGTGCAGGATGGGTGGAGTCCTTCATGATGCGGAACGCCCTCCCCCTGGATCGTGATGTGTAGAGGTCCAAGGTGGAGGGAAGGCTGCTCCCCACAGTCCTCCATGCAGCCTTAACCACCCTCTGCAGAGCCATCCTCTCAGCAGCAGTGCAGCTGCCATGCCACATAGTGATGCAGGTGCAGAGAACGCTCTCTCAGTGACGCTGGTGGGTCTTCCTGACCAGATGGGAAGTGTTGGCACTCCAGGTGAGGTTACTGGATATATGCACACCCAGGTACCTGTAGCTGGAAACCACCTCCACATCTGCTCCTCCAATGTTCAGGGGAGGAATGGAATGCTTGTAGTGCTTGTTTCTTCTGAAATCCATTACCATTTCCTTGGTCTTCTTCATATTGATGCAGAGGTTATTTTCTCTGCACCACTGCACCAGGTGTTCCACTTCCTCTCTATATTTAGACTCATCATTGTTTGTGATGCCTCCCACTACTGCTGTGTCGTCTGCAAACTTCACTATATGACAGCTGGGATGTGTTGCAGAGCAGTCATATGTTAGCAAAGTGAACAGGAGGGCATTCAGCAACAGCCCTGGGGCGAGCCAGTGCTGAGGGTGATGGAGGAGGAGACAGTGTTGTGGATCCTGACAGTCTGAGGTCTGTTGGTCAGGAAGTCCAGGACCCCAGTGTGGGACTGAGTTCAAGATAAGAGAGCTTCTGCACCAGGGTCTGTGGGATGATGGTATCAAAAGCTGAGGAGAAATCCAGAAAGAGCAGATGGATGAAAGACTTCCTGTTCTCCAGATGGGTTAGGGCTGTGTGAACCACCGATGAGATGGCGTCAGCAGTGGAGCAGTTCTTCCTGTAGGCTTACTGATGGGGGTACACAGTGACGTCGATGGAGTCCTTGATGTGGGTCATGACCAGCCTCTCGAAGCACTTCATGACTACCGAGATTAAGGCTATAGGTCGTTAGTCATTTAGGGCTTTCACTGTGGAGCACTTGGGGAGGGGGACAATAGTGGCAGTCTTTAAGCAGGTGGGAACAAGTAGTGAGGTGCTGAAGATGTCTGCCAGCACCTCAGATAGCTGGTGTGCACAGTCCCTCAGTACTCACCCTGGAATGTTGTCAAGGCCTGCAGCCTTATGGGGGTTGATTCCCTGGAGGGTCTTCTTCATGTCTGCTGTGGTCACACAGAGGGGCTTATCACTGAGTGGTGGTATAAGTCTGGTGCTGGAGGGAGTGTTAGGATCCTCAAAGTGGGCATAGAACGTATTGAGTGCATCTGGCAATGAGGGGTCCTTTGGACATTTTGCATCTCTGATGCTGTAGTCCACGATGCACTTGAAACTAGCTGATTAGTTTGCTATATGGACAAACCTATGTGGCAGTTTATTTTTTTAAAGATGAGTGACCCTATTGGATTTAGATAATGGAATCAAAAGATGTACACCAATATCTACACATGAACTTTATTGAAAAGAAAAACCCAAACAAAGAATAAAATGCACATCAGGCCTAACTAATGCTATGTAGTTCTGGGTGTTTCATGTTGTCCGGCACCAAACTGTATAGCTCTGACACTGACCAGAGCTGCACCGTTTCTTGCTTCTTCATTTCTGCCAGTTCTTCAGAGAGATGTGCTGCTTGCAGAGCTGCTAAATCACGGTAATCCCACTCCAAACGTTACATGTGCTCCGGGCACTGCTCATGATTATGCTCCTCTACACTGAGCAGCTCTCTGATAGTCCGTCAGTCCACTGTGCAGGTTAAGATGTAGTTTGGAGTTTGTGAGGTCGGGCCTTTGCTCATGCAGTGACAAATTACTGGCTAATCAAAAAATGCAGTCTGCTTTCAATCAAATCGCGAGTGCAACACCCAGCTTTGTGCAGGTTGTACCACCCCTGAGGTTGTTACAAAAAACAGGGAAGAACCATGCAGGATCTGCTAATGAAGACAAATCTGGCTGGGGCAGACTGAGGCATTCCCCCTCAGAACTGTGACTGGTGGGTTACCCTTGACCATTTTTGGGAAGTCCAGATAAGTTCCTGGTATCTTTGGTATGAAAAGAACTTGCAGAATCAGGTCATCCTCAGTCACTTTGATACCATCCATAGGTACTGCGTATGGAGCAGGAGATAGAGGGAGCTGTCTTTTATTGGCCACACCATGGCTGAAGCCAGTGAAGCCTCTGGCATTGTGATGCTGTGGACCCCCATTAGTATGCCTACAGGAAGAACTGCTCTACTGCTGACGCCATTGGTCCATTGAGACAAGGCTGGGACTCTGCTCTGAAGGTCCGATGTGAGTGATGTCAATAAATAACTGGACACATGACTCTGATGATGAAGCCAGAAGCTCAGATGGAGACAACAATGATAACAACCTTAGATTGAGGGGAGACAATAGAAGAGGTCATGACGGCAATGATGAAGATAACTTGGATGATGATGGTCATACTTATGATTATGATAAAAGCTGCTTCACTGAGAATGGCTCTGATGAACGTTGCTTGGGATGATGATGATGGTGAGTCCAAAGATGACAGGAGTTTGGGTCTAAATATATGTGTGCCAACTGCTCGAGTCAGAGTAGTTTTTTTGACACTTTTTTTCAAAACCAGATATGGAAATGAAAATAAGCCACAATCCCAACTGCAATTTAAAAAGAAATACTAATAATAATAAAATATGCCCTTTTAAATGTTTGTAAAAGTTTTTAAAGCAAGAACTTACAATTACTTCACTTACCTGCACTTATTATGTACATCTGTTCTATTGCTCTTATCACAAATAATGTAACAGTCAATCACATGGGAGCAACTCAATGTATTTATGCATGTAGATTTGGCGAACCCCTGCTGAAGTTCAAACTGAGCAGCAGAACAGAGAAGAAAGGGGATTTAAAGGACTTTGAACGTGGCATGGTTGTTGGTACCAGATGGGTTTCTCAAAACCTTTTACACACAGCAAGCTCTCAGGTTTACAGAGAATGGTTCACAAAAAGAGAGTAGTGAGATGTAGTTATGCTGATGAAAATGTCTTCTTGATGTCAAAGGTCAGAGGAGAATTGCCAGACTGGTTTCTGGTGTTAGTTACAGTAGCTTAAATAATCACTCCTTACTATCAGGTTATGTAGATTACCATCTCTGAACACAACTTGCTGAACTTTGAAGGATGGGTGGTTTATTGGAACCCCTTTCGGACCCTGATTACTAGGGTCAAACACTGATGCTACTTCAAGAAACAAAATGCACCATGTCTAACAGTCACCCAGCAAATCTTCATGATGCTATCATGTCAATTTGGAGAAAAATCTCTCCCATATTTTAGAAGATTTGAAAATAACAAAAACAAGTGTTTTCAGTGACCCATTTGAGTGATATAATATTCCATTTAAATTCCTTTTTTAAAATGAATAACTTGAGTCAACCTATAAGATTGGCTTTTGGCCTGTGGCTGGCCCTGTGTAACTTATTTGTGGCCTGGCTGTAAAATCAAATGTGTCAGTAAAATTATAGCCATGAGCATGGGAAGAAAACATATACTGTATTCCTCTTTTATTCTGCCTCCAAATCTCATTTACAACAGTAGAGTACTGAAAAAGCCCAAGCCCTATCCTTTGTAGATGTTTCTTTAGGTTCTTATTTTCCAAAAATAAAATCTAAAGTTTTCTACTTTTTTAGCTCTCCCCTGATCTCCAAGACTTGGACTTAGTAATCTGATGTAAACTTTCATTGAACCAAGAACCACAAAGGAAGTATTAGAAAAACTCTTTCTGTGGTCATGAACCCACAGGAATGCTTGTCAAGTTGAGAGCATACCCCAGATATAAGTACACATCTTTAATTAATTTCATATTATATATTGGAGAATGTGTTAATTGGTTTCTTTCTGGCTGAGATTGTGCGGTAGTGGAGCTGTCTTAAATTCCTTTAAAAGCAATGTCATTTAGTATTCATGGCCAGTCTTGTCACCATGGCTATAGGAAATTACCTGATGTAGGTTTTAAACTATAATGGCTGCAGGGGGTGCATGTTAGCATTATTATGAGAAACAGAGAACTGAAAAAGACTTCTCTGAAGCTGTTTATGACAAAAAAAAAAACAAAAAAAAACAAAAAACAGGAATAAATTTCACCTTGCCAAGATATACCTGTAAAATTAAGTCTATTATCAACTTTTTTGAAAAGATATTTTTCCCACTTGTCAGCTTGCCTTTTTATTACTGAAATATAGTTAAACTTTCTGTAGTCTTTATCGAGTTTGGCATTTGGTCAATGAACAACTATCATATAAGCTGTTGAAGAATTCTCAACTCATTTCCCCCTGTGACCTTTCTCAACTTGACACACCAAATAATGTTAAAGGGGCAGTATTATGTATTATCCAGGTACATAGTGCCAATTTAGCACAATCAAGTAACTGTGTTACTTTCAATTTTTATTTTAAAAAAAGCTGTACATATCAAGCACAACATAAAGGAAATTTGACTTGACAATTTGACGCCTTGAAATTGGGCCTCTGTCTCATTAAAAAACTTCTGCTCTTTCCGCCTTTTAGCATATCACATTAATGCTTCCCCATGATGCCGTTTACAACTGTTCTTAGGAGTGCTGGACTGAAAAGTAATTTGCATGGTGAGCTCAACAGACGCGCAGTTCCACCAAGTGTTTGCCAATTGCTTCTGCTGGTCTGGTGGAGCTGTGTGGGGAAGGCAGGGTGGAGGCATGGTGGCATATTTTATACATATATATATATATATATATATATATATATATATATATATATATATATATATATATATATATATATATATATATATATATATATATAGCCCCCTGAAATGAACTTTAAAAAGGTAATTGGATATAAGAACTCTATAAAACCAGGACCTGAATCTCAAAGCCCTGTCTTTGGAGCCAGCCTCCAACAGAGACACAATAGCTCTGTGCATGTTTCCTTCCAACCTGCTGGCCAGGAAAAATGACTTTTAAAACCTTCGAAGTGTTAACTGAAGAATTTTAAACAAGTTATCTGCGTATCCAGTGTTTAAGTTCTTTAGACATGCCAAATACTTTTGATGTCTATTTCCACAGGCCTGGCTTCAGCAGGCCTCTAGAAATAGGCCTCTGGAGGTATCTGCTGAGAACCTTTAGCCGGGATGCCAGCCAATCTCACCTGCCAGATGAGAATGAGTTTTTTTCCTTTTTCGTCATTTTTCTTTGGACCTCTGAGCATTTTGTCTTGACTAAAGGAACGACCGACTGACTCAAGTAAACCATTCATTATCTGGGATGAATTAGGTGTTTAAAATAAGGCTTTTGTAATTGCCTTTCTGTTGCATGTTTGCTAATGCTTTGCTGAATGTATGCTGTGATATTTTTATGATATTTGGTGCTGTATTGATCTAAGATTGCCACATGTTAGAGACTGTCTTGATCCAGAATAACTGAATTCAGCGAGCTGACATTCAGTTGCTCATTCTCTAGCCAATCTCTTTTTCTCTCTGCGTCTCACTTCTTGTTGCTGTTTCTCACTTGTCTTCTTTTCTTGATCTGCCTATACATATCCATTTTGCGGTTGTACAGGGCCTGAAGACACGTTTCTATGTCTATCTTACAGTTAGCTCAAGTTTATCGTCCAGTTTATGACCTTTTGTCTCATCTCAGAGGGCGGGTCTGAATCTAGACAGCCACCTGACCCCTGACCCCCTCTTCCATTGCTTCCTTCAACCCAGGCGGGGTGGGGGGGGGGTCTTTTGCAGATCTGGTTTTTCATTTTGTCATAGTTTGTTCATTAATCTGATTTTATTTCTATTTTTATTATTCAACATATATTCTTTTTGTCCTTTCATCAGCAGTTAGATTGCATGCTAGTAGTTGAAGAAAGAAGTCATTTGTGGAATAATTCAGCTGCATGGTTGGGCTATTTTGTTAAATTCTCAGACGTTATTAAAAATAAGTGTGTCAGTGATCACTGCTCATTGTGTGAACGGTTTCTTTTACCAGTGGTTTTGGATTCATTCCTTCACGAGAGACTGACCAAGTTTGACTTATGATTCCTGAGTTTCTGGATGGTGCTTTGATTCAACTAAAGAAATTTCAATTTTATTAATAATTTCATTAATAATAAATTACTAATTATAATTATTGATAATTACATAAGTCAAACATTGATCCAAACGTTAATACAACAGCCAAAACAACAGTGCAGGGTACTGACTGACTGTCTTCAAAAATGTGTGAGCATTAGAAAGCTGAAAAGACATGCAAATCCTTCGTTTGTGTTTTCTCTAAGTTCCAAGGACCATTGCAGATCAGATTTTGTGCTGAAATGTTTTGCAAATCACATACCTCCAAAATAAAATGTTGAGTGAATTACTGTCTTCTTGAGAGAT
Source organism: Anableps anableps (assembly GCA_014839685.1). NCBI lineage: Eukaryota > Metazoa > Chordata > Actinopteri > Cyprinodontiformes > Anablepidae > Anableps > Anableps anableps. The sequence continues at coordinate 2,949,251 of CM026086.1, forward strand.
CCTGACTGCCCAGTGAGACAGTCCTCTTGCATCCTCTGCCATGGTCTGTCATTACCAGCAACACTCTAAGACCCCAGTGACAGGCTAATGATCAGTCCCAATGTGTGACTCATTCTCCAGCTTTTACTCTGCGTTCTGGACAGGCTTGGGGACCAGTTCTTCTGGTCTAACAGCTGCACTGAATACATCTAACCAAAGTTATTGGGCTCTTGAGATTTGTAGAAAATTGACCCCCCATCCATCCACTATCGATCATGCTTATTCTTGCAGGGTCGCAAGGGGGGCTGGTGCTTATCTCCAGCGGTCATCGGGCAAGATTGCGAGAGACGGGATAAACCCTGGACAGGTTGCCAGTCATCACAAGGCAACAGACCAGTTAACCTAACAGTCATGTTTTTGGACTGTGGGAGAAAGCTGGAGTACCCAGAGAGAACCCACGCATGAACAGGGAGAAAGACCCTGGGGTGGGATTCGAACCTAGGGCCTTCTTGCTGCAAGGCAGAAGTTACTTGCTGATCTTGACTAATGTCTTCAGGTCAACAAAGTATAGTGGGGGCTTTTTATGAATTTGTGGATTAATGCATCACGACAGGAATCCAGTGGATTCATTTTGTTTTAGCTATGAAGGAGGTCCCTTCCTTCTGCATTTAGAGGATTTGATCAGCTCTTCTTTTTATTGCCTCATAAATAGCTCCCAGTCATTTCACCCTGCTTCTTAAAAATACATTTCCTACAGTTCTAATTTTTATTCTATTTTCTGACCCACATCTTCTGAAGTTAATTCTTTTAGGATACAGATTCAGGCCAAATACGTAACATTAAGATATTTCACTGAAACATTTGCTTATGCTACAAATTTGGGATCTTTTGATACATTCACATTTTCAAGACCGATAGGCCTTATGGGGACAAAAGTGTGGTCCTAATATGGTGGACCACTTTTTTTTTTTTTTTTTTTTTTAAATGGTTATGTTTAGAGGAATGGATGAATAAGATTTATAAGATTTGGTAAAGGTCCTCCAAAAGTCCTACAAAGTCCTCATATTGTCATGTTGGATCATAATTTCCTGTCCCACATGCTGAATCACACTGAGGAGACGGGTAGTAAAGGTAAGAAATTAATAGATTAAGAGAATAATAATTTTTACTAGAGACAGGGAATGTGCAAATGATGGAGTCACTTGGAGCTGTATTTGGAATCAGGATCGTCTTGAGGGAGAGAGGCAACTTATTTGGGGCTCGAGAATGATGGATGAAGTGAAGCAGTTTAAGTATACATTTTAGATGTCTTACTGTGACTTGAGGCTGGTGAAAGGCTTTGGAGGAGTAAGCCAGGGTCTGGTGTGGAGCAAGGATCTTGTTCCAGAGGTGAGTACTGGGGATCTGGAGAGCTTAAGGATCACAGAAGATGTGAACTTGATGCTGCACAGCACTCTTTGGTGTGGTTAAATGAAAGAAAAGTGTATTTACTTTAGTAAAGGGTCTATCTAACAGGGGCTGCTTAATGTGTCAGCAGGCACTGAGGAGGAATTGCACAAATAAAAAGAGTGAAATTCTGCATTCTGTTTGAGACGACCCATCTCTATGAAGAAGCATGGGAGTGTTGGGTTGCATTGTGTTGCAACGGGGGCAGATTACTGTCACAGCTGCTGTCCATCTTGCTAACTACTAACACCTCCCGCCGGTGCACAGTTAAGACAAATGTCAATGGAAAGTGGCATCAAAATCACGTTAAACACGCTTAGGTTGTTCCCACTAGAATCACATTCAAAAAGATTGGATACAAGTCAGATTCAAGACCACATTTGGAAGTGACTCAAATCTGACTTAAAAAAAAAAAAAAAAATTAAAAAAATTAAAAAAATACAATCAGATATGGGCCAGATCTGAGCATTTACAGCAAAGTCTAAAAAGTCTGACCTTCTCAATTGACCCCCATGAAAAAACCCCAAAAAACTCAGATATGGGTCTTGTTTGTCTGCAGTGTGAACGTAGCATTAGAGACACTCATGAAACGGAACCAACCTGGCACCACAGGAAGCAAAAACAACTTGAGTAAAATAAGTTACCTGTTAACTTTCTACAAGAAGAAGCATGAGAAATACCACACAGAGTTCTAGGAGGCTAGAGTCAAGGTTAATCATCAGGCAGAGAACGAAGGTCTAGCAGCTCCTTATATCTCACAGTCTTCTGATGAGGTAATTGACTCCAAGTGCGCCCAGAGCACGGAGCCAGCAGCGCTCTCCAACACAGATCCTCTTTGAAAACAAAGACTCACATTCACGTCGAGAAACACTCTCACACTAGAATCCTGACGAAGATAGTTAGAAATATCGACTTCCTCACCTTGATATGCTGAATGCTTGGAGGAGCTCCAGCTAATGGCAGAATGATTTCCACAGACTACTGAACTAACTACATAGCCAGGTGATCCTCAAATACAGATAATATACAATGAGATCGAGGCAGCAATGCAGAACTAACAACATACAGGTAATGATTCTACTAAAATGAATGCCAAACATGTTTACTGTAACTAAGGTTAGGCACAAAAAAGGTCTCCTCACTGTATTTAAGTGAGGAAGTACAGTAACCTGTACAGGTTATTCAAAATATATATTTAAATTTATGTAAGTAATTAAGTGCACTTATTGACAGGTCCAGTAAAGGTCTGTATGAGCTAAAATTGCCACTATGTTGCAAGAAAAGGATGATTCTCATGACATACAAAAATGACTGGATGACTCCAGATGCCCATATAAGAATGTGAAAATTATCGTTTCCACTTTTTATACCTGCTCCTTTTGCAGATGTCACAACATGATCAATTGTCCATAACATTTGCAGATGACATGAAAATATCTGGTAACTGGAAAAATCAAAACATGACTTGAACAATAGTTCCTTAAGCTTTATATCATGTTCTAATGTTATTCCCTCATCAAAAACATACCTAGAGTATTACTTTGATTTTTTTCATGCTTGCATCTTTTAATTTCCCATGGCAGCCACAAACGCTAGGACTCACCAAACAAGTCTTGCACCCCCTCAACCCCCACAGAGCACCCCTCCCCCATGCCTTTCCCACTCAGCTCCTCCAAACTAGCAGCAGCAGCAGCAATTAACAAACACCTGGTGGGACTGAGCTTATCATATAAACGAATTCTCACTGCAACGCTCCTAAGAAGGTTGTTAAAGGCTTGATGGAGTAACGTTGTTGCCCAATTTCAATGCATTCTATTGTGAAGCCAAATTTTTTTACGTCATTTTTATAATAACCGAAGGTAACAGTTACTTGATTGTGCTATAAAATGGCACTATGTGCCTGGAAAATACATAATACTCAAACAACTTTATTTATTCCAAGAAAGTGCAGTTCAGTTTGCTGCTCTCTGGTTGACATAACAAGAAAAAATGTTTAAAAAAACAAACAAAAAAACCCTCATATAGCCATTTCAACATCAAAACAACACTGTCAGTGCAACAAAACTAAAGGACACTTGACGATTTCATCATGCTGCCCCTTTGACATACACACAGTGGACAGCTTTAAATACACATTGAGAAGAAGTGCATCCACTGTCCAAAAGACAGCTGGGTGAGGAGGTGTAGCTAGACCTCCCCTAAAAGAGGCTGAAATGACAGGTTGGAGGTTATAAAACATTTCCATATTCCATGGTTTCTGGATTCTGACATTTGCATTAACTGTATTTAAAAAAGTGTGAAACTCTAGTATTAGAATTTCAGACTCCCTTGAAGCAGAACATACCAACTCTGAACCTGTTGTTACTGTTGCTCCCACTGGTGTGAATCCAACAAGCCAGATTCATCTGCTGTTTTTGCCACAAAACAGCAGATGAAAGAAAGTACGTAAGTGTTTAGATTAGTTCACTTTTAAGTTCTCTTGACAGTTTCTTTCTTACATTGTTACATCAAAGTGTGTAGTTTACATCTATAGAACTTGTGATCAATATTGATGGCAGAAATTATTTTGAAACAGGAAACCTTCTGAAAGTTTGACATATTTAAGTACATACCTCCATTGCATACCACTCCCCCTGAGTACCTCTTCCTTCTACCTTTACCATCATTTGGTTTTTCTAGCCTTTTCAAAGCATTTATAATTTGACATTTATCCTTTACTATTTAATTGAAACTGAATAAATATAAAACAACAGAGACAGAAACTGGATGTTTCTTCACAAGACAAACTTATCAGGAAGCCTCCCAAGTCTCAGACAGAAACAGAAAGAACTGCAGGAATGTCGCCCAAGAACTGGTTGTGTTCTACATGTGACAAAAATCTCCTGTTTTCTACATATGTCTGGACAGAGAAGTAAGGCTGTTCAGCAGAAGCCTTTTTCATTCCAAAGAAATCATCCAGGCCTGGCCAAAATCTTTTAGGGCCCTGTGGGAGAACTTGTTATGGTCTGATGAAACCAGACTTGAAATTTGAGCTACAATTCCAAAAGGTTAGTTTATTTAGCAAGTTAGTTCATTGTTAGCTAGCTTTTTGGGATTTTTTTTTTTTTTTTCTGAATCGGATGAAATTACAAACAGTGACCATTTCAGTCAGTTCCAAAACGTTGAAAGTGTCTGCCTGACAGTTAATGAGAAATTCCATTTTTCATCATCACAGTGGGTCTGTGCAGTAACTAAAGAGGGCTTTAGACAAGAGAAGTCCTCGCAGTCTGATAGATGTAGAAAACCTTTGCGAGGTAAATTTCGCCAATATTGCCAAGAATGTGGGGTGCTAATAGACTCCTACAAAAGCAGACTGAATTCTGATTTTGGACATCTTTATTTCTCTATTATTTTTGTTTTTCAGTTCAATAATAAGATTTGAAATTATTCATCATGGTCTCATTTTTTGCATGACATAGAACCTTCTAAGTTTTTTCTCTATTGTGGCATTGCTGGGATTTGCAACTTCAGCCATGAAAGCATTATTGCCTTGATAGCATCACACCATGTTATGGTATTAGCAGATCTTTCCAGTTTTATTAATTTTCCTTTTTCTTAACTTTTCTAAATTTCTGACAGGACATTTAAATGTGTAAAACACGTGAACACTTGTAAAATGCTTTAGCTAGACAATAGTTCCTGAATGCTTTTCTCTGTTTTTTGTTCTCCATTTATCATTGTCATCATTTCCAGTCAGAGGTCCAGAAGCAGGAAGGTTATTTACTGTTTCAAATTTTATAGCCACATTTCTATGACCACTGCATTGAACAGGTAATTCACTTAAGCCAATTTTATATATAGAAGCACTGTGGAGTATTCCTGATAAGTTTGTCAGACCAGATTGTTACTTCTAACAAAGCCATTTTCATAAAGGATGAATGCCAAATTATTCACTTTGGAGCAAGGAATGTTGGTCATTTAGTTGGTGACGTTTCCCAGAGGCCATGAAGGCAGCTTTAGAGATAAATCTCTTTCCCAATAATACCTTCTGCCAAGTGTACCTCCATGTCCTCAGACGACCATCAGAAGGTAAAGTACAGTTCACAGTGAAAATTTTCCTCTTTTTTTCAAAGCTGCTCTGCTCAGACACTCTTCTTGGCATCTGTCACCCTCTGGTTTTCCAATTTGGCATGTTGCTTGTAGACGTGGCTTCGGAAAACCATGACCAAGGCATATTTGTAAACTCTTGACACGAGGAAGCTTCCAGGAGTTCCGTCTGATGATTTTACACTGCACACAGATGGCTCTAAAGACAATTCTCATAATGTTACTTTGGGCTGTTATGGCAGTATAAGTGACAAACTGTGTTTCCATTTGGTTCAGTGGTGTGTTTTACAGCTTTAAAAGCAGCACTCTGTACCAGCTAGACTATTATAAAATACCCATGTCTTATTTTAAGGTATCTATCTGAAATGATCTAAACTCACTTTAAAGGGGAAGTATTATGTATTTTCCAGGTACATAGTGCCATTTTATAGCACACTCAAGTAACAATGTTACCTTCAGCTGTTATAAAAATGCTGCATATATCAAATATCACTTAAAAGAAATTTGACTTTGTAATTTAACACCTTGAAATTGGGCCTCTGTTTCTTTAAGAAAGTCCTGCTCTTTCTGAAACTCCACCTTCAGGAGGTCATGACAACAGAGCCCCTCTATTAACCCTTTAGCAAGGTTTTTACAGTATAATGTATAATGAGTGAACAGTTGTTGTCTGCAATCTCTTTGATCCCTGCAGCTGAAGCTTGCAGCTCCTTCAGCGTAGTCATGGTAACCTGGTGTCCTCTCTCACCAGTCTCCTTCTTCTCGGTCTCCCAGGTTGTGAGGACGGCCTGATCTCGGCAGATTTACACATGGACCACATTCCTTCCGTGTCTTGATGATGATTTAGCTGAACTCCAGGGGATGCTCAGATGTTTTTGTGTCCATCTCCTGACTGATACTTTTCAATAACCTTCCCTCTGATCTGCTTGGAGCGATCTTTAGTCTTCATGCTGTAATGGGAGCCAGGAATCCGGATATTAACCAGTGAACGGACCTTCCAGAACCAGCTGTCTTTATACTCCAGTCACTGGAGACACACTCCCTGCCCTCAGCTGGTCTCCATTCCACTCCCTGTGAGACGAGTGGCACCAACTGGCTTGACCTCTGTTGACTAAGCTCAGTCACATTAAAGGGGGCGAATATTTATGGAGTCTTTTTTATGTTAAATGTTTTTACTTGTCATTATTTTGTAGAAATCAGTTCTCCTTTTGATATTAAAGGAGTTTGTTTTACTTTTTGTCAAAAAAGCTAAATTTTATTTATTATTATTGATTTACAAAAGAAATAAAATGGTAAAACATCCTATGAGGTGAATAACTGTTACAGGTACTTTAAGTACAGCTTCTGATTTTATTTCAATTTTCTTGTGTGAGTGATTTCATAAAAATTAAAGACATCTGTGTCACAGTTTAAACCCTTATTTTACAACCATGTTGTAAAATAAGGGTTTTATTTTTATTTTACAACCATGTTGTAAAATAAGTTAATAAGTTGCCCCCTTCCTGCTTGGTTCTGCTCAAAAGCACTGATGTGTTGATCACAGGGCTAAGAGATACACAAGATAAGAAAATATAATTAGTAACTCCTAATGTCACTAAGAATCACCAAATAAAACAACATGGATGTGTTTGGCTTGAGGGAGGAAAGTGGAGCAGCAGCAGAAGTTGCATAATAATAACATGCACTGACAGACGTAAAACAACTACATTTTTAATGATTAAAAGACTTTTAGATGGTTCAGTTTTATTAGATCTGCACCATGGTCCCAGCAAAGCTCAATACTCTGTCTGCTCAGCAGAGCGTATCTGTGAAGCAGGAATAAAAACTGCTCATGAATCAGGGAGTATGCTAACTGAAGCACTGATATGTGCGTAACATGGATTGGTTTCTATTTGTAGGCTTCCTCTGAAACAAGCCAGACCTGCTAAACTTGAAAAATTGTGCCATTATTGAACTTTCTCTGACCTTTCCTCTGAATCCTGAAGGATTCCTGCAAACCACATGGCAAGACAGACTCGTTCTTGGCATGCTTTCTGTCTAATGTCAGATCTGCTCTTTTTCAAATGTCAAAATGGGTCTTTGTTCATGTATCAGGACCAAGGTTTGGGAGCCGAGTCAGGGGTGAAATCTCACGCACCGTCTCAGCTTCAGTCAACCCCTCAGGGCTTCTCCCATCTCCCTCACTGTGTCAGACAGACCTCCATGTAACCTTGTTACCACAATGAGAGTGATTCAAACTGGAAGCTTTCAGAAGATGAGATTATAGGAGTCTTCAGATAATGCACTTAAATCTCGTGATTTTTTTCTGCATCAAATAATGATAATGAATGATCCACCCTTAAAACATCCTCTGACGGATGTACTCTGTGTGCCATTGTTTCAGTTAAAATTGAGGTCTACTTGCACTAACTAATATCCCAAAAAAAAAAAAAAAAAAAAAAAAAAACTATAAAACCATGATCAATAGTTTTTTTTATTTTACATTCCTATCAAGGACACCTAATACATGTTTCCCTGTGGATTTTTAAACAGAAATAATGGTTCTTACGTAGTGTTGTAAGGTTGAGTATAATCCATTTGTTTATTACCATTGAGCCTCCCTGAGAAAAAGCTGGTGTGAACAGCATTATCATCTGGTTTGCTTGTGTATTTGTTTGTTTAAGGATCCCCATGAGTCTTTTCATTAGTAGAGACTATTCTTCATGGGGTCAACACCACAAACATGGTGGTGTGGACCTCACACACAAAAAGACATAATGATAAACCTTAAGACACAAACAAAATTAAATTAAACCAATTATATTGGTTGTATAATTAGTGCATGGAAGACAGGTATTTCGAAGCTTTGCAATAGATTTTATACCATTACTTTCATAACATTACTTTTCATAGACATTAGATATCACATAAATTCAACAAGTTTCTTGGAACATTTCAGAGATTTTGGTTCACATTCACATGATAGCATTGCATAGTTGCTGCAGATTTGTTAGCTGCACATCTCCCATTTTACCAGATTCATAACATGCACCACTGGATTGAGATGTAGTGACTGTGGAGAGCAGTTAACTCAACCTACTCTGCCCTACTCACAAGTAGCCGTTACAGTAGTGCACACTGTAGTCATAAACAGACACGGTCAGTTCTAAATGTTCCAAAGTGTGCTAGAAAAACCATCCCACAGCATTTCACCACCACCACCTGAACTACTTTTACAAGACAAGGCGGATCCATGGTTTCATGGTTTTTGGTTTTTGCAAAATACAAATATTGATGTGCTTTACCCTCTAAATTTCTGTAGAAATCAAGACTTACTGGACCAGGTAAGGTTTTTTTTTCAATCTGTTTTTGTCCAGTTTGGCTAGCTTGTGCAAGCTATAGCCTCAGATTCCTGTTTTTAACTGACAGTGGCCAGTGGCGCCCCCCAGAAAATTTTTTATGGGGTGGCCAGACCAGGCCAGAAAAATTCTGGACTTCTACATTTTTATCTTATAATATCTGCCTTCAGGTCGACTTGGTATCAAAGAGATGGTTTTATAAGACCATAGACTTTTTGATTCTACATGGGTTCATAGTTCCACTCTGGTTGGACAAGCATAAAGTTTTAGGCTCTTCTCTCTCTACCTGCTCCAGATCCTAGGACCTCCTGAGGACAGGTTGGAAACATCTGATATAATACATGTGATTCCTTGATTAATCAAGAGATTATTCAACAGATTTAAATATTCCACAGACATAGCCACACTTCCTACTTCTCTGCTCAGAAATATTAACTTTCAGATAATTTGTTCAAAGCAACCCCAGAGAAAGAGCAAGAGGAGTTTCATATTGTTTTCTCACACATTAATATAAACAGTGTAAGCTCAGCACCGCCACAATCTGGTGCATCTGTTCATTTTTACTCTGATTTAACTAAATGGCACCTGCTCCTCCACATAATGTGTCTCAGACAGAATTTTCAGTTTTCTGCTGCTGCCACAGACAAATGTAGTTCAAAATGAATTAATTTCCTTCATGTTGCATCTTTATTTTCCAAATTATGTACAAAAGAAAACATGTTGAGCTGGTACAAAATGAAAATCTTTGGCATTTATTCCTGCTTTCTGTGAATGAGGTTAGTGTACCAGGAAAGTCAGTGGCTCCTTTTTGCATTGTAAGCGCTTGGCTGTCATTGAACCAGTTACCACGGCAGGATCCTCTCCTCGCTCTTCATCTGCCTTGTGTTCCTCTCTCTGATGGAACTTCAAACTGAACTCAACCCTGCCATAAACAAGCTTATCTTTTCAGATGTAGGTCTTGCCAACTTAAAAGGGAGAAATGAGATATTGTTGGGTTCACATTTGAAAAGCTGAAGAATGATTTCCCACAAGTAAAAGCAGTAAATATTCTAAATTTCCCCATACAACACACTGACTGGTTTAACAGATCCAAACAATATGATTTTTCTTCCCTTCACCCTAAAATACGCCCCAAAACTTTAAAATTGGAGGTCGGTCACTGTTTTTTGCTAAAACTTATCTTTTACTCCCAAACTTGGATTTTAGGTTCTTTTGCTTCCAGTATCATCATGGCATATTTATTTGTTTGAGGATCCCTATTAGTCGATTATTCTTTTACAAAAATTACTAAAAAGACACAAACAAAATCAAAACACAAAAATTGAAATCTACCGTCTCAACAATTTTAAGCACTGTACAAACATTACAAAAGGACATCACAAAAGACCTGTGATGACACGCAAACTGAGTATTGAAGGGATAATTCAAAATTTTTGAATTCAGGTTCTTTTAAAGGTTATAAGCAGTTAATATCCTGCATGCAGTAGATAACTGTATCGTGTCTTCATTTAGGATAAATCTAGACTGGTTGGTTCAGGAGGCTAAAGCTAACAGTTAGAATTTTGTTATCTTTAACTTCAGTGTGAAAACATGAGTTTATGTGACTGGAATTTTATGAAAAATAGCATTTGAGTTATTTTGTGTTGGCACTTACAGAGAAACTTATGATTATTTTCATGGGAAATGAGGGTAGGAGGTGGTGCACCATCAATGAGAACATTTTTACACATCTTTGCTTTTCTTTAGGTTGTTAACCTGACTAGAATTACTCAAGTAAATGACCACCTAATGTCAACATGACAGCAGTTTAACAAGTTCATAAAATAGCATTAGTGTAAACCATTATGATTTTTTTTTTTGTTTTTGTGAGATTTCTTTTTGTTTTCTCCCTCTTGCACTAGCAGTTAAATTCACACTGGGAAAAGCTGATTAGGATTTCTACTAAACGGAGATGTTAGGAGTGTTATCTAACACTCCTAACAGAAATATACAGAAACTCACTTTAAAAATTCAGAACTGTCCCTTTCACCAATAGGTGCCTGTGCCATTTTGAATACTTTTGATTTTGCTTTAACATACTACATCAAACCATACTTGTGCTTGGTATCCTTTTTTCTGCATAAGCCAACCTGTATGATCTAAATTTTCACTTTTATCTACTTTACTGTCATATTTTGCCTTAAAATACACTAAACTCATCCAATTCAAATGGACAAAATCTACTAATTGTCACAATAAAAAGTAATTCATATTCAATGAACTTTTTTGGAACTTGAAATATGCCTTAAATAAAAGATAAAACAGAAATATAGGGAAGAGGATCATATATGCATGATAATTTATTTAAATTTGATTATTAAAACTATAGTCAATCCTGTCTACAGTCAATACATGGTGAAACTATGATTTTTTTCTTACAATGTTGAGTACTGTTGTCATGTAGGGGTTTTTTTTATTAAAAGCAACTCTATATGCAGTGGGTCAAAAAAGTATTAAGTCAGCCACTGATTGTGCAAGTTCTCCTACTTAGATGAGAGAGGTCTGTAAATCTCATCATAGGTTCACTTCAACTATGAGAGGCAAAATGAGAAAAAACAATCCAGGAAATCACTTTGGAGGATTTTTAAAGAGTTTTGGGGTTTTTTTGTAAATTATGGTGGAAAATAAGTATTTGGTCAATAACAAAAGTTCAACTCAATACTTTACTGTACTGTAACATTACCTTTGTTGGCAATGTCAGAGGCTGTCACTGGGCAACATGGACTTTCAACTCCCTCCACAAATTTTCTATGGGTTTGAGGTCTGGAGACTGGTTAGGCCACTCCAGGACCTTGAAATGCTTTTTACAGAGCCACTCCTCCGTTGCCTGAGTGGTGTGTTTGGGATCATTGTCATGCTGGAAGACCCAGCCACATTTCATCTTCAATGCTCTCACTGATGCAATGAGGTTTTGGCTTAAAATCTCACGATACATGGCCCCGTTCATTCTTCCCTTAACACGGATCAGTCATCCTGTCCCCTTTGCAGACAAACAGCCCCAAAGCATGATGTCTCCACCCCCATGCTTCACAGTAGGTATGGTGTTCTTGGGATGCAACTCAGCATTCTTCTTCCTCCAAACACGACGAGTTGCGTTTTTACCATCTGCTCTCTGGCAGACTTCAGACGGGCCTGGAAGTGTACTGGCTTAAGCAGGGGGACACGCCTGGCACTGCAGGATGTGAGTCCCTCTCGGTGTAGTGCGTTACCGATGGCAGCCTTTGTTACTTTGGTCCCAGCTCTCTGTGGGTCGTTCATCAGGTCCCTCCGTGTAGTTCTGGGATTTTTGCTCAGCGTTCTCATGATCATTTTGACCCCATGGGATAAGATCTTGCGTGGGGCTTGATTGAGGGAGAATATTAATGGTCTTGTATGTCTTCCATTTTCTAACAATTGCTCCCAGGATTTTTTTCTCATTTTGCCTTTCATAGTTGAAGTGAACCTATGATGAGAATTACAGACGCTCATCTTTCTAAGTAGGAGAACTTGCGCAATCAGTGGCTGACTAAATACATTTTTTCCCCACTGTATCAACATTCATCCATTTTTCTGCTTACTTTATCCTGTTTAGGGTCAAAGCGTAGGGGACACCATGGACACGGACACACCAAACAAGTCAGCAGTGAATTCTATGAGAACTGAGACCCCCAACCATTCACCAACACAAATATGCCCAAGAAAAATGTTAAATTACCATTTAAACTGTTTTCGTATTGCAGAAGAAAAACTGATGCATACATAGGCAGAATGCGCAAAGTACATACATATAAGCCCCAGCAGTGTTTGAAATGGCAATCTCTGTGCAGAACAATTCATTATGGGTGGGTATTTCACATCTGACAGGTAGGCCAGGTCAAAACATTTTATTCGGTAATGACTGCATCTTTACATTTGTAAGGAGCAAGGCGTGAAGCACTTGGCCTATTTCATATACTTGGACCTTCACCATATATACCAGGAGTAGGAGAGTTACTCCTGCTGCAACTCGTCGAATAACGAATAATGAATGTTGCTACCAATTTTTGATTTTCCCCATCCCCCTACCTCCAATAAAATCTAATTTCTATACATGTGAGAGGGGGAAAACTTTCAGTGTTTTAAAGTTCAGAATATTTATGCATGTTTATCGTGTATCGTGAGGACTGAGTGTAGTAATGGCAACTTAAGAAACAGGATAACAGGTGTAGAACAAAATAAAATGACCTGTAAAGGCTGAAACCTTTTCATCTGCTGCCCATTGTGACATGCTTGTTTATATTGGAGTTCCTGTTCAATAGTTTGGTGTTATTCTCAGAGAAGGAACTGGCATTTTAGCGGCTTTCACAAATTGGAAGTTGGTGGTAATCATTTAGCTATTGCTGTTGCTTTTCTGTAAGAGGGACCCACTGTTGAACGCTGAGGGGTTCAATAAGTTCCGAGCAGAACACAAAGCTGCATTCATTTCCCTGCTCTTTGTAATCCTGAACCCCCAAAAGGGAAGTCTCATTCTCTTATCCTCGAGAGCTTCATCTGTTTCCCATTATTGAGTGGGATGGCTATTTGCTCGCCAAATATAAGTCAGGTGTCCTTGGTAACAAGTGCACAAAGGATCCCTCTTGGAGGCTGTGAGTTAATTCATTGCTCTGTAGCCTCCTCCCACCACATACTACCTAGTTTTCACATTGCTTCCACAAGTCTCAGCAAAATACATGACAAAATAGACTTCTAGCTTCTGCAGCCTGTGAGAAAACTCAGTAGGATACATAAAATGCACTTATAAAGATTGGCTCAGCTAGATACACTGCATTCTCACTTTCTATAACAGGGCCGAGTTGGGATGGCAGCAGTTCAACTCCTGTTTAAGTATCCTCTCACTATGATAAAGACAGTGTTGTTGAAAGAGCTTAATGTACTTAAAAATCAGTTTGAACCTTTCTGTTTTATAGACTGTGAAACATCTCCAGACTTTGACACACTCCAGTTTTATTTATTTATTTTCTATCAGTAAGAACTACATTTGGAGCTGCAGGGTTATTTCATAGATTTGTATATATACATACATCTGACATGCAATGGAAAATTTAATGACTGTGGTCACCACCTGCAGAATCACCTGTTGTATGTTCCATTTGCACAGCAGCAGGTGAAAGTGATTCTCAATAAGTGTTACTACCTAACTGGTAACAGTGATTCCACAAAGTGACTGATTTTGAGTTACATTGTTTTGTTTAGGTGTTCCCTTTATTTTTTGAGCATATATATATATATATATATATATATATATATATATATATATATATATATATATATATATATATATATATGGTTATTTATGTGATAATTCAGCTGTAAAGTTGGGCTATCCTGTTAATATATTCTTAGACTTAAAAAATTCTTAGAAAAAAAATGTGTGAGTAATCATTGCTCATGTGAAAACTTTATTTTGCCGGTGGTTTTGAGCTCATTCCTTCACAACCAGTGATGGCATAGTTACTTAATGATGGCATAGAAAAAGTAACTTTAATCAGATTACTGATTACTCCTTGAAAAAATAGTTACTTTACTGGTTACTTGATTTTGAAAGTAAGTAACTTAGATTACAAGTTACTTTCAGCAGCTGCTGACAACACCCCCCCCCCCCCCCCCCGCAACCTCAACATAAAAATTACAACGAGCTTTGCCAATACTTACTTTATTGAAAGTGCATTTTAATTATAACATCAATAATGTATCTCCTGACATATAAAGTTGAATAAAGTGCAGAGGATAGAGGGCACAGATACAGGAATTGTCAATCATTCCTGGGATTATTATATATATATATATATATATATATATATATATATATATATATATATATATATATATATATATATATATATATTTTTTTTTTTTTTTTTTTTTTTTTTTTTTTTTTTTTTTTCAGTAACTGACCAATCGGTGGTCCCAGTTTGTCCGGAACTACACGTCCTTTATCTTGAGGAGCTGCAGCTCCGACATCAGTGCCGGGGTTCATGATTGCGAACGCGCTGCGGCCAGAGAGATTCGAGCTCCACGCTCCTGCATCCCCGCTCCACGCTCGGGAAGAGCGAGGCAGGTGTTACGGGGATATGACGACTGGGATGCGATGTCACAGCAACCCGTCAGTTCCCAAAACCACCGGGGGGAAATCTCATTAAGGCGCACCCGGGGTCAGTTTGACCCCTCAGAGACAGCGGGAGGCTTAATTAGGGAGCGCAGTAATTTCTCAGCCGTTATTAGAATCTGGCGCGGGTCCATTCTGGGAGCTCAGAACCAACACACTACTGTTTGTTTGTTTTTTACGTTCAGCATAGACTGAAAAATCATTTCTGTGTTTTTTACAAAAATTGTACAGCTCTGTGTGTGTCGGTGCTTCTGCTATGGGGTGGTGAGTGTAAAATGTAAATGCAAAAGATTTAGCAGACAGTTTTTTGATATTTAGATTACTTTTCTCTCATTTAGCGCCCTTTCATTGCATTTGACAAATTTTTAACAAATCTAGATGAAACGTTAAATCTAAATCTAAATATTACATCTCAATTTAAATATTAAATCTAAAAGTTAAATATAGCCTAAATATGAATCCTAAATATTATGTCCATATGTTAAATTTAAAATCTAAATAATACATCTAAATCCTTAATATTATATCTAAATGTTAAATCTATATCTAAACCCTAAATATTATATCTAAATGTTGAATCTAAATGTAAATCTAAATCTTAAATTTTTTAGCTAAATGTTTGGAAGCTATGCAAATTAGCCACGCCCCTTGAACCACTGTCGATATTTGTAGACACGCCCACAACCTTTCGACCTGAACGCTGGCTGTGTTTTGTTGGTAATGTCAGTAACACTATTTGCACGTTGGTTTTTCGGTTAAGTCATATTTGGAGAGTAAACTACTTGTTCTGATCTATACGGTCATTTATTTCCCTAATGAGCTCTGGTAGCAGGCCGGGCTCTGAATGACGGTCAGACACACACGTTCTGGCCTTCGCAAACAGAAGCAGCAAAGTTCCAGCTTCTTCTGGATTCTTTCCAAGTCAAAAACACATTTTGCCCATGATGAGACAAAATACCTTCCTATTGCTCATATATGATCAAATAAGCTCAAATGAAGGAAATATCTACTGTTAGATTACATGGATTATGTAGGACGATAGCTATAAGGTTTGTTTTTATCCTGCTGTTTATGAACAATGGAGACTGAGTCATGGTTGAACAATACTGTAATATTAGAGACCTAATTTTAAAATATATTGATATATATCATATATGAAGATGGAGCGCAAATATATTAAGATATAATTGTTTGGTCATAGTCTGGTCGTAGTAAGGAGCTAATCCAAGTCGAGCTGATCCTATCTGATCAGATGAAAACCTCAGAGAAACCCAAAACTCACCAGTGGGACAACATTCTCCTTCTGGCTGGTGAACACCAGGAGATCCCCCAGAGCAAGGTGGCAAATGTTGCAGGGGATCAGGCATCTGGATTAAGCCGAAGAGGATGGATGGATGGGCGGAATGAAAAGTGCCATAATACAGTTCTTACTAATGCATCCTCTGACCATATTACATGCATGATTTTATTAATGATAAGAACCGTAAAATGTAACACAGGCACATCAAATATTTTACTTTTTAGATTTTGTTCTTTTCACTTAATAAACAGTATGACTGATTTCTTCCCAAATGTCTCTCCTTGTAATATAACAAATGGAGAACTGATAACCAAGAAAGAATATGTAGCACAGCTACAGCTGGCTGGCTTTGAATATGGTTAGGGATTCCCATTCTCGCCAAGACAATGAGTGCGAGCATCAGTGTGTGAGTGTGTCCGTGCCTGTCAGAGCCCTGAGCAGTGGGCCATGGAGGGGAATGTGCTGTGGGTCACTGATAGGCCATCTGACTGATTAGGGCCAACTACTGCTGACATACTCCAGCCAGTTCAGCCAGTCAGAACTGAGCCAGTCCATAACATGTCACACTGATTGGGTGACCAGTTAAATTCACCTGCATGCACAGGTACAGTTTTTTCTAAGATGAAACTGTGTGAATATATTTATTGTTGTTTTATTTAGTTGCTTAAAGGAAAAATGTTGCTTTCCCAGATGTTTCCACATGACTTGTAAGATAATGAGAAAACATAGTGACATTCTAACGGCCTATTAAAAATATATATATTTTCAATGAAAATAGAAATATCCAAAATAAAGAAATACAATCCCCCCTTATTCGTGAACACAGCTGCTGATCAAGTGTGTGAGTATGTACACAGTAATGATTTGTTTGAATAGTTTCAGTCAGGTTTCAGAGCTCATAGCACTTAATCAGCGCTGCTGAAAGTCACTTATGAAATTCTCATGGCTTCAGTTAATGGATTTTGATCACATTTGTCTGATAGATTACAGGTTGTTCATGTTGATGATACATCTGCATGCACATGAGTAAGTTATGAAGGGCTTTATATTTTGGAAAATTGTATTTATTGTGTATACGCAAACAAAATGGCATAATAAAAATGTTCTCTGTTATTCTGGTGAAACTTCACTACTTTGATCAATACAGTTCAATGAATCCAAGACAAGACGCCGCATCTAAATTACAGACTGCTTAGTCAGTCCCTTTCTCTGGATGGAATTCATTTAGTTAGTGCTGCTGATGTAAAGAAACTTGGAATGATCTTTGAGCAGAAATCTGCTTTAAATCCTTTAACAAACAGCTTCTAGGTCAACCTTCTTTTATCTGCAAAATTTTAGCAAAATCGGGAAGTTCTGTAAAAAGCCTCCAGCTAATTAAAAATTCTGCAGCGAAGCCTGATGAAAATAAAAACGAGATTTATTAAAAGGATTAAAAAGATATATATTTCTCAAGCTTTAGCTTCTCTTCATTGTCTCCCTGTTTAACCCACAATAGAATTTGCCTGAACAATCAAGCTTCATCATGTATTACAGATCTGATTGTTCCATATGTTCCCAGCTAAGCACTCCGCTCTGACTGAAGGTTTACACGGAACATTTTGCATGTAGAAAAAAAATGGTCCCATCTGCCCTAAGCACAAAAACAGCTTCTTCCACGTTTGTTGAGTTCCTTACATGGCTTATGGTAAACTTTAACCAAAGTTCGTATGACTTTCCTTCAACAGCTGCTTTCTTCATGCCACTCTTACATAAAGGCCAGATTTTTAAGATGCATGAATAACAATATTGTTTTCTGTTTACTGCTGCCCTTGTCTTGCAGTTTTGGTGAACCGCCACGTCTTGGTAGATTTGCATTTGTGCTAGCCTGTCCATTGCCTTCCAATTATACTCAATTCTTGTCTCTCTTCACTGCTCCGTCTGGAATTTCTCCCATTGAGCTCGATTCCTCTGGTAGAATTTCAACCAGGCCAATCAGCAAACAGAAGGAGGAGTTGTGAAAGATGACGCTGATTTTCTGCGCTGTTTTAGAATTGTAGTCTGCCTGTAGTTTTAACAACGGCAGCGGAGGAAGTAAACGAAGCCGTTCATTCCATGTTGGCCACGCTTCCAAATATTATTCTTTTTTCTTTCTTTTTTTTTATGTGTCCTGTTCAGCAGTGTGACACTCAGAGTTGTTTTCTGAGTGTCAAGGTAAGGCCAAAAAGATTTGCTTTCACAAGCGAAGCATTATGTCTTTTGCCATGATGTTCCCCTTGGTATATGTATGAAGCTTTCTTAGAAATTGCTTTGGGTTTATTTCAAATGTAAACGACACAAAGACAAAAACAGGGACAAAGGAAAGAGAGAAAGATGGAAAAAAGGTTTAAAGAGAAAAAAGGAGATAGAAGTGGAGGAGAGAAAAAAAGTATAGAGATAAGACAAGTTAACACCCTTGAAGAAGTCTGCCTCTAGACCTGTGGAAAGAGAAAAAACAAAACAAAACCGAGAATCCACACCAACAACAACATATGTATACATGATATTAAGTTATAACTTCAATGGAAAGTACAAAGTACAAGGTAATACAAGATGTGTTTAGTGGCAATCGCTAACAACTAAGAGTGTATCTGTCAAACACCTGAATCTAAACACCTGTGTGGGGGTGTGTGTGAAATGTTCCGCACGACATGAGGACGACACGAGGAAGACGGAGTCACAGACACCCAGTGGCCCCCCAAGCACGGAGCCCTGGGAGCCCCCCACAGGGACAACCGGACCCCCGGACCCACCAGCAACCCACTACCTGGAGCAGATCCAGCCATGGACAAAGAGACCTGAGCCTCGAGGGCACACCACCGTCTGACCGAGCCAGGGCACCCGGGCCCCGGCAAGCAGCCAGTAGGGTGAGCCGGCACCGGAGGGGAGTGTGACGGGGGAAATAGGCCCCACATTTTTAATGCGGGGCCCAAGATGATCCAGGAGAGGGGGCAGCCCAGAACCCAACCTGACAACAGCCACACCCAAACACAATCGCACAATCCCACCCACATGCTCACATACAGACAGTTGCTCAACATAAACACACAAACACAAAAAAATGGACGTCATCCACCCACTCGCACTTCCCATACACACTTTATACTCCAAGATCCAAGAACAAATAAAATGCTGTTGTGCTCTCAAACAAAGTGACCTCTTTTCTTACTCCCACTTCATATAATTTTGGACACAAGTTGTAGTTTCCATGGTGTCATGATCCTAATAAAATCCTCTACTGCCAAGTTACTGCACTGAAACACAGAACATCCCAAAATATGAGAAACTTAAGACACAGAGTTAAACTAACAATGTGATGCAAACTGTTAATAGTTGTCGTTTTTATTAGGTTTTCTCTATATTACAAAGGACACTTGATCGTTTAAAGTATTTTGACACTTTCACATTGTGGATTTCCACTGAAGGCATCTAAAAGTAAACACATGCATTACTCAACACACCAAACATTTTAAAATGACTGTTAGGGTTGCTATTAATAGGAACCCAAAATACAAGTCATGTTTGTTCATTTTTACTTTGTAATACATAATTCTATCCACTCACTGTTTAGCTGTATTCTTGGAGAATCTTGAATGTAAGAAAGTGAGAAGATGTGTCCAAAACATTCAGCCATTACTAGATTCTGTTTTGTTATCTTTGTTCTATGAAGACTGAGTTTAAGCTGTGTTAAGCCCCCATTCATTTGTTAGAGAATCCAAGACGTGAAAACAAGGGAGATGTGATCAAAACTAGAACTACACAGATTAGAAGGAACACAGCTTTATTCATTTTTCAGTATAACCTGAACATCAGGTGAATAATAGACATGTTTAGTCATTTCAAACAAATAACAAACATATTGTTATTGCACTTCGTTATAGGAATATCAGCCACATTTTTTTAAATTAACAATGTGCCATCAGAGCATTCATGTGATCCCTGCTGCAGAAAGGTGAAGGTCTCTCTGGACATCCTGAGGCAAGCACTCACTGAGAGTCAGTGAAGGTGGGCACTGTGACATCCCACCACTGGGAGGCCTGCAGGAACGCCCGCACTGATGGTCTGCAGTGACCGTTTACCAACATCTGAAAACACGTGCAATAGGAATATCTGTTAATAAATGTTCTGCATCAGTTCCAACAATAAGTTATCTACTACACAATGGCTGAAACTGGTGCCTCTTTGGCACTGTATTACAAGTTTCACAGTAGTTGGAACACAAAAATTAGCGTTAGCTTACCCACCTGCTTTCTTCCAGCTGCAAGGCCAGGAATCTCCTGCAGAAATCTGCTGTTTTTCTCGCCACATCAACTGCATCCGTAGCATTCCTCACACTGCCCCTCTCTTCTTGAAATCTCAGAAAAATCCCAGTCAGGCTAAAAAAAAACAGCAACAGCCCAGCTTGATCTTCTTCTGTTGTCTGTAAAAATGACAACTCGTGTTCGATCGCATGTTATGGAACAACACATGGCACAGGACACCTGGAGGTGAGGCTCCAAACTCCCATTAACAGGAGGTGTTCCCCCTGAACCAGGGGGGACATGGTCGGTGGAAACACAATAACTCTGGAGCAGAGTGGAGCCAGGTCGAGTAGAGTAGAGCAGACCCGCTAAAGTAGAGCCAGTGGAAAAGGGGCATAACAAACCTCTGAGGCCTTCACTGAACAGCTGGATATATACAGAAATTAGATTGCACACAGCTAGACTCTGTTTACTAATTAAAAATATTCTGAAGGTAATATAAAAATATAAAATATAAAAATATAAAAATAAAAATGAAAAGCAGTTTAACTAGAGATATGTACCAGCATAGCAACATATTCAAATCAGTGTTTACAAAAAAATAGATACAAAAACTTTTCTCTTGAAAAATAAATTGTTAAATAATGAAAACATGCACATTAGAAATTATTCAGATGAAAGCAACCTATTTGAATACATACAAAGAAGTGGTTAAAGTGGTTAACCCTGTATTCTTAACATCAAATGTTTGACATGTTAAAACAAATTCAAGTTTCTTTTTCTTCATTGTTTGTATGTACTAGATTTTTCTTAGGGCTATTGTAGTTAAGATGGCTGAAAGTTGGAACAGCATTTTCAGGAACACTAATAAAAAGCATCCATCCTAATCACAGAATACATTGCAAAATCTAGGTGAGAAATGTTGCGATTGATGACTGTGCAAAGTGAATGAAAATGACTTTACATAAAAGGCAAATACAAAACAAACATTTGTGGCATATATCAATACCTGAACATGTTTAAAAGTGTTCCATAAACCTTTATTGTTTGAGTTTATAATCATGTTTTAAGGCTGGCTTTTGTGATTTTTAAACGATATAACCTAACTGTACTGTGTGTGCTGTGCTGCCTCTGTTATAAATAGTTATGACCAAGAATTGTCTCTGCACTAAAACTGTAAGCTGCCATTCAAAGTATTTCCCAGATTCCTGGTTAGAAGCAAAGCAGCTCAGATAACATAATCACAGTGTGCAAATGTTTAGAGCTTCAAAACAATTTTCAGAGGTCATAACACTCACATTGTCAGTGCTGCAGCTCGGTCTGTTTACACTCAGAGGAGGAAGAAATTTCAAGTGTGGCCACAGCCAAAGAATGTGTGTGTTGATTGCTATCTCACATGTCTCATATACATGAGGGGAGGAATGTTGGTGGTTTTTTCAGCTAAGTGGTAACAGCTGTTATAGAGTGATGTGTTTGATGGAGGTTGAGAGAGCGGTCTGCTTCTATTTACTTTGGCCACAGCCTTGGTATTGGAATACTTCAGACGAACACAGTCTGCCATCAGACGCCAGGCCCAGTGGTCAAACATTCTTTGGTTTGATGCAGCAAGATGTGGCTGGTTACCCTGGGCATTCAGTTTTGGTGGGAAAGACCCAGTGTTGGGCACGACAGGACCCACAGCTGGGATTTTACAGGTCAGCACATTTAGGATGGAAGATTTATGGTCCACCCTGGGAGGGAACCGGAAACAAAACAGATCTGCTTCAGTGTGTTCACAGTGTGGAATATTTGCACACTTCACAGACAAGAAAGTGGTTCTTATTTCTAAGTATTGTGTCTTTCTGGAAACAAACATGTGGTCCTCACCTGGGGATGTTTAAAAAAATAATATTTTTTAATATTAAAAAAATATTTTTTTAAACATCACAGATGTCAATAATATTTATTTTTAAGTTCAATTTACACATGTTAAACACAAACCCATTCCCAATAATAATAACAGGCTGCCTAAAGTAGTTTGTTGATCAAACTAATCTGTGTTATCCCAACAGCTAGTTTTTCTCCCTTCACAAATGCATTCACCATGTGGCACGCTCTGCTCACAGAATCCTGGCAGCTGTTAGTGAAGGGACAGTTATGAAGACAGCAGCTGAAACAGTAGTCCTTAAATTGCACAGCGTTCAAACAAAAATATGTTGATTATGTAACATCACAACTTTTTCTGTATGCTTTTTCTGCACCAGATTAAGTTGAACTGCACTTAAATATGTTTTGAGCATAAAATGGTCAACAAGACAAATCAAAACAGAGAAGAAACATTCTAATGTTGGCAATTCAGCAAACTGTTCCACATTTAAAAACATCAACAGTATGAGAAAGATATGAGTTTAATGAAGACGGTAGAGGTGTGTGTGAATGTGTACCTGTCCAGGAAACTGGATAGCCTGCTGGAGCATCCTGGACATCACTGGTGAGTGAGTAATGTGGGATGTAATACTGTGTAAATCCAGTGTGGTACTCAACTGTACTTTAATACTAGGGATGCTCTGATCAGGTTTTGTGTTGCCAATCACCGATACCGATCACCATGGGTTTGCCGTTAATTTTTTGATTTGGTTATAAATTCTACTGCCACAGGGAGGAGGCAGAGGAGCTCATTTTTCCACAGATTATGTCTGAAGTTATGCTGTAATGACATAGAGACAGTATTAATAAATATGTAAGAAACACATTTTTATAAAAGTTATATACTGCAGCTTTAAGGAGGCGTTCAGTGTGAGTGCTGGAGAACGCTGTCTGGTGGAGCTGGAAATGTTACGTCCCAGTAGCGCGTAGCGGGGATCCAACAGCGAGAGCAGTCAGCAGAACCCAGTGTCTTCCACCCCTGAGTGGCCCCTGGTCATCTAGCCCCATGAATTAGATTATTTTTCAGGTTATTTGCTTCGTCTTCTGACTCTCACACTCATACAGACGAGTGTTGGAAATTATGGGCTGCTGTCTGACTGCTCTGGGTGTCTTTTTTTATCCTCAGCAGTGAGCCTCGAGAACTCACCATACTCCGTCAAGTGCTTGTTTTTTAAATGTCATAATAAATTTGTTTGTTGATGCATTTTGACGTGCTACCCCACCCCCCGAGGTATTTTTCCCTCACGTGTTGCAAGATGCAAACTTTACATTATTCTCACAGTGCAGAAGTTCCACACGACAGACATGTTTTCTTAGGATTTGCTGCAGCAGGCTTGCACAGTGTGAAGGAAAGGGGGAGAGAGGGGCAGACAGGGCCTCTGCTGGCTGCCAAGGATGAGGCACAGGTGATCAGGTTTGGTGATCAGCAACAATGATCAGTGGCCAATCCATCGGATCACCTCTATTTAATACTATTGAGTTTCTCAATACATACAAGACATAACTTTTTTTTTTTTTTTTTTTAAAAAAACTTCCCCCATCTTTGGCAATTCAGGCATACCATACTGAGAAAATGGCTGCCTTTTTTTTTTTTTTTTTTTTTTTTTTTTTTTTTTTTTTTTTTATAGATCAATAAATTATGTCAGGATTCTACAGCTCCAAGTGCAGCAGGTATATGCCACCTGCAAAAACATCTTAATCTACAGTACATAGGATCATAGTGGTGAGGTGGAAGTCAGATATTCAAGACTGTTTCCAATCTTTCCAGGAGTGAACACCACAGCAAATCAAACTTTGGCAGACAAACAGGTCAGGACAGGACAATAATCACAAACAGCAGTAAGTCAACAACAGAATAGCAGAACAAGAAAAGAAAACGTGGCTCTCATGATCCTGGACAAGCAGAGCCAAGAACATTACCCCAGCTATCTTCCTTGTCATTTTGCATCTGTCCATCTGTCGCAGCCATCTCTTCTACTTATTCTGTCCAAAAGTACATCTGACTTTGTGACTTCAATAAATTAGCACATCTTCTTGTACAATATTGCTACATTATGGGTAATACTCTTTTTAATTTTCCTTTTGTTGGTGGCAGTTATTGCCGAGAGCAAGAAAACCAATCACCTGACTTACTTCTCTGTGTATCCATTGTCTCCAGAGCCTGTCGTTCTGTTGGAGTTTAAAATTGTTTTCTGAGCCGTCCCAAGGCTACATTTTACCTTATATAAATACTACATTTACATTTGTTATCTGTTTCCAAATAGTTCTGTGTTTGATTCTTTGTGTTTCAACTGTGGTTTAGATGAAGGTAAAGGACCTAAGCATCTTCTAGGTTTTTAAAATAAGTTTTCACAGACAACTTTTTGTTATCTTTTAATTGTACCCTCCATTATTGAATTCACAAAAAATACAAAAGCTAATTTTATCAGCTACTTTTAATATAATGTTTCAAATTATATTTAGTCTAACACACCCAAGGCATCTTTAATTTTTAAAAAGAACTTCAGACTTATATAGTGCTTTTCAGAACCCTCAAAGAGGCTTTACAATGAATGTGTACGTGAAATTGCCATTCACACACACATTCATGATGATGGTGGCAAGCTACTGGATTGTAGCCACAGCTGCCCTGGGGCAGTCTGACAGAAGCGAGGCTACCACACACCGCCATCTTCAGCACCTCTGACCACCACCAAGGTGGGTGAAGCATCTTGCTCAAGGACACAATGACAGAGATGGACGGGGCGGGGGCTCAAACCGACGACCCACAGGCAGGGCAAACTCCTACCAAATCGACCCCCACCCCTTCCACTATTGCTATGATTTGTTTTGTAAACTTTTTGCTGTTACTATACTTGATGTTCCATTCATACGTGTTTCACTGATGTTGTGGGCTTCACCTGCTTCAGCTATGCGTAGCACCACATGATATGATGCTTCAGTTGCCTTGTCATGTACAGTGCTAAAAGTATGAACTACTTGCTTTGATGACTGCAGTTCATTTAGCCTCCTGTACAAAAAACTCCAGGGGCTTTGCAGACAACACTGTGGCAGAGGAGCATCTTCAGATCCAGCACATGTAAATCCCAATTTTAAATAATCATGCTCATACTTACTATATTTTTATTCTTACTTTTGCTTGGCCCATACTCTGTTTCCTTACTCACTGTAGCTTTATGTACAAAAAGTCTATCCATTTTTCTGGCATATGTAGAGCTAAAATTACAAATAATTACATGAGGACTAAGACATTACAATGAGATGTTGACGACTAAAGATAAAACTAGATTCGTTATAGGAACTTGTGGTGAATGAACAGGCAAAACAACACAGTTGAATTTAATTGCAAAAATGTATTGAAGAAATAAATTAATAAATGGACATCAAATAATTACAAATAGACAAAATTATACCAATAACCTCAGTTTAATCAAGATGTTTAGATAGAGAGAGGCATGCAATATTAGTATTGGTTCATGCATTGAGCCCATTTGAGTGGAGCACTGATAACTTCTGCATCCAAGTTTCAAATCGCCAGTGTTTGTATAGGTACATTTTAAATTACTTCTGCCAACACTGGATTGTTTGACTCACTTGGGAAGCATATTAATTTCATGAAAATAAGACCTATATCTAAGTTTCCTTTCGAATCTAAAATTATTGAAAACATAGTTGCTAATCAAGTGTGTGAGGATCTAAATAGTAATAACCTATTTAAAGACTTTCAGAGCTCATCAAAGCACTGGTGAAAGTCATCAGTCATATTCTTATGGCCTCAGATAATGGACTTGTATCTGTTCTGGTTTTGTTCGATCTCAGTGCTGCTTTTGATACAGTCGATCACAATATTCTCTTCGAAAGGCTTGAACATGTTGTAGATATCAAAGGAACAACACTAAGCTGGTTTAAGTCTTATCTGTCCAAAAGATTCCAGTTTGTTTGTGTTGATGATATATCTTCTTCACACTCCAAGGTTATTTGTGGTATACCACAGGGTTCAGTGCTTGGCCTAATTTTCTTTTCTACATAAATGCTTCCAATTGGTAAAATCATCTAACAGCATAACATAATATCTATCTATCTATCTATCTATCTATCTATCTATCTATATATATATATATATATATATATATATATATATATATATATATATATATATATATATATATATATATATATATATATATCCTGATGGATCGGATCAGTTACGTAGACTACATGCATATCTTGAAAACATAAAAACACGGATGAGTTTTGATTCATTGCTTGTAAATTCTGAAAAGACAGAAGTTGTAGTTGTTCGACCAAAACCTCTGAAAACAAAACTGCTTTGTCAGTCATTTAATCTGGATTGCATTAATTTGGCATACGGTAATAAAGTTAAGAACCTCTGTGTTATTTTTGACCAGGAAACGTAATTTAAATCCCATATAAAACTGTTTTCTTGGATTTCCTTCCTTTACCTCCGGAATATTGCCAAAATTATAAATATTGTGTCCAGGAGTGATGATGAAAAACTAGTCCATGCATGTGTTCTTTCAAGGGTGGACGACTGTAATTCTTTACTATCAGGAAGTCCACAAAATGCAGTTAAAAGCATTTACCTGATCCAAAACACTGCAGCAATGGTTCTGATGAAAATTAAAAAGAGAGATCACATTTCTCCTATTTTAGCTTCCCTTCATTGGCTCCCTGTTAAATCCAGAGTAGAATTTAAGATTCTCCTTCTCACATATAAAGCCCTTAATAATCAGCTCCATCATCCATCAGAGATCTGATTGGTCCAGATATTCCTACCAGAGCACTTCGCTCTCAGACTGCAGGTTTACTGGTGGTTCCTTGAATTTCTAAAAGTAGAATGGGAGGCAGATCCTTTAGTTATCAGGCTCCTGTGGAAGCAGCTCCCAGTTTTAATCCACGAGGCAGACACCCTGTCTACTTCATAGACTAGGCTTAAAACTTTCCCTTTTCATAAAGCTTATAGTTAGATTGGTTTATGTTATCCTGAGCTATCTATGTCGTTATGCTGCTATAGACTTCCTGGAAGGTGCAAAGGTTGAGCAACTTCTGCCAACAACTTAACATTCTCCTGCTATAGATGATGCATTTGACCCTGTCTTTCAGTGTTTAGCTCTGTCTCTCTCCTAAACAAAGCTGTTGGCTAAGCTTATGTTGAACTGTATGGGCTCTCTTTTATCCTATAGCCTTTAAAACAGAGATTATCTGTTAGGCTGTTTTCCTCTCCTAGATAAAGCTGC
The DNA here is from genome assembly GCA_014839685.1 of Anableps anableps. Taxonomy (NCBI): domain Eukaryota; kingdom Metazoa; phylum Chordata; class Actinopteri; order Cyprinodontiformes; family Anablepidae; genus Anableps; species Anableps anableps. Next base: position 2,976,979 of record CM026086.1, read on the forward strand.
TAAAGGAGCTACTTCTGCCATTAACTTCTTACTTTTCTCTAACATAGAAAATACTTCCAGATCAGTGCTTCTGTTTTGTTTTTGTTTTTTTTAATTTAGTTTTTTTTTTTTTTTTTTTTTTTTTTTTTTATGGGTATGCTCTGTATTTTCAAACCCCTAGTTGGCAGATGGCTGCTACTCAGCCAGGATCTACTGGAGGTTTCTCCTTTGAAAGGAAAGTTTTCCTCTCCACTGTCACTACATGCATGCTCGATATGAGGGATTGCTGAAAAGTCAATGAAACAATGCAAGTGATTGGCTACTGTTGTTACATGCTCGTCCAGGAGGAGATAATGCTACAAGTCAATGGTTTAATGCAATCTTCTGGGTTTCCCAAGATAGAAAAGTTTTTTAACCAATTTGAATAATAAACTGAACTTGACTGCTATGTTTGAGACCTGGGATCAACTGGAATGTTTACATGATTGGATTGATTTTTTTTTTTTTTTTTTTGTAACATTCCTTGAGATGACATGTTGTGAATTGGTGCTTGATAAATAAACTGAACTGAATTGTGTACACAGTAGGAATGCTGCAATCTCCTTCCACATAAAGTTGTAGTTGAACGTAGTTAACTCTGACAGTAATAATTTCTTCCTGCGCTGAGTTCGCCTCCCTCTCTGCTCTGGTCCCTCCCTCTGCAACACTGAGAAGACAAGAAGGAGCTGAGGAATGCACTTTAGCACAAGCACAATGGAAGCCCTTTGTGGAAGATGAAAGGAATATTAGTCACCACTAATGAGATTTGATGTTGGACTTCCATAGTCAGGCCAAGGCAGATGGGTAGAGAATAGCCAGTCTCCACACATCAAAGAAAAGGGAATCCCCACATTGCACACTCTTCTGGCATTTACTGCAAAGACAAAAATGAAGAGAATAATTTAAAGGGTGGCTTTTGTTAGCCTCAGTGCTAATGAGGATGTGGTTCTCTGTGCAGCCTCAAGCAGCCACTTCTTATATATCCAGTTCACTCTGAACTTGACAACAAAACATTCTCTTGGGCTGTGTCCTTTTCATCTCTGGCACTCCACTCTTTCACTTCCCTTAGTTCTCATCTTACCTTGATTTTATCTTCCTCTGCTGTTTAGATGTTGTATGATAACATAACCCTGAAAGCTTTCCACAATCTTTGCTTGCTAAGATGAAATCAGAATTCTCTCTGTTTATGCAGACTCTGAGCAGGCTTGTTATCAACATATATAGTTTACATTCCCCACAAACATTGTATGCAACCAGTTCACAAGTGTTGTATGCAAGTATGTTTTTGGAAAGTTGAGTAAAAGAAACAAACGTATCCAAAAAGGTGCACATGCAGCAGGAATAACTGGTTTTGAAAGGTGTGTTTTGAGGGTTTTTTTTTTATGAGGTTATGTTTTGTTTTATACTTAGGTTTCTGTTGTTCTTTTGTGTTTGTTTTTGTGCAGTCATTACCTCCTATTAGTTTCCTTCTTGAGTCTCTGTTTCTTAGTCCAGCAATCACCCTCCTTAGTATTTATACTTTCCACTTAGATCCTACTGTTGTCACCTCTTATGTCACCTGTTATGACATAAGAAAACAAAACCATGCTAAGCAACATGCTTAGCATGGTTTTGTTTTTTTTCTGTATTCAGTTTAATTCTTTAACAATCCCAAAGGAAATTAAATGTTGTTGTAACATATATTATCTAAGTTTCTTCAAAGAGTTGTTGTAGATGCTGATGACTTTGGGCAGGAAAGATCTCCTGCAGTAGTCAGTATTATAGTATTTCCTTCAAACCTCTGACTGAAGACATTATGATGTTGCATGATAGTCTGATGAAGATGATGCTCAGGGTTGCCTGTAATGTTTTTCATTTAATGAAGAACTGTTCTTTGTGCAATCATTTCCAGAGGTTCCACAGCAGTCCACAGGACAGCCAGTCTTCTTTATCAGCTTATTGAGTCCATGGATCTGCAGCTGCTGCCCCAACAGAAGACAGCAGAGGAGATTGTATTCTCCATAACAGACCAATAGTAGATATGCATCATCTTGCTGCAAAAGCTGAAGGACCTGAGCTTCTTCAAGAGTTTGACATCTTCCTGTTTCTCTTTAAATTTACAATAATCTCCTTTGTTTTGTTCACACTTAGACAAGATGGTTGTTTCCACACCATGTCATAAAGACACCCACCAGCTCTCTATACTGATCTTCTAATCCATCTGTTCATTTGTTGGGTAGTCACTGATCCAGGTAATTGTTGAGGCTTCCACTTGTGTCTTCTGACAAAGCAAATGAGGCTGAATTGTATTAAATACACTGGAGAAATCAAAGAAAAAGATCCTCACTCTTCTGCTTTATCTAGAAAACAGCGGGTTTGTTGAAGCAGCTGTATGATGCCGTCTTCAGTTCCAACTCCATGGCAATAAGCAAACGGCAGGGGGATCTGATATATACTTGGTTGCTTACTTGGGTGTCTTTCTGGGACATTCATGATGTGGGATGACAGAGCAACAGTTCTGTAGTCAATAAGAACTGATGAGTGAGTTTTTTGGTACCGGAACAAGGCAGGATGTCTTCTACTACACTGAAAACTTGTCCTAGGTCAGGCTAAGGTTTTAAGAGATACTCCAGAATCCCACAGCGTCGTTCTACACAGGCCTTCAGAACTCTGGGGCAGAAACAATTTGGACCTACAGCCTTGTTCCAGTTCTGTCTCTCCAGCTGTCTCTACATGATTTCTATAGGCAGACAAGTGGGAGAGGGAGGGAAAAGGAGAACCATCATCTACTGATTTGGTTGAAAAGGAACATTTAGAAGCAGAAAGGTCCATGACTGAGGTGGAAGACAAAACATTTGAGATATGATGGGAAAACTGTTTGGCTGGGAACAGGAGAAGAGGATCCTGAACTTTCCCTGAACTTAACCCATTGAATAATGTGTTCAATTCATTGGCTCTGTCCACAGTTCCATCTATTCAATCCTTCTTCTGCTTGAAGTCTGTGATATTAATACTTGACCTCAAATATCTGATATTGTTCTGCTGGAGATTGATCTTCAGATTTTTCCTGTATACCTCCTTGTTGTCTCTAATCTCAACCTTTGAGTATACAGATGTTGTAATTGTATACTCCTTAATAATTCCCTTTCTCTCTTCTTGAAGGCTCTTTTTTGGTTTTTTCAGTTATTCCTTCATATCGCTGGTGATCCAGTGTCTCTTACTGGGGAAGCATCTCACTGTTCTGGTTGTGATGGTGTAATTCACAAAGAAGTTTATATAGTCAGTCACACACTCAGTCATGACACTGATGTCCTCTCCATGTGGCTGGCACAGTGCATTCCAGTCTGTAGCCTGAAAACAACCCTGCAGTTTCCTGTAGTCATCTTCACATTGTTCTCTTCATTCCAGGTTTCCTCTGAACAATGGGTTTATATTTCAAGTAGAGAAAAACAACGTTGTGATCTGATTTGCCAAGAGGCTTTGCTTTGGAGATGTAGGACTAATTGAAATGTGCTTAGAACAAATCCAATTTTTGTTTTCTCTGGTAGAGCAGCTGACAAACTGTTGAAATGTTGGAAGTGTAGAACAAAGAGAGGTGTAAATACTATCACCAGACATTGCCACAAATGTACTAAAGTTTTGTGCCTGTAGTTTAACAACTGAATTGATTACATCACATGCTTTGTCACCAATAGCTGATAGTAAGATGTAAACTTTTAGAGAAAAAAATGAAGTAAGCCATTGCCAAGGTAACACTAGTGAAATCTTATGGTAAATAATATAATAATAACTGTTACTGCTAACAGTTCAATATATAGGTTGCAGAGATGCTACTTCAACAAAACATGTGCTGGATAAGACCATCTGTTCTCAAGCACTGCTTGCTTTTGCTGCCCGTCTGTAAATCTCTGTCTGTTTATGCAATCAGAAAACCCAGCAGAGAGATGTTGGAGTTAGGGATATGATTCTGCAGCTATAGTTCAGTGAAAAACAATGCCACATTCCTGATACTCTAGCTGAGTCCTCGTTAGGACTTTGAGTTCATCCAATTTGTTGAAGTTTCTCCTCTCCAGTAGCAACAGATTTTTAAGGTGGGGTGACTATGGGGGTGTTTTGTCACTTTGCACTCTGTGCTCAAATTAGAGTTTAGTTTGGGCCTAAAAAAAAATCCAACCAGACCCGGCCCAAGCACATTGACATTGTGTCAGGGCCCTATCCAACCCGAGTAATTAATTGGAGCCCCGAGCCCGAAGTAAACCCAACATATTATTTTAATAAAGCTTTTAGAGCTTTTGTTTCAAGACCACCATTTGAGGTTGTTTAGCAAATCAGTTCTTCTCCCATTTTTAGCAGGGTGAGTAAAGTCCAAATCTTCTGGGATGTGTTATTGATAGAAGCACAGCAGGGCGGAGCCGCGTGTGCATTTGTGCAGTGTGCTCCGCTTTTTACAGTCTAATTAAGTTCTGCACCTTTGTTTCTTTGCTCAACAAGAAAATCTACCTATTCCTGTATTTTGACTATAAATAGATTAAAACAACTTTATATCGTACATCCTCGTTTAGTTTTCTCTGTGCTGGATGCATTGTAGGCTTATTAAAAACGCACCACAAATGCCCGAGCCCGACCATCATGCATATAATTTTGGACCGACCAGGCTCGACTTTGGGGTCAGGCTTGGGTTATAAATCTAAACTCTAGTAAATATCCATCTTGAATGTCAGGTGCTCAGTTCTGCCACACAGAAATGTCGGTGCGTACTTTTAATCACAATCATCAGATCAAGTGAAGAAGCTGCAACAAGAGTCTTTCTGTTGAACATTAAAATAATTCACACATCTGTGGTGCTGAAAACACACCGGCTACTTAATTTCATAACAATGCGAAGGTGAGGGAGAAACAGGAGATTTAACACTAGAACGACCACAAGGGGTTGTTTTGACAGCCACCTCATTTCCTTCACCTTGCAAGCTTGCAACCAAGGAAATAATTAATTAATACAATGTTTTGAAAAGCAAAATAACACCAACATACATTGTTTTCAATTTAACAGACTTATGCATAAAGCTTTTATCTGTATCAAACATCATCATCAAAGAAAATCTTATGACATAGACAGATTTTGTCAAAGAAATCTAACAAAATAAATTATGATAAATCAACAACAATTTCAGCTATCTTTTTCACAGAAACAAAATTATGAACATCAGTTCAAAGGTCACCAAAATAGATGTAATAAACGGCAATCAACATTTATGAAATAAAGTAACAGAACACACACAAGGTATCAACTCGCAACAGTGTTGCGGAATCTGATGCAGATTTCAGAGATTTTATTTTTAGTGCATCTTCTCTGCACCTGGCACAACCTCCAGTTGCACCTGATTTCTGATAGCTTACACTTCCCCCTTTTTTACCTGCTTTGATGGCTGTCTCCCCTCCATAAACTCTGCGTGAAGCTCCTCTCCCAGCTGCTGCAGAAAATTGCATGGAACAGAACAATGCACTTAGCTATTCCTGCAAGGTCCAGTATGTCATAAAACACAGCAACGGGCCATTTCCACGTACCACTCTTTAATAAACTTCTCCCCAAAAGAACCAACCTCATTTACTTACTGCCAAATGTGCTAATGGCGGAGAAACAACTTACCGTTACAGGAAAAACGTTTATCCGTCGTCATCGGTGGCCATGCTAACTAGCCTGAGCATTCACAACAAGCTGCAGTGCAGCAGAGAACAATGAGGGAGAGAAGGGGTGGGGGATGAACAGTGCCACAGGCACAGTGATTGACAGCGCTAAGACCCGCCTCCTGGCTCTGAGTGGTTGTTTCTAGATTGCACTGGGAGCACTGGGAGAAGGCAGAGGAGCTCGAGTTTTTCACAGATTATCTGTCTCATATCATATTGTCACGAAATAGAAACAGTTTCAACAAATATGTAGAAATATTTTTTATGAAAGTTACATACTGCAGCTTTAAGAGATTTTTTGTTACAATGCCTTTGTTAAATTCAACCTATCTTCCTCCCTGCATTTGGTTCCTCAAAAAACCACCATTAATGTTCTATAAAATATACAATTAATTCATGCAACTCTCCATTATATTGTACACAGCCCATACTGTCTAAAAATATGTTGCATATTTGACATAGCTAGGCATTTATTTGCATGTAGAACATGCTTCCATTCCTTCCATTCATCAGCAAAATTATTGAAAAAGCTGTGTTTCAAAAGTTAGACAGCTTCTTAACAATGACAAGCCGCTTTGACATCTTTCAATCTGGTTTCCGTGCTCACCACAGCACTGAGACTGGCCTCATCAAAGTGTTCAGTGACATCCACACAAATCCAGACTTCTACATATTTGTGGGAGAACCACAGTGTTGGTTCTGTTGGACGTCAGCGCAGCATTTGACACTGTTGACCAGGATATATTATTGAAGAGACTGGAGAGCTGGGTCGGACTCCCTGGTACAATACTTAATTGGTTCAAATCCTATCTACAGAACAGGGATTTCTTTGTGTCAGTAGGCAACTTCACATCGGAGGTGACAGAAGTCTCAAGTGGAGTACCCCAAGGTTCAGTCCTGGGACTTCTCCTGTTTAGCGATTTCTACACCTTAAAGGAGAAAGCCAGCAGGCAGACATGCCTCTGTAGGTAAAATGGGTTCTGGAACGTGAAAAGCCTCAGGGGTGCCTCCTCCTCCAGACTCCTCAATATATAAAACAGTGGTAGAAAAAGGTGGAGATGACTATGTTGAATGTGCCTTAATTTGGGAAGTTTGAGTGTAAATCAGTTAAATAAAATAAGTGGATCGTTGATCAATATTTGAAGAAATATCTTCAAGCAACTATATTTGATTGAAGATATTTACTTGTTGATCCCTATGATTTTGATGCATTGATATTTTCCCAATGATTTTGATGTGTATTTACTTGATGATGTTGCTGATTTTGCTGTATACTTCATTGATGCTTTTATGATGTGAAGCACTTTGAGCTGCCTTGCTGCTGAAATGTGCGATACAAATAAACTTAACTCAACTTCACATCGAGATGCTCAAATTATAACAAGTACTAAGATTAATTACCATAACTACACAAATGATACAGGTGATGTCACCTGGTGACATCACGATGTCACCAGGTGACTCTGAACCCATCCAATCACTGAACAGATGCTTGAAACAAATCATTATGCGGATGTGCCATAACTATCTTCAGCTGAACAGAAACAAAAGTTAACTTTGGATATAAAGATGAACCACCTAGAGTCAGCATGCAGCTTCAATAACTGTAACTAGAAACTAGTGATCAGGCCCAAAATCTGGGTGTAGTGATGGACTCAGACCTGAACCTTCAGAGACACATAAAGACAGTTACAAAGTCAGCCTTCTATCTCCTGAAGAACATTTCCAGGATTAAAGGACTGATGTCCCAACAAGAGCTAGAGAAACTCATCAATGCGTTTATCTTTAGTCGCACTGATTACTGCAACAGTGTCTTCACAGGTCTGCATAAAAAAATCAATCAGACAGCTGCAGCTGATCCAGAACGCTGCTGCTCATGTTCTCACTAAGACCAGGAAAACAGACCACATCACCCTGGTTTTAAAGTTCTTACACTGGCTCCCTGAAGCTCAGAAAACAGACTTTAAAATATTTCTATTAGTTTATAAATTACTTAATGGCTTAGTACCACAATATTGTACATTAAGGACATGATATGATATGATATGATATGATATGATATGTTGTCATACCAACCTTCCAGACCACTCAGTTCTTCTGGTTCTGGTCTGCTCTGCATCCCCAGAACTAGAACCAAACATGGAGAAGCAGCATTCAGTTTTTATGCTCCACTAATCTGGAACAAATTCCCAGAAAACTACAAAACAACTGAGTTTGTTTAAATTAAGGCTAAAAATCCACCTGTTTGGAGTCGCCTTTGATTAGTAGTAAGTGGAACATTGATCAATATCTTTGATGTATATTTGTATGTATTGATGATTTTGATCCATATTTGCTCAATGATATTGATGTATACAGTATTTGCTTGATGTTTCCATGATGTGAAGCACTTTGAACTGCTTTGCTACTGAAATGTGCTGTACAAATTAACTGAACTTAGAGCGTATAGCTGAGATTGGATTTTGTGTACACTCATGCTTAAAATTGTCACCTTGTAAATAAATTTGTCAGGCACATGATAATGGAAGGACTGATTGGGGATAAAGATTTCATTACCATGGTGAAGAGTTCACCACAGCATTGTGACATGTGACATCACAACATCACTGCTTCTTCAAAAAGTTGAAGATCCATTGTTTATTGATGAACTGAAACAAAATACTGTTTTTCAGGCAAATGTACTATTATTGGTATCTAGAACTAAGCAAGTTTTCTTTTTTTTTGTCTTTGCCAAACCGTCATTCTGCACATACTTAAAATGAAAGGAAATCTTCTTATCTTGTTCTTTTTCTCTGCCATATCCTCAGATTTCCTGAAACATTATAAAGCCTATCCAGCACATCCAGATACATACTCCATCCATAATCTGTGCTTTACTTTAGTCTACACAGAGACAGATTTTACAGGTTGTTATAACTCAGTTTTGTTTAGTGGAATACAGATAAGGAAATACAGTGGCTTGTAAAAGTATTCATACCTCTTGAACTTTTCCATATTTTGTCACATTACAACCACAACCATAAATATATTGCATTGGGATTATAAGTGAAAGACCAACACAAAGTGGTATACAATTGTGAAAAAAATATATACATTATTCAACACATTTTTTACAAATGTGAAATTTAAAAATGCGGTGTGGAAAAGTATTCATCCCCCTGAGTCAATACTCTGTGGAACCACCTTTTGCTGCTATTTCAGCTGCCAGTCTTTTAGGGTCTGTCTCCACCAGCTTTGCCATCGAGTGACTGGAATTTTTGCCCGTTCTTCTTGCAAAACAGCTCAAACTCAGTCAGATCAGATGGAGAGCGTTTATGAACAGCAGCTTTCAGATCTTAACACACACTCTCCATTGGGTTTAGATCTGGACTTTGACTGGGCCATTCTAACACATGAAAATGTTTTGTTTCAAACCATTCCCTTGCAGCCCTGGCTTTGTGTTTGGGGTGGTCGTCCTGCTGGAAGGTGAAGCTCCGCCCCAGTCTCAAGTCTTCTGCAGACTCCAGCAGGTTTTCTTCCCAGATTGCTCTGAATTTGGCTCCACCCATCTTCCTATCAACTCTGACCATCTTCCCTGTCCCTGCTGAAGAGAAGCACCCCCAGAGCATGGTGCTGCCACCACCATATTTAACAGTGGGGATGGTGTGTTCAGAGTGATGTGCCGTGTTAGTTCTCCGCCACACATAGCATGTTGCATTTTGGCCAAAAAGTTCCATTTTGGTCTCGTCTGACCAGAGCACCTTCTTCCACGTTTGCTGCGTCCCCAACACGGCTTCTGGCAAACTGCAAACGAGACTTCTTATGGTTTCCTTTTAACAGTGGCTTTCTTCTGGCCACTCTCCCATAAAGCCCACATCTGTGCAGAGCATGACTAATAGTTGTCCTGTGGACAGATCTTTTTCTAGCCTCAGCCTGCTTTAAACTTCTCCACAACTTTCTCCCTGACCTTCTGCTGTGATCCTTGGACTTCATGATGCTGTTTGCTCCCCAGTGTTCTCCTAACCAGCCTCTGAGGCGTCTCAGAGCAGCTGGAGTTGGGCTGAGATTAGATTCCACCAAGGCGGACTCCATTTAGTCATTAGCAATCATCAGGCAACTTCTGAAAAGTTCAAAGGGTGTGAATACTTTTGCGAGCCACTGTATATTTCTGTTCTGTTATGTTGTGTCTGATTGTACAGCTCCAGCTGGCTGTACTTTTTTAATAAGTATTGCTTGCAAGTTTAAGATCAAAAGAAACACCACATGTTGAATATCTTTTGGATTATTATTCAGTTTTATTGATGTTCCAAACATGGACACTTTTCTTTTCTTATGACAGCAGCAATCAAATGTATGAGGATCTGAGGAGGCTGGTCAGTGACTGATAGGAGATGCAAGATGGAATTTATTATTGATGTGTTCATGATTCTTAATTTACCGGACAAGATCCAAAAATTCAGCCATGGTTGCTCCAAGAGCTCAATGAACATTTCCAATTTATTTTTAAACCAGTCATGTATTTCAATAGGTTTTTTATATTTCAGTTGATTGTAGCAGTTATAGGAAAACTATTTACTCAAAAGTGACAGTTTCAGAAGCCACTTCAATGTTTCTAAGTCTTTCATCTCCACTTGCTGTTTAAATAAGTAGCTTGTAAACTGAGATTTATAAATTGATTACGATCTTTTGTTAACAAAAAGTTGTATTTTGTTTGGAAAGTTTGTGCTGAATGTCTATAAAGGCATTTAACTACAGATTTCCTCTTTCTCTGCACTACTATTTGTTTTACCATCGGGTCACTGGTCCTGGCAAGGGAAGAAGGATCTGCTGACCTTGCTGTGAGACAACACAAGTCTAGTCATTAGTCTCTGTAACTCTCAGCTCCACACTTACAGAACACATGGAATTTCCAGAGCTTTTTTCAAAACTTTTTTAAAATGAATTTGGAACGATGGTCTCCTGCTTTTTTGTGTTGCAAATTTAAAATTAAATGAGTTAAACGCTGTTTCATATCAGACATGTTTTTTTGGCTGCAAAGGAAATTCACAAGTATTGTTTTTGATGGCATGCTTATCCACCTGTGAACCTGTTCTCAGATGCTGAGGAAGGTTCAGCTGTCCAGCTTCATAAGAAGCCTTGTCAACATAAACACATGCGTCAGACAGCTGTTTACATTAAAGACTGTTCCATATTTACACAGGAAGTAAAGGTCGGAGGTGGCGCTCCACCAATGATTCCTGAGTGAAACATACTCAGAAAATGGACGTGTAAAGTAAAACAGAAATGTAAATCAATGACATGTTTTTAACCGACACATTTTTGCTCTTGATGGTTGGGCAACATGTTTTGCCTCTGTGTTTGACTTATAATAATAAATATTAATAATAAATATGAATAATAATTTATCAGTAATGAAATTATTAATAAAGTTAGAGTTTCTTTAAGTGAATCGGGGCACAACCAGACTACCTGGAATCATTAGCCAAACATGCCAGCATCTCACTACTCATACTTCAATAAAGTATGAAAATTTATTAACAAAATTGCTCAACCTTACAGTCAAATTTTCCATCAATAAGCTCTACACCTAAGCCATCAATTTTGCAATCGATCTGCTGGTCCAGAATAATGAATAATTAAGAATCAAATCAACTAACTATGAAAGGAGAATGGAATACTGAAAAATAACTTCAAGATTAATTGACTAATTAAAAATAATAAAAACAAGCAAGACAAATTACAATGATATCACCACTCAGCACGATATATGAGGAGGAAGAGGCAGATGAAACAGTGCAGGGGTGAGCTGGGCTGATGTCCGATCTGTCGATGATATCCTGATGTGGAGAAACTCTACCACATTAGACTTTAGAACATAAACAACCTGAACACATGGCCAGGCCTCGCTGTAAAGCTAGACAAAGGACAGCATGTCTTCAGGACGGAGTAAATGTAAATGGTAAGTGGCCTGTACTTGTGCAGTGCTTTATGAAGTCCAGAGAACCCCAAAGTGCTTTACACTACATTTAGTCTTTCACCCATTCACACACACATTCACACTCTGATAGTGACAAGCTACTACATTGTAGCCACAGCTGCCCTGGGGCACACTGACAGAAGCAAGCCTGCCATGCACCGGCACCACTGGGCCCTCTGACCACCAGCAGGGCCCAGTGGTGAAGTGTCTTGCCCAAGGACACAAAAACACTGGATGGAGCAGGGACTCAAACCAGCAACCCGGCGATTACAGGACAAACTCCTTCCACTCTTGTCACCATCACCCCAAATCCAATTGAGTGTGTGAGAGGAAGAGTGAGAGAGAAGAAGAGAGAGCAGACACCAAAAAACCTGCTTCAGCATGTTATTCAGATTCTGCTTTGGATGTAATCATTTTAACACGTGGCAACATTAAAAAAGAAAGATAATAATCACACAGCATGCAATCAGAAACTCTTCAGCAAAATGTATTAAGCCAATATTTGAAAAGATGGCTAAATCCTCTTATTTAACAAACCTATCTCAGCCCAGACACTTTTAAAAACAAGATCGGTATGAGATGATTAAATATCAAAATTAGATTCAAAATGATGTCCAGGGATCAGTCCGAAGGAACAGGACTTGTTTCTTTGGGGAGAGCTGTCGATTCCATTGCTGGATTGAATGCCCAAAAGGAGGAACCTCCCAATGGACTGACAATCATCCAATCTACCTAATCAGCTGGCGGTGGATTGACATGTCTGCGTATGTTTGCTCAGTTAGCTTCCTGCAGTCTGAGGATGTGCTTGCCTTTCTAACAAGTTCACTGTTGTTTGGCATCTTTCTAGAACAGCTGTGAAGCTGTTTTCTATTACAGCTTAAAAGAAGCTGTTAACAGAACCTCACTTCAAAAATAACCATTAACCTTTTAAGCCAAATGTCTTTCAGACAGTGTGTTGTAAAGATTCAGCTGGGTGGAAAAACTCAGTTTCTATATTTGCTTTACTACTCAATTTACCACTGTCTTTGGCAATCAAACACTATCACTCCCTGTACTTCCTGAAACATAGGCTATCAGTTTCCAGATCACACTTTGCATAACCACATGGTGCAATTGACAGTAATTGTGTTGACATCAACAGCATTTACAAAGAATCACGGCTTGGGTAAATCCAACAAATTTTATGGTGAGTGGAAAAGAAACTATAACCTGACTCTTCTTCATGCCTGGAAATGAAAGTTGGTTTGGATGTCATACTAAAACTCAAAGTACAAAGAGTCATATTGTGTCATACTAGAAAAAAAGCTGAAGAGACTGAAATATCTCTGAGACCTTCTCTGGAAATTCTAAATTGGCCAGTAATAAGAGACATTATTTCAATAAGACAACATTTTTTAAGACAATACTCATACCAGCAGACTGTTCATTTCATTAACTGTAAACAATAATAATCATCTGGCTAGTTGCACTGATTGTGCATATCCTTTGGTACTCTTATCATAAGAGTTATGCTGGCTGTGGCACAAAAGACAATGATGAGAATAAAACCCTCGAAGTGGGGCGCCATACACGCAGCAGATACAGAAAACCAGGAGGCAAATCAAGAGCAGAATATTTAAAAAAGGAACTATGATGCTAGTCTGTGGCATTCATTAATAATACCTTTGAAAATTCTGATAGCAGAGAGAAATGTTGAATCATATGTTCAAAGTGTTTTTAAGATATAGGCAAAAATTCAAGCATGTCATTTTCTTAGAAAATTATGTGGTGCCATTTGTAAAGTTACACAGTAAAAATTAACTGCAACATTCTGGTTTCTTTAGCCTGTCATAGAGAAAAAAAATTGGTGTTCATTTTTCAGTCATATTTTCACTATGTTATTTATTATATATATATATATATATATATATATATATATATATATATATATATATATATATATATATATACATTTATAAATCTTGTAGCTCCAAACTAAATATTTAATTCACAAGCTAAATATTGAGTTTATAAACTCAATATTTAGCTTGCAAATTAAATATTTAGTTAGCTCCAAATGAAATACTTAGTTTACCCATATATTTATTTTCCAAGCAAATATTTAGCTCAGACCTAAATATTTAGCTTGCTAACTAAATATTTAGCTTGCAACTTTCAGCTCCATAAATTTCAGCATGGTACCACGATAGGATGCCGCCTGTGCATTTAGTCCATATGTTAAATTTGCCTGACTAGTGGATATTCCACAGTGAACAATTAGTGGTATTTTAACAAAGTAGAAGTAATTGGGAACAACAGTAACTCATCCATGAATTGGTTTGCTATAAAATTACAACGCCAGGACAGAGCAGGCGGACGCTGTCAACTTTCAACAGAGTCCACATCTAAAGACCTGTAGAAACTTTGTGTGGCCTTCAGGTTAGTTTGAGAGCAGTGCGTAGAGCGCTTCGTGAAATGGATTTTTAATATGCAAAGCAACTGATGCTTTAGTATAATAAAACATGCTGCCTCTGGACTCTAGAGTGGAGGTGTGTTAAATCAATCAGTCAAATTTTATTTGCATAGGACTTTACAACAGTCACTAATGAGCCAAAGTGCTTTCCATTAGTGCAAGAATAAAAATACAGGCTAGAATAAAGACAGATAAAAGTAAACAATTTAACAATATTGGTAGAAACAGAAGTGTCACAGTACAACTATGCGGTAAAAGCAGCTCTGAATAAATTTTGTTTTTAGCTTAGCTTTGTTCTCTTGAGTGATGAATCATGCCTAACTGCTTTGGTTCAAATATAAAGTTTGGGGCAGAGAGAATTATGGTGTGGGGCTTTTTTTTCAGGAGTTGGGCTCTGCCCCTTTTCTCGAATGTAAGGAAGTCAGAGAGTCTCAGCACACCAAGACATCTTGGAGAATTTCATGCTCCCAACTTTGTGGGAACAGTTTGAGAAAGGTACCTTCCTGTTCCAACATGACTGCACCTGTGCACAAAAAAAGAAGATCCATGAAGAATAGCTGGAGAGTCTGGTAAAGAAGGACTTGACTGTCCGGCACAGTCTTCACCTCCAACTAATAGAACACATTTGGAATGAGTAACGGCGGAGACTGAAAGCCAGGCCTTCTCATCCAACATTAGTCCAACACTTGACCTCACAAGTGGGCCTCTTGGAAAAGTGTCAAAAATCCCCATGAATGCACTCCCAAACGTGGAAAGGTTGGGCCGAAATCACGTCTAAGAATGGGGTATCACTTACTATAAGCTCAAATGTGTGTGAAAGCAGACTGCATTAAAATTAAAAATTGCTAAAATATCCTTGGAAAAAAAAAAAATAGTTTCATGGAGTATCTGAGTTTGGCTAACGTGGTTGCCAGAATCTACAAATCTAATTCTGACAATTCAACACTCTAGATTATTGTCTTTTTTAAAGTAAAAAACAAAACTATGGATTTAATATCTACACATATCAGTCCATCCCTATCATATAGATAGATTCACATTCAATCCTTGTTCTAATACAGTGCTCTCAAGTTAAGCTTATTGTGCCAGCTGGTAAAAAAAAGCGTTTCTGTCAGAGGAAACCCAGCTCATTCCAATGGGTCATTGATTTGCAGTAATCCAGCCCCCTGAATAAAAGCAACTGGAAGAAACAAACAGAGAATCTACAGAAAACATTGCAACCTCGTTTCCTTCATTAGCCTCTGACAAAGTCAACTAGTAACACATGGAAAAACATTCTAGAGGAAGATAAAACCTTGCGCTTCAGACACAAGCAGAGAAAGGAAGCTTTTTGTTTCGGCCTTCAATGTGGCCCAGAGGCCGTCTGTCCCTCCCCATCTCCTTTCCTTTCCTTTCTATTTGAGTAGAGGAGGGGGCGAGGGATGTATGGTGCCTTCTGACATCCAGCATCTGGTCCTTAATAACCAATGACTTCTTTATGGGGTCCGTGTGCTAACTAATACTGTACCAACAGGCCCCCTCCCTCAGTGACCTCTGACCCCAGACACATGGCTACGATTTTCAAGTTACTGTCACACAAAACATCTATAAATTCAGTTATATTTTATTTGTCCTTTTTTATATGAAACTTTATTAAAAATTGCTTTGGGTTTGTTTCAAATGTAATGGACACAAAGATGAAAAGAAAAAGAAAAAAAAGGTGGGGGGGTGGAGGAAAGGTTTAAAGAGAAAAAAGGAGATAGAAGTAGAGGAGAGAAAAAAGCATAGAGATAAAACAACCCTTGAACTCTGTTCATATTTAGTTATATTTGGAAGGGGACCATGTTTAAAACTGTGTCACTGTTTTATTGGTAAATGCACCTCATTTAAAGGTGTGGCTCATAGTTTGGTGTTTGACCCCTTCCTGACCCTGTCTCTTAAACAAAGTATCCTGTTTGGACTCAGATTTTACTAATGAATAATTCTCTACTCGCTTCCCTAAAACTGTACTCCCATGTTGAAGAATCAAACGTCAAATCTGTTTAGGTTAGGATAAAAGAAGTCTGCCAGCACTGCCAATCACTGTCAATCTGTCCTTTCCCTCTTAATTAAATAAGAGAGCTTCTTTTCATCCCTTTCCTTGCTTCACTGAGTAACTCTCGTTTATTAACAGTAATGGCTCCATTCCTGGCTGGCAGTGTTGTTCATCTGTTGTCCTCTCTGTCGGGGGCATTGAGTCCCTTTTAACTGACACAGACTGGGCCATGTGGATGACGGCACAGACACAGGCATAATAGACAGGGCCTAAAAATGAGTAAGCAGTCCTTTAATCAGCCAGTTAGCAAAAACACTTTTGGGCACACAGCAGGAATTGAAAAGTGGAAAATATTCAGAGCATTACTGAATTAATGACTGTTAGTATACTTATTGTGAACTATGAAAGGTTAAGGTTATTCAATGTTAAGTTGGATACTAAAAGTATATGCTTCATCTGTCACTAGTAGAATCCTGTTCGGTTCTGGGATTTGCCGTGCTGAAAAACTATCATACATTTGTTATATTTAATGAATATGGAATATTTTCCCTTTTAAATCAGAAGAAACTGTTGATTAACTTTACCAGAATTTAGATTCACCATGGTCTAGCTTGTCTCTGGCAAACCTAATAATAATAATAATAATAATAATAATAATAATAATAATAATAATAAACTTTCTCTCATCCACAAACATTGCGTGATCTGTGGTTCATCATTGAACTTAAAAACCTATTATGCAAAATTCACTCTTTGCACGTTTTTGTTCTTCCATTTGGGTCTCTGCTTCCAGAAACAGTCTGACCACTAAACCCATCCAGCCATTTTCTGGCAATAAGTTAATGTTTTTAGGTGTCTGGAAAACAAGCCGTTTTAAAAAATCTCCTGATTATGATGTCACAATCAGTGGGCAATGCCGGAGCATGTTTGGTCAGCTGGTTTTACCGCTCTGTCCAATGTCCTGTGGAAAAAGACAAGTGTTTTCTTGTTGACTTACCATCCAGAAACTGCTGCTGCATTCTTGATTGCTGTGCAGGAGGCTCCACTTCTTCTGCTTCTGGGTCTGACTCAGAGTCAAAGATGTACCGTTGTACAACTGTGCATCTGTTTGAAGCTACTTTCACGTGTATAAAGTGCGAGTGTAAACAATGAGTTGGGGAGGCGTGGCCAGCAGGAGCTCATTTGTGTAAAAGTGAGAGAGGCCTCAAAACAGCTCATTCTGAAAGGAGCTCGATTGGAAGAACTGAGGAGATGAAAATCTCATTGTCTGAGAAGGATTTGGGGCAAACGTAATGAACATGTTTAGTCCATAGACCTATAGCCCATAGACCTATTCTAACTTGTTTAAAAGGAAGCATAATAGGCCTCCTTTAAAGCTGCAGTACGCAACTTTTACAAAAAATATTTTTCTACATGTTTGTTGAAACTGTCACTGTCATAACAAAATGTTACAAGACAGATAATCTGTGGAAAAATCGAGCTCCTCTGCCTTCTCCCAGTGCTCCCAGTGCAATCTAGAAACAACCAATCAGAGCCAGAAAGAGGGTCTCAGCTGTCAGTCACCGTGCCTGTGGCGCTGTTCATCCACCCCCTTGATCTCTGCTGCGTTGCAGCTCGTAGAGATTGTAGTGAATCCTCAGGCTAGCTAGCATGGCCACTGATGATGACGGATAAACGGTTGTCCTGTAACGGTAAGTTGTTTCTCCGCCATTAGCACATTTAGCAGCGAGTAAATGAAGTTGACTGACAGCGTTGAGACCCTCCTCCTGGTTCTGATTTGTTGGTTTTAGGTCAGGAGCGGTGCATTTCTTCAAATGACAATAGTAGCTCAAGGAGGAGATGGAGGAGATGGATTATCTGACTCATACCATACTGTCACAACATGGTGACATTTTTAACAAACATGTAAAAAACATATTTTTTTATAAAAGTTACATACAGCAGTTTAACCTGAAGCAATAATGGAAACGATAGGGACTGCAACCACCCACTGGCCAGTTAGAGTATTGGTTGTCAAGAAAGCTCTAGACATAGGCTGGTGGAGAGACATTGCTGATGAAGTTGTCACGCAGACTTTTTGGGAAGTCCATCGCTGCTTGGATATCAAGAGATGGCCATGGTTCTGCTCAAAGAAGATACTGCTGGACAAGAGAAACACGCTTTGTTTAATCATATAGTTTTCATAAATATGAAATTACATTTTTTATGTTCAGGATGCCCTAGTTACTTTGCCTTTGAATCAAATTAACTTAAATAATAATTTATGCAATAATTTTTTTATCATTTAATTTTTTTATTCAATTTCCATCTTTCAAACATACGTAGACATATTGTAAATTAAAAACAAAAAACAAAAAGTGGCACTACCCAAGGAAAAAAAAATTATACAGTGAGCTCTCTATCTTATGGTTTAAAAAATGACATGAATCAACACCATATTTGACTCATTTTTACCTGGACGTTGTTTACCCTAACAATTAACATTTCAAATGAGGCGGTCTCTGTCATAAGTTTCATCCATTCTTCAGTCTGAGGCTTGTGTGGACTTTTCCAATTCCTCAGAATCAGTCTTGCTGCTACTGTACGTACAGCTACCACAAATCCAACAATTTCTTTAGATGTTCCCTGGGGTATAAGAAATTTATCTCCCAACAGACACAATCAGGGTGATTAAGGTTTGGATAGTCCTGTCCATTTTTCTCAATTTACAGTGATCTCCATCCAAAAAGGAAACACCAGGGGCGATTCCCAAAAACATGAAGAAAAGTACCAGTGTCTTTGCCACATTTCCAACATTTGTTATCTTGCAATAGACCCATCCTAAGCATCTTTGATGGGGTATAATAATTCCAGTGTACAATCTTATAATGTAGAAACTTACTTCTCGTGGCTTGAACCAACCATCCTATGTTTGAAATGATATTACTCCATACATCTTGACAAAGTGTAATATTTAGATCTCTTTGCCATATCAGCCTCAAACTTTCACAGAGTCCATCTTGTTTGCTTAAAAGTTTTTTTTTAAACCCTGATGCTGATTGTAAGCTGCTAGGGAGGCACAACCAGTCCCTGATAATATTCTCTTTCTGCTTCAGTTTTAGACCAATAGCGGATTTCACACTACTCCTAAGCTGTAAATAGTTCCAAAAATGCCCTTTATCCATCATAATGAAAGCTTCTTTTAAAAAACCACGTATATGGCATGAATGTACCTTCCCTAAATATATTCTCTAACCTCTGTACTCCTTTCTCTAGCCACTTGCACCATAGGAAGGGAGATTTTCCTATAAGCCATACACAACCAGGCCCAGCTACCTGCTACAGCCATCCACCACCATGCCCAGCTACCTGCTACAGCCATCCACCACCAGGCCCAGCTACCTGCCACAGCCATCCACCACCATGCCCAGGTACTTGTTACAGCCATCCACCTCCAGGCTCAGGTACCTGCTACCACCACCTCTTCACCCGGTTCATGCCGCCGCTCTACTTCACCTCAGATCGCCACAACTTTAAAAACCACCTTTGTCCAACGTCTGGATGAGATTGCCAACACCGTCCTCTACACAGACGTTCCCATCATACATTTTCCTATAATTTCACATCACCTAACTCCATCCCTTCTATTTGGTCCTGTCGCAATACAACTTTCTCCTTCCATCGTCACAATAAACAACATGTGAGTCTGTCCAATCTCCGTCTACTTCCCTGCTCCTAAGAGCCAATCACAAAGCAACACCATCTGAAACTGACTCTGCTCAATACTCGTTCCCTCAAGAACAAAGGCCACATTGTTAATGAATTCATAATGGATAATAGTCTTGATTGTCTAATTCTGGACTAATTCTCACTAAACCAGACCACACCCCCCGGCTTCACATACATTGAGAAAGCTTGCCCAGAGGGGTGTAGAGGTGGTGTCGCAGCTATACATATAAAGGACATTAAAACGACCTCCATCTCCTTTCCTGATGTTCCTTCATTTGAACATATTGCTTTTAAGCTGTCTGGTCCCACTCCTCTAGTCATTGCAGTCACTTATCGACCCCCTAATTTCTCTGACTCTCTAACCATGCTACGTGCTATCTCACCTTCTGTCCTCCTCTTGGGTGATTTCAATTTCCACAGTGATGACACGAACTGCAAACCTGCTATTGAGTTCCGGGATCTGCCACATTGCCTCAATTTCACACCGAACTCCACCAAATGAAGTCCTGTAAGTAACAGCTGGAAAGACTTTGCAAGAAAACTGGTTTAACTGTCCATCACCAAGCCTACATCGACTACCTTCTCCAACACAAAGATGCTCTTAACTCAGCTCGGTCTACCTACTACTCAAACCTCATACACTCTGGCTCGTCCAACCCCAAGGCTCTTTTCTCCACAGTAAATAAACTCCTTAAACCCAGTGATAACATCTCTAACTCCTTCACAGTAAATAAGTGCAATGCCTTTCTGTCATTTTATCCAAAACAAAATAGACACCATTTACAGTAATTTGACTACCACCACCATCATCTCAACCTCCCCACATGATTCCCCGCTTTGCAGCACTCAGTCTTTATCTCAGTTCTCTCCTGTGACCCCAGTGGAGTTGTCCAAACTCATTGCAGGCATGCAAAGCTCCACTTGTGCTCTGGACCCATCTCATCCGAGCTTGTAAAGGACTGTCTCCCTGTCATTTCTCCACTTATCACTGACATCATCAACTCCTCCCTCAGTTCTGGTTCCATCTCCCAAACTCTCAAACTGGCTGCTGTGACCCCCATCCTCAAACAGCCTGGACTAAACCCTGACACTTTGAGCAACTTCCAGCCCATTTCCAGCCTCCCCTTTCTGTCTAAAATACTTGAACGTGCTGTTGCCAATCAGCTCAAAACCCACCTTACTTCCAATAACTTGTATGAACCATTTCAGTCTGGCTTCCATTCAGGTAACAGCACAGAAACAGCTCTCCTCAAAGTCACCAATGATCTCCTCCTTTCCTCAGATTCTGGTCATCTCAGTATTCTCTTCCTCTTAGACCTCACTGCAGCCTTCGACACCATCAACTACACAATCATCCTTCTCTCCTGCTTGGAATCCTCCCTCAACATCACTGGCACCACCCTCTCCTGGTTACAGTCATATCTCACAAACAGGCAACAATTCATCAGCATCAATAATTACACCTCCTACTCTGCACCTCTATTACAAGGCGTTCCCCATGGTTCGGTGCTTGGCCCTCTACTCTTCATCCTGTACATCCTCCCCCTCAGTTCCATCATCCGCAGCCATGGTCTTCACTTCCACTGCTATGCTGACGATGTCCAGCTCTACATCTCCACCAAATCCATCACAACTGCAACTCACTCCACCCTGACCAGTTTTCTCACTGATAAAATCATGGATGCACATAAACTTCCTCAAACTCAACTGTGACAAATCCGACTTCATCATCATCTGTCCCAAATCCCTTACCAAAACTGACAACAACTTCAGTCTCACCATTGACAACACCACTTTGTCTCCTTCCACTCACGGCCACAACCTTCGATAGCAACCTCTCCTTAAGAAAACCACGTCAACCAAATCACAAGAACTGCCTTCTTTCATCTTAAATATATCGCTTGTCTCCGCCCATCACTCCCCTTCTTGGCTGCTGAAATTCTCATCCATCCCTTCATCACCTCCAGACTCGACTACTATAACAGTATTCTTTATGGTTCATCATCCAAAGTCCTCAATAAACTTCAGCTCATACAAAACTCTGCTGCTCGCCTGCTCACTCATACCCACTCCCGTGACCACATCACCCCAGTTCTCCAGAAACTCCATTGGCTCCCCGTATCTCAACACATCCATTTCAAAGTCTTCCTTCTTACCCACAAAGCCCTCCATAACCAAGCCCCATACTACCTCACTAACCTGTTCCACCGTCACATTCCTTCCCGCAGCCTCTGCTCCTCTGATGCCAACCTCCTGTCTCCACCACTCAGAACCAAGCACCGGACCTGGGGTGACAGAGCCTTCTCCATAGCTGCTCCCACCCTCTGGAACTCTCTCCCCAAAGACATCTGTGACTGTACAGATCTGCACACATTCAAATCACATCTCAAAATACACCTTTTCAGAACAACTTTTCATGTATGATTAATGTCCTGTTTTATGCTTATCCTGTTTTTTTCTGTTTTTCAATGTTCAGTGCTATGTATTTCAGTGTTCTTCTTTTATGATTTTGTTAGATGTACTTAACTATTGTTTTTGTAACTTTGTAACTCTGTAACTTTGTAACTCCTGTCCTGAGTTTTTAGAAAAGCGCTATTCAAATAAAATGTATTATTATTATTATTATTATTATTATTATTATTATGTGCTACCAGGTTATTCTACACTGAGGAATAGTCTTGGTTATAAGGGCAGATTCCAAGTCCATGCCCACTGTAAATGCTGCAGTATTAGGTTTTGTTGTGTTGTACCACTAGCTTTTTGTGAAAAGAGCTGAATAAGATCAAAAGGAGCTGGCAAAGCTTTTTCAGTCCCAACCCAACCAAAATCCAAATTCTGGTTTCCAGTATCTACATATTAATTTATGCAATTATTATGTAACCTGAATAAATCTGTGCAGTTAATTTAACTAAAGATAGTTAAATTAGCTAAGGTTAAAAAATGTCTGTTCGTAGCACCATTCACTCCTGAACAGAATACTGTTTAATACGACCACAAGACTGACTTTGAAATAATTGTTTCATGGGTGCATTAGAACCTCTTCGAGCCAGTGCAACCCAAAAGAATGTGAGCTGTCTCCAAATAATACATGTAGATTTATGTTGATGCTAAGGAAGTTCTTCAACTTTAGTTGAAAATGACAGTGCCTTATGAGACATGTTGATGCTTGGTATCATGTGAGAAAAATGTTAGATAGAGGGCACTTTCTCAAGAAATCACCAGACTAACTCTGGAAAGTGACATGACTCAGATGTTGAGAGAGTCCTTATCTTTTTGGTTCAGTAAAGTATGTAACTCCAGAGCCAGCTTTAAGGCTGAATCAGAAGATTTTTTATTTTACTTTATCTATTTGAGTTTTTTTAAATTCCATTAAATCCAGTCTTTGAACCAGCCAAGTTGTTCAGTAGATGAGAGCACAACATCTATCTGTGTATTAATAGGTTCTCAGATTTTTTTAGTCTGACAGTTGTGTCCAGTGTTTCAATACAGACTCAACAGAGGCAGGTAGGAACAACATGTTCAATATAGCAGCAACTATGAAGAGTTGCCAGTTACCATTTAGCTTACACTTGCAAATGTTTACAATGTACATGACCCCAGGTCAGTCATAAAAATAAGTTTTTAAATTAGTAGCAATTATATTCTGACTCTGTTAACATAACTACTAAAACTATGAGTATTATGAGCATTCTTCTTTATGTCTAGGTGAGTTGTCCAGCAAGGGACTGACTTTGCTTATGCCTTGGGCCACCTTGCACTAAATTGCATTAAGGATTTTGAACAAAATGTTTTTTTGTTTTTGTTTTTTAGGGACTGCATAGTTGGTACCACTGTTGCCTTGCAGGAAGTAGGTCCTGGTTTCAAATCCCAGCCTAGGGTCCTTCTGCATGGAGTTTGCATGTTCTCCCTGTGCATGCGAGGGTTCTCTCTGGATACTTCGGTCTCCTCTCACAATCTAAAAGTATGACTGTTAGGTTAATTGGTCTCTCTAAATTGTCCTTTGGTGTACGTGCATGGTTGTTTGTCCTGTCTGTCTCTGTGTTGGCCTACAATTGACTAACGACATGTCCAAGGTGTACCCTGCCTCTAGCCCAATGATCACTGGAGATAGGCACCAGTGACCCTGCAAGGATAAGTGTTTAGATAATTGATGGATGTATATTTGTATATTATTTTTTTTTTTTTAGGCTGCAGGCTGTAGATAACCAATCAGTTCAAAGTCTGACACAGAGTTACAAAATTTTACTCAGTTCTCTGCAGAGTTTGAGGGGGCAGTTGATGGTCTTTTCCATTTAGCCAAAGGTTGTGGCCACAAAGCTAACCAGATTATCATTATCAGATAAAAAGGTTACAATATAGTCTGGTCATTCTCACCAGACTAAAAACAGGAACAGCTCAAGACCTCAGTGCTCTTATCATTAAATCACAGGCAGACACTAGAGAAGCCAATGATAACAGGTTTCTGCAAATCCAATCAAGATCCTTCTTTGAGTGTGGTTTCATGCACCCATGAGACTAATATGTTTGCAGTCAGGCTTGCAATCTGTGCTGAACTACTTACCATCTGCTGCTCTTTTGGATTCTCAAACATCACATTGCTCTGTTGAACTTGTGTAAAACAAGTTGGAAGGTAAAGTGTAAATACGCAGCACAGCACAGACATGAATGGGAGTGTAACATTGTTTATGTTTGATGGAAGAAGCAAAGAAACTGGAATGTTAAAACAATAAGTACCAGGGAGTTAGAGAATAAGCAGTGTGCATTGTTTCTAAGTATATTGGAAATTTATTAAAATTCCTCATCTGCTAAGAGGATTTTACAGTCTGTCTTGGCTGAGCACAGGCAAAAGGGTGGGCCATGTCCATGTTGGCCCAACAGCTGTGGGGAGAGGAGTCAAGGTCAGATGCAATGTGAGGTGTGTGGCTGGCGAGAACGGAGGTCTGGCCATGCTGATTCTTGGCATCCTCTGGCATTTAGGACATTCAGATTAGCCAACCTTCTTCTCTTACTGATGTTTTAGAAGTGGCGCCATGCAGGAATTCTGTTCTAATCCTGTAGGACTTTAATTCCCATCTGGATAAAGTTGGTGCCACCTGTAGGACGCGATTGGGAGAAACGACCTAGACAATCTAAATCTGGCCAGTGTGTTTTTATTGGTCTTTTGTACTAGGCATGTAGTGTCGATAACAAATATATTTAAAACATAAGTTGGATCATAAGTGTACTTGGTACCAGACCACCTCAAAGGTTGATGAACAATTTTTCAGTCACATCATCAGACCTTTAGGGTTATCTCACTCAGCAAACTCTGAATTTCCTAAATGCTTTCTCCATTTATTCAGCATAGGAGGCAGAATTTAAGGACTCATATGAAGGCAATTCCAGGTGGCAGGACTCACTGAGGGAGTTAACGAGGACGATGGATGGGTAGATGGATGGATTTTAGACCTATACTCGTACTGTACCAGCCTCAACACCACTAGATGTTTTACTGCATTTTGTCTTGTGTGCATGCTTGATAGGTGTGTCATTTTTAAACTGATGTTTTAATTGTTACCTTACTAGTTTGTCATTTTAAACATCTGAACATGAATAGTGCCCTTGCTGTCCAGTTAGATAACCTCTCCCAGGAAATCTCACAAGATTACGTCATGCAGACACACATTGATCATTTAGACTCATGGGGATGTTTTCAGCCTATTCAGTTCCAGAAAGAAAAAATATATATTGTTGGTCTGCTATGATAATCAGTGTGTGTTAAAGGACGGTCACTGCTTCATAAATGTCCAAAATCAAATAGACAATTCAGCAGTTTCCAAAAATAGACTCAATCAGTCTCTCTGGAGGACAGAGCCTGCTGTTAGCATGCATCCGTGGCTGATTTAGTGAACAGCTTTAAGGACAAATGTTCACACCTGGCATTCAAGTCCATCCTGAGTAATCAGTTATCCAATGTTCATAAAAAACTAAAACCATGTAGCAGAGGTGCACAAGCCAAGTCTTCTAAGTAACAAACAGAGCTGATGTACATATTTTAAAGTTGTTTACTTAATTAATAAGCTTCATTATGAAATGTGACAGGAAAAATCCTGAAGTTAAACATTACGACCTGCAAAGACTGAAGAACTTAAGGCAGTAAAAACACCCAACAGTTCGCTCACCATGCCTATTCTTTATACATTACTGTGAAGCTGTGTGTGAGTTGGTTTACATACAGAGACATACAGTGACTGGCAAAAGCATTTTTACTACTTGAACATACAATGCTGCTCAAACCAGCCCACTATGCATCTCAGGCCTTTTGCTCGTTTCCTCCCTGTGTTGTTGCAACATGCATGCTGCATCATCCATGTTGTCTCTCAGCTTTGCTTCTGCGTCCTACAATGACAGCAAAGAAATCGACTTTGGCTCATCTTGGATTTGCATATCTTTATTTGGGACTTTGAGATTTTAGTGGAAAGACTTACTTGAGAAGGCCATGGTAAAACAGGAGAAGCTGCAGAGATCCACAGCTCAGGTGGGAGAATCTGCCAACAGGGTGACAATTAGTTTTGTCCTCCGCATATCTGTCCTTAATGGAAAAGTGGTAGTGACATATAGAAGACTTGCAATTGTGGCAAACGCTTTTTCAGGGTTGAGGACTTTTTGTGGCTTTTCAAGTCAAGTCAAGTTTATTTGTATACATTTCAGCAGCAAGGCAGTTCAAAATGCTTTACATCATAAAAAAAAAAAAAAAAAAAAAATCAATTAAGTATACATCAAAAGCATCAAAATCATCAAGTTAAAAAAAAAAAAAATACAGTGAATATTGTGGTTGTAATATTATGCAGTAAGATTCCATTGGTATAAATGATTTTGCAAGCCACTGTACCTGTTAACAGGCTGTTTTCTCTCCATTCAGAATGTTAGTGGCAAAAAACATTTTCTTATTAGGAGAGAGCAATAAGCATTATTTCATCATCAAATACTAATGAAATTTGGTGATTGTTGAAGAGATGAATGCAAACTGATGTTTTCTTATAGATAGACTCAGAAGGTGTTGTCTGTGTATTATCCCAGCAGACCTGCTGCCTCTCTGAAATTACTGAACCCCCACACAACACATCAGACTTTAAACTGATTCACATTCCCTGGTCTGCTAGAAGCCAGCAAGTCCTTTGAGTCACAACTTGTGCAGTTTTTATCTTTGTCTACATTCCTCCAGTCTGAGCCATTAATCTTGGTATCATTCACTGCTATGTGGTGGGCACAGCAAGCAGCTTCACTGTGGCTTCAGCCGCTGTAAATCATGGATCCCAGCTGCATGCATGAATCAGCTGCAGGACAAGCAGGCTTTTCAACTGTCTCTAACCTCATGAGTGATAAATAAACTGGTAAACTTGTTCTCTATTCTACTGGATTCATTTTATCATGTTTTTTTTTACTTTCGCTATTTTTACACTTGCAAGACAAAACTACTAGCACCTGGAGTATGTCTTCTCACGTTTATAGCTACATATTCAAATTAGTTTCTTCATGGCATTATCTGATGCCTTTTTTTAGAGTAAAGGAATAAAGTTTTACTTTGTAGAAAACAGTCACACCATTTCAGCGCAAAGGAAAGTGCTTGTTGATTGCTTTGTGGTTCCGGTCATATAAATACATATCTATATGGGGACCGGAAACTGACAATATCTGCCTCTTACTTCTCACTCTTAAATTGTCTCTTTGGGTTCGACCTAACATAATGAATGAACGCTCAACTGGCTAAACTGCAAGATTTTTGAGTTATGTTTTGCTCGCTGGTTTTATTAGGGTGCAGAGGCCTACTGCAGGAAAGGACCGAGTCCACCAGTTGCTTTACGTGTACAGTTGAGATGAGCGGAGGAATGAAGCTGCCCCTTCGTGGATGCCATTCCCCTGCTATTATGCAGGTCAGAGCACCTGTGTCTCAGTTGTAGAGCAGGTGCACAAAATACAGTCGAATCCAGAAGTTTACATACACCAAATAAAAGTCATACACCATTTTTTCCACTGTCTGAAGTTAAATTAGATCAAACTTCTGTTGTTTTAGGTCAGTTAGAAATACCAAAATGATTTCTCTTTGGGAAAGAATATATCAGAAATTTATTTATTAATGTCTTCAACTGGATTTATGACCCTAGGTCGTGTACCTTATGTCTTCCCCTTGGCTCTGCCCTTTTCCTTGAAGAATAACTGATAAATAAAGGCCACTAGCACCACAAAAATCATGAAAAAAAACAGAGGAACACCAACATCACATTACTTTTAGGGTTGGCTACAAAAGAAACACAGTCTTAATGGGGAAAGTTTCTCTCAACATTTTCTACACACTTGCCTTTTTGATATATATGGCAGGAACATAGCTTTATTGAAAATACAGATTCAAATACAGTTTATTTAAGCAAAGAGAACTTGAGAGAATTAAACAGAAGAAAATACTTGAAAATCCAAGTAAGTCAACTTGAAAATTGTTTTCATTTTAATTCAGAAACTGAAGTTCCAAAACTTGATTTATAAACAAGAGATAAGTTGTCCAAACATTGTTTTTTAAGTTCTAATAGCTCAATCTTCAGTTGGGAGTTGATAATCAACATTTATTTTGAATTGTGCTTAAAGCTGCAGTATGTAACTTTTATGAGAAATTGTTTTTACGTATTTGTTAAAATTATCATTTTGTCGTGACTGTATAATATACTGCTCAAAAAACTAAAGGGAACACCTAAACAAAACAATGTAATTCCAAATCCGTCCCACTTTGTGGAATCAATGTCACCAGTTTGGTAGTAACACTTATTGTGAATCAGTTTCACCTGCTGCTGTGCAAATGGAACATGGAACAGGTGGGAATGAGAGGCAATTAGCAAGACAACCCCTATAAAAGAGTGATTCTACAGGTGGTGACCACAGATCAGTTCTCTGTTCTTGTCCTTTCTGGTTGAACTTTTAGTCACTTTTTCATTTTGTCAGTGCTGTCATGCATAGAGGCATCACGAGGCGTGTTTTACAGCCCACTGAACTTGCTCAAGTAGTGCAGCTAATCCAAGACGGAACATCAATGCGAGCGGTGGCAAGAAGATTTGCTGTCTCTCTCAGCACAGTGTCCAGAGCATGGAATAGGTACCAGGAGATAGGCCAGTACACCAGGAGACATGGAGGGGGCCATAGGAGGGCTACAACCCAGCACCAGGACTGCTACCTCGTCCTTTGTGCAAGGAGGAACAGGAGGCCCCACAAAATGACCTCCAGCAGGCCACTAATGTACATGTTTCTACTCAAACTGTCAAACAGACTCCATGAAGAGGAGGGTGGTATGAGGGCCCAACGTCCACATATAGGGCCTGTGCTTACAGCCCAACACCGTGCGGGACGATTGGCATTTGCTAGGGAACATCAAAATTGGCAGATTCGTCATTGGCACCCTGTGCTCTTCACGGATGAAAGCAGGTTCACACTGAGCACATGTGACAGACGTGACAGAGTCTAGAGACACCGTGGAGAACGTTGTGCTGTCTGCATCATCCTCCAGCATGACCGGTTTGGTGGTGGGTCAGTCATAGTGTGGGGAGGCATTTCTTTGGATGGCTGCACAGCCCTCCATGTGCTAGCCAGAGGTGCCGTGACTGCCATAAGGTACCGGGATGAGATCCTCAGACCCATTGTGAGACCATATGCTGGTGCAGTGGGCCCTGGGTTCCTTCTTATGCATGACAATGCTTGGCCTCATGTGACTGAAGTGTGTCAGCGGTTCCTGCATGATGAGGGCATTGACGTTATGGACTGGCCTGCCCGTTCCCCAGACCTGAATCCAACTGAGCACATTTTGGATATCATGTTTCAGTCAATCCACCAACGCCACGTCGCACCACAGACTGTTCAGGAGCTAACTGATGCTCTAATCCAGGTCTGGGAAGAGATCTCTCAGAACATACGCCATCCCCATCAGGAGCATGGCCAGGTGTTGTCAGGAGGTTATAAAGGCACATGGAGGCCACACACACTACTGAGCCTCATCTAGACTTGTCTTGAGGAATATTCATTGACGTTGAATCAGCCTGTCATGTTATTTTCCACTTTCATATTGAGTATGAATCCAAATCCACATCTCCATGGTGTAATAATTTTGATTTACATTGATAATTTTTTGTGTTATTTTCTTCTCAAGCAATTCCACTGTGTTAATAATAACATTTTTCAATGAGAATATTTAATTAATTGAGCTCTAGGATGTGTTATTTTAGTGTTCCCTTTAATTTTGTGAGCAGTGTATAAGACAATAATAATAATAATCTGTGAGAAAAAAGCAACCTCCTCTGCTTTCTCCCAGTGCTCCCAGTACTAACAGCAGAACTACACCATTTAGTCAGAAACAACCAATCAGACTCAGGAGGAGGGTCTTAGCGCTGTCAATCACCCTCGTGCACTCCGTTCACACACTCCCCCTTGCTCTCAACTATGCTTGAGTTGGATCATATCAACCTGGCCTGCCACTAATGCTAAAGCTAGTTAGCATGGTCACCAATGACAGCGGAAGAACGGTTTTCATGGTACGGCAAGTTGTTTTTACACCAGTAGCACAATTAGTGGCGTATACATGAGGGTGATTGACAGTACTAAGACCTTCATCCTGGCCCTGATTAGTTGTTTTTGGTCGGGAGTGGTACAAAATTACATGCTGCAGCTTTAAGTATAATGACAACACGTTACCTTCAATAACTACATACTGACAGTTGCATTAAAATGGATACACTAAAGTGGCACGTCAATGTAACACACTTCCATCTCATTCACAGTGCAACTCAGGATACAAAAACATGTTGCTAACCACCCTGGGAAATATTGTAGATAGTCCACTTCCAGCAGTCGCCACCATAGATCCAAAACATAAAAAATACTTCCACAGGCTCAAGAGTTAACATGAGCACAAGAATGGACAAATGAACAACTTAAAAATCTGCCTATGGAGTCTCCTCTCCTCTCTGCTCTGACTGCAGGCAGGGTGTGCTGTGCAACGAGGCTGCTGTCAGACTGACCACTTGTCAATGCTTAGGAAGTGGAAGGGGCTCACAGCAGCATTTCCTGCTTGCTCAGGACAGATACTGCAGAAGGTTTCACTGTCAAAAAGTCTCCAATAGAACAGAAAAAAAGTTGCTGGAGGGGTCTGAAAAGTCACTAAATATAGCAACAAAGTAGCTAAATTGGCAACAGTGCTCCATCTCCAGCTGACCATTAAACAAGTCATGCCACGTGGAGTCCTTCTAGCAATGAAAGTAGTCCTTTATCTTGTAGTACAGGTATACTTTTGCATTTGAATTTTGATATATGACCCATGTTTGATGTATATGTCAGTTAAATCCACCTTCAACACGGGCATGTTTTAATATATTGCAGCAGTATTTAACATTTTAAATTAAAATTCAAACTTTTTAATTCAAAAATACTGAGAGTTCAGTGTTTATTTACTGTTCAATGATCTAGCTTAGGTCCAAGAAAGTAAAAGAATTTCTATATGCTGAAATGTCCTGTACATATTGTAGTTTTGGGAATCAAGCTGACTGACTTTGTTTACAAGTTCCCACTACCGCCTTTTTCTTCTTTCAGTTTTTTAAGTTCCAACTTAAAAACACTTGTTTACTCAACTCTTGAAGATAAGACAAAATGATCAAATAGTTAACACAGCTTACTAAAATTCACACATTTGAGTTCAAAATCTAAAGCTTGCGAGATTTCCTTAACTTAAAGAATAGAAGTTAGTTGACACAGCTAAAGGCGGTTCAGATGTTTTACAGCGCAGGCACAAACAGCAGGAAATTCCGGTGACAAAACCATGTTTTCAGCTCATTAAAACTAAACAGAAACTAATATATATTGTTCAAAAATATTCTGAACAGTGATGAAGCTCTTTTCAAACTTAAGAACAGAGAAATAAGCCACATCCATCTGTGCACCCTGGGGTAATTCTCTGCCTGTTCAGGGGTGGTTTTGTTTCTGGGAGCAAAATAAATTAAACAGAACTTTTTTTGGTCTGGATTATAAGGACCACCTGGTACTGTAATCAAAACAGGGCTCAGAGGGGTTCACCATGTTCCCACCTCTTCATCACAAACAAATCAGCATGCTTACCTGTCTAACAGGCACAGTGGAGAGAAAAACACACAAATCTCTTAATGGCTTCTTAAAGGGATCCACAATTAGCTGAACATATTGACCTAAATATGTTGTAATTTTCCTATTAACTTAAAAATTGCTGTTTGTGATCAGTGAAAACTCATAACTACTTCAAAAATTGTATATCTTCTGTTGTGTTTTTCACTCATGGACGTCGCCATTGCTTCACCTGCGCAGTGCACACTGGGTTGATGACATGATTAGGTTTTACTGGACTGGAACCTACATAGTAAACACAGGAAGGCTACCATTACCCAAGCAGTTTTTTATCACATGGCATTGAACTGGTGTAAATTTAGAACAATGCCACACTGCGTCTGTGTTTGGCTGTAATTTAAAAAAAAAAAAACAACAGAAAAAGTGAGGTGAGCCTGCATCGCTTCCCACATGAAAAGAAACAAATAGCGCAACAGGAAAAAGCCGTTGGAAGACCACAACTTCCGAAGGATACACATTTGTGCCCTCAACACTTCTCTCCAGAAGACTTTGAGTCATTTGTACAAACGAAATTGATGAAGGAGGTAATAGGTGGTTGTTACCCTCGCAAGCTAAAACCAAATGCTGTGCCAAGTATTTTTATCCATAAAGCACCTAAACCCTGCTGGCTAGCGAGTGAAAGACGCTGGGAGAAACATCAGAGACAGGCAACACTGGAAGCTCTTTTACATCACAAAGGTACTGCCACTGCTGCCGGTACCAAATGTAAAATCATGGACCCAACACCATACCGAAGACCAGACCCAAAACAGGTGTTATTGGACCTGACACCGGACGCAGAGCACTACTTACCGGATCGCATAGTCCTACCAGCGGTATGTGTCATTCATCGTTTATTATTATTATTATCATTATATTACAGTTTTAAGCTAGCAATGCTGTATGTATATTAAAGATACAACAATCTTCATTACAGTTGTCTGCACCAAATGTAGTACAGTGCCCAGAAGATATATTTTACTCAATAAAAACGAACCATATTAATGCAGGCAGGCAGGGCCGTCCCCAGCCACTTTGGCACCCTAGGCAAAATTTTGTGTGCCACCCCCCTCCAACAGTCATTCCACCAATTTACATATGCATACACGCAACTCAACACTTGGATTTTTTTTTTTTTTTTTTTTTTTTTTAATTAGAAAATAAAATGTTCACCAAAACACAAATTTTCTAAATCGAAAATATTCAAAAACATCTGACCTGCTCACTTAGAAGATATGGCCAGTCAGCAAGGTTTATTGGTGCGCTCTTTATTTCTGATGCATGGGTGATTTCCTGAAAGGAGGAGGCAACAGCAGCAGCGCTTGATGCTGCAACTGGACCACTCAGGTCCTGTGAGGTGGAGAGGCAACAGGAGGAGCGTTTGGTGGTGTTGCAGAGGGCCCATGAGTGAGAGTTAAATATCTCAATAATGCATTTGAATAGAAAAAGAGGAGTATGGTTTCACAAATGAAAGTAAAAACATAAGAAGTGTGTCATGTAAAATACACAATGAATTTTCTGAGATGCATTTTAAAATCAGATTGAAATGATCACAATGAAATGCAAAACTCAATGAAGCAATACACTTCAATAGTATGGGAATGTAATATTGATGCCAAGTTGACAATAATATGTACTGATTTGTAATGAGCTATTACAGTTGACTTGTTTTTGCCAGTTTACAGCTTTTCTTGATTGCTTTGACCTGCTTAAAGAAACTGGGATGCATTCAGTTTTCATCATCACTCTCTCAATATAGTGCTATATAATATTTGCTTTTGTTTCATATTTTAAATATTTTGGCACAGTTACAGCCCACTGCAGACAAAACATGTCACTTTGTCCATAAGTGCTGCTGTTTAGGTCTGTGTGTCATGAAAATGTGGAGCTTGAGTTGACAGCTGAATGAAAGCTGCTACACTGCACTCTGCTGAATAACTAAGGTAACAGGTAATTTCATCACATTATTTTCACTGTACCTCTGCTTCTGTCTCGTTTTTCCTCTTCTTTTTTCTTCCTTGGGTACCAGACAACTTGGAAAGTTTTGACGTCATGCTTTCTGAAGTTACCTGAGTTACTGTCAGAGAGCAGCAATGGAGCAGTGGGGGGTGGGGGTGGGCGAATGGGGTGCAGGAACGAACCAACTCGTAAAGAAGGAGGGGGAGAGTTAACTAAAGTATCATTACTTTAGTTAACTTATTATTATTTTAATAATGATACTTAAAATAATAAGTATCATTATTTTTAGATGTAGTATTTAATATTTTTAAGCAGCTAGATTAATGCCTTCATTTTCATCTTAGGAAATTATGTTATTAACTGTTAGGTTTTTTTGTTTGTTTGTTTGTTTTAAACAATGAAAGCTATTTTTCTTCTTGCCCCTTTTTGTGGTGCCCCCTAGACTCCTGGCGCCCTTAGCATTTGCCAGGAGTCTAGGGGGCATTGGCCGAAGCCACAGGCCGGCCCTGCAGCCAGGCCACTGGAAAACCAAGATGAGAAAGACTGTCAGTCACAGGATGTAACCTAACGAGGAGAGTATGCCCCTGGAAACACGCACTGATTCAGCGTATACAGGAGGTTTTTCAGAGTCTTCTAAAAATACTCAGGAATCACAAGTCTCAAATGACCCCCCACGGAAAACAGACACTGTTTCTTGTTTTTGAGAGTCAGTTAAAACAGATGCTAGCACTGTTTATATTGTGGCTCATTGATTGTCACAGAGGACACAACAGAGCTGCAAAATGAAGGATCTCAGTTAACTCCAGAACTGTCATGTGTGAATGGCTGTAAGTACAGATGTCAGTCTCAACCTGCTCCGAGAGAAACCCAAGGAGTGGGTAACCTTCTTCTCACAGCATCAGTGTTCTTCAGTGGAATCCACTTTGCCAAATTTGAACAATTCTGTAATAACATAAACCTCAAATCAATTAGTTAAGATACATATCTGAAACTTAGGAGGAAAGTTTTATTTCCTGTGATTGAAAAGGTATGAAACATGGAACAGAGTGCATTAATGACCACCAAGAAATCAGAAGAATCTGAGGTTGTTCTCTGTGGCGATAGTCGATGCAACTCATCTGGTTACTCAGCCAAATACTGTACGCACACCTTTTTAGATGTGCAAAGTCAAAAAATTATTGCCTGCAAGGTTATTAGCTGCACCCAAATGTCAAGCTCTAACACAATGAAAATTAAAGGCTTTAAGGAAGCTCTTAACAACATAGATCAAAATGGAGTGAAGGTCACGACCATTTGTACTGACCGACATCCACAAATTATTAAAGAAATGAGGTTCAACAATCCTATGTGATGTTTTGAGGTAAAGGCTAAGGTACGCATAACAATGTTGTGAACTTCTTAGTCCCACCAGTTCTGTGAAAATATGCTGGTGTAAAAAAAAAAAAAAAAAAAAAAACTGGACTTCAATTCTATGGCTGTCAAGACATTTTGATTCACATCCAGAAGGCTTTCTTAATTCAGAAGGTGTCTGGAGTGTGTAGTTTCAAGCTTTATATAACTGCAAGAGAAGCCATGAGGCCTTGATTGGTGCCGAGATTATTATTTTGTTACTGAGTCCAAAAATATGTAAGATGAACAGCACTAATAACTTTTGTTGCCCATATTTTTGCACTTTGACACTTAATATCAAAGTGCAAGAAATATAGACTAATGCATTATAACTTTGTCTTACATAAAGAGAACATCTATGCATCAAAGGAAGACAATTCATGTAAAAACCTGAAGAAAATGTGTGGTGTTAAATTTAGGAGGTGTGTGCATAATCATGTTTTTACTTACCTGTTGGTGATTTGGCTCCGATTTGGAAGACCAGCACTTTCTCTGTCGTGGAGACTGACGAGGGCAGCCCACGAAACGTCTCGAATGAGGCAAACTGCCTCAAAGGTTCCATGAACCGTTAGATATTAGACATCTGTTGAAACAAACAGATGTGACTAGTTCGTGATCTACTGTGTACTATATTAGCTCCAGCTAACACCATTAGCTGGAGCTAACGTGAAATCAAGATCAAATTGGAAGATAATGAATGACTGTTTAAAGTGACAATGAAGCATCTTCCAGTCTTTGTAACACATCATTCTAATAAATCTGAGAAAATGTTTTGACCCCGATGCTTACCGTAAACAGCTTCAGTTAGAAATCGGAGCTCTTAGCGGCATACGCTCTCCATTTGGGTAGGCATCTCCAAGCAGCAGCCGCAGCTTCTCTGCGGCTCTCTAAACTCCAGCTTCTCTGACCAACTCTCCACTCTTCCTCCATTTGGTCCTCCTCATCTTCATTACCCCTTGTGATTTCTACATTGCCATCAATTTCAACACGATTCGGTTCAAAAGGTTTGAAGTTACTCATTGCTGGTTTGACTGGACGGAACTAGCATTACAGGAAACTAGCCTATGTCATTTACCCAGAATGCATTGCAGCGTAAACAACATGGCAACATCCATGTGACAATATTTTATTTAAATTTATATAAACTAAACAGTCTCAGTTAAAGTCTATTGTTACAACTAATCACGGATCCCACTAAAGCGCATTTTTCTCCACCACACAAGGTGTGGTACATGTGGCATACTAAGATGTTTATGACCAAGTAATTATTTATGAGTAAATAGGTTCAGTGTAGAGAAGCAATTGTACACCCCTGACATAGAAATGAAGGAAGCTCATTTTAGCCACCTTTTCTCATTTTTCTGATCATGATCCATGTCTCATGACCATAGTTAGTCAGAGCATAGCCTGACTCATGATGCAAGCTTTGCATTTTTGCTCGGTTCATTCTTCATAACAACAGACCAGGGAAGCATCCCTTGTTTCAAAACTAAGAACTTGTTTAAAGTTAATACAAGAAAGCATTTATGATAATAATAATAATTTATAAATATAGCTTTATAATTGATAAAGCATTTATAATTTTGCAAAAGTTTGCAACACTTTTAGTAAAACAGTATAAATGCCTTCCTATTCTTAATATTGCTTTGACTTTCAGCCAAAGGCCTGTCTCAGGCAACAAGAAATCCATTTTACGATCCAGACAGACTTGTCTGCTGTGATGAAGTACGTCCTTGTAATCCCAGCTCTTAATTACAACACATCATAAAAGAGATATATAGCTGTGTGTGAGCAACAAACACAGCATTCTCGCTCACAACCACAGTTGTACAGCTGGTGAAATGCAGGGCACTGTGAGTCAGTACCATGCTGTCAACAGAGACACTTTGGACCCCAAGGCCTTCCTGGCACTGAGGTAGAAAAAAAAACAGTTTATACCAAAATTAGATCTGAGCAATAACTGCTGTTATTTGATCTATGTTAAAAATCAGACCTAATCCTTTCTAATGCATAAAACAACTAAACACTACAAAAACAGGAACAAATCTCCTAATTAGTTTCAAATATTTTTATTTGTTCAATGGTTCAAGGTATGCATGTCTTATACCTAGGAGGTTTTTACAGCATGACTATTAATTATGCATAATAATTAGTCACCATGTTCAGTCATAAAGTGATAAAGCAACAGTTTTCTCTAGTTAAGTCTAAGGCTGAAAAATAAGGCAGTTTTGCTGTAAATAATAAAAATAAGCACTGTACAGTACCACTGTTGCCTTGCAGCAACAAGGTCCTGGGTTCGAATTCCAGCTTGGACTCTTAAAACAGATGTGCTAATAGGAACACAAACTGTGTCAAAACCTAGCGCTACAATGTGTCTATGTAAGGATGGCACATTTTGTGTTCAATTTGATACATTTACTGTACCAATAATTCTACACAGTTATTGTGTTCAAATTATTTACCAATAATTGTGTCTTTATGCAGTTATTCTGACAAATAATTTAACACATCACTTGTGTTAAACTATTAGCACAGTGTGTCAAATTGAACACAATATATGTCATCCTTATATAGACACATTGTTGTGTTAAACTGTATTAAAACAATGTGGTATTTTGATTGAAAAAAATGGCACTCCTCTTGTGGAAAATAAAACATTTATTGTATTGTTTTGATGTCAAGGCAGGCATGACTTAGTCACTAAAAAGCACAAATCAATCTCCTGATTAAGGAATTCTACCCATCCATCCATTATCTGAACACGCTTATCCTTGCAGGGTTGCATGCACAGAAAGAACATGCAAACTCCATGCAAGACCCCAGGCTGGGATTCAAACCCAGGACCTTCTTGCTGCAAGGTAAGTGCTACCAACCACGCAGCCCCATGGATAATCAAGCTAAATCTGGTGCAAAGCGTCTATTATTAATGTTTTTTGCACATTGTCCCTGTTAAACAAACTAATAAACAAAAGTACAAAAAACAACAATGGCGGTTTTCCTCTGGAAAGTTCCAGAACTGCAGACATCCAAGAAGTGACGTGATTGGTCAATGGTTTACCACATATTCTGTATGTCCATCTGTTTTGAAGTGTAGAAAACAACACAAGATGTGTGTACTTGATGATAAAACAGAAAATGTGTTGGAAAAACACCACATTTGTTTTAAGAGTGTATTGTATTCTAGTCTGTCTGAAGCAGCTGTTGATGTAACCAGAGCTCCCTGTGGCATACTGCAGCCTTCAGGCTTCATTTATCTGTGTAGAGCCATTAGTTCAAGCAGTGGCACAGTCCAGCAGGGGCGTTCTCCTGAGAGCAGCTCAGGACCATATGGCAGATGACTCTGGTCCCATCTCCTTCATCTTGACTTGTGCGTGTATTATGATGGCCTCATTATCTAAAGCCTTCAGATGCACACTTTAATATCCTCCAACCATAACGGTGATCACACAGTGCTGAACAGAGGGATAGAGATATGTGTGGCTGGGAAGTAGTAACGGTGGAGTAAGAGAGTGTTACCAAGGCAACTGGTTACTCAGCAACAAGCTCAACATAGAAACACACTCATGTTACATCAGTCTCATATCCTAATATCTTCCCTCCCCCACCTTTTCATGCAGAGGGCTGGGAAATATTCCAACAGGTCATTATGGGAAACCTTTATTAAAGCTCATCTCCTCCAACTCTGTAATTGCATATAAACACTCTCCACTCTATGGACATGATTCAGCTATTAGAGCTGAGGATGCAGGTTTTTAGTTATTAATCTTAGCCTTGAATCATCTAGAAGAAATGATCATCTGAGACTGGGGAAATCAAAGGAAAATCCTTGAATCTTTTCAGGAAGTTGCATTTATAGCATTCTTTATTCTTAAAAACAGCACCTGCAGTTACTGCTTTAAAAAAAAAATAAATAAATAAAAAAAAAAAATAAAAAAAAATAAAATAAAAAAATGGGGTAAATACTATTTAGGTAACCATGGAAACATCAGGAGGAAAAACTGAGAGAGAAAACAGAGCAAGTGCAATGGTCTGCTCCCAGGTGGTAAAGAAGTGACAACGTTTTTAAAGAAAAGGAATACAAAAGGCTTCCTCATCTGCTTTACAGCACAAGGTCTAACCTCAGCACACTGAATGTGTAACGGCTGCCACCTGAGGCTCAGATATAGCAGATGAAGTAAGAGCACAATGTATGCATTTGGAGCATGTCACAAAATGGAAAAACAGCTTTAGCAGATAATGTGGGTACATATCATTAGATGAAATAATGACTTGATCCAGCCCCTCCTTTCACGAGCCCATATTTAGCTGAGAAAATGTAGTTCCAGTGTAGGACTGTGCTGGATGCTGCCTGTTCAGCTCATCAGGACATTTTCATGGAACAGCGCCATTATCAGCTGGATCTGAGTCACCGAGCTCTGAGCACGAACACAGAGACAGTCACTTTGGTTTAAGCAACAATGAATTATCAGAAGATCTTGCTTTACCAAAATGGCTGACTGAATTAAAATTGCAGTTATAATAACAAAACAGCACAACAACTACTCAGATACCTAACTTGATAGTCTTCACTGATTAAACATGCACATTTTTATACAGCAGATACAATTTTCAAATCATTCTCTATTTCAAGCACCGATGCACCATAATTCTTCTCACGTTCACTAAACCTGTATTTACTATACAATAGTAGCTGTCAGAGATGTTTACAAGTCATATTTCCAAGTCCAAGTCATGGCTCGAGTCTTTCATCTCAAATCAGAGTCAAAACTCAATCTCTAATGACTGAAGAAAAAAAAACTCAATCAAATCCACAACATCTAGTGTAGCTATAACTCTAAATTATTGCAGGTTAGGATTCAAACCTGTATTGTTTGACCTTATGCCAAATTATTACATCAATATTTGATGTAATAATTTGTGCAATAAATTTGTGCTTTGTTGTATTGTATATTAGATCAGAGGTCCTCAAGCCTGGTCCTGAGGGGCCACTGTCCTGCATGTTTTAGGTGTTTCCCTGCTGCTGCACACCTGGCTTCAATAAATGGGTGATAAACAGGCTTCTGCAGCAATTGCAGGCATGCAAAGGAGGTAATGCAATCATTTGAGTGCTGGAGTGGGGAAACATCTAAAACAGAAATGTCCAAAATCGGTCCTCTAGGGCTGGGATCCTGCATGTTTTAGTTCTCTCCCTGGTTCATCACACCTGGATCAAATGATGGCTCGTTAGCAGGCCTCTGCCATGCTGAGGAGCTCGCTACTACCACCAGGGAGAGAACTGAATCATGCAGGATCCTGGTCCATGAGGACCGACTTTGGACCGCCCTGATCTAAAATATGAAGAACAGTGGGCCCTGAGGACCAGGGTTGGGGACACTGTATTAGACTATATATGGTTTGGAGGGTTTTCTTCTCCTCACTGTGAGCTGGAGAACTTTTAATAATATTGTGAAACATTTTCTAAATTCTCATTTAAAACCTTTGTTCTCAGTTCTAAATGGTAAAGATGTTCACATTTAAGATATAAATTACAACATAGTGTGTGAGACTAAGTGTGTATGTCTGTACTTATGCTGCTATAGGCTTATGCTGCTGGAGGACAAACTGACCACATTTTCTTACTCTTCTACTTTCTTTTACCACTTTCCAATTTACATTATTTGCTGTTATTTCAACTGATAACTTTATCTTTATTTCTCAGTGTTTTTCTCTGGATAGAAGTTCTGTTTAGCTGTGATACCTTCTTGGAAGGGGGCATTGGCTTAGATAATGCTGCCAACAACTAAACATCCTCCCTCTCCTGCTATTAACTTTTCTTTAACATAGAAAGTACTCCTGGATCAGTTCTTCTGTTTCTTTTTGTGTCTCTGCTCTGTCTTCTCAAACCCCTAGTCAGTCATGGCAGATGGCTGCTCATACTGAGCCAGGTTTTGCTGGACGCACGATTCTTCACGTTAAATGGGAGTTTTTCCTCTCCACTGTCACTGCATACATGCAGTATGAGAGATTGTTGCAAGTCAGTAGTCGTGTTACCATTAACCTTTTTTTATGCGCATTTTGAAGATTCGCATTAGAAAAGGTTGATGGAAACGGCAAATATTTGAAATAACTTCCTCAATTTCACAAAAGAGTTTTCACACTCATATGAGGTGGTTTTTGGCTTTTCTGAAAAAGAGTTAATGTGCTAAAGGGGAGATGGTAACACATTTGCCAAATAAGTTCTGAACTTTCCCATCCACTGGTGGGTCCTTGCCTTTTTAGACACAAAACTCGGATACATTTAAAAGCCCAAACTTCCATCTCAGAGGGGAGAACTGTCAGCCTGGAGTGGCCAGTGGCACTGTAGGCTGGGATGAAAAGGGTAGAACGCTCCCATCCACTGGTTGGTCTGTGCCTTACCAGAGGTACGAAACTCTGAAATATTTCTAAGTCCAAACCTCCAACTCAGAGGAAAGGACTCTCTAGTTTTCTGAGATGTGTGATCCATGTTAGGTAGCAACCTCTACTGCCTGTTTATTACAGCCATACGGAGCGTCAGCATCTGATGAAATTACGCTCTATGTAGCCTGGTTGATTTGCTCCAAATCAGTTGATGGAAACACGCCGACATCAGTTTCTTTGTTTTTTTGCGACATTTTAAACATTCAATCAAAATTCACATAACAATTCGATGGATACACAGCTCGTGACTCGATGCAGTCTGCTGGGTTTCCTTAGACAGAAAACTTTTTAAACCAATTTGAATACTGAAATGAACTTGATGCACTGTTTGATTACTAGGATCAATAGGAATGTGATTGGATTGAAATAACTTTTTTAAAAAGTGCCTTGAGATGACGTGTTGTGCGCCATATAAATAAACTTCATTGATCTGAAATGAGTTGAACTGAAATTGAATATGGTAAATATATGAGGGTTC
The DNA here is from genome assembly GCA_014839685.1 of Anableps anableps. NCBI lineage: Eukaryota > Metazoa > Chordata > Actinopteri > Cyprinodontiformes > Anablepidae > Anableps > Anableps anableps. The sequence goes on from CM026086.1 coordinate 3,019,199, forward strand.
AACTTCAGAATGAACAGAACAGGAAGTGTTTTATTTTGATATTTTTTAGTGTCCTTGTAATATTGAAGTGAGCTTAACAGCAAGAGAATGTTGGAGATCAGTTCATTTTATTTTGCTCTGAAATGATCCAAAATCATTTAATGCAACATTCAAAATCACTGGCTAATAGTCAAGCTCAACCTTACCCAGTAAAATGTGCAGCAGCTGCAGTCTGTAGCTCACATACCGAATTCCCTTCACTCTTTGTTACATTAGATAAAAACTGTTACTAGTGCCCTGTACACACAGAGACAAGCATGGTTTATTTTTGTAAATGATTAAGAAAAAATGTGCATCCACCCAACAGGACACAGCACCACAGAAAATGATGTAGTAGGTATGCCGGGCTAATCAGTGGCACTGCAACACTGCCAGAGAACGACTCATAAAACACTGGATGGCGTCATGTTTCTTATTTGTGAGAGTGAGGCACATGCAGAATACAGAAAGAGAGATGGAGCTACAACGTTACTGTTTAAAAAAAGACGCAGCTCACTTGGCTCTACGGAAACATGAAACTGGGGTTCTGAAATGTATCCACTCTGAAACCCAGTTTCAAAAATGATTGTTTCTGGTCTCCCAGGATGCCTAATCCATGCTGTCCTTCACTTTCACATCCTAAACAATATAAAACTTCTATGAATACAGCTAAAATCGTCTCCGTATGGATGAAGCCTAAGACTTAAGTCTCAGACCTTGAGTCCAAGTCAAGTCTAAATTCAGTCTCAAGTGTTTTATTTTTGCAACTCCGATGCAACTCAAGTCAGAGTTTCAAACTCAAGTCGACATCATTGGTAGTTATTAGCTAGTTTTGGTATCAAGATATGTTAAGGTATCAAAATAGTTTACATTTTCTGTCATACTGTTCCTCTGCTTTAAAGTTCCTTTCATGAAATACCAGAGCGAGTGTTGGGGTGGAATGGAGTTCTCTCCAGCAGTACAGAAAAGGGAACTGCTGTGCTGCCCCTCCCTCTCTTCTTTCTGCACTAAGTACATTTTATTTATGTTTCACCTGTCACAGGTAATAATCACAAAGTGCTTTACAAATCTGAAGCATAAAAATTTAAACATTAGTTCAAAACATGATTAAAAAAATTGCTAAACAGTAAAATGTCAGGACTTGGGTTGTTTGGGTTTTTTCTCAGTTTGTAGTTTTGATTATTTATTCTTTGTTCCTTTGTCTCTTATTCTTTGATTAGATCAGCCCTGTTCTTGCTTTACTTAGTGCACTACTTTCTCAGTTAATCCAATTAATTTTTTTTCCTTATGTCTAGTTATTTTTTGTAATCAATTTATTTTCCTAGGTCCTTGTTTGTTTACTTGCTCCCCTGTGCTATTCTGTTCCTCTCTCTCCTCAGCCTGCTTTCTGCTCTCCTCTCCTCACACTTGCAACCCATTTCTAATCAGCCATCTGTTCCTTTTATCAGTAATCAAGCTCCCCATTATTTATACAACTTATTCTCAGTCATTCCTTACTGGTCCCGCCCATTACTTCCCAGTTATACCCTACTGTCTTTTTGCACCTGGTTCCTGTTTTGTTCTGCTTTGACTCCCTGTGTTCCTAGTATTTTTGTAAGTTTGTTTTTATCATTTTTTATTAAATACTCACCATCATCTCAATGCCTCTGCCTCTCTGCATTTGGGTCCACCATCTCAACTACACAAACATGACATAACGAATATTTAAAACATCCACTCATCCATCCATTGTCTATACACACTTCTCCTTGCAAGGTTGTGAGAATATTTAAAACAGATATACAATGATATTCAAAAAGATCATAATGAAAAGAATGTTTTAATAAGAATGCCTTCACCTTTTTTTCAAATGTGGCAAGAAAACTTATTCCACAGTCGGGGTGCAACACTTTGGAAAGACCGATCCCCTTGAACCTTATGACTGGTCCTCAGGACTGTGCATCGATCTGACGCTTGGTCTTGGTCTATTTTATTTACTTGCTATAGAGTTATTTTTCCTATAAACTTAGGTTCAGTGTTGTTAGGGCAAATACGTCTGGACTTTGACTTGGGCATTCTAATATATGAATATTCTTTGATCTAAAGTACCCTATAGCTCTGGCTGGATGTTCTGGATCATTCTGTCTTGTGGCCAACTGCAAACAGGACTTTATCTGTTTTTTTGTTTTGTTTTGTTTTTTTTACTTTCTTCTCCCCACTCTATCTTAACCCAAGACCTCCTCTGTCATGTTTTGTGTTTGTTGTAGACCCAAATGCAGGCAAGTGTGAAGAGGTCATGTTGAATGATGTGGTGTAATAAAAATATGAAGTTCCAGACATTACAGGTAAAATGAAACCCAAAGGAAAAAGTCATGGGCCTCAGGAACCATCGTTATGCAGCAGACAGTCCATTAAGGAATGAGAGAAACTTGCTGGCTTTAAAATGCTGGGGTGGTGATTAGTGGAAACCTGGACCAGGAGAGTCTAAATAACACAATGAATGGCAGCTGAAAGGGGCACATGCTGAGGGGCTGAGAGAACATGATTAGTGACACAGAGAGACAAGGAATTAACTGCTTAACGTGAAATAACTGATACAGTTAAAACACAATCAAAAATAAATGAGAAAACAAAATATTAACAATAAATAACTGAACAGAAGAACCAGAACACAGGTTTCAGATATAACCAAACAAGGTCAATGGTATCATTGTATCTTCTTTCTCGTACCTTGTTTCCCATAGTTGACAGATTGACAAACTCACTTGTGACTGTAACACCTAAACTCCACTCTACCAGGGCCTGCAATGAATTTGCCAACTATTTTACAGAAAAAAAATATATAAAAAAATTAGAGGGTAAATCTGCACATGAACACCAAATCCAATAACGATGCAATGCCCAAACATAATGAATGCAGAGAAATGTCACCAAGTCAACCATGAAAACTTCGAAGAAATTTTTAAACAATTAAGCTTCTCCTACTGCTGTCTTGATATCCTGCCTACAACCTTCCTTAATAAAGGAAGGTCACATCTGACCTGATTCAAATAGTAAACTCATCCCTCTCATCAGGTGTTTTCCCCCAGGCTCTAAAAACAGCAGTTATCAAACCACTGTTAAAAAATCTGTAAAAATCACTACTGCAGAATTACAGGCCAATCTCTAACCTTCCTTTTATCAGCAAAATTATTGAAAAAGCTGTGTTTCAACAGTTAAACAGCTTCTTAACAATGACCAACCGCTTGGATGTCTTTCAGTCCGGTTTCCGTGCTCACCACAGCACTGAGACTGCCCTCGTCAAAGTGTTCAATGATATTCACACAAATCCAGACTGTGGAAGAACCACAGTGTTGGTTCTGTTGGACCTCAGCGCAGCATTTGACACTGTTGACCATGTTATATTATTGAAGCGACTGGAGAGCTGGGTTGGACTCGCTGGTACAGTACTTAATTGGTGTTATGATTCATGTTTGGTCCTGCCCATGCTGTAATTAGTTTTCATTCTACTCACCTGTGTCACCTGATTGCTGATCTGTGCCACCTGGGCCCTGCTCTACTTAACTCCTCTCAGCCCCTGCCTCCCTGCCAGATTATCGACAGCCACGAGCCAGTAGAAATCCAGCGTTTCATGCCTTGCCTTCTTGTGTTTCTTCGACCCATTTCCGTCCACGGATCTTCCCCTCCTGCCAAGCCCGTTACGGATTCCTTTGGTTCTGGATTTCTGGACCCTGACTCAAGCTCCGCTTCACGACCATCGAGTATTGCCTGACCCTCTAGTTAAGTTTGCTCTCTCTGCCTCTCCGTGTATAACCTCTGCCTGATTATCGTCTAGCCCCTGGTACTGCGTTGGATTCCCTTGTGGAGACCTTCATCGATTCTTCCTGAGCTGCTACCAGTTCCTGATTCTAAATAAACTTGTTTTTCCTTTACGTACTTCTGTGTGTGGTTGAATTTCCGGGTCCTCCCAGTGAGTCCTTACAGAATAATCTGGCCACTATGGACCCGTCACCCACACAGGAGTGGCGTTCAAGTGTTGAAGACGCTATTACCCGCCTGGAGTCAAACATGCAACAAATGATGAGCATGCTTGATAGGATGTCCTCCCTTCCCTCCCCTAAAGGAGCCCCTTCTCCCAGCCTCAAAACCGCTACGTCTGGTTTCCAGGTCTCACCCATTTTTGAGCCCCGCCTGTCTCCTCCGGAGGTGTTTAAAGGTGAGCAGAGTCAGTGTCGTCCCTTCATTACTCAGTGTGAAATAATCTTTGAACTTCAGCCGTCATCTTTTCCCTCTGAACGCGCTAGAGTAGCCTATGCTATTTCCCTCCTTTCGGGAAAAGCCAAATTATGGGGGACTGCAGAATGGCGGAGGGACTCCCTCATTTGTTATCGGTTCCAGGACTTTTCCAAGGAGCTAATCAGGGTCTTTGATCCTGTTCTGCCTCAGAGGGAGGCTGCACGTGGGTTGCTCAGACTCAAACAAGGCAGGAAGCGAGTAACTGAGTACATTATCGATTTTCATGCTCTATCCTCAGGAAGTGACTGGAACGATGAGGCACTATGTGATGCGTTCTATCAGGGTCTCAGTGAGGAGATAAAGGATGAGCTGTCTACCCGAGACGCTCCCAAGGACCTGGAGGAACTGGAGACCCTGGCCGCCAGAATTGATGCTAGGCTCCATGAGAGAAGGTTGGAGAGGAGTTCCCTCAGTCATACTTACCATGTTGAATCTGTTCCCAGATCACAGCCACCAGTCACGGCTCCACCTTTGAGTTCTTCACCCACCTCTCCGGGAGAGGAGCCTATACAGATTGGTCGAACTCGCCTGTCCCCACAAGAGAGAGAGCGGAGATTTAAGAGAGGCCTTTGTTTCTATTGTGGTGGAGAGGGTCACCTACTTAGTCGGTGTCCTGTAAAAGGCCAGGCTCAGCAGGAGGTAAGAGGCTCCTGCTGAGTCAAAAGCGATGGCAATCCTCTTCATTCTCTGTTCAAGCCACTCTCCAAGCTGATTGTCAAACCAAGCGTCTCCCAGTCTTTATAGATTCAGGAGCAGATACTGAGTTCATGGACCGTGGTCTTGCCGAATCTCTGGGCATCCAACTTTTACCTACCTCTAAGTGTCTTGAAGTTTTGGCTATTGATGGCCATGTACTTCACCAGATCACCCATGAAACGGGTCCCATTAAGTTCAGTATTTCTGGGAATCACCATGAACTTATCTCCTTCCTGATAATAGAGTCCCCTGGTCTCCCTGTCATTTTGGGGGCTTCTTGGCTAAGAAAACACAACCCCCACATTGACTGGGTGAAGGGCGAGGTGTTGGGTTGGTCACCATCTTGCCATTCCACTTGCCTCTTAGCAGCTTCGGTCCCTTTTTCTGTCCCTATCTCGGGACAGGAAACCTATCCCGACCTATCCAAGGTACCGGCTGTTTACCATGACCTTCGGGAAGTCTTTAATAAGCATCGCGCCACTTCCCTTCCACCCCATCGGCCCTATGATTGTGCAATTGATTTGCTTCCTGGAACCTTTCCTCCCAAAGGCCGTCTATACTCCCTCTCCGGCCCGGAGGATAAGGCCATGAGGGATTATATCTGTGACGCACTCAAGGCAGGCATTATCCGCCCTTCATCCTCTCCAGCTGGTGCAGGTTTTTTCTTTGTGGGCAAGAAGGATGGTTCTTTGAGACCCTGTATTGACTACAGGGGATTGAATGACATCACAGTCAAGAATCGTTACCCACTTCCCCTAATGAACACTGCTTTCGACCTGATTCAGGGATCCACAGTTTTTACCAAGCTCGATCTCAGGAATGCCTACCATCTAGTCCGTATCAAGGAGGGGGATGAGTGGAAGACGGCTTTTAACACTCCAACCGGCCATTATGAATACCTGGTAATGCCCTTTGGCCTATCCAACGCTCCCGCAGTGTTCCAAGCTCTAGTCAATGATGTCCTCAGGGACATGGTCGGTCGTTTTGTTTATGTTTATCTGGATGACATCTTAATTTTCTCTAAGGATCTCACTACCCATCAGACTCATGTCCGTTCTGTTATTCTCCGCTTGCTGCAGAATAACCTGTTTGTCAAGGCAGAAAAGTGCGAGTTTCACAAATCGTCCACTTCATTCTTGGGTTTCGTCATCTCTCCTAACAGGATTTCCATGGACCCCAGCAAGACGGACGCCATCAAGAATTGGCCCTGCCCACAAGACCGTAGACAACTTCAGAGGTTTCTGGGGTTTGCTAATTTCTATCGACGGTTCATCCGCAATTTCAGTTCTGTTGCTTCTCCACTTCATTCTCTTACTTCATCCAAGTGCAAGTTCGTTTGGAGTAAGAGTGCTGCAGAGTCCTTTGACCACCTTAAAAAGGCCTTCACCTCCGCTCCTGTCCTCCGCGCACCGGACCCTTCTCGCCAATTCATTGTAGAAGTGGATGCTTCTAACTCTGGGGTGGGAGCCGTACTCAGCCAGAGAAACACTGATGAGAAGATTCACCCATGTGCCTTCTTTTCTAGAAAACTGTCTTCTGCAGAGACCAACTATGATGTCGGTGACCGGGAACTGCTGGCAGTCAAACTGGCCCTCGAGGAGTGGAGGCACTGGCTCGAGGGAGCTAAGGAACCCTTCGTGGTCTGGACTGATCATAAGAATCTGCAGTACCTCAAGTCTGCTAGGAGACTTAACCCCAGGCAAGCCAGGTGGGCTCTATTCTTCAGTCGCTTTAATTTTTCACTATCTTACAGACCTGGGAGTAAGAACACTAAGCCAGACGCACTCTCCAGGCTGCATGAGACTATGGAGGAGAGTCAAGAGGCTAAGCAGGTGGACTATGTGCTCCCCTCATCTGCGCGGCTAGCAGTTTCCAGGCTAGAGCTAGAGCAGAGAATCAGAGAGGCCCATCTGCAAAGCCCCATCCCTGAGAGCTGTCCTAAGAATCGACTATTTGTCCCTGAGCAGCTAATACCTGAGGTACTATCCTTTTGTCATGCCTCTAAATTTTTCTGCCATCCAGGAGTCACTAAGACCCTAGCTGTGATCAGGAGGTGTTTCTGGTGGGAGACTATGCTGCAAGATGTAAAGGAGTTTATCAAGGCTTGCAGAGTGTGCTGTCAGGCTAAACCATCCCGTCGACCACCCTCTGGGCTTCTGCGGCCCCTCCCGGTTCCTCACCGCCCATGGTCCCACATATCCATGGATTTTGTTACTGGTTTACCCACTTCCGATAACCATTCTGTCCTCCTCACAGTTGTGGATCGATTTTCTAAGATGTCCCACCTGATACCACTTCGCAAACTGCCTTCGTCTAAGGAGCTGGGAGCGGTTCTGGCCCGTGAGGTGTTCCGTTTGCATGGTCTACCTACTGACATTGTTTCTGATCGAGGACCCCAGTTCATTTCTAAATTCTGGAAAGAATTTTGTGGTCTCCTGGGCATCACAGTAAGTCTCTCGTCAGGATTCCACCCTCAGTCTGACGGGCAAACGGAGAGGGTCAACCAGGAGGTGGAGACCAAGCTGCGCATGCTCTGTGAACATGATCCCTCTTCCTGGTCACAGAACCTTCCATGGGTGGAGTATGCCCTCAACTCACTCCCTTCTAGCTCCACAGGTCTGTCTCCCTTTTACACAGTTTATGGCTACCAGCCTCCAGTCTTGTCCCTTCAAGAGAAGCCCACTAGAGTTCCCTCTGCTCATGCCTCTGCTTTAAAGTGCCAGCGGGTATGGCGCCAGGCCCGCAGGGCCCTTCTAAAGTCCTCTGCTTCATGTTCTAGATTTGCAAATCGTCGCAGAGTTCCGGCACCCACTTACACCAAAGGTCAAAAGGTCTGGCTGTCCACCAAGGACCTTCCCTTGCGGGTTGAAAACCGGAAGTTAGCCCCTCGTTTCATTGGACCCTTCCCGATTTCCAAGGTTATCAACCCAGTGGCTGTCCGGCTCCGCCTCCCCAGGACTCTCAGAGTTTGTCCCACCTTTCATGTGTCACGTGTTAAACCTGTCTTCTCTTCACGGTTGGTTCCCTCCTCCAGGCCCCCTCCTCCCGCCCGGATCATTGATGGGGGTCCCGCTCACACGGTGCGCCGCCTCCTTCGCTCCAGACGTTGGGGCCGGTCCATCCATTACTTGGTGGATTGGGAGGGATATGGGCCTGAAGAGCGCTCCTGGGTGCCGGCCCGACACATTTTGGACAAATCCCTTATCAGGGAGTTTCATCGGTCCAATCCTGACCAGCCAGGTGGTCCTTCTGGAGCCGGACCTTGAGGAGGGGGTACTGTTATGATTCATGTTTGGTCCTGCCCATGCTGTAATTAGTTTTCATTCTACTCACCTGTGTCACCTGATTGCTGATCTGTGCCACCTGGGCCCTGCTCTACTTAACTCCTCTCAGCCCCTGCCTCCCTGCCAGATTATCGACAGCCACGAGCCAGTAGAAATCCAGCGTTTCATGCCTTGCCTTCTTGTGTTTCTTCGACCCATTTCCGTCCACGGATCTTCCCCTCCTGCCAAGCCCGTTACGGATTCCTTTGGTTCTGGATTTCTGGACCCTGACTCAAGCTCCGCTTCACGACCATCGAGTATTGCCTGACCCTCTAGTTAAGTTTGCTCTCTCTGCCTCTCCGTGTATAACCTCTGCCTGATTATCGTCTAGCCCCTGGTACTGCGTTGGATTCCCTTGTGGAGACCTTCATCGATTCTTCCTGAGCTGCTACCAGTTCCTGATTCTAAATAAACTTGTTTTTCCTTTACGTACTTCTGTGTGTGGTTGAATTTCCGGGTCCTCCCAGTGAGTCCTTACAAATTGGTTTGAATTCTACTGAAAGAACAGGGATTTCTTTGTGTTAAGAGGCAACTTTTTAACAGAGTGGTTAGAAGTTACGTGTGGAGTACCTCAATCCTGGGACCCTCCTATATAATATCCATATGTTCCACTAGCTCAGATTATAACAAAAAATACGATTAGCTACCATAACTACACAGATGATACACAGCTCTACATTACAATGTCACCAGGTGACTCCAAACCCATCCAATCATTGAACAGATGCTTGGAGAAAATCAAGCCATGGAGGTGCCATAACTATTTTCACTTGAATAGAAACAAAATTAAAGTTATTATCTTTGGACTAAAGATGAACGATCAAGAGTCAGCATGCAGCAGTTATTACAGCTAGAAACTGATGGACTCAGACCTGAACCTTCAGAGACATATAAAGACAGTTACAAAATCAGTCTTCTGTCACCTGAAGAACATTTCCATGATTAAAGGACTGATGTCCCAACAAGATCTAGAGAAGCTCATCCATGCGTTTATCTTTAGTCGCGTTGATTACTTTAACAGCGTCTTCACAGGTCTACCTAAAAAGTCAATCAGACAGCTGCAGCTGATCCAGAACGCTGCTGCTCGTGTTCTCACTGAAGCCAGAAAAACAAAGCACATCATCCCAGTTCTTAAGTCCTTCCACTGGATCCCTGTAGCTATTAGACTTTAAATACTTCTGTTAGTTTATAAATCACTGAACGGCTTTGTACCAAAATACATTAAAGACCTGTTGTCATTGTATCAACCTTCCCGACCACTCAGGTTTTCTGGTTCTGGTCTACTTTGCATCCCTAGAACCAAACATGAAGAAGCAGCTTTCAGTTTTTATGCTCCTCTAATCTGGAACAAGCTTCCAGAAAACTGCAAAATAGTCAACATGCCTTTATATTACATTATTTATTTATTTAGCACTTTATTTATTTATTATTTATTATTTATTATTTATTTATTTATTTATATTATTTACATTCCTTTATATCAAGGCTAAAACCCCACCTGATTAGAGCTGCCTTTGATTAGTAGTAAATGGAACATTGATCAATATTTTTGAATTATATCTGCTTGATGATTGTTATGATTGATGTATTGATATTTGCTCAATGATTTTTATGATCTTGATGTATACTTGCTTGATGATTTTGATGTGTTTGACATATACTTACTTGATGATGTTGATATGTACTTGCTTGATGTTTTTATGATGTAAAGCACTTTGAACTGCCTTGCTGCTGAAATGTGCTTTACAAATAAACTTGACTTGACTTAAAATCAACTAAATCAAAAATTATTGTAAAACATGGCAACCCCTTAGGGTGGAGAACCTTTAAGATTCTTCTGTCAGTTCAGTACAATGAAAAAAAAATAGTCAAATGTTACATTTAACATTTTTGCTGCCAGCTCAAACAGGTGACTCTTTTTTTATGACCAAAGTACTCACAGATTTTCCTGTTAGATTTTTGTAGAGTTTTAAGGCAAGATGCCAAACTGCCTTAATCGTCAAAGCACCAAAATCAGAGTTCTAAACATCTGAGCTTTCAAAGTTTATTACCTCAACAGTCTCGGCCAGATTTTCTTCTCCCATCTCACTGCTAATGAACACAAATCTCTGTTTCTTCCAGAAATAACATGGGAAGAGAAGCACTGTATCACAACGATCCAAATAAAACACAACAAAAAATTACAAATGCATAAAGGTTAAAGTTTTGCTTCCTGTAGAAGCCAAAAGCCTCAGTGAAGGAGCCAACAGCCTGGAGACAAAGCAAAATATCTATCCCAGTGTTAACAGCACACAGATGCCTTGGATTCCAAATGTTTTCAGTGGGTCATACTAAATGACTCCTTTGACGTCAGTGGACCATACTCGCACACTCCTCTCCTGTACAGCAGAGCTGAAGGAACCCGTTAGGAGTTCTTCCCCTTCCTTGATGTTGTCTCTGGTCTGCCAGTTACTCTTGCCTCTGTTCCAACTCATGGTTGACCTGTGGGGGGGTAAATGGGTGACCCATCTATTTTCTTTGGACACAATAGGCTTTGGTAACCAATGGTGGGAAAGAGAGCAAAAAAGGGGGCTCACTGCACATTCAGCTGAATCTGGGAAGCCGGGGAGCCAGCGCACTGGGAGCCTTTAAAGGGGTAGGACCATTGATGGTTAAATCAATTCGGGATGGTGACAGCGTAGCAAGGTCCCAGACTGTAACAATCATAGAATACAACATCACTATGTCCCTCCCCTAGGTTACCCCCTCCGCACCCCCGCCCACCTTCCCCACCGTGTGATGCCTTTTTAGATGAAGTGTGGGGACTTGAGAAGGGTTTAAGCCTGGGTGGGGTTGAAGGGCGAGGGGCGACTTTAAAAAGGTGGGGAGGGTTTAGGGTGACAAAAGAGAAGGATCGCCAGTGAAAGAGAGGAGGGCAAAAAGAGAACAGACACATATGGAGCAGCTGAACGAACAATGCTGCTCCACTCTTTTCTGAAAGTGAAAACAAAAAGCCAGCGCCAAACATTACTCAGTGATGAGAGAGAGCTGCTCCCTGGCCTCCTCCTCTTTCACCTTCCTTCCCATTCTCACTGTTTCACACATTCATTGATGCTTGCATACCAGAACACACCCACAAACACACACACACCCACACATACATACACAGAATTTTTTTTTCTCTAGGGTGAGGGTCAGTGAGGTTTAAAACCTAGCCAGGGACCTTTAATGGTGGATGGGTGGTCCCGCATTCATACTGTTGGTTGTGACACAGCAGGTTTGTGTAGATTTCTCTCCCCTGCTGTGGGGACATGTGAACAAATCTGCAAGAAGAGGCCCAACACTGCCCTCTTCAGGTAAATACTCCCAAGGAATGGAAATGGTGTACCGCAATCTCAGCACTCCTCAGGTTTTTAATTCTCAGTGAGTAAGGAGAATGGTGACGGAATCGATGGAGTAAAAACCAACAATCAAAATATTAACATCTGTTCAATTGTGCCATATGAGAGATTAAAAAACTCAAGTGCTTTAGAAATGCCAGGGGGAAGTTACAGCCACTCATACTCTGGAGAAGCAAAGACAACTGTCTGCTTTTGTTGGGGGGGCGTTACAGCCCCTCAGACACATTAGAGGCCAGAGGTGGGACGTGGTTGCCGTAGCAACAAAGTGAGCTGAAGGAGCTGTGAGCTTGTTGATGTAGAAACGGGCCCCATGCGTTCTCGAGATTTAAGATGGCTGTCGGACAGAGATCTGACGGGACATTTGTTTTTGTCACTGTGGCACAGAACATGCAGGATTACATTACCCTGCAATGATTTTCACTGCATTCTCATGCAACTGACAGAGAGAAAGAGAGACAGCTTTTCCTTATTGCCTTCAAGCAGACACTGCAGTTCTGTTGAAAGATGAGTTTTCAAAAGTCTTTGTTTCCATGGTCACAAAAGCTACATGACAAGCCAAAGGTAGTGAAGAGTGTCTTTTTTCCAGGTGTCTCGTTTTAACAAACAAGATATAAAAAGGTAAATATGATGTGTCACACAGTAAATGGCCTGTACTTATATAGCACTTTATCATGTCCAGAGGACCCCAAAGCACTTCACATTACATCTAGTCATTCACCCATTCACACTGATGGTGGCAAGCTATTGGACTGTAGCCACAGTCTGACAGAAGCAGGGCTGCCATGCACCGGCGCCACCAGGCCCTCTGACCATCACCAGCAGGCAAGGTGGGTGAAATGTCTTGCCCAAGGACACAAGCTAGAGATGGGGACTGAACCAGCAACCCGCCAAACCCGCCAGAGTTCTGCATGTCACCCGAACATTTCAATTTTGATCTCATTTGACCAGAGCAGTTTCTTCCACATGCTGTGTCTTCTACATGGCTTATGACCGGTATGCAAACCAGACATTTTATGTTTGTCTTCCAACAATGGCTTCTCTTCCTGCTTCCCTTCTTTAAGAGACAGATTTGCTATTAGTGCACAACTAATGGTTAACCTGTTAACAGATTATCCCAACTGAGCTGGGTTTCTGGTTGTTCTCTAACAAACCTCTTAGTTTTTAACTGAACAAGACCTTAAATTTATACCACAGTGAATCCATAAAGTATTTACAGTGTTTTCCCTTTCCCATATTTGTTATACACAAAGTCTTATTCCAACATTCAATTCATTTTCTCCATCAAAATTCTATACACAAAATCCCATAACGACAAAATGAAAAGTTAATTTGAAAATTTTGCCAGTTAATTAAAAATAAAGCAAAAACATGAAAATCTTTGTTCACAGCCTTTTCCATGTCTATCAAAATCCAGCAGTTGGGATTGGTTTCTGTTGTTTCCCTCGCATGTTTCTTCAAACTATTTTGAGTCCACCCGTGATAAATGCTGCTGCTTCAGCATGATTTGGAATGGAAAACACTGACAGTGCATCTCAGAGCAGAAACGAGGCAATGAAGTCAAAGGAACTTTCTGTTGACCTCTAAACCTGGATTAATGGGAGCCTGCTTGAACTTCTGCCCTATGTAAATACCCTAAAACAGATGTATCAGTCTTTTAGAAACATACCCAAGACTTGATATTAGGATTTACACAAACCTTTTCAGGAGGGGTATGAAGATTTCTGTAATGTACTGCGTACAAATTGCAACAGTTCCACTAGATGTTTTTCCAACACTCACACAGTGGTAAATGGTAAATGGCCTGAACTTATATTGCACTTTACCAAGTCCAGAGGACTCCAAAGCGCTTCACACTACAATCAGTCATTTACCCATTCACGCACACTCTCACATACTGAGGGTAGTGAGCTACTATTGTAGCCACAGGTGCCTTGGGGCAGTATGACAAAAGTGAGGCTGCCATGCACCAGCGCCAATGGGCCCTCTGAACACTTCCAGCAAGCAAGGTGGGTGAAGTGTCTTTCCCAAAGACACAACGACTGAGACAGACGATGATAAACCATGCTTTTAAAGGTTTGTCAGCTGTCAGTTTAGGATAAATAGAAATGTATAAACTAGAGTTACCACAATTCCAGATATGGTTGGATTGAAAAGTTCAAAAAGTGAAACATAAGTAACATTTTTGTGATTCTGTGATCTTCATAAGCATCTTTTGAAGCAATCTGCAAAAAAAAAGACTGGAAGAGGAACACTGAAAGCATAAAGTTATCTTGCAAATCTCTGTAAAGCTTCAGACTGATGGCTAGATGTTGAATAAGTGTGTTCTTGTGATAGGGTGAACAGCTTGCTGATAAACTTTGCTGCCACTGAAACCAGCTAAAAGAATTCTAAGCTATGCTTTCAGACCTTCACCAGTCTTTACATGTTCTCCAGGACTGTTTCAAACAGAAACAAACGCATGTCTCGCTGTGTTCTTACAGACTGAGGACAGATGTGGCTGAGACTGAAATTTCAGCTAAGATGCAGTAGTTGCAGTGTCTATTCTTTTCTGAAGGCTGTGTTCTGCAGGGACAAAACTGGGTGCTTGAAATGATGCCTGAGAGGCTTCAGAATGTCATAAATAAACTCCTCTGTGGTCCAGTCAGTCTGGGAGTGTTCCACTTTGAACTTGGGAGACGTGGAGTCAAGCAGCACTGGTGTGTGACAACACAGCGCCGCTTTCTCTGGCATAGCCACATCTCTTAGTTTGATTCAAATACTTGAAACCACATGTGAGAAAATATTCTTCAGGAAGTGTGTTTGTGACTCCTCTAAACTTATTTTTACTCAGGCCAAGCTTCTTCCACAGTTATTCATTTCTTTGTTGCGATATTCGAAATCCACCTGAATGTACCTCCCCTGACTTCCAGGCTGCACTTGAAAGGAACCTTTTATCTGTTGACTACTCTTTAAAAAAGAGAGAGAAGTTGCATTCACACTGCTGTGCATTTCTAAAACAGCTATTAAGTTTTGCTTTTGTGCAAAGCCTTTCCTTCACATCTCTAAGTGTTCAGCCACAAAACCACACTGGCTTTCATGTTGGACTTGAAAGAATCTTTCTGAGCCAAGAACCTAGAAAACTTTCCTCCCCTCTGTTGCTCTATTCTATTTAAAGGTAGACAGGATTAAAGAAGGGAATCCTGTCTAATGGCTTCATGTCAACACCTAACAGTATTTTCACTGCACTTCATTCATGTAAAATTAGTCATTACCTGTCAGTTTTTCTGTTTGGGAGTTAAATGAAAGATTAGTGTCTCTCCTGAGATTTTTCTTCCAGGATGAACAGTTCAACCATCTTCCCACAAAACCAACTGTATGTGTAATTCCTTTCTGGATGGACAATTCTTTATTATATAATAGAGAAATAACTGTTTATTTTTCCCTTTCATTTAAAACCTCATTTAAGGAATATATTTTCAATTTCCTGGGAACACTCAGGCCTTTCTTAATACCCTGGAGGCTCTCACTTTCATGATCCTCAATAATTTGATTTTGTGCTGAGATTAGTTTTTGGTTTTGAGATGGCTGATGTTCCAGATCTTGTTTTGAGATCTTTGGTTCTTACCTGCATTCTATTCTTTATCTACTTGTTTGGATCCAAGGTTGGCTTTTGATTTTCATTGAGTAGACCCATCTGTTGACCTATTTTGTGCCTTCATTCTGTTAACTAATCACCTTCCCTCATCTCATCATTTCAAATCCCCTTCTGCTGCAGTTCATCTGTTTCCCTTTCCTTTTCCATTTTTAAGCTTGTCTGTTTCCGTCTCTCCTCGCTGGGTCCTCTGTTGCATACTTATGGTTTCAGGAGTTTTTCCTCTTTGTGCTTGACTCCACGTCTCTGTGCAGCATAATTGTGTTTGCATTGAGTGGTTGTATGTGTTCACTCCAGCAGTTGTTGAAATGAATGGTGGAAGGCCTGCAACACATACAGTAGCACCCAAGAGCAGGGAACAACAAGACCTACTTGTCCCAGACACACACACAGCTTGAAGGAGGCCAGGTACCTCCCAGAGATCCCCAAAGACCACATGGCTGCCATTCACCAGCACCACCAGTCCTTGCCCAAGGACACAAAGACTGAAACAGACAGAGCAGCAACCTACCGGTTACAGATCAAACTCCTACCATTGTCGCCACCTTTGCCCACCTTAAAAAAAAAGAGAAGCTGAACCCCTCACGCTAAGAGAACACCGGTTGACATGAAATACAACAAACACTGGTGCATTAATGAGAGCTGGATTTTATGTTTTGCAAATGTTCAAAAGCAAACCTCCAACCACAGATGCAAAAGTAGAACTGGTCATAAATAAACTTGAACCAGCTTTATTATTTTAGGTCCAAATGTTGGCCATGAAATACAGAACTCTATCTGGAACTGGGCAGTGGAAATCCTGCATTATTGTGCTAAAATGACTTGATTACAGAATTGCTTCTTAATCTGTTTGTGCCAAAGTGCTGCACTGACATGGCAGATTTAGCCAGATGTTCAGATATTTGGGGTTTTTTACACATAAAGTGGATGTTTACAACAACTTTTTCATGTACTGTTGGAAGAAAACAGTGTTTGATTTACCAAGACAAAGAAAAGTAAGTCTCCTTTCAGCTTCTGGAGGTACTTGATGGGCCATGAACTCAGCTCGTTAGTAAGAAAAATCTCCATAGTTTTGATGAAATATGTGCTTTCATAAGCTATGGATAATGATCCTTTTTACTGTTCTCACACAGTCAGTTCCTCTGTCCATCCTTTGTGTTTCGAGCCGGTTTTGTCTCAGCACGACAAACATTGCTAAGAGAACACCTGTCACAGACAGTATCCTGTATCCTGTCAGGGATAAAGTGTGAGATATGATTCCCCCTCATCTTACCCAATATGGTATTTTTCCTCATCTAATGAAAGGGCAGCACCTCCCAAGATGACTGCAGCCTCAGACATCTGTCTACCCATGTTATGTTGTTTGCTTTTCTCTTGGACAGGCTGTAGTGAAACATAATTTTCCCCCTGGGGGACTAATAAAGGAATTTTTATTCTATTATTCTTAAACACCACTTCTGCATCTGTGCAGTTCCTGCTTCAACTTTCATTGTGTTCACTAAAACTGGCTAGTAGACCGTGATGTTTGCAAAATACACTTCTTCCAATTATTATGTCAATAGTATGGTTTGGGGTAAAGGCCTAGCTCTTAAGCTAGAAAAGCTCAAACATGTGCCTCTTAAGATAAAAAATAAGACATGTCCCAGTTTTGTTTTATGACTAAGAAGTAAAGGTGAATAATAGTTGCCTTTTTAAAAAAATATTTCTTGCATTCAAGAACAGTGCAAAAAGTCAAAACAAGGCAGCGAGACAGAGATTGTGACAGAGGAGAGCAGGTCATTGCCCTGCCCCATAGCTGGATCTGCTCCTCTATAGGAAGTCAGTTCCAGGGCCTCCCTCCTTCCTGACCTTGGGAGCGAGGGTACCCCACCACCAGGGTGAAAAGAAAGCACTCACCCACTGTGAAATATCTGCAAAGTATTAGTATTGCTCAGCCACAATAGCAGAGGGCCGCACACAATGCTGGGAAGTTCTGCACAACAGTGCAAGATGACACATCCGGTGTGGGTCAAAAGAACACCATCTCATTGTACACTGCTATCATTGTGTAGCATGGTGGAGGACATGGGGGGAGGGGATGAGGAGCCATGTTACTTTTGGTATTTATTTCCAACTGTCTTAATCTTTACTCCATTCATAGATGGGTTGTGCTCCAGACTGAGTCTTTGGAGCAGCAAGAAAATCCTGTCTGTGAGCATGTGATGAACTGGCGCTTACTTCAATTAGTCCCTGCCGTGGATTCTGCTTCACATTAAGCTTCCATTTATTAAGCTTTTCACTTCAGTAAGATTTAACTTGAACTTGGAGTGTGTTTCTGACAAACATTTTTTTATACCCCTTAATGATCCACATGACAGAGTGAAAAAGCATACTTCCTGCTTGACTTTCTTTACATAGATTAGGCAGCATGAGCTCCCTTTCTCAGAAGACAGTAATGCTTCAACAGCTTCTAAAAGAACTATAATAAAAGTGTGGGAAAGGCATTCAAATGCTTTCTGTGAAGCTGTGTCTGTATTGTATGTAGCAGGATTCCACATAAGTTTGCATGTGCAAACATGTATGCTGCAGAGTGATCCCTTTATTTTTTTATTTTTTGTGTACATGTGGTAGAGTCCTCAGTAAGTGGAACACTAACAGGAAGAAAGCTATAAACTTCCCCTTTTAGCAACACAGCCCAGTTGCCTGCTGAAATCCAACCCAACAAACTGGAGCAAAGAAAGATGCTTAAGCGAGCACGGACAAGGCAGTGGGGCACTCAAAGTTTATTCAATGTGACGTCCTGAAACAAAGGAAAATACCCAGCGTGCCCCTAAGAGGTTGTTCTGTAAAATGAATATAACGTATCTGAATGCATAACACTTTACTGCTTATATCTTAACCACGCCAGTGTAGGGCATTTTTTAGGGAAACCAAAGAGTGTCAACCAAGGACATAAGTACAGCACTAGTAAGGCACCCAGATTTGTTATGCCAATGAGATAGACTGGGTTCCACAAGTTAAATTCTCAACACACAAAAAAAAAAAAAAAAAAAAAAAAAAAAAAAGCAGCAATGTCTCCACCAAGCAGCAGCATCTTCACTGTCAGACACTCTGAATTACACCATCTAAACTGGAAAATGCTTTCTGGCCCATCTTGCCAGAGATTTCTGGTGTGCAAGCAGGTTGAAGCAACATAATTCAGGTACAGGAATCCTAACAGTGAGCCCCATACCTATCCTTTCTGTGGCACTATGATCACCTGGGGAAAGAGAAGTTACTGCCACACCCCAGCAAAAGCAGGAGACTCCACCAAGTAGTTTCCAAATTCACAAATAAGCTGGATTAAACAAACACCATCTACAGCACTTGTGCAATTAGCACTAGTACTTACTGCAGCCAGTTGCCCTATACACACTGCTGCCAAGCCATGCTAGAATTGTGACCACATCAGAGGGCATGGAGAAAAAGCCTCCTTTTATACCCATGGCACCCCTGCTGGCAGTTAATTGGATGCAACACGGGTGTGTTCGATCATTGAGGGCAGGCTCAGTTCATCCTGCTACACACTGCATTAACTCATTTTCATATACAATTTCCAGGAAGAAGGATTTTCCCAGCATGATCACGTAACATCATGCTTTAATAAAACCGTGCTGTAGGCCCAATAAGCCCATCTTTTCTTTGCTGGTTAAGTAAAAAACTGCATCTTCAAAGGAACCCTGGATCCAAAATGTATCAGTCTGCTGTTTTTTTAACTGCAAGAAAATAAAGCCTAAGCCTGGCTTATCTTACCTCCAGCAAAAAAGAAATCCTAAGATAATCATAGATTCCCCAAGAAGAGATGTTGTCTCTTTCTAATGATGTCAACAATTTTTTTTTCCCCACTGTCCTGAGAAAAGATTCTGCAGCCCACATGCCTTCCCAGTCCGAGCCAAATGCTTCCCAATCGCTAGACCAAGAGTCGCCTTTCCCTTGTTTATCCAACCGGTAAACGCTGCCGCAGCCAAGTTGTTCATCCATTGCAGCGGCCTTTCCCTTGTTTATCCAACAGGCGCTGCTGCCATGGTTCCGTTATTCATTTGACGTGCAACTCAATAGCCACCAGAAACCTTCCTGTTGAAAAGAACGGTTCAAGCAAGGGGTGTGTCTGGGCAGAGAAAATTAGTTTACAATAAAACGTTTTAAATATTGTTCTTTTCATTGTGTATCTCATTTTGTTTTTGCATTGTTGATGTTTGAACTGTGCCAGGCCTGAGCAAGCCAGAGTGAGGTTATCTGATTCAAACTTTGTTCAAACTTTATTCCAATAAGTGGTTTGAGCAGTGATAGTCTGGTAACTTAAGCTTGTTCCGTTTTATTGGTATTTTTCCTTTCCTCTCTTCGCACTAACTTCTAAAAAATAGGTCTGCATAGTCCTTAAAAACCTGTTAAATTGTTTCCCCTATCTCAGTTGCTAACAGTAAAAGCTAATTGTCCTGGTCATTCTAAAGTTAGCCACCATGCTGGAGTGCTTACAACATAACTGTTTCTGTTCGTTCAGTCGTGGCAGACTGCCCTCGTTCACAAACATATTAATATCAATAGTGCCTAAAAGTACATGTGAGACTTGTAGGAACTTTGTTAAAACAGCGCTAGTTTCCTTATATGTGTTTTAGGCCGCCTTCTTGTGAGTCCATAAAGGTTTTAAACCGTCATCTTGGGAGTCCAAACCTGCATAGAGGCAGAAAACATTGTGAATTGTAGCGTCCACACTGATTTTAATTCTCATTTGGTTCTGCCACATATTTGATCTTTTTAAAAGTCAGTATCGGTACTTATCTATTATTTAAAGCTGTTACAAGCTTCTATTATTCTGCTATTCAGGGGCGGCTGGTGGTCATCATGCCATAATCTTGTGAGGGGGCATCAAATTTGCTGGAGCCAGCTCTGGTATAATGTTATGTAATGATGCAGCACAAATATGGATCTGTGTTTGTGGGAAACCATACTGGTTCTTACCTTTTTACACAACCAGTAAAAATGAGCTGTGCAACCAATTCTGGAACCACTATGGTGAAAAAAAACGTTGTAGCTTTTAGTGTGTACCTCTACAACATTATGTAGTCCCTCTTATTTTTGCATTATTTTTTTTTTTTTTTTTTTTTTTTTTTTCTTTCTCAGAGACCATTTGAAATATGTATGTATGTGTGTGAGGGTAGCTATGCAGTTGATTATGTCTTATGTTTGTTCTTTCAGTGTCCTTTAGCCTGTTACTTGTTAGAGGCAGATTTAACAGCACTGTGCACAAATATTTGCTGTAAACAAGGTAATGGATAAGAAAGGATTTGTAAATCCATCAACAGACCCTAGCGCTGACACAGTAGTCAGTACTGGTCAGACTGAGTTGGAGCAAAGTCATGTAACATCTAGGAGCAAAACCAAACAATGCACCTGGCTGGATGCAACAGGAACCAACATCTCATCTGTTTTGAGTCAAACGTCAATCAGGAAAAGCTCTCATGTTCTCTGAGTATTCTGTTCAAAGTCATTGCAGTGACAGAGATGAATGATGCTACTGCTCATGCACCTGTAAAAGCAGTGATACTGTAACCAGATACTAGACAGAGAGGGCTCCCGAAGCTAAAAATGCACTCATGGGCACGTTCTTACAGAGAGCGAACTATCAGATGAACATGTGCAGAGATCTCTCTTGTATGGGGTGCCACCAGGGACATAAATCAGAATTAACTTCCATATACACATATGAAATTAAACTCTTCCACATACTATACTGAAAACCTTGCACAAACACTCCTGAAAAGCTCTCATACAAAGTACTGAGAACTGTTCATATAAACTGGTGAAAAGCTCTACCTTTCATACACACAAGTGAAAAACGTTCATACACACTAGTCAAATATTTGGTGATTTCAGTTGAAACAGAAGGCATTTCAGTGAAACAGGAAGGCGTTTCATTAAACCAGAAGTTGTAGTTTTAAACAGAAGTCATTCTGGTTAGCTTCATGCGTGTTTTGTCCAATCTCCGGCTGATATTTTACCAAATAAAATAATCGATTATTGCTCAGCGACCCGCTGAACACCTCACACAAGTAGTGGCATTATTCAACTTTCTTTTGGCTTCAACGGAGACCCGGTTCCGGATCCTGTCAAACAGTACAATGCTTGGGCAGCAGCCAACCACCTCAGCCACTAGCTTAGCATAGCATTACCAGCTTCAGCTGTGGTCAGCAAAGAATCTTTGATCGTAATGACATAATGCGCTTTCATCTGAACCTTGATGCTTTACATATTTAATTGTTCTTTTCTAATGCTGCAAGCAATGAAGAAGATGTTGCGAGTTTTTTTAGGAGTGTCCTGCTTTTTATTGAGTCTTTTCAGAGGGCAAACTCCATCAGTTTCTCCCAGGAAAGAGTTTATAGACAGTTAGAGGATCATACACGATCATTGTCATTATTCATTGCCGCTATATCTGGATGTGATCCTAATAATAGAGACATCATCAACACACTTCAGTTACTATTTACATGTTTTCTAAATCTACTAAGTGAATTGCAACCAGACTACATTCAAGTCATCCAACCAACAGTTTCACTCCACCAACAACCTCCACAGGCCACCAAGGACGCCCCAGATACAACATA
Organism: Anableps anableps; assembly: GCA_014839685.1. Classification (NCBI taxonomy): domain Eukaryota; kingdom Metazoa; phylum Chordata; class Actinopteri; order Cyprinodontiformes; family Anablepidae; genus Anableps; species Anableps anableps. The sequence goes on from CM026086.1 coordinate 3,041,142, forward strand.
GGAGCCAGACAGATGTCTCATTTTGTATCCACTGGGATGACTTGGCAAAGGATTTCATCATGCTTTGGAATCAGCCGAAGAACTCTATATAGACACAAAGTCTTGGAATAGACTCTGTAGAATATTCCTTTCTGTCAAATCAAGACCTTGATCGAATTGTCACTAATATACTCCAGACTACTCCAAATGCTGGTGAAACATATGTACTTGGAAGCCTCAGATCACGTAGCATAAGAGTACAGCGTTGGCAAGTCAAACAGAGCCTGCATCAATTGGACCCCATCGGCAGATCATTGAAGCGACATCATGCAATAAGCAGGAGGATATACAGTGTTCAGGGCCCCAATCAATTATGGTAAATGTGAACAATTTTGATATCTGCATGTCTGTTACTTTAGTATCCAAATGATGCATGTACATGGGTTATTAAAATGATTTTAATGTCTCAACAGGCATTTTGATGGAAACCACAAGCTGGTTAGGTGGCGGATGGTTCTTCACGGCTGCGTGGATGGCTTCAGTAGGACAATAATATATTTACGCTGCTTAACAAATAATAGAGCTTCAAGTGTCCTGTCTTTATTCTTGGAAGGAGTTGAGAACTTTGGAATACCTTTTAGAGTCAGATGTGACCATGGTATGGAAAATGTACTTGTTGCTTGTTTTATGTTGGAAAGAAGGGGATTAAACAGTGTAATTACAGGTGTTTCAGTGCACAATCAGAGAATTGAGAGACTATGGGCTGAACTCAATAGAGTTGTTTCTAGGCACTTTATAAACATTTTCAATTTTATGGAGGAACAAGGTATATTAGACTCATTAAATGAACAACATCTTTTTTGCCTGCATTATGTTTATTTACCAAGAATTGAACGTGCAATTGTAGAATTTATTAATCAGTGGAACAATCATGGCATCTCTACACAAGGTGGTTAGACACCGCTTCAGCTTTGGCATAAAGGTGTCAGAAGTAACACTGGAATCCAGCCGGTTATAAATAACTTTTTTAATGAGGACCATTATGGCATTGACCAACACAGGCCATTACCTGAGATTCAAACCAATAACAACGTTATTGTTCCAGATATTAATGTAACCATCAATGAAACCAGGATGAACATTGTTCAACAAGTGAATCCCATTGAAAATTATGAAAACCATGGAATAGATATTTTCTCTTCCCATGTTCACTTTCTGCAGTGAGTTGTTTTTTCTTGTAAAACATTTTATAAAAGACATTATATAAAAGTACAAATAAATGAGGTTTATGATGAAATTTTGCTGAAAGCATTTTTTTAAAGAATGCATCAATGCATCACCAGAAAAATTCTTGATGAATAAGACCAAGAAACCAAATAAAAAATAAAAAACTGCATGTCTTGCATTAGACAAATCCGATTGGTCTGATTATTTCAAATGTTTTTTTGACTAACATTACACTAAACAGCTGGTATCGAACAATATTGTTATAACATGTTGGATGTAGAACACAAATTTCAGGGTTTTTTCTGTCAAAAAAAATGTACCAGAAGTTAATATCTTCTCAATGGAGGTTACAGGTTTGAAAGATGTGTATATGTGTATAGATTTAAAAACAAACATAAGGTAACCCCTCTTCAGTTTCAGTAGACATCAGCAACATAAGGACAGCTGCAGAGGATGGCATGTTTATGCCTGGCAGAAACCATAAGTGTTTCCTAAGGCACAGTCAAATTTCTCTTTGAACACCTGATATGATGTGTGTAGCAGCAATTTGATTGAGTTGATTCATGTGTTTCCCATTGGAAATGGTGAAGAGAAGTCATCATCATCTTTCTGAATGAACTGGACAGAAGGAGTTGGAGAGAAGCCAATAGGTGGCACCACAGGTGCTCCAGTTGTGAAGGCCAACATCTTCTGGAGTTTGGAAGGCCCTTCCTCTTCTTACAAATAAAAAGGGAAAAAAACATGAGGTCACAGCATGTACAAGAACAATTAAAGTCACTACAGAAAATATCATAAGATTTGGAGGAAAAACTGTGATGCTTGTACTATCCTAACTATGAAGTATGGGGGTGTCAGCATGATGCTGTGGGGCTGTTTTGCTGCCAGAGGAACTAGTGCACTTCATAAAATAGGTGGAATCATGAGGAAAGAACATATAAAGACATCAGCCAGGGAGTTAAAGGTTTTGGCACAAATTGGTCTTCCAAATGGACAATGACCCTAAGCAAACAGTCAGAGTTATTCCAAAGTCCCTTAAGAACAACAAATTCATTGTTTTGGCAAGGTCATCTCAAAACCCCAATCTCAATCCTATGGAAAAGATTTGGAAAGATCTGAAAAGGGGAGTGCGAGTGAGGCACCCAGCAAACCTGACTGAGTTCCACCAATTCTGTCAGGAGGAATGGGTCACAATTCCAGCTAACTATGGTGAGAAGCTTGTGGAAGGCAACCCAGAATGTTTGACCCAAATCACAGTTTAAAAGACAATTATTCCTGATGCTGACCAAAATTACATTTCTAAACTAATATATATATATATATATATATATATATATATATATATATATATATATATATATATATATATATATATATATATATATATATATGAGAGCAGTATGAGAGCTTTTCAGTAGGTTATATAAGAGGTGAATGTTTTCACCAGTTTATGTGAGAGCTTTTCACTAGTCTTTGTGCAAGGTTTTCAGTATAGTATGTGGGAGAGTTTAATTTCATATATGTATATAGAAGTTAATTCTGATTAATGTCCCTGGTGGCACCCCCTACTCTTGGTTGGTGCTTTCCTCACTGCTACCAGGTCATTCCTATTCCCAGGAAAGCAGGTCATCCAGAGAACTTAGATTTACTGACACTCTAAGAAATGTTAACACACTAATACATTAAAATAAAAAATACCTGAAATTCCATAAGTAACTTTTTATTTAAAAAAAAAAAAAAAAAAAAGCTCTGCTCACCATAGTCCAAAATCAAATTTATTGTCATTACAACACCGAAAATGCAACATGTCAACATTAAATACATCATAAAAATAGAGATATGATATAAAACTAATTTATAACATATAATAGAATAAAGTCTATGCAAAAAGGTCCCTGATATTAGCATTGGAGTTAAAATGCCATGTGCAGCAATGTCTGTGTAGAGTATGTAACTGATGAATGCAAATCCAGTTCTTGGCCAAACGCAGTTCAGTATTAAAATTACATATCAAAAATGAAATGTTTTAGGGTGGTGAGAAAGAATGGGGTTGTGGGGGGGACAGGGAGAGAGCTTAGGTCCCGGACGGAATGAAGTGTCCCCTAGTCTGCCAATTCTGGAAATAACTAGAACTACTAAGAACAGACTAAAATAATCAAAACTAATAACTGGACAAACCAAAGGGATAAGCTAGACTGGGGAAAATTGGGAATCAATACAAAGAAATGACAGAAGCAAAATCTGACAGAAACCAAAGTTGAACCAAAACATGACTGATCTAATAAATAAAAGAAACACAGGATGACAAGAAACAAGAAGAAAACTGGACATAAAGAAATAACTGGGATGACTAAGAAAAGACTGAAATGATCAAACATAATCTAAAGGTAACTGGATACTCAAACTAACTGAACAGAGAAAACCCAAAATGTGCAGATCCTGACATGTAGAAGGTGCACATGATGGGGAGTAGGGCTTTAGCTCTTCTTACTTAATGGAGAAAGTAGAGACGAGGGTGGTCCTTCTTAGCCAATGATGTTGTATTCGCGCTCCAGGACAAGTTCTCTGAAACGTGCACTCTCAGGGACTTGGTGCCACTCACACTCTCCACAGCAGTGCCACTGATTGTCAGAGCAGTGTGTTGGGGTTGCGTTTTCCTGAAGTCCACAGCAATCTCCTTTGTCTTTTCCACATTTAGGACCAGATCTCAGTCCAACAGAGCACCTCTGGGATGTGGAGGAACAGGAGGTTCACACTGTGGCTGTCAAGGCAGCAACCTTAATGAACTATGTGGCGCTAATGTCACAGTTTGAGCCTGCTCTGTGTTTCCCTCTCCAGCATCACCATAGTCATTGCCTTGCCCTGGGTTTGACTCTTCCATTCTTCTCATTCTCTCTTAGATTGTCTCTTGCCTTCCAACCTGTAGTGTACTCAGTATTTTGTTCCTGAGGATTTTACCAGTTCTTTTTGTACCGACTATGTCTTCCTCTCCTCCGATTTATACATTTTGAATCTGTCTCTCTGGTTTCAGACTGTGGCGTGTTTAACAAAGGGGATTTTTGGAAAATTGGCCAGTTTGAATGTTGGGTCTCCTACCCTCTGTTTAAAACATCTGTCCTGTCTTCCCTTCACTGCTACCTTGTTGAATGGCTCTTCTGGGAGAATTACTGAAACAACACAGCTATCATGTCAAATTGGTCCAATAACTATTTGTAATGTTTTCACCCTGGTGAACATATGCGTCTATGAATAAAGGCAATTCTGAAGGCAGAAGGGGTCCAACACAGTAACAGCAAGAAGATCCTAATAAATTAGTCACTGGACATAGAGGAAAAAAGATAACTCCTGATTATGTTCTTTTTTTGTTTCGCAATATGGGAAATCCTAAAGCAAACAAATGATTAATATAAAAAAAAAAAAAAAAAAAAACAATAAAAAATGAATTAAGATAACAGTGAAGGGATACTTAAATGACAGAAAATCATCAAAAACAAAAAATTTTTTGATTGTTTTTTGTTGTTTGAAATACTGAAATATGATCACATGTGCATCATGAATATAAAGCAGTAGCTCATTCTATATTTGCTGTTTGTACCCATCTCTGTGTTATAGATCTATGATAAATATTTTTAAAAAAAAAAACGGATGAATAAGAGAACATGTTAAGGATTTTAACGTAACCGCTCTGAAATATTTCCTTCAATTATTTTGAAACTAAAAACTCTCAGATCTGTCAGTCTGGAAGTCTTCAAGATGGCGGATGGTGAGGCGTACAGTGACGCGCCACATGGATGCTGGGGAGAAGTTGCGTGATAATATTGACCGCAGAGCCGCAGTGTGGTGCCCTGCAGCGGGTAACTGAACAACTCGGATATGTCTACTCCGGGAATTCCCGACGCCAGTGAAATGACATCTCCAGAGAAGCGACAGCGTGCAGGCTCCGTTCCTCCAGACTGCAGTCGCTTTACCGCTGAGAATGTGGCTTTGACCACGAAAGGGACCAGGATTACTGCGGAGGCTGTCACGGTGAGTGATACCCGAACTACACTGCAGCTAATCCTATAAATTCGCCCAGATGGAACTTGGTGGTAAAAAAAAAAATAATAATAATAAAAAAATAAAAATAAATAAAAAAAAAAAACAGGGCGACGTATGAGAGCTCCGTTAAAGCGCCCAGCGCCTGTTACTGGTACTGGCGTGCAGAGCACCAAAGTGGTGACTTAGAACGAAGCTTGTAACTGTCTTTGCAACTAGATTTCTCCCAGATCTTAAAGGAAAACTTGAGCGTATTGTCACTAGCTCGTTGAAAATCAGTGTGGAGTGTGAAAACGTCGCAGAAGTGCGGCCTGAGGGGTGCGTTGTGCGGCGTTACTATGCGCCACAGCGGAGGCCTGAAACGTTCAAAGGTCTGGAGTCATGTCGCAGGGTTGGCTGCAGTGCACCCCTTGTCGATCAATTCATGCGTGTTATATCCTAGAACTGCCGGGGACTGCATGTCCGCAGTACAGCAGGCAATAGATCACGACGTCTGACTGTGGATAAGCTGCTGCAACAATACGATATCCTTTGCTTCCAAGAAACTTTTTGATCGAAGCAGGATTTGGGAAAACTGACTTTCTGTGGAGCTGGTGAATCTGCTGTGGATCTTACTGTGGGTATAGTGAGAGGACGAATCGCAGGCAGAGTAGCCATTGTATGGCACAAAAAGCTGGAACCATTTCTAAATGTCATCAGGACTGCTGTTGACTGGTGCGTTGCTATACAGTTAAAAGTTGAAAATAAAGAATTTGTCATTAATGTCTACACACCATATGAGTGCACTCAGATTGAAGACATTTATCTGAGTAGACTTGCTCTCTTCATTGATGAGCATTATTCTACCTCTGTGTATGTAGTCAGTGATATGAATGCAGTTATATCTGATGGACATTCTTTGTTTGCCAAACATACGGGTCAGTTTTGTGATGATAACAGTTTCATATTGTCCAGTCAGCTTCTGCTACCTGCAGATAGCTTTACTTGTATTAGAGAAGCATGGCACACAACGTCATGGCTTGACCATTGCATTAGCACTGCTGATGCCCATGCTGTGGTAAAATCGATAGTAATTTTGTATAAGTATTCTGTCAGATCATGTTCCATTTTTAATGGTGCTGGATATTAAAAGCTTGCCAGAGTTGATATGGGGGGTAAATAGTGATCCCACAGTTAAAATTCAATGGTCCAAACTTTCAAAAGATAATCTGATAATATATAGTATGAAAACTGATCTTCTTTTGAGTAATATAAGTCTTCCTCTACAAGCAGTTATATGCTCAGATGCTAATTGCAGGGATATTTCTCACTGTAAAGACCTTGATACTATGTATGATTGCATTATGGGTGCTTTGATTAAAGGCACAAGACCATACCTTACATGTGTAAAGGTTAAAAGAAAAATCAGGCCAGGTTGGAACAAGCATGTGTCAGTTTTTCATGCAGAAGCTAAACAGGCATATAAGATGTGGGTAAAAGCAGGTAGACCCAGAGATGGGCCTCTTCTGGACTATAAAAAAACTTACCAGTGAAAAGTATAAATATGCCATCCGATACATTTCCAAAAGTGAAGAGAACAAGAGAGCAGATTCCATGGCTGAAAAACTGCTATGTAATAATGTTACTGGCTTTTGGAATGAGAGCTTTAAACAGGTCTGCTGCATTACTCCCCAGTGCCATAGAGGGTGTATCTTGGGCCCAAAATATAGCAGAGCTTTGGAAACAGTATTATTCTGCCTTATTCAACTGTGTTAAAAGTAAACCCTATGAAATCTGAAGTATTGCTAAGAGTGATACTGTGATAATCACCCCTACTGAAGTCCAGCAAGCTATAGCATACTTGTGAGAGAATAAAGCAACAGGTTCAGATAGCATTACAGCAGAACATCTGCAGTATGCAAGTCAAAAAGTTGCTGTGTTGCTTGCCATGTGTTTCTCTGGGTTTATGACCCATTGGCAATTGCCTGACCCCTTATTGTCCGTTACTCTATAGCGCCTGTAATTAAGGACAAAACTGGCAAGGTGGAAGCCTTAATAATTACAGACCAATAGCTTTTGCTAGTGTGATATCTAAAGTCCTTGAAAAAATTCTACTTGATCGTCTCAATCAGATTATTTGTACAACAGACAATTTGGTTTCAAAGCCAAGTTGGGGACTGATTTCTGTATTTTTGGCTTGAAAGAGGCAGCAAAGCATATATAAGGCAAAACTCATCTGTGTTAATTGGGTTTATTGATGCCTCTAAGGCACTTGATCGGGTCAGTCACTTCAAGTTGTTTGATAAATTAAAACAAAGAGGTGTTCCAGACAGCATAATAAGAATATTAGTTTACTGGTATTCTAACCAGAAAATGCAGGTTAAATGAGGCAATAACATCTCTGCCTCTTTTCATGTGAGTAATGGTGTGCGCCTTCTTTCACCAGTCCTGTTTAACCTGTACATGGATGACTTGTCAAAACAATTAAACCTCTGTAAAACTGGATGTATGATCGGTGATACTCTGGTTAATTACTTTATGTATGCTAATGATCTGGCTGTCCTCTCACCCAGCAGTACTGGCATTCAGCAGTTACTGAAAGTCTGCTCTGATTATAGGTTGAGGTATGATATAATGTGCAATACAATGCTAAGAAAACTGTTGTGCTAATATGCAGGACTAAAGCAGACAAAGAACTTTGTTTTCCAGACTTGGCTGTCAGGGCAGAAGTTAAATGTTTGTTGAGAAACCAAATATCTGGGTCACTACATCACAGACCAGCTCTGTGATGATGATGAAATATATCGGCAGTGTTGCCTATTGTATGCCCAAGCGAACATTCTGGTGAGGAAATGTCATATGTGTTCAGATGATGTAAAGATAAGTTTATTCAAAGCTTACTGTACATCTCTGTACATGGCTCCTTTGTGGTGTAAATTTAAAAAAAAGCTAGCATGCAGAAGCTTAAGGTTGCTTATAATGACTCTTTGAGAATTCTGCTTAAAAAACCCAGGTTCAGTCGTGCAAGTGAGATGTTTTGTAACGCACGTCAGAACATTTCAGGCACTCATGACAAATTTGATATGTAAGTTTATGTATCTTCTGTGCAGCTCCCAAAATAGCCTTATTGTAATGTTGTCACATCCTTTGGCTAGTGCATTACGCTACCAGTCGTCTTTGTGGAAACACTGGTATGCCAGTCTTTTATAAGTTTTTTTTCTTTGCTTGTTGTGTATAATTTGTCTTTGTTTTTATGTTTATGTGGACTACAAGTCTGTTAAATAAAATCAATCAAGCTTGCTCTCCTGTAGAAATGGATAGCTGTTTAAATGCAAGAACAGGACACACGCTCTGCTTATCAGTAAGCTGACCGCAGCAGAGGGTGATACCATGAGAGTGAGTGCAGCTGATGGCAAAGCAGAAGGGGGGTCAATGACGGCTGTATGCAGGCTGGAGAAGGGAAGTGGGATGAGCGCTGTGAGTGAGTGATGAACGGCACAGCAGAGCCTGAGATGAGGAGAAAGGAAAGCTGAGCTGTAAAAACGTTGAAACAAAGGATCAGGACCTTTGCATACCAGGTCTGCGTGTGTCACCTGATATTCTATGTTCACAGTCATCCATACTGATCAGCTCTGATGCTTTTGTCCATCAGTCATCGCTTCTACATAGATGGAATTTCGGTTTTGTGATTTAGTCTTTCAGGAGGTCTTTCATGGAATGGTGAAAACTAAAAAAAATGGGGTATGTTAAATTAAGGATGTTGATGTTTTTATTTGAATGAGACTGTGGTACTACCAACAGCTTCTCACACACAAACACAAACAAAACAGCCAGCAATAAACAGTTTGGGATTCTAAACAGGTTCTGCTTTGATTGTCTTGGCTTTCAGAGGTTTCAGTTGTGGTCTTAGGTATTTTGTTCTTATTAGAGTGTCAAAGCACCAGCTTAGAATAGAATTGTTCTTGACTGTGATGGAAGTTCTGATAGACCCAATTTGTTCTTCTAATAAGAAGATATAAGTGTATCAAAAGGCCACTTCACTTCCGTGTTGTCTCTGTTCAGGCTTGTTTTCAGAATACTGACATCAGATCAATGAATAAAATGCAACAATTGAACATTTTTTGTTAAATGATAGTTTAGAAGTTCACCACGTGTTGCCCCGACACAGCTTTTTTGCAAATAAAATATTTTAGGTTGTATTTCCCCAAAGCTGATGTTCTTTACTTTGCCACCCTGTCTCACTTCTTGTCTCTCTCTGCACAACTGCTGAAGGAGGAACAGCCTATCCTGCTCTCTCATCCTCATCTGATATTTTAAAGTTTTTTTTATACCCAGTTTTTATAGTTACTCTTACACTTTCCACCTTCATAACCGGAATACTTTACTTCAAACCTATGGATCGTGGGATTTTTACTTTTTTACATTTAACTCAATTTTTCAACCTCCAAGCTGAACCAGCCGAAAAACAAATCTTATCCTTTAGACCTAAAGAGGAATGATCTAGAGTCAGCACACAGTTTCAGTTATTACTAGAAACTAGTGATCAGGCCCAAAATCTGGGTGAAGTGTTGGTCTCAGACCTGAACCTTCAGAGACACATAAAGACAATTACAAAAGTCAGCCTCCTATCACCTGAAGAACATTTCCAGGATTAAAGGACTAATGTCCCAACGAAATCTAGAGAAACTCAGCCATGCGTTTATCTTTAGTTGAATTGATTACGACTATAGTATCATCACAGGTCTACTTAAAAGCTGCAGCTGATCCAGAACGCTGCTGCTCATGTTCTCACTAAAACCAGGAAGATGGAGCACATCATCTCAGTTCTAAAGTCCTTCCACTGGATCCCTGTAGCTATTAGACTTTAAATACTTCTGTTAGTTTATAAATCACTGACTGGCTTAACACCAAAATACATTAAAGACCTGTTGTCATTGTATCAACCTTCCAGACCACTCAGGTCTTCTGGTTCTGGTCTACTCTGCAGCCCCAGAACCAGAACCAAACACGGAGAAGCAGCATTCAGTTTCTATGCTCCTCTAATCTGGAACAAGCTTCCAGAAAACTGCAAAACAGCTGAAATCCACCTGTTTGGAGTTGCCTTTAATTCATAACTGGAACATAGATCAAGATATTTGATGTATACTCTCTTGATGATTTTGTTGATGGCAGTTGACATAGTGTAATGCTTATTGCTTGTTTCATAATTGGTATTATGTTTTTATGGTATAAAGAACTTTGACCTGCCTTGTTGCTGAAATGAAACTTGACTTGACTGTCTCTCTCATGACATTCCTGTCAAATTGTTGTGTAGTTCCAACCAAAATAGACCCTGGGTCTATCTTGGTCAGACAGATGGAGACACAGTCATAGGGAATCACTAGCGGACATCTCTGCTCTCAAAACTTGTAATTCTTGGGTTGTAATTCTTCTCTGTTCTCTCTCAGATTTTTTTCCTCGCATGCAAACTTCTCTCTCACGAATGAAATCCACACTCGCAAACAGCTCTGCTCACTTGCGAATATTGTCTGCTGTCTGGCAGATCAAGGAGTATCGTCGCCTAGCAACTGTTCCAGCCAATAGAATGACAGTGTTCCTCTGGGTGCGCTTGATACTTTCTAGTGGTTGTGCTTGTGGTGCTATATAGATATAGCTGCATCTCCTGTTCTGACGATGACCACTAGACGTAGGGAAAGCAACTTTAGCTCTCTGTTACATTTGTCAGGAAGTCATGACATGTTTACAAAAGAATAACCGTTTGTTTTTGTTAATTGAATGGTTTTCCAACAGGGCAAAACTAAGATTTTGGCCACACAGGACAGGTGCACGGATCAACATAACACGTCATCTGTTTTGTGGCGTAAAAGCAAAACTGATGAGAGATCTGTGTTCTTTATAGTCACTAAATATCTGCTGCTAAGCTCATTTTAAACACTTGTTCCTTATTTTACTGACAATTTAATCCACATTTAAAAATTTAAGTTCTGGAGCATGTAGGAAAGAATATTTTGATTATGTAGCCAATTAAAAGGGATCTAACGTTTTACTAGGTTTAAATATTGTTGTTACATCTAACAAGCAGGTAGCTAACCAGAACACCTCCAGTTTAAAACTACAACTTCCGGTCTAATAAAATGCCTTCCTGTTTCACTGAAATGCCTTTCTTTTCAACTGAAATCACCAAATATTTGACTAGTGTGTATGAACGCTTTTCATTAGTGTGTATGAAAGGTAAAGCTTTTCACCAGTTTGTATGAACAGTTCTCACTACTTTGTATGAAAGCTTTACAGTAGGCTATATAAGAGGTGAATGTTTTCACCAGTTTATGTGAGAGCTTTTCACTAGTCTTTGTGCAAGGTTTTCAGTATAGTATGTGGAAGAGTTTAATTTCATATGTGTATATGGAAGTTAATTCTGATTAATGTCCCTGGTGGCACCCCATAGAACACTGTCATTCTATTGGCTGGAACGGTTTCTAGGCAACGGTACTCTTTGATCCGTGAGACAGCAGAAAAAATTTGCAAGTGAGCAGAGAGGTTTACGAGCACACATTTGATCCGTGAAGAGAGAAGTTTGCATGCGAGGAGAAAATCTGAAAGAGAAAAGAGAATATTTGAGAGAAGTTTTAAATGCAAGCATTACAAGTTTTGAGAGCAAAGAGATCAAATCCTGCTTTCAAGTTGAAAATTTAACTCGAGTATTAAAAGTTTTTCAAGCAAAAGGGATGAAATCCTGCTTTGAAATTGAAAATCTACGCTCTCGACTTATGGCAGTAAAATTCCCCCATAGCTCCAGATTGCAAAGTGGAAGGAAAAGGATAGATGTTTTCAACATTTTTCACTAATTACCTGGTCTGCTTTGTGTTCATCGCCCTCTACGCTGATACAAAATAAAATCCAGCACAACTAGTTGTGTTCAGATGTCACCTAATTAGCACAGGGTCCACCTGTGTATCATTTATGTTCAATATAAATCAAGCAGTTCTGTATAGGCATCAGAGATTTGTCAGAATTTGTCTCAAAGCTCTGTTTAATATACAGGATCATCTGGTTGGGCGTTAACACATGAAGGGTCTGGTGTACAAAATCTCTGGCAAATGAAATAGAAGAGAAGGTAAAGCTGCAGATGACTCAGCAGGAACATTGTTAATGCAATATAATGTATTTTGTTATATCACTGATCTGCTCAGCAGTAATAGTAGCACTTAGTTTATCTTTCTTCCTTGTCAAACAAAGATGGCAGCTTTCCTTTGTCTTTTCTAAACATGTTCCACATTTTACTGTATTATCAGCAGAGGTCAGACATGCTTCAGCAGACGTCCGTCATCCTCTCAGAGGTTATCCACTCAAAGCCACTGGCCTCCCATTTGTTGTCAGAGTGACCTCCAAGGTCAGGAAGCAGATGGGCAGGTCTGAGTTATCACCACAGGCTGTTTGCTTGTGATTAGCCAAGTTCCTGTGTAGCTGGATGTTGTGAGAGTGTTATCAGAGTGAGGGGAGGGGGGTGACTTTGACTTCTTCAGGGCCCAACTAGAGCAGCTGAGCTGCTGCACAGGGTTCCTACTATTCATGTGTGGTGCTGGCATTGGCATTACTGGACACCGCTGTTCTGAGAATGCTGCACCAACTGCCACTTGCTGTACAATGGAGTCTGTAGGAGGACACAGCAGAGGAGGGACCACAGGGTCGGAGGAGGGGTTCCTGCCAGGATCCATGATGACAGCTGCAGGACTGAATGCAACCATGGTGGATCACAGAAGAGGTTTACATGGTTTTATGGAATCATTTCCTCCCATTTTTAAATTCTTAACTTGCATGCACAAGGTGTTGTTAACCTTTAAAGGTTTCTGTCCCTTTTATTTGGCTTTTATTTTTTCACATTCTTTAATTCAGTTCTGTTCCTTTACATAAGTCACAACAAATGTCATCTTGAAGTGCCTAACAAGAGAAGCAGATTCATTCTTTGTCAAGGATGCCCAGCTGATTGAGTCCTTTTCTTTGAAGCAATCCCTCCTTCAGTTGATCAAGCAGCACCAGTAAAGGATCATTTATGTTGATCAGACAAATGAAGATGTTACTTGGTGTTTAGTGGGTGAAGTGGTGGAGAAGATACTAATTCCAGGGAGTGACAGTCTACAAGGTGAGGTGTCTGTACAGATGCATGCTTGGGAGGACAGACAGGATAAAGAAAGAGGACAGAACTGAGAGGAGGAGCTGCCTGAGGCCAGTTGTGGAAGAGGTGAGTGTCCAGGTATGTAGCTATACATTCTGGTTTAGCCTGGTGTGATGATAAGTCTCTGCAAGGAAATCACAAAGGAGGAGTCTGAGTAACACAGAAACTTTTTTCCATCAACATTTATTTATGCACTTTTTGAAGTATTGCACTAGAAAAGGCAAAGGAAACGTCAGAATTCGAAATAACTTCAATTTTGCAAAAAAGGTTTTACGGTCACTTGAGGTGGTTTTGACTTTTCTGAAAAAGAGTTAATGCACTAAAGGGGAGATAAAGACACATTAGCCGAATAAGTTTCAACATATTGAACATTTCTCATCTCATGACTGATCAGCCGTTTCCGTTGTTAGAATCATTAGAATTGCATTTCTTTCTCTGCTTCTCCAGACAGCATGTAACATCACCGATACTAGTTGACATGACATAACAATTACAACTCACTCCTGAAAACCTCGCTCCATTTTTCTGAGATGTGTGGTCCATACTATCTCTACTTCCTGTGTATTATAGCCATGAGTAATCTGATCCAGTTACTGTTTGAGTTGTTCCAAACCACTTTTTTTTTTTTTTTTTTTTTTTTTTTTTTTTTTTTTTTTTTTAAATTTAAAACTTAGCTCAAAATTGGCATGACAGTTGGATGGAAACTGCTAGTGAAACAGCACAGTCACAGGGGATAGCAAGAACGAATGGTTAATTTTGTGCCACCATTAATAAAGCGAGGCACAGGTGTGACAACAGGGGGTGGGGCGTGCATAGGAGGAGACCCCAGAATCATGACACCAATGACTTAAGGCCCCCACATACTCGAGCATACTGCACTCCTCAGAGGTCCACGTGTACTCGAGGCGGACTCAAAGCAGACATCCGCCAAACACATCTGCGCAAAGGTCAATTTTTACCACAGCGTATGTGTACTCCGTGCCTCACAGTAAACTGCTTGGTGGCAAATGGTGTTCACATCGAACTGTTTTGTATCTGACACCGAACTGATAAGGTGGAGAGTCTGCCCAAACAGTCACAAAGACGCACAGCAGCTAGACTGCCACTCTGTGCTGCACTAACAGGTGTGCGTTGGCTGCACTGGTGGAGCCACCATGGGTAAACACCCAACTAGCTCATCAAACTTGCTAGTATCCATTCAGAATGTGGGAAATGAATTAATTTGTCATGAAAAATGTATGAAATCAGTATGCTCAACTATGAAATCTCAGCCGTCCGCGGACAGTGTGCAGAGTACACGCAGCTCACAGAATGCATACAGTACACTTAAGTATGTGGGAGCTTTTAATGGATCTGTTTTCCTGATGACTTTGTAGTCCCTAGTTGGACATATGATCTTACTCTTTGTTCTAGAATACTTTGGTATACAGAAGAAAGAGCTGATGGTAACTGCCAGGTCCTGTGGTAGCAAAACAAGCCCAGATTATCAGGCAGTTTTATGGGCTATTGTGCACCTTCATATGCTGTGTTTGGTTTCACTAACACATGGCACTGTACATTATGACCAAACATCTGTAGTTTGGTCATATCTCTTCAAATTACATTAACTGTGAGATCGTTGCAGATCTAAGTAATGCCACAACTCTTCCAGAAAAGCCATCTGGACTGTGTCTCTATAATAATAATAGTAATAATAATAATAATAATTCATGGGTCCATGAACCGTTCATTTCTTGTGTTGTCATGAAGTAATCTGTTAAAACTGCAATGCTAACTGATCGCTGATGGAGCTTCGTAACTTCTCCAAGTGGTCGGTCCAGTGATGGGGGGAATTTTACTGGTACATTTATTCCTGGGAAAATTAGAAACTATCTTTACTTATTTTTTAGTTTAAATAATCTTTCTCACTGCTGGAAAATGGTCTTAAACTTGTTTTACATTCCTTTATAAACAATTGCTTCCCTATGGTTATTTCTGAAGTCTCTCCTGCTTGGCATTGTGTTAATACACAGCTGTGTGGTCCAGGCTGGCATCTTGCCTAATCCTCAGCTCTTATATGGGTGGTCAAACTGAGGATGATTACTGCATCAAGTGCTTTCGATTTAGAACACCGCCTGGCTACCTCTTTATCTCCTAAATTTTATGAAAGCACGGGTACACTAAATTTTCCACACAAAGGTTTTCCATGTTTGCCTTTGCTTTGATTTAATAAATAGCTATTGTATTAAATATGTTGTCACAGCCTTTTTTGTTCCAAAACCAAAATAATTCCAAGAAGAGGCTGTGGGTGGCAACGGGTGATTTTGTTCCTTGAACCCACTTCCAACTTGATTGTTTGAAAAATGTCTTTTATTTCTTGCAAAAATATAGGCAAAATAATAATTTAAAATGTCTTACATCTTAGATGAAAATGAAAGTTAACTTAATCTCATTTTACAAGGTCAAAAGAGTGGTCAAAAAAATCAGTTCAAAAAACTTCCTGTCGTCACACCAGACATTTGAGAAACAAAGGACCTCCACCATGCCCTCCGGTGTGTTTTTAATCTCTTAAATTAATGGGAGGGTCTAAAACCAAAGTAATCATAATAAATCCAAACAACAATTAATTTCAGATTTTGGTTCCAAAAAAACTGAAATATATTCTAACCACCTAAAAAAAAAAACAAACAAAAAAAAAAAAAAACAAAAACAAAAAAAAAAAAATAAATAAATAGAACTTGTGATTTACAAAAATTCAACATAAATGACCACAACATATGTTGTAGTTTGTTTTTTTGTTTTGTTTTTTTACTTGAAATATTTAGGAATCTGATAGAAAATTTAGATTATGTTCTGACACATAAAACACCAAAGAGGATAGGAATATATCTGCTTTCTCCTGCACTAAGCAGTGCAGCTCACACTTTGCCCAGCTGCATCGCCACCTATTCCCCATTAGAGCTGCCTGATTATAGTAGTTGTCTTCTACTCATCCTGCTGCAGAGCTCCACCACCTCTTAGGCTCATCTCGTAGGGAAGATTGTCCTCCCCTCTGCCTTCCTCCTGATCTCATGATTAGTAGTCTGACTGAGCAGTAGCATATGGCATTATCTCATGGCTAATCACTGCTGTCTTCCTCTTCAGCTCTCTTCAGGTTATTATCCTGCTGTAGTTTCACAACAGGAGTTCTGTGAGAATCCACTTTAGATGAGCACCCTTCAGAAATAACTGCATTATGGGGCCATTAAGAGTAAAAGTGACGCTCTGAGGTAATGAGCTGATCTGAGAAATGCTGCTATTGCATTATTCAGCTTCACTATCCCTTTGATCATTGTATTTCAAGAAGGTGATTGCCCACATTAACAAATCAGACAGAATTTAATTTGTTACTCAAGACTGCTGCAAACCTTTAGTTCCAACAAGTTAAAACTTGTAATTTAAGCCTTAAAAGGAAAACTTAATACTTCATGAACAGTCTGATAAAGAACAGACTACACTGAGGAAACACTGAGCATTAAATTCAGTTTAATTTAGTTGTAACTCATGTCATGCTAGCAGCTCAATATCAGGGAAGTAGAGACAATATTTGACAGTACCAGGTCCTGGATGACACCATCAGGTGTTGGCAAGCTCTGCTAATCCACCTCATTTGCTTTTGCTGTTCGTCTTTAAATCTCTGTCTGGCTGTTTGGGCACAGAGATGTTGGAGTGAGGGATATGATCCTTGCCTATTATGATGGATGGAAGAAATGCATTGAATGTCCTCCTTTCTCTGCTCTTTGGTCCTGCTCTGCATCCAGAGAGCCTCTTTTTCAACTCCTCTGGGGTAGTTGTTCAGGTATTATTTGACCTTTTGAGATTCTAATCAGCTGCTCCTTGTTGTAATACCTTGTTGCCATGGTTATACAGAATAACAACTGTCCAAAAGTGAAAAGAAAAATCAAAAATCCTTGCTGCTGCACAACATCCCAACCACAGGGAAAAACCTTCAACAAAAAATAATCCAAACACAATAAACCTTAAAAGTAAACCAATGAATCAATAAATGAAGGTTGTGAAGTAAAACTCAAACTGTCATCAAACTATTATTTTGTGAAAGCCATAAAAGGAAATTGGTTTTAGGAAGCACCTTTAAAATGAAAAATAGTCTATGCCACTCTTATTTGCAAAGGTTATTCAAAACACCAGGTGGCGCCACTGAGAGGGCTCGTTCGCCTATTTTAGTGTCTAGATCTAATATTGCCCAATGATTTTGTGAGCACAATGGTAGCCTGGTAAAAACCAGCCCCCTGTTCAACATTTTGCTTCATACAGAGGGTGTGGACCCTCAGCTTTTGAGAGGCAGCTGCTTGGTGGAGGCATGGACTTTGTTGAAGTTTTTAATTTTACCCAATTGCTAACATTTAGCCGTGACTCATGTAATGTGCCAGTTCGACACTATGAAGCTTATCAGTAATTGCCTGCGCTGTAAACAACCGTCCCCCATTGTGAAGAGAGAAGTGCTGAGACGAACAAGATGGCTGCTGATGTTAATTCAACATTTGGAAGCGAGGCCAACACAGACAAAATAGCTTCATTCACTTCCTAAAAAAATTTTAGCCATCGCTAAAACCACAGGCAGACTTCAATTCTAAAACAGCGCAGAAAATCAACATCATCATTCAAAACGTCTCCTTGTGTTTGCTGATCGGCCCTGTTGAAATTCTGCTGGAGAAATCCAGCTAATTGGGAGCAGAACTGTGTAGGAAGGCAATGGCCAGGCTAACAACGTCCCAACTGGAGTGTGGAGGTACATTTGGTTGAACGATTAGGATGGTGCCATATTATTAAGACTCCTTGGAAACTTCTTAAAAGCAGTGTTATGCTTTTAGAAATCAACTCCCAAGAAGACGTGTACACAGAGGCAAGATGTGTAATGATCCTCGGATGCTTTTCTGTTACTTGTACTCTTTCTTCATTTCCCTCCACTTTTCGGTTCACCAGCTCTGCATCCTGTCATCTTAAAAAGGACTGGCTGACCTCCTCCACTTTGCCAGATTTAAGTGGTAATCTGTCTCATTCTTTACTTACCTGTTGTTGGCCTCTTATGATTTCTTCTGCTTTTTTTGTTTGTTTTTTTGTTTTTGTTTTTGTTTTTTGCAGTACTTAAATATTTCAGATTTTAAGAGTCAAAACAATGAAAAAAAAAAAAAAAACTCATTAAGCACTGCTAAAAGAATTATTTCTTTACTGCAGCATGATTTTAAATCCAGGGTGTTTTTCTTTCAGTGGTCACAATATCCCTCAAACTGGCTAAAAACTATCTTATCTAATGCTTTGAATGGAAAACAGCTTGGGAATGGACCTAACATTGTAACAGAAGGCTCAAGGTTGTTGTTGCATTGGGGAGTGGAATCCTAGCATGTTTGAAAGCAGCTGAAACACACACCGACAAATCAGCAAGGAAGTGATTAGAAATATACAAATTGGTATGGAGGAGAGGTTATTTGTATCCCACAGTCTGGGTTAGATATATGTGTGGAATTTATTTAATCTCAGCTGTTTTTCTCTTCTCTTAATGTAAGGTAGCTGTTAGTAACCATGTTTTTCTTTCTAAAAAGACATTAGTTACTCTTTTGTTTCTTTTACAAAATAATCATGATCAACAAAATTTGGCTTTTGGACAAAATGAATTACAAAAAAAACCTGTAATGTATAAGTGAAAACTGATTTTTTTTTTTTTTTTTTTTTTTTTTTTTTTTTTTTTTTTTTACAAAATAATAATTAAATACAAATATGTAACACAAAGTAAGTGACTGGATGAATATTAACCCCTTTTAAAGTGACTGACCTAATTCAACAAAGGGCTAGCCAATTGGTGCTAGTAGTCTTACAATGAGTGGAATGGAGATCATTCCACTCAATGTGATTGTATTATAGGGTGTTTTCACACAAGGAAAGTCTTTTGGTCTGCTTGTTTAGTGTGGACAAAAAGCACACTTTTCGTTTGGTGCGGTTTGCTTTCACATTGCGCTTTCTTGCAACTGGAATTTGGAACGATGACAGCAAATGTGTGCTGGAAGATGAATGAGACAAGATGCTCTGCACCCCTTGACCCACAACATGCTGGCAGCAGCATCGGTAAGCACAAAACCTAGGATCAGGTACTATTTCATCACAATCAGTACATGCAGCTGTAGCGTTAGTAACACTGAAGGGCTCATTTTTACCATAATTCCCAACAATGGTGGCTCATGAAGTCCAAAAAGATGTGTATTTCCTGTAGTTGGTTCAAATCGAGGCCAGTCTGTATTTACACCAGAAATGAACTGCACCAGAGTTTGTTTGGAAGCAGATCAAGACCACCTCAAAAAGTGGGTTTCAGTCTGGTTGTGTGGTCCACACCAGGGTTTCCTTGAGTGCATTCACACCTGTACAAAAGGTCCACACCAACGGCGGAAACAAACTCTGGTCTGTTTTAAGCAGACCAAATGTCAGGTATGTATACACCCTTAAAGACACATGTCTAAAAGGTATATTCACTGGGTAATCAGGATTCCTGGCTACCATTACAGCATGAAGACAAAAGAACACTCCAAGCAAATCAGAGAAAAGCTTATTGAAAAGAATACTTTTTATAGGCACTGTATGAACATGTCTGGTAAACAGCTGTTATTCTTCAAATCTTTACTTTTCAAAGCATCTATTAAAAAGCAATATAAAGTTGCTGGTTGTTTGTTCTTATTGGGTGTTTGGACCTATGACCCAAGCAGTCGCAGCAGAGAAGCTCCAGGGAAAAAAATAAATCTCATATGTTAACCCAGGAATATACCCAGAAGTTGATCCTGGGTGAGAGGGATGAATGTTTTTAAGTCTTCAGATATACTGTTTGCTAATGCCCCTAAAGCCTTTGAAGCATTTGGTAGGGCTGATGTTTAGAGCTAGTGTGTGCTGTAGCACACACTAGCAAGTGCTGTAGCACTTGCTTTCACATCAACCTTAATGTCTTCTTCTTCACCTTGCAGTGCATTAGAATACAAATTAGGCAGTGAGATGGATTTGTCATTACATGTCAGAGATCAGGATCAGAGGCATACAAGGCTCATTGTTTAGCATAACTTCTGCTGCCAGCAAAGATACACAGCATTTTGCTGAGGAAGTCACTGTCAACTCCTCCACTCTGGAACGAGTCACAACTGATCCAGATTATTCAAGCTCAGTTTCATCTTCTGCAACATTCTTTGTATTAAACTATAGTGCAAATAGATACACAGTTTAAACAGGATGAGGATCCCCGGAGTGTTTTAAAACTGTCAGGAACCAAAGAACCAACTTTGTTACACTCTGGGAAGTTCTACTTGTTCCTTTAGAGACATACATACAGCACTCTCACAGCCCAAAACCTACAACTCAAGATAATTATGCAGAGGTGGGTAGTAACTAGTTACATTTACTCAGTTGAGTGCTTTTGGGAAAAAATGCACTTTTAGGAGTAGTTTTACGACACTCTACTTTTTACTTTAACTTGAGTAATATTTTTATAGTATTACTCAGTATCAATACTCTTATTTGAGTAAAATTTCTGGATACTTTACCCAATGTGAGTAACTTTGTAGAATGAAGAAAAAAACAAAAAGTGCATGAGATAAAGACACACCTACAGTTTAAGTTAAAGTGAGACTTCTTGTTTGTGCACAAATTTTGTACTAACACTGTTTTCTACCTGCTGAGCCTAATGTGCCATTTGGTGCTAGAAGTATTTTACCCTGTTCTAATATTTAGCCTGTTCTAGTATTTTGGCATTACCTACTGTAAGTATTGGTTTCATTGTTTTTTTTTTTAGTTTTTTGTTGTTTTTTTTTGTAGTAGTAGAGTACAATTTTTGAGTACTCTACCCACCTCTGATGAAATGCAGACTGTATTTATGGTACAACATTGGGTTATAGTTCCTGGTTTATGACATCCAGTGGTCAAGTTTGTGATTGTAACCATCTTCAACAGTGTCCACCTGTTTTCAAACAATATTTCATATGTTACAGCAAATTACTCAGCTTCAGTCTAAAGAGCTGAAGATGAAAGCCATGACAGGGTTTATTCATGTTTCCAGTCTGCACACATTCCAGCATCTTTTCCATTTTTTATGCTTTTGCTCCTCTGACTTTTCACCCTCATCTGTTCCAGTATACATGAGCACCATAAAGCATGTATGCTCAATGTTATGCAAGGCCTCCTTCATTTTCTTCTTCTTTACTTTATCTAAGAGCCTTTCGTGGCAGTAATAAAGCAGACGGCAGCATCCGTTATGACCTTCATAAACACTGCACTGCTGTGTGGTGTCTACGCTTTTCTTCTGCACCTCTTTGGGGCCATAAAGTGTTCACACAGAAGTCTGACTGCGGTCGCATCATTCGGTAGAATAAACAACTACCCAATAACATCGGATTTCACCAAAAATCAGAATTGAGCATCAAGACCTGCTGTGTGAACATAGCCTTACCTGAGTACAATAGTTGGGTACTTTACCTACCTCTGGTTCTCATAACAAGAGGATGAGGGACTATAATCTAATGACTCACTTCCCAACCCCCAATGAAGAAGGATGTAGTACAAGTTGTGTCTGCCCTTGCAGAGGTTGCTCCAGAGAAAATCCTTTGGGTTCATTGACAAAAAATTTTTTTTTTTTTTTTTTTTTTTTTTTTTATGGGAACAGGAACCCCAAAGAATTCACAATCAGTAAATACAATCACCTGGTAGAATTCATTCAAAGGTTTCCTTCTTCTGTTTACACCTGGTTTCTTTCATCCAGCTCTCATTTGTTTGTGAAGCAGTTATGTGACACTCTGACCTTGTAAGCCTTTAACTTCGAAGAGGAAATGAAAGCCTTTATTGATTCATTAACAAAGGCTATAATTCCTGTATGGTAAGAGCTCAAACACTCACTCTGCCATACAATGCTTTTCCCCAGTGCAGTTTGCAGGTGTCCTATCCAGTAGCACCTTGAAGACAAAGGAGGAAGAACAGCTCTATCATTCATGCCACGAGTCCTGAGGGAAACTCTGCAGCTGTTTTCTTTGTGAGAACAACACTGCCCTCTGCTGCTGCAGAGACTGCAGACTGCAGAGACTCAGAGCAGAGCAGGACTAAAGCGCAGTGACTGGGTGCACTCTTGTTTCTGGAGATACCTGGGCCACCTTGGACTGAATTATGAGTTAGAATGATTACCTGTACATTAGATTTGTTATTAACCCAATCACCTATATCATGAACTTCTTAGTATAGTTTTGGAACAAACCTGTTCTAGAAGTTGTGTGACATGTCAACATTTTCCTTCACATAAAATCTAGAAGATGTGTGTGCAGTTTACCCTGGATGAAACCATTGAACCATTTACTCACTGTGCTTTGGAAACTGACATGTCCAAGTAAATATTAGGCTTTTTGACTTCAGGTTAGTCTTTGTTTGAAGCCAAGTCTCATTTCTGTGGTTCTTCTTTTTGTTTCTTGACTGTCATTAGTTCTGTCCAAGCTCTTCCTTATGTTTTCTTTCTTTTTTTTTTTTTGTCTGAACATTGGCTGCTGTTCTGAATACAGACAACTGAATGTTTCTAAAACAAACCTAATATTCACTGCATCCCAAAGTAGGCATAACATTAATTCATCCAAGTGAAATTATCACCCAGTTTAAAAAGCATGAAATAATCATAACAAATGATGTTGCTTCTGATCAGACTTATAACAGGACAAATAGGACCAATGAGAAACCTTACAGAGGACAGCATGCTGGGATTTATTTAAAGGACTTCCAATACAACAGCAAAGTGCTTTTTACATTATTTTAAATTTGAACAAACGTGTGTGAATATACAGAGTACATACAGTTATTCAATAAATTAGAATATACATCCCAATGAGTCTCAGTTGTCAGATTAAAAGTATCTTTTGTAAATCACAACTCTTAGTCAGGTGTTAAACATACTTTTCCTAAAGCTCAGATATCTGCTTTTAAAAGTAGTTTTTTTTTTTTTTTTTTTTTTTTATTAGTCTGATACAACTCTAATTACAAATGACATGCTTTCATTGGCTGTAAGTGGAAAATCATCATAATTAACAGAAAAAAAGGTTTTCAAACAACCATCCATGTGGAATTAATCTATAACAAGCCTTCTATCACCTGAAGAAGATTTCCAAGATTAAAGGACTAAAGTCCCAACAAGATCTAGAGAAACTCATCCATGCATTTATCTTTAGTCGCATTGATTACTGCAACAGTGTCTTCACAGGTCTGCCTAAAAAAATCAGTCAGAACGCTGCTGCTTGTGTTCTCACTTAAACCAGGAAGATAGAGCACATCACCCCAGTTCTAAAGTCCTTCCACTGGATCCCTGGAGTTCAGAGAATAGACTTTAAAATCTTCTGTTAGTTTATAGATCACTGACTGGCTTAGCTCCAAAATATATTAAAGATCTGTTGTTGCTGTTGTATCAATCTTCCAAACCACTCAGGTCTTCTAGCTCTAATCTGCTCTGCATCCCCAAAACCAGAACCAAACATGGAGAAGCAACATTTAGTTTCTATGCTTCTCTAATAGAAAGAAATATGAAGAAATATCCTTTTATTGTCCCACAATAGGGAAATGTCTGTGCAACAGCAGCAAAGTGACAGGCAATAAGAACTGTCAGAGATACAACAAGATGCATGACAAAAAAGAAAGCTATCCAGCCCAGAATAAAAGACGCAGAAAGTGTAACAAAATGGGACATTTTGAGGCTGAGTGTAAAACTAAAATGCTTAAAGAAGTCAGAGCTAAAGGTGTTATGGATTCAGATGAGGTTTCGTTCTTTATTGGCGACCTGTTCCTGAGAGCAACAACAAAGTTAAACGTCATTGAGGAGTCGGATTCAGAGACTGACTGGGACATTGAACCACATGTGAATAGCAGCCTGGTGGATTTTAAAATTGACACTGGAGCAGATACCACTGTTATGACAAAAACAACTTTCAACAATCTACAGCAAAAACCAAAACTGAATATGTTCAGAGCAACAGTGTACAGCCCCGGTGGGAAGGCTAGATGTGTGGGTAAGTTCCTCGACACCACCACATACAAAGAGATACCAGTACTGGATTACAATCATTAAAGAACAGTTTGTCAGTAACCTATTAGGCAGGGCAGTGGGAAAGCATATGGGACTGGTCAAATGGCTCAGTGCTATCAGTAGTGACTACATGCTATCTAGTGATATGTTTGAGGAAATAGGACTACTGAACTGTGAGCCTGTTAAAATTGAGCTGACTGAGGATGCAATTCCACACAGTGTCAATACACTATACAGAGTCCCTTTTCCCCTCCTTTCAAAAGTTGAGAAAGCGCTAAAGCAAGGAGGTTACCGAACCGTCAGACTGGTGTGCCCCAATGGTGCCTTCTCCAAAACGTGACAAGAATGAAGTCAGAGTGTGTGTAGATTTAAAATGCTTGAACAAGGGAGTGAAGTGCAAACATTACATTTTATCTACACTACATGATATAACACTTGAGCTGGGTGAAGCCAGGGTTTTCTCCACTCTGGATGCCTCTAGTGGGTTCTGGCAAATTCCGTTGGACCCCCATTGCCAAAGACTGACTACATTCATTACCCCAATGGGCTGTTTTTGCTTCAAATGCCTGCCATTCAGGATTACACCTGCTCCTGACATTTTCTAGCGACTGATGAGAAATCTGCTCTAGGACATGGAAGGAACTGTTTTTGTGATGGACGATATTCTGGTTTACACATCTACTAAGGAGCACCATGACCACCGTCTGGATGCAGTTTTGCAGATGGTCAAAGTGTCTGATCTCAAGTTGAACAGGGCCAAGTGTCACTTTGGGAAAACTGAACCGCAGTTCTTTGGACACATCATTAGTGCAGATGGTGTGAAGCCTGATGAGAGCAAGTTGGATGCTATTGCTAATTTATCCCACCCTTCAAATGTGTAGCAGCTGCGACAGGTGCTTGGACTAGTGAACTATGTTGGAAAATTCCTGCCAGGCCTGTCCACAGTGCTGTATCCACTGACTAATCTGCTCAAGAAATAGACTGCATGGGTTTGGGACGAGCTCCAGTAGCAAGCATTCAGCAAGGCCAAAACAATGCTCATAGCTGCACCAGCCCTTTGCTACTATGACCCAAGCAAACCAACAGTGGTTAGCGCTGATGCCAGCAGATTTGGCCTCAGTGCTGCTCTGTTGCAAGACGATGATGGAGAGTTCCAGCTCGTTGCCTTTTGCTCATGCACATTTACTGATGCGGAAAAGGGGCATTCACAGATCGAAAAGGAGTGTCTGGCGTCTGTTTGGAGATGTGAACGTTTCGCCCGCTACATCCAAGGGATGGGCCGTGTCCAGTTACAAATTGACCATAAGCCACTGGTGCCACTGATCAACTCACATGGTCTTGTCAAAATGCCACTAAGATGTTAGAGACTACTTATGCGTCTTATGAGATTCAGTGTCACTGCAGAACATGTTCCTGGTAAGCAGCTTGTAGTCACTGACACACTCTCCAGACATCCATTGAAAGACAGTTATGTGCTGGAAACTGAAACACAAGTAAAGGCAAATGTCAACACTGTGGTGGCTAGCAAACCAATCAAGTCACCCAAGCTTGAAGAAATCTGCCAGACCATACAAAATGATGGTGTTCTTCAAAAAATAATTATGTTTGTCAGAAAAAGGTGGCCTTGCAATATGGTGGAGAGCTCACCACTGCACGGATACCGGGCAGCCAGAAGACACCTATCAGAGTTGGATGGGCTGGTCCTTTATCATGACTGTATTGGTGTTTAAACAGTGATCTGAGCTGGTGTCTTAGACCAAATGCACGAAGGCCACCAAGGCCTCACCAAGTGCTGGAAACGAGCTAAGTTGACATTGTGGTGGCCGAAGATTGGAGCACAGCTCATGAGCAAAGTGAAGTCATGGGATTTTTGCAGAGAACATAAACCAACACAGCTAGGTGAACCGCTGGTAACCACTTCCCTGCCTAATGGTCCACAGCAGAAAATTGCGGTTGACCTGTTTGTGTCAGAGGGTAAGACATATCTTGTTGCTGCTGATTATTTTGCCAGAGACATTGAAATTGCTTCCCTTACCATCATTTTCAGCAATCAGGTCATCAGTAAGCTCAAACACGTTTGTGAGATGGGGCATCCTGCTGCAACTTGTCAGTTGACAATAGAACACAGTTTACATCGGCAGAGTTCCAAGAGTTCAAACAGAGATATGGATTCACTCACATAACCTCCAGCCCCCATTACCCACAAGCTAATGGATCTGCGGAAAGGGCTGTTCAGACTGTCAAGTACATCCTCAAACAGCCTGACCCCTGCTTAGCCCTTATGAGTTATCGCTTCACACCTTTAGCAGTAACAGGTGCCAGTTCAGCGCAACTCATGACTGGCCAACAAATCCACACTATTGTTCCTGTCCTGGAAAAGACATTAATGCCAAGCCCAGTCAAACCAAACCAAGTCTACTTAAAGGATGCCACAGCAAAGGATTCTTACAGATTCTTCTACAGCTGCAGACATTCAGCACGCCTACTCCCTGAACTTCACCCTGGTCAAAATGTGAGAGTAAAGCTTAATGGTGAGAAAGGATGGACAACACCTGCCAAAGTCTAAGGAGCCAAGATCCTACCTTGTGGAGATAGCCAATGAGAATGTGGCCTGTCACAACAGGCGTCCCCTTCAGGCTGTTTCTGGGACTGAAACTCCTGTTCCACAAAATAGCGCTAAGCCCGCAGTGCCGCAGCAGGACTGCAGATCCTCGGCTACAGATGTGGCTGTTCCATCTGAACCACCGATGAACCAGCCAGCAGCAGGCCCTTCCTCAGGGTCTCCCTTTACACCATCTACTCCTGTGAGAACAACTTCCAGGGGCCGTGAAATAAAACTGCCTCTTCGATTCAGAGACTGATAGGTTTCAAAAGGGCATAATAATCCCTTTTGGGGGGGAGGGCAGTTTACTCCTGTGATGTTCTGCATTGTTCTACAAATGGTTTAATAAGACTGTTAAAAGAAAAAAAAAAAGTTATGTTGTGGAAAAGCTGTTCTGAAAACATTCAGGGTTTATGATTGAAAGAAATGTGACAGCTAAAAAGGAAGTTAAAGAATAACTAATTAAACATTTGAGAATGAACAATGAATGGACATTGAACTAACTTGCAGATGTTTGGGATCTTCCTATGTTTAACTTTAAAAGGGGGGAGATGTTGTGAGATTAGTTTCTATTGCATATCCAGAGTTACGGTAGTTTGGTTTCATGATCACTGGGGGCACAAGTAAACTGGGAATGAGAGATGAGTTCAAAGAAGAAGTAGCTCATGTTTTTACCCTGTGCTGCAGCTAAATAAAAAGGAGAGTTTTCACTGACGATTACCTCCCGTGTCTTCCCTCATATCATGACACTGACCCTCCAAACTCCACCACTGGGACCCCACTCATCTCTCCCTGGTGGATATCCATCTCACTCTCAGTAAGATCACTCTCCCGCTACATCATTCTGTTCCCATCAATTCTCACCTTCTCTTCAGTGTTCCCGATTCCCCTTGTCACCAGAAACACCCTGGATCAAGATCGTTCATTCATTTTTAAACATATTAAGGGAGTGGTGATATCACTGTATAAACTGTTTCATGTAGTTGACATTGCTGCATATGTCAATTCTCCAAAGAATTGCATTTAAAAAAAAAAATAATAATAATAAAAGGGGTGCTGTTTTGGTACAAGGCTTGGGTACGGTAGTGATATGTGGCTCTACCTAGCTGACTTCATTCTGATTGGCTACAACCATATCTGGGAAACTTCAGTAAAATGCGTTGAACATCGTCTCAAATTGAGGTCATAATTGTGTGCTACTTCCCCATGAATGAACTTCAGCCACTCTTCTCTGGTTCTAAGTGGAAACTTCCATCCATTTTTTGAGCTCCCTCGGACAGAACAGCTCTGCTTTTAGTAGCCATCCTCCTCTCAAGTGGAGTAGCCAGACATGCTAGCATGACGTAGCCCTTAAATTAGCCGGTGTATCAGCTCGGGGGAGGAGGGAAGGGGATGGGAGGGCTGTTTGCTTGATGGTGTTCTTTAATTAGAGAATATGAATTACACAGAAAGACAACATACGTAGAAATTTAACTGCTCTCTGATTTGTCCGTTTTTGAGCAAAGAAACAAAGCTGACCGTCTATGAGCAGGGGTTTTGGTACCAACTCTTGACATCCACACGGCCTCGTCAGTGCACAACAGATCCTATTAGTATACCCCTAAAACCACAGAAAAATGACATTTGTTGTCTTGACCCCTGTAAAACTCTGTCCCCTGAAAGTGTTTGCATGTGGGTCAGGGAGCTTACTCACTCTCTCTCTCTCTCTCTCTCTATATATATATATATATATATATATATATATATATATATATATATATATATATATATATATATATATATATATATATATAAGGCACTGAGCCTTGACATTAACATGTCTGTTCCAAAAGGGTTCCTTCCAGGATTTTCCTGTGTTTAGATGCATCCATCTTCTCATCTCTTACCAGCTGACCTGCTGGAAAAAAAAAAACACACTTACAGCATGATGCTGCCACTATCTTGTTTTCTCATGAGGGTGGTGTCTACAAACTATTGTTATTTTTATTGTTATTTTTCTGCCACATTGCATCTTGGATGGAGGCCAAATAGCTACTTTTTTTTTAAATCTGATCAAAGCACTTTCTTCCATACTTTTTTATATGTCAGGACCTCTACAAATAGTTGCTGTAGTCCTCCCTCCACCTGATTTGTGTCCCGTTCTGTGAATCTTGGAAGTGGGTGACATTCTGCCAGAAACTTCAGGAAAGCCTGACAAATTTAAATCCTGTCTTACATGAATCAAAACTCACTGCACATTGCAGAGAGGCAATTGTTGTATTTTCCTTTGTTTGTGTAGAACTTTGTAGTGACAAAAAGGCCACTAAAGGAAGGACAGGGAGAAGTTAGAGGTCTAACGTGCCAGAGGTGCAGTGAGTGGTCAGAATCTGAAATGAGCGTTTGGAGCACGGACTAAACTTGGACAGCATCACAGAGACACTGCCATCACCAGTTCCACATGAGATTTGCAGCAATCTAGTTTCAGTTTTCAGTGAAGGTGGTTCATGTGCGTGGACATTGAATCATTCCATTTTCCCACCAACCCAGACCTCTGCTCTACATTTTTAAAAACCCTCCTCTCTCACGTCCCCACCTCCTTTCCTTCCATCTGTTTCCAATCAACACTCACTGCCAAAACCAAGATATACTTCCCCATGAACAGGCAGCTCACACACCAACACAAATCATGCTCCATTAGTCACCTCAACAGTTAAAGAGCGATCCCACAGGAAAAGCAAAGCTTAAAAAGCCCTTATCATTTAGAGGATTACAAATCATTTTTCTGCTACCTCCACAAAAGGCTCTGGTTTGAAACTTCAAACATTTATTTATTACATAAATAAGATTTGCTTATTTCTTCCTTATTAGGTATTTAAATAAAATGTCATAGTCATTCATCTTAAACAGTACAGTGGCTTGCAAAAACATTCACACCCCTTGAACTTTTCCATATTTTGTCACATTACAACCACAAACATAAATATATTGCATTGGGATTATAAGTGAAAGACCAACACAAAGTGGTATACAATTGTGAAGTAGAGGAAAAAATTATACATGATTCAAAACATTTTTTACAAATGTAAAACTTAAAAATGCGGTGTGCAAATGTATTCATCCCCCTGAGTCAATACTCTGTGGAACCACCTTTTGCTGCTATTCCAGCTGCCAGTCTTTTAGGGTCTGTCTCCACCAGCTTTGCCATCGAGTGACTGGAATTTTTCCCCGTTCTTCTTGCAAAACAGCTCAAGCTCAGTCAGATCAGATGGAGAGCGTTTATGAACAGCAGCTTTCAGATCTTAACACACACTCTCCATTGGGTTTAGGTCTGGACTTTGACTGGGCCATTCTAACACATGAAAATGTTTTGTTTCAAACCATTCCCTTGTAGCCCTGGCTTTATGTTTGGGGTGGTCGTCCTGCTGGAAGGTGAAGCTCCGCCCCAGTCTCAGGTCTTCTGCAGACTCCAGCAGGTTTTCTTCCCAGATTGCTCTGAATTTGGCTCCACCCATCTTCCCATCAACTCTGACCATCTTCCCTGTCCCTGCTGAAGAGAAGCACCCCCAGAGCATGGTGCTGCCACCACCATATTTAACAGTGGGGATGGTGTGTTCAGAGTGATGTGCAGTGTTAGTTCTCCGCCACACATAGCATGTTGCATTTTGGCCAAAAAGTTCCATTTTGGTCTCGTCTGACCAAAGCACCTTCTTCCACATGTTTGCTGCGTCCCCAACACGGCTTCTGGCAAACTGCAAACGGGACTTCTTATGGTTTCCTTTTAACAGTGGCTTTCTTCTGGCCACTCTCCCATAAAGCCCACATCTGTGCAGAGCACAGCTAATAGTTGTCCTGTGGACAGGTTCCCCCACCTGAGCTGTGGATCTCTGCGTTTGGTCCAGAGTCACCGTGGGCCTCTTGGCCACATCTCTGATCAGAGCTCTCCTTGTTGGGCCTGGAAGTTTAGGTGGACGGCCTCGTCTTGGTGGGTTTACAGTTGGGCCGTACTCTTTCCATTTCCAGATGATGGATTGAACAGCGCTCTGTGAGACGTTCAAAGCTTGGGAAATCTTTTTCTAGCCTCAGCCTGCTTTAAACTTCTCCACAACTTTCTCCCTGACCTTCTGCTGTGATCCTTGGACTTCATGATGCTGTTTGCTCCCCAGTCTTCTCCTAACCAGCCTCTGAGGCGTCACAGAGCAGCTGGATTTGGACTGAGATTAGATTCCACACAGGTGGACTCCATTTAGTCATTAGCAATCATCAGGCAACTTCTGAAGGCAACTGGGTGCACTCAGAGAAAAGAGGGCGGAGTACTTTTGCACACCACACTTTTCAGTTTTTTTTTTATTTGTAAAAAATGTTTTGAATTATGTATAATTTTTTTTCTCTACTTCACAATTGTATACCACTTTGTGTTGGTTTTTCACTTATAATTCCAATGAAATATATTTATGTTGGTGGTTGTAATGTGAAAAAATATGGAAAAGTTCAAGGGGTATGAATACTTTTGCAAGCCACTGTATGTTCACTTCGATCAAGGGTACCAAACCCCCAGACTCTGGTCCGGACCCCGAGGATGTTTTGTCTCAACCACAAAGCGTTTTCTAATTTACAATGTAGTTGTATTTAGATGTAGTATGTATGTATGTAGTTTTCTGACTTTTGAACAGGCACGACGGGCAGCTATGAGGGTCAGCAACATCCTGGGGGTCCTTGATGGTGCACAGATGAGTGAGTAAAATAAGATGGCTTTTTCAAAAATGTGTAAACTGTAATATTGGGTGATTTTTACAGATTGTTCTTTTTTAACAGTGGTTTGATAACTGCTGTTTTTAGAGCCTGGAGGAAAACACCTGATGAGAGGGAAGAGTTTACTATTTGAATCAGGTCAGATGTGACCTTCCTTTATTAAAGAAGGATGTAGGCAGGATATCAAGACAGCAGTAGGAGAAGCTTAATTGTTTAAAAATTTCTTCGAAGTTTTCATGGTTGACTTGGTGACATTTCTCTGCATTCATTATGTTTGGGCATTGCATCGTTATTGGATTTGGTGTTCATGTGCAGATTTACCCTCTAATTTTTTTATATTTTTTTTTTCTGTAAAATAGTTGGCAAATTCATTGCAGGCCCTGGTAGAGTGGAGTTTAGGTGTTACAGTCACAAGTGAGTTTGTCAATCTGTCAACTATGGGAAACAAGGTACGAGAAAGAAGATACAATGATACCATTGACCTTGTTTGGTTATATCTGAAACCTGTGTTCTGGTTCTTCTGTGTAGTTATTTATTGTTAATATTTTGTTTTCTTATTTATTTTTGATTGTGTTTTAACTGTATCAGTTATTTCACGTTAAGCAGTTAATTCCTTGTCTATGTCACTAATCATGTTCTCTCAGCCCCTCAGCATGTGCCCCCTTCAGCTGCCATTCATTGTGTTATTTAGACTCTCCTGGTCCAGGTTTCCACTAATCACCACCCCAGCATTTTAAAGCCAGCCAGTTTCTCTCATTCCTTAATGGACTGTCTGCTGCATAACGATGGTTCCTGAGGCCCATGACTCAGGATTCGACTGTTGCACTGTTGGACCTCAGCGCAGCATTTGACTCAGTGCTGTGGTGAGCACAGAAACCAGACTGAAAGACATCAGAGGGGCTGGTCATTGTTATGAGGCTGTTGAAAAAACTGTTTTAGAAAAAACTGTTAAAGAAACTGTTGAAAAACAGCTTTTTCAATAATTTTGCTGATGAGTGGAAGATTAGAGATTGGCCTGTAATTCTTCAATAGTGATTTGTCCAGCTGGTTCTTTTTAACAGTGGTTTGATAACTGCTGTTTTTAGAGCCTGAGGAAAAACACCGAATGAGAGGGATGATTTTACTATTTGAATCAAGGAGGATAAACAAACTGAGGGGACAGTATGAGCGAGATACACGGCTGATAACCCAGTCTTTAGGGCCCAACAGCGGGAATACAATTGTTGGCTGCAAGATTATTGCATAATATCACTGTTATTAACTTTTTCTTTAGTATTTATTTAAACTTAATTGGATTGCACTTTTCAGTTCAGCAGATGAGTTAATGGGAATATGAATAATTGCTAAAAAAAAAAACAAAAAAAAAAACTATATTGTTATTTTAATATTTCATTTTTAACATTTAATTATGTTTTCACAGTTAATTAATGTTCTGACCCCAGATTGTTTGAGTGATGGAGGTTGTGGACCTCTTACCATTTTAGTTGAGGAACCCTGACTTAGACTGACATATTATGAGTTAAATATAACGTTTAGAGCAAACTTTGAAGATTTCTACATTTTTTAGTAGAAAATTATGATGCTGCAAAAACATGATCTTAAGGCTTTTTGCACATATTTAAGGGTAGTCAACAAATTTATCTACATCCACTTCAAATTAAATATTACATACATTGGTTATTGTGCAATAAATTGTGTTAACTGCTAACATACTAACAGGACATATGTAACTGACTTTGCAAGCTTGTCACTGCAAAACATTTGAAGGCAGTTTAACTTGAAAATGAAGGTTCACCTGCTGCCTTGAAAATGAAAGTAAAGTCAACTTGAAAATTGTTTTGGTTTTAATCTAGCAGCATGACACAAGTTGTCTAAACATTGTTTCTTAATTTCTGATAGCTTATTATTCTTCAATTGTAAGATGTTTTAACTTGATATTGTAATTTAAACCAAATATTTTATATTAATGCAAGAAAACTGTTCTCACCTAGTTGAAGACATACACATTTATGTATTATTTTCATTGACATTATCAAGTTATAATAACTAATTTTAAGTTTGAAGAATTTAAATTCTTGATCCAGTTTATACAAACAACTTATCTGATACATTTTTGTTAAAAACAAACCTGAATTCTGCTCAAGAACATTTATTTTGAGCAGTTTAAGCAATGTGAGAAGACATTCTCCTCAGCCATTGTAAGCTAACACTTTCTTTAAGATGAACATTTGCCTTCAAGCTGCAGTATGAAAATTTTACAAAAATATGTCTTTTGCCTATTTGTTAAAACTGTCACCATGTTGTGACAGTACATGTGAGACAGACAATGTGTGAAAAGATCAAGCTCCTCGTCCTCCTCCCTGAGCGACTATTGTCATCTAAAGAAACGCACCGCTTCCGACCTGAAACAACCAATCAGAGCAAGGAGGAGGGTCTTAGTAGTGTCAATCACCGTCGTGTATGCGCTGCTAAAAGTGCAAATAGTGAAGAAACAGCTCACCGTTCCAGGAAAACCGTTTATTTGCCATCATTGATGGCCATGCGAACTAGCCTTAGCATTAGCAGCAGGCTATGCTGTGGTGAACCAGCTGTAGCGCAGCAGAGAGGAAGGGGGAGTGTGTGAGCGGCGCGTACATGAGGGTGATCGACAGCGCTAAGACCCTCCTCCTGGCTCTGATTGGCTGTTTCTGATTGAGTGGCATATTTCTGCAGTTCGGCAGAGGAGTTATATTTTTTTCACAGATTATCTGTGTTATATTATACTGTCACAACATAAGGATAATGTTAACAAATTTATTTTAAAAAAACATATCTTTCAAAAAATGTACATACTCTAGCTTTAATATCGCACAAGAGGCAAGTAAATATGATACACTTCCATCTCACTCAAGATGTATCACACAGGATACAAAAACATGCTGCTAAGCACCCTGAGAAATAGTTTCCACTCCCACCTTTTTCTTCTTTCAGTTTTTTAAGTGCCAACTTAAAGCTGCAGTATGTAACTTTATGAAAAATGTTTTTACATATTTGTTGAAATTATCATTATGTTGTGACAGTATAATATCAGACAGATAATCTGTAAAAAAAAAAAAAAAAAAAAAAAAAAAAAAAAAATCAAGCTCCTCTGCCTTCTCTGAGTTCTCCCAGTACTAACGCAGAAATACACCACTCCATCAGAAACAACTAATCATAGCCAGGAGGAGGGTCTTAGCGCTGTCAATCAACCTCCGCTCACACACACTTCCTTCCTCTTTGGTATGCTACCACAGCATAGCCTGCCACTAATGTTAAGGCTAGTTAGCATGGCCACCAATGACGGCGGATAAACGCCGGAAACGGATTGTTTCCAGGAACAATAAGTTGTTTTTTCACTATTAGCACATTTATCTGCCGAACACAAGGGTGATTAGCAGCACTAAGACCTTCCTCCTGGCTCTGATTGGTTGCTTTAGATCAGAAGCGGTAGAAAGTTATATAGAAAGTTATATAGTGCATCTCAACTCTTGGAGATATGACAAAATTAACAAAAAGTTCACACAACTTACTACTGTAAGTTTATCTTTCACAAAGTCAAACATTTAAGTTCAAAATCTAAAACTTGCAAAATTTCTGTGACTTAAAGGATAGAAGTTAGCAGACACAGTTAAATGTGGCTCAAATGTTCTGCAGTGCAGCTATGTGCTCCTAATTACGGAGAACCTGATCATATAGGAAAAGTCCATCTGATATCAGCTTACACATTTGTGTGTCTGTATTATTTAGGTCTATCAAAAAAAAGACAGAAACTATATTGGCAAAATCATTTGCTTCTTAGGTTTTTTCCACAAGATTTAGAGTGTATGTAAGTGAAATTTTACTTTCCTTTCAGAAGTGCCTTAGTGAGGTCAGGGACCAAAATGTGCAACTAAAGTCCTCTAATTTATCCTGAAGAAGTTCTTTCAGGTTGAAGTCAGGACTCTGTGTAGACCAGTCAAGTTCTGTCACACCAAACCTGCTCCATGTCTTCATAGACCTTGCTTTGGTGAACAGTCATATTGGAACAGGAAGGGATCATCCCCAGGCTGTTCCAGCTCACAAATTTGGGAGCACTAAGTAGTCAAGTGTCTAGATATGCTACAGAGTTAAGTACAGACTGAGTCGCAAAAACTAGCTTTAGAAATTCTTTTAAGTAGTGTGACAATTACAGCTGCCAACAGGGGGACAACTGGGTATGTTGTCTGGGGCCCAAGGTGGAGGGGAACCTAGAACTGGGCCCTCCTCCTATTAAATTAGGCTCACAAATTTTTTTTTTTTTTTTTTTTCAAGTTAGGCATCTTTTTAAAAAATATAAGCCAAATATTTAAGTTGCATAAACCTTTTTCTATTTTTTCTTTGTAACTGTCCCTGCAGTAGAGTTGTCTGATGTACAGCCTACCTCCAGACGACAGCTGGACCTCTCTCATCTCTATGTTCTCTGCTCGCTCAGCACCAACAAACTCAGCAGTTTCTTTCAGAGACATGGTGTGTATCTTTGCTAGCGTAAAAAATAACTAGAACTGCTCCAGTGGGTAATGTTGTTTTGAATTGCTGTCACACAAGCAGAAGCCTCAAATGGGAACAATTTGGACCGCAGCCTGTATGGAAAGCCACAAGTGCCACAATTCAAGCTTTTCTCTTTAATTCAATTCATTTAAAAAACTGATATTTACGTATGTCAAAATTTTCATAAAACTTGAGATGCATGCTTTAAATGAATTATCTACTATTATCTTACATAAGTAAAAAAAATTATTTTCTATTATTTAAATTTTCAGTAACTATTCCATACGCAATATATATTTTTGCTTTATGGTAATGTGCTGCAGAACATCATGAATTTATTATATCTCTCCACATTACTGCAGAATCAGTCACTCAGCAGGGAAAAAATACTATAGGAGATGATTGGCCTGTAGCTGAGTTTCTGTGCAGATTAACCAATCAGATGTTTGGGCGTTTCTTTAGTGAGACATAGAACAGTTTAAGTTATTTCATGATATACTTTAGCATAGGAAGCAAAAAAATACATTTATTTGTATGATTCAAATCTTTATTAGATTTACCGATTTAATTATTTCATTGACTAATAAATTAGGGCCTTTAAAATACATTGAAAATAATATATATATATATATATATATATATATATATATATATATATATATATATATATATATATATATATATATATATATATATATATAAAATTCCCTTCTCACCCTCCACGGGTGGTCTTTCTCAACCTCTGAGCTCGGGTCCTCTACCAGAGGCCTGGGAGCTTGAGGGTTCTGCGTAGTATCTTGGCTGTGCCGAGAACTGCGCATTTCTGGACTGAGATGTCTGATGTTGTTCCTGGGATCTGTTTTAGCCACTGCTCCAGCTTGGGGGTGACTGCCCTGAGGGCCCCGATGACCACAGGCACCACTGTGGTCTTCACCTTCCAGGCCTTCTCCAGTTCCTCTCTGAGGCCCTGGTATTTCTCCAGTTTCTCATGTTCCTTTTTCCTGATGTTGCAATCGCTTGGTATTGCTACATCCACCACAACGGCTTTCCTCTGTTGTTTATCCACCACCACGATGTCCGGTTGGTTCGCCATTACCATTTTGTCTGTCTGGATCTGGAAGTCCCACAGGATCTTAGCTCGGTCATTCTCCACCACCTTTGGGGGTGTACCCCACTTTGATCTCGGGGCTTCCAGTCCATATCCTGCACAGATGTTTCTGTACACTATGCCCGCCACTTGGTTATGACGTTCCATGTATGCTTTCCCTGCCAGCATCTTGCACCCTGCTGTTATGTGTTGGACTGTCTCAGGGTCCTCCTTGCACAATCTACACCTTGGATCTTGTCTGGTGTGGTAGATCTGAGCCTCTATTGCTCTGGTGTTTAGGGCCTGTTCCTGTGCAGCCAGGATGAGTGCCTCTGTGCTGTCCTTGAGTCCAGCTTTTTCCAGCCATTGGTAGGATTTCCTGATATCAGCCACTTCAGTTATTTGTCGGTGGTACATCCCATGTAGGGGCTTATCCTCCCATGACGGTTCCTCCAGCACCTCATCCTCTGGTCCCCATTGTTTGAGACATTCGCTGAGCACATCGTCGGTTGAGGCTTTGACCTTGATGTATTTATGGATCTTGGATGTTTCATCCTGGACAGTGGCTCTCACACTCGCTAGTCCTCTGCCTCCGTCCTTACGGCTCGCGTATAGTCTCAGGATGCTGGATTTAGGGTGGAACCCTCCATGCATGGTTAGTAGTTTCCGAGTTTTAACATCCATGGTCTTTATCTCTTCCTTTGGCCAGCTTATTATTCCTGCAGGGTATCTGATTACTGGCAAGGCATAGCTGTTTATCGCACGGATCTTGTTCTTGCCATTGAGCTGGCTTCTCAGGACTTGCCTTACTCGTTGGAGGTATTTGGCTGTGGCTCCTTTCCTTGTGACCTCATCGAGGCTGCCATTTGCTTGTGGTATTCCCAGGTACTTGTAACTGTCCTCAATGTCTGCTATTGTTCCCTCTGGGAGTGAGACCCCTTCTGTGTGGATGACCTTCCCTCTCTGTGTAACCATCCGACCACACTTCTCTAGTCCGAATGTCAGTGCTGTAGATCCTGGTGGTGTGGATCAGATGTCTCGTTTGCTCTTAGCGTACAGCTTGATGTCGTCCATGTAGAGGAGGTGACTGATGGTGGCTCCGTTCTTGAGTCGGTATCCGTAGCCAGTCTTGTTGATGACTTGGCTGAGGGGGTTCAGACCTATGCAGAACAGCAGTGGGGACAGAGCGTCTCCTTGGTATATGCCACATTTGATGGACACTTGTGCAATTGGCTTGTAGTTGGCTTCAAGGGTGGTTTTCCACATCCCCATCGAGGCTGCAATGAAGGCTCTTAGAGTCCTGTTGATGTTGTACATCTCTAAGCATTCAATGATCCAAGTGTGTGGCATTGAGTCATAGGCTTTCTTGTAATCAATCCAAGCCGTGCACAGGTTGGTGTGTCGGGTTTTGCAGTCTCGGGCGACTGTTTGGTCTACCAGGAGTTGGTGTTTGGCTCCTCTGGTATTTATGCCGATGCCCTTCTGTGCTGTACTCATGTATTTATCCATGTGCCCACCTGTCTTAGCTGCTATGATGCCTGACATGAGCTTCCATGTTGTAGAGAGACAGGTTATTGGCCGATAGTTGGATGGGACCGAACCCTTTGAGGGATCCTTCTGGATCAGGATTGTGCGCCCTTCAGTTAACCATTCAGGGTGAGTCCCACTTTGTAGCAGCTGGTTCATTTGAGCTGCCAGTTGCTCATGGATCATGTCAGGACCTGGTGCTGTCCAGTTTTTCATACCTGAGACTCTTTCTTGGACATCTGCCACTGTGATAGTTACTGGGGCTTGCTCAGGGAGGTTGCTGTGGTCATCTCGTAGAGAGATTAGCCACTGTGCATTGCTGTTGTGGGTCGCCTCCCTTTCCCATATGCCTTTCCAGTACTGTTGGGTCTCCAGCCTTGGTGGGTCTGCTCTGTTGTTATTACCCTGCCATTGAGAGTACACTTTAGCTGGTTGGGTGGAGAAGAGCCGGTTAATCCTCCTGGCTTCATTTTCTCTTGTGTACCTTTTTAGGCGACTGGCCAAGGCTTGGAGCCTTTGTTTGGCAGTTTCGAGCGCTTCAGGTATGGGCATCTGGCTGTACCGCTTGGGTACCGGTCTTTTGATTGCACCTCTTTGGAGCTCTGACAATTGGCTCACTTCCCTCCTTGTTACCTTGATTTTAGCCTCTAACCGTCTTTTCCATGGTGGGTATTGAATCTCATGGTTGCTCCTATAGCCGAGCATCTCAAGGATCACTGATGCTGAGTTGTACACCAGCTCATTGGTTTCCGTTATGGTGTTGGTAGGGATCGTTCTCAATGCTGCATTCACATCTTCAATGAGACTTTCTGATGGTACTTCACTCAGCCGTTGTAATTGGCATCGGGATTGCCTGGTATTCATTCGGGCCACGATCCTACATCTCAGGTCAGTTGCTGCCTCGTTCAGCTGTGATGGTTCGTTCATTATTGGGGCTGCATACCCAATCTGCGGGTGGGGAGTTGAAGTTAACTCCCCTCTGACCTGGCGTCCTGGCTCCCCCTTGCCGTAGCATTTGTGTTGTACCTCGTCTATCTCAAGTTGTGACAGCATTTGCCGTTTGCGGATGTTGGAACACTGAGCTACTAGTTGTTTGGCAGTTAGTGTTGAATGGGGATGTCGACGTAACCATTCCTCCCGCATTCTTTGCATGTAACCCCTCTGACTAGGGTTACTTGAGTAGTAGCATTCCAACAGATCCAAGTTTTCACCTCTCGCCCAATTCCGTCTTGTTCCAGTAACCCATTTTTCGTGAAGGTGCCCTGGTTCCCCAGCACCTGACGCAGACCTTGTTTGACCGGGCGACGTCTGAGCCGGCATGGCGTGTATTCCTTGGTCACTTATCATGAGGTAGGCAGTAGCGCGAAGGATCTTGCCTAAGGACCCACACTGGATATCTGAACAAAGCGACCCGGCCTGGATTCGAACCCCGGTCTCCCGGGTGAAGGTCGGGTGACTTACCCATTGAGCTACCCAGCCGCTTATAATATATATATATATATATATATATATATATATATATATATATATATATATATATATATAGAGAGAGAGAGAGAGAGAGAGATAGATAGATAGATAGATAGATAGATAGATAGATACAGTTTTAATAAAATAATCACATATATTACTGTTAACTGTCAATATCAGGAAGGTTATCTACAACCTGTTCTGAGGAGTAAAATTTAAAAAACAAATTATAGAGCACAAAGGAGGGCAGAGAATGAGAGAATGTAAAAGAAGACCAAGGGAGAAGATTAATTGTGTGTTCTTACGGTAAATATTATGTTCTACTGGTTACAGAATCCCGTGATCTAAGATCGTCTTGCCCTGGGCCCAGGTAAAGCTGTCAACTGGCCTGGTGACAATTATAGATAAATCAGCCCTATACTGTAATACTCACTATACTCTGTGTCTTTTGATTGTACCACATCCCTGGCATCTGGTTTCTTGTGATTCAACAGGTGACGGAAGGTTTCTTTCATACATTTAAAGACGAAATGATCTTCCTTATTTTAGATTTTCAGCCTTTTGCAAGTAGGCTACATAACTCTTTATGTTTGAGTTTTTCCTTTCTGTTCTCCCCAGTGAGCTGTTGGCTACCAGCAGGGGTGAAGTGTGGATGCGTTTGTTGTGACAGAGGTTGTAGTTTTCTCTGGTATGTGAGGAGAGTGTAAGAAGACACCCCAGGCTGAGGGGTACCAGCTGGAACCAGCTGACGTCCTGTCGTCATTGACCTTCCACCCCCTTCTGCAGGCAGCCAGCGACGACTCCTCTCCGGCTCCTCTCTGACGTGATATGGAGGGAAACATAAACCGCTGCGTGCATTAATCTGGACCAGTCTGAATCTGTACGTGTTGATTTCTTTTTCTTTGCTTTTTTGTTTTTAATGTTTCAAGTCAAGTTTATTTGTATCGCACATTTCAGCAACAAGGCAGTTCAAAGTGCTTCACATAAAAACATTATACAGTAACCAATTATGAAACAGCAATAAACAGTACATTTTGTCAAATACAGTCATCAAAATGACGTTATTGACCAATGTTCCAGTTATTATGAATAAAAGGCAGCTCAAACAGGTGGGGTTTTAGCCTTGATTTAAAGGAACTCAGTGTTTCGGATGTTTTGCAGTTTTCTGGAACTTTGTTTCAGATTAGTGGAGCATATAAACTGAATGCTTCTTCTTTTTCAGAACAAGTTCTGATTACTCAAGTTGCTCTGACCCTTTTAAGGCTTATCATGCATGTCAGGCAGTGGTTTACAATATACTAACTATCCACTAAGGTTCCTTACCTACATTTAAAAAATATATATATATCCAGCCAGTGGTTTACAACCATTCAGCAAAACAGTCATCAAGACCCAAGTAACTAACAAATAGTAGCTTAGATTTGCAAAATACTGCTGAACAAACAATAAAATAATATTTATGCAAGTTTGTTTAACACTAATACAATCTATATCTGGAATATTGCTGAGCTAGTGGTAGATATTAACTTGCTGGCTTTGGTGCAGAGGGCAGTGTTGCACTGAGTGCCTGCTGTATCACTCTGCTAACAGACCCAGTAATGGCGTTGGATTAAGTCAGCGACCTAAACTGAGGAGGATGGTGAGGAGGGCCACACAGGAAGTGCTCCCTGACAGCTGATCTCTGGTGTTTCTACAGTGTCTGTGCTCAGACTATCAATGTACTGCTGGCCAAACATGAAGAAGGAAGTCTCCTCAGTGTCACAGAAGTAACTGATTAACTAGAGACCCGACATAAGGTTAGTGGTACTGTGTGTAGTCCATATCCCACAAACATTAAAAAAGGCTTTTTAAGCCATCAAATAAGGCTCAGAGATGCAGAACTTGAATCTATATTACAGTTTTTCTCAGTCGCTTTGGTGCATTTCTCAGAACAGAATTGAAATTCTCAAAAGTACTGTTCGATCTTCTAATCATTGTGTTACTTGTGCACATCAAAAACACTATGTGTGGCGGAGAACTAACACGGCACATCACTCTGAACACACCATCCCCACTGTTAAATATGGTGGTGGCAGCACCATGCTCTGGGGGTGCTTCTTTTCAGCAGGGACAGGGAAGATGGTCAGAGTTGATAGGAAGATGGGTGGAGCCAAATTCAGAGCAATCTGGGAAGAAAACCTGCTGGAGTCTGCAGAAGACCTGAGACTGGGGCGGAGCTTCACCTTCCAGCAGGACAACCATCCCAAACATAAAGCCAGGGCTGCAAGGGAATGGTTTGAAACAAAACATTTTCATGTGTTAGAATGGCCCAGTCAAAGTCCAGACCTAAACCCAATGGAGAATCTGTGGCAAGATCTGTTCACAAACGCTCTCCATCTGATCTGACTGAGCTTGAGCTGTTTTGCAAGAAGAACGGGGAAAAATTCCAGTCACTCGATGGCAAAGCTGGTGGAGACAGACCCTAAAAGACTGGCAGCTGGAATAGCAGCAAAAGGTGGTTCCACAGAGTATTGACTCAGGGGGGATGAATACTTTTGCACACCGCATTTTTAAGTTTTACATTTGTAAAAAATGTGTTGAATCATGTATAATTTTTTCCTCTACTTCACAATTGTATACCACTTTGTGTTGGTCTTTCACTTATAATCCCAATGCAATATATTTATGTTTGTGGTTGTAATGTGACAAAATATGGAAAAGTTCAAGGGGTGTGAATGTTTTTGCAAGCCACTGTCTATAGCTTAGATAATAAAAACACGGCAAACACTTGCTTTACATGGAAATGTATTAGAAAAATTTTTTAATACAACTCTGTCATTTTATTAGAGTCAGCTTGAGTTGCTTATTATGCAGTGAATGATCAGATGTGTTTTTTAATGTTACATTGCAGAAGTAGTTCAGGACAAAATTATCCAGAATCCCATCCTTCTCTTTCCAAACTGAAAATACTCAGAACAATACGGCAGTCTACCATGTCACAGCAGAACGTTGTTACCTTTCAGTGATGTTTTCTTGAGCTGAACTGCATCAGGATATGGACTTATCTATGTTGAGCCTCCCAGTTGTATCAGTTCACCTCATGAGCTAATTCTGCAGATCACTAACCCCATCGTTTTCAAGCAAGTCTGAGACATGGAGAGCACAGGAACACACTGACCTGCTGTGTCAGATTGATACAGCTGGCAGACTTAACCAAAATAACTCCAGAGAAACACAAATGTTGTTCAGCTGGATGAAACGGCAACAAATATAAAAACAATACTGTTAGTATTCATTAACTTAGTGTTCCATCCCACCCATGTAAACATTTTCAGTTTGAGTTGTTTTAAAGGACAGCTCAAACAGATGCTGTATATCTGACTCACTGTTAGCTTAAATGGCTTCTTTCATACACACAACCTCTAATATGGAAATTGTGGCTGATAAATGTAAACAGACTTTTATTACGGGATGATATTTCTACTCTTTGATCATCCGCCGTCTACTCATAATGATACTTTAGCAGTCTTTGCTGTGTCTGTGTGTGTGTGTGTGTGTGTGTGTGACTAGCTTAAAACATGACTTGGATTGTCACTTGGCCCAAGCTGAGCCGATGCTTCCCCAGTCGCTCTGTAACCTTCCCCTTGTTTATTCAACTGGCAAAAGCTGCCATCGCCCTTTGACCATGCTGCCACAGCCTCCTTTCTCCATCTGCGATCGCCCTGACCATAAGAATGGTTCAAGTAGGCATATCTGGGCAGAGATAAATTAGTTATGGATAAGACAATTCAAATATTGTTCTCTTACTGTGTATTTCATTGTGTTTTTGCATTGCTGATGCTTAAACTGTCCCAGGCTGAGAGGAAGCCCGGAGCTGACGAAACTTTAGATCTGCATAGTAAAGCTAAATGTTCTGCTGGTGCTGAAAGGTAGCCCACATTGAGTCTGCTATGTTTTACAACATAGCTCTTTCAACATAGCTCTTCCCATTCCCGTAGCAGACCACTAGCACGCATTAACAATTAATATTGTTATTAATGGTGCTTGAAAGTACACATGGAACTTAAATATTTCAATTTTCATCTTTGTAGTTCTTTGTAGCTCATAACATTCACACTATGGGGATGGCTAGGTAATAATACATCTCTAATTAAGGAAATTATTTAATGAAATAATATCTGCTTTGCATTGTGAACTGGTTGTTTGAACACATATCCAGTTATGGTTTGTAACTAAGTCTTAAACTAATATAATTAGTTTAAAAATAATTTGGTCTCATTCCAAATACTTCAGATTTTTTAAAGGGGCAGCATTATGTAAAATCGACTTTTTTGAGCTTTACATCATATTGTGATGTAATCCCCTCATCATGAGTGTTGCCTTGATTCTTTCATGCATGTTTGAGTGAGAAATCCTTTAATCTCCCGTGGCAACCATTCAGCTGTGCAAAACACCCGGATGGACCTAACGCCGCCTTCGGGGTGTAGCTCCTCCTGAGAGCTTCTAAGCTTCCGCCTCACAGCTGCCCTCCCCCTGCGACTCCCCCACTCAGCTCCCTCAGCCTAGCCAGCAGGAATTAGCAAACACCTGGAGGAAGTGCACATCTATTGAGCTCAT
This sequence comes from Anableps anableps, assembly GCA_014839685.1. Lineage (NCBI taxonomy): Eukaryota > Metazoa > Chordata > Actinopteri > Cyprinodontiformes > Anablepidae > Anableps > Anableps anableps. Next base: position 3,086,119 of record CM026086.1, read on the forward strand.
TATAGGAGCTACTTCTCAGTCCAACGCTGGTAAAAACATGGTTAAAGGATTAGCTCTTGTGATGACTTCCTGAAGGCAGAGTTTCACAAAGAGCAGGACTTTCTTAAAGATACGGGGTCCCAATTTCAAGGCTTTAAATTACAAAGTCAAATTTCTTTTAAGTCATATTTGACATATACAGCATTTTTGTAACAACTGAAGGTAACATAGTTGTTTTTGCTATAAAATAATTCTATGTACCTGGAAAACACATAATACTTCCCCTTTAAAAACTTTATATAGACATCTGATGTCAGCTGTTAACGTTTCTAGAGTTATTGCATTAAAATGTATACATGGACACGAAACAAAAATATAAACACAACACTTTAGTTTTTGCTCCCATTTTTAATGAGCTGAACTCAAAGATCTAAAACATTTTCAATATATATATAATATTCACACTATGCCAAGTTCTGTTGTTGCCTCCATGCTGCATTCATGCCGTGTCACTAATCAGCCCTCATACAGTCACCTGTGCCGCTGCTCTGATCTTTGCTCTGTTCACCTGCTCTCCTCGCCTGATAAACGCCACTCATCCAGCCCTCCAGTGCCAGACGATCGAGCGCATTCACTGTTCGTAGGGTTCCAGCACCTCCTCTGGTTGCCCTTACTGTTGTGACCTTGTTCTCCCATTGCCTTGCCCATGTCGGATAGTTGCTGGTTCTCTGATATCTGGACATCGACCCCCGCCTGCCTCTCGGGTCGCCCTGGTTTGCCTGCTCCTATGGATAAGTATCCTGCCTTGCCGTGCATGACCTTTACCTGAATACTGACTAATGACTCAGATCTGTGCTCCACATTGTGGGGGCGTTATTCCATGGTAACGGGCCGAAGCGTCCCCACATCCACACCCTTCCTGCCCGAGCCTCTTGGCCGCAGCTGACGTCGGCACAGCGCCTGCTGTCTCCAGAGTCGCAGCGTTCCAGCTGAGAGTCGCTCCCTCACACTGACAGATCACAACTCCTGCTGTCCCCCGCAGTGCTGCAGCAGACGTTTCTGAGCTGGAGTGCCTTTTATATGCCGGTGCTTAATAAAATATTAGTTTTTGCTTTACACTCCTGTGTAGTGGCTGAACTAATGGTTCCCTCTAGTGAAACTTTACAATATACACAAAATAACAATTTCTCTCAAATATTATTCACAAATCTGCCCAGTCTGTGATGGTGAGCGCTCCTCCTTTGCAGAGATAATCCATCCCACCTCGCAGGTGTGGCATATCAAGATGCTGATTGGACAGCATGATTATTGCACAGGTGTGCCTTATAGGCTGGCCACAATAAAAGACCAGTCTGAAGTGTGCTGTTTTGCTTTATTGGGGGGTCTGAAACCAGTCAGTATCTCGTGTGACCATTTGCCTCGCAGTGAAACACATCTCCTTGGCAGAGTTGATCAGGTTGGTCCACTCCTCCAATGGCTGTGTGAAGCTGATGGATACTGGCAGGAGTTCTAGGATGTAAATGTGTCAGAACACACTCTGCTTGAGAGAGGTGAAGTCTAGAACCCTGCTGTACACAAAACTGAAGTTTCCCCAGAGACAGCTGAAGCTAATTTGAGAACAACTAAGAACAAGTGTTCACTCTATCGGTTAGAACTTTAATTGTTTTTTTTTTTTTTTTGCTTGGGATACATCCTACTGAAGTAGATTGTCGTCTATTTCCTCAGCTGACGGACTGTATGAGCACAGGAGACAAGCACCCCCATAACTTTTTCATAGGGGTGACCAGGCCAATAAAAACTTTAGGGGGGCATAGCTGAAAACTATTAATACATTTTTATTTTAAAATTCTATTATTGGGCTTTATATTTATGTCTTGATTTAAGATGATGTATGCCTTTCTATGATCTGATCATGGGATATATATATATATATATATACACACACACACACACACACACACTTTGTTTAGATAAGGAGAATGTTTTAATCAAAAATCATTGTCTCATGGAAACAATATTTCCTTTGTTATAACAAGATACTTTTTTTTTTTTTTTTTAACATAGACAGCTTCATCTTATAAAGCCAATTAAATATACATTATGTAATATATAGTTGGAACTTAAATGGCTGGTGCAGCCTCAGTAGAGGAATGTTCAACTTGTCTGAAACTTGGTTATTCTGAAACATTCAAGTGAATAGAAGGCAAGAACCACTGATTTTAAACCATAATCTCATTATCTCAAAAAGGAAAGTTTTTTTTTTCCCCCTCACCAAACATCTTATCATGAGAACTCATTTTATTTTCTGATAACAAAAAATACCCCCATGAAAAATACACTACATTGCCAAAAGTATTTAATCACCTACCCTTACACACACCTGAACTTGAGACATTGCATTCTCAATCTTTAGAGTTTAATATGATGTTGACCCACTCTTTGCAGCTACAACTTCAACTCTTCTGCAAAGGTTTTCCACAAGGTTTAGGAGTGTTTATGGGAATTTTTTATTTTTTATTTTTATTTTTTTGGACCATTCTTTCAGAAGCATATTTGTGAGGTCAGACACTGATATTGGATTAGAAGGCCTAGTTTGCAGTCTCTACTATAATTCCTCCCAAAGGTGTTCTGTTAGGTTGAGGTCAGGACTCAGTACAGGCCAGTCAAGTTCTTCTACACCAAAGTTGCTTATTCATGCCTTTTATTGAGCTTGATTTGTGCAGTGGTGTACAATCATGTTGGAACAGGAAGGGATCATCCCCAAACTGTTCCTACAATGTTGGGAGCATAATGCTGTCTAAAATGTTTTAGTATACTAAAGCATTAAGAGTTCCTTTCATAAGAACTAAAGAGCCAAGCCAAACTTCAGAAAAATAGATCCACTCTGTGGTTTAGTAATACTAACTGTGAAATGTTTAGCAGCAAGCATTTGTCATGAATGAATTTTTTGCATAGTTGGCATTCTATCATGGTACCAAACTGAGTCCACTTGGCTCCTTAAAGTGATCCAAACGTTTTTTTGTCGAAGCTTCAGAATGTCTACTTGCTGGGTTTTATTCACCTGTGAAAGCTTTTGGAAGACCTGAGTTCAATTATTTGGATGGATAAGCAAATACAAGAATGTTTATTTATAGCTGGAACAACTGTTTCAGCTGCTGTACCCCCATGAATGTGGAAAAAATTTGCACTATTCAATCTTCTTAATGTTTAATAAACTATGGCAATAAGAACCAATCATTTTTTTTTCTATGATCATCGCCCTTCTAATATATTTACTTTTTTTTTCCAAGAAACTAGTAAGGTAGGAGCATAGCTTTGTCATACATGTTGAGTATGTTGTTTGTGGGTGTTTTCACATCTAGTAGTCCGGTAGACTCATTTCCAACATTTAAATTTTCAGCTGGTGCGGTTCTTTCTCACTGCATTGTGTCAAACGAACCAAACCCTTTGAGCAACCTGTTTACCTCCTCGCCTGTGGGGGGCGCTGCACCAAGAACCACTGAAGTAAACGACATGAAAACCTCTGAACAAGACACTGAGCACAACTTCGTCCTTCACGAAATGTAAACAAAAACGGAGTGGCATGAAATTTTTGCATTGTAGGATTTCTCTTTTGTCTTTGGCAAAATACCACGAGCCATTTCTCCTGTTAGCGCAAGACATGCGTTTGTTATGGTTGTATTTACCCAGTTGTATGCCTTGCGCTATAGTCATTTTCCTGCTTTTGGAGAAATCTCCGGTCCGCTTGGCATAAGGATTCGAACCACACCAGAGTTCACTTGAACTGAACTGAGACCTAGGTTGTTTGGTGGACCAGAGTTCACTTTTTTTGGTCCGCATCAAAGATCGATTACACATTCTCACCTCCCCAAACAAAACATACTTTTTAGACAAACAGAATGGAGTTTGATTAAAGTGAACTAAACAGGGCTGATGTCACACACACAGGGTGCATTTACATCTCCACCATACATATTTGGAATCTAACCTTCAGTTTATTAGTCACTTGAGACACAGCCACCACATGGCCCCACAAGCTAGCACTGCATGCTGTTCAGCCATGTGAAGCTGCATGAAACAGTAGCTTTCACACTGTATTTTATTTTTAGTTTTTTTACAGTATCCTGGAAGTCTAGTATTCAGGCTCTTCCTAACAGCCTCACACAGTCCCTGACAACTCAGCAGCTTTTCCAGCTCCCGACCAGGGTAAACAAACAGAACACTAATGTCTGGGGCTGTGAAGAGGAGCTGGGCCAGGATATCAGAGCAGCTGCTTCGTTTCTGCCCACCAAGTACAAAGTGAGTGTTGAAGCTTTCGACTTTCTGTCCACCCTGGCTGAGCAGAGGGGGAGGGGTACTTTATTTATGCCTGCTCAAGCCAAGGTGAAAAGGGTGCCACGGTCCTGGAAATGGAGATGGGGTGAAAGTATTCAGTATGACTCTGCTAGTTGGGGTGGGGTGAGCAGTTCGGGTGCACTGTCTGCCTGGAACCTTCAGGAGACAGAAACCCTTCTGTTGTTCCCTTGCTTCTTTGCTGCTCTGCTCTCTCTCGCACTCAATGTTTCTCTCAGCTTCCCATCTGTATGCGATTTGGGCCTGGCTCAGGGGAGAGGCAAGCCCACAAGGGCAGAGAGGGAGGAGAGAGAAAGAAAGGAAGTCCGCAAAAGTTCGTTTTAGAGGAGGATTCAGCCAGGACCGGTACAAGGGGCAGTGCTGCATCTGGACATCAGGAAGAGTGGAGAAGTGAAGTTAAAGGGTGAAGAAGCCCAGAGGACACTGCCTGTGACAGAGACGTAAAGGAGGGGGGATCGCTGAACAAACACAAATATGGCTGCTAAATCCCTGTCCTGCCTCTGCCTTATTTCCATCCTCTCAGGAATTGTCTGTCCAACTTTGGGCACCAGGTTTGGGGAACAGCAACAAACTGTCCTGAAAGTAAGAGTCTTCTACATTTTGACTGCTCTGCTGTTAATGTTATTCTTTATTTGGTTTGCCTGACCTTACCTGCAGCTTACATGATCCATATGTTTTTAACTTGTAGACAATGGCTCTGGTTTATAAGTGAGTAGAACAATGTCAGTTTGAAACTTAAAGACTCCACTATGTTTTGACAGTGCATTGTGTGGATGCATGTATGGGTTTGTATTAGGGTTACCCTGAGAATGGAGCTCAAATAATCTATGGAGTTACTGTCTCCCCTATTGTAATGTGCCTAATGCCCCTCCCTGACAGTTTCTTAATGGAAACAAGCTGCTGGTCTTTGAGCTACAGTCCAGGGAAAGAAAACCAAGATGCAGTACATAAAAAAACCATTAGGAACAAGCTGCTCTCAGGCTTTAGTCCCACTGGCTTAGTTTAGCTTCACCAGATAAACTCAATGGATATGTGATATGTGAATAACTTTTAAACACAGAGGACTTTTTAATAAGTCCATGGAACCACCCTTATTTCTGCACTCTTGACTTCTAGAAAGGCAGACCTTAGAAGGATTATCAGTGATCTTAATCTGTAGCCTATTAGGCCGTCTTAAAATACTTTATCTGTTGTTGGTTGATGCTTAAGTCATAGACAAGTCATAAATATTATCAGAGAACTATCATTCTTGTTTGCTTTTAATCCTCTTAACAGAAAACTATGAATATTTAGACTAAAACAGTGCTTGACTCAGGGGCCGATCCAGCCTTATTTTTACAAAAGACAAACCTCTTACCAGAGAATAGATTTCAAACTTTTTTTTTTTTTTGGACGCATCTCACTATCTTCCTGTCACAAAGACAAAGTATACTCCCATTTAATTTTCACTAAATCCATGAAAAATGCAAAAGACAATATAGTAAGACAGTTTTACAGGAGGTGTCTTTGCTTACATTAGATGATCAATTAAATGATGACACATCTCTCAGTTCTTCTCAGACTTTGATGTCACTTTTACTTCAGCAACTATAATTTTATTCTTTAAGTGTAACCACTTTTTTTGATTTATGTCAGTGCAAATTAACTTATGTTTAAAAATGTCATTGCTCTGAGGACTGATAGGTAATGGTCCAGAGAACGATAGTTCTCAGGGCTTAATTGGCTCTCTTGCAAAGTTTTAAGACTTTGAGACTACATTAAACACTAAAAGTAAGTCTTGAACTCTGGAAACAAAATCTAAAGGAAAGAGAAGTGGTGGCTGCAAAGTGATGCAGTTCAAACCCCTGGTATTCTGGCTTTTTCCCAAGTTACTTTCAAAAGCATGTATTTTAGATTAACTGCCCTTTTTTATATAAATCAAGTCTCAAGTTTTTGCGGGGCAAGTTCAAGTCAAGTCTCTTCCTACAAAAACAAACATTTTCTTATCAAATCCAAAACATCTTGTCCACCTCTACATCACTGCAGATGAGGATTCCATAACTGTACTGTTTGTCCTTAAGGTTAAATCACCACATTAATTATCTTTCAGTCTTCTATTCAGTTATCTTTAAACTGCTAAAGGCTCTTTTATACTATTTAAAAAAAAATTCTAATATAACATTAACTCAGTTAGAAATCTAAATAGGCATTCAGGCTGTAAGAAAAATAATAGAAAGAAATTAAGGGTTGTTTTTTTTTTTTTGTTTGTGTTTGTTTTTTTGTTTTGTTTTGTTTTTTAACCCTATACCTGTTTATCCCTTACTTCATATTGTCCTGTCCTTCATTATATACACTGCTCAAAAAAATAAAGGAAACACTTAAACAAAACAATGTAACTTTTGTGGAGTCAATGTCACCAGTTAGGTAGTAACACTTATTGTGAATCAATTTCACTTGCTGCTGTGCAAATGGGACATGCAACAAGGTGGAAATGAGAGGCAATTAGCAAGACAACCCCTATAAAAGAGTGATTCTGCAGGTGGTGACCACAGATCATTTCTCTGTTCTTGTCCTTTCTGGTTGAACTTTTAGTCACTTTTTCATTTTGTCAGTGCTGTTATGCATAGAGGCATCATGAGGCGTGTTTTACAGCCCACTGAACTTACTGAAGTAGTGCAGCTAATCCAAGATGGAACATCAATGCGAGCGGTGGCAAAAAGATTTGCTGTGTCTCTCAGCACAGTGTCCAGAGCATTGAATAGGTACCAGGAGATAGCCCAGTACACCAGGAGACATGGAGGGGGCCGTAGGAGGGCTACAACCCAGCACCAGAACTGCTACCTCGTCCTTTGTGCAAGGAGGAGGAGGAACACGAGGTCCACTGCCAGGGCCCTACAAAATGACCTCCAGCAGGCCACTAATGTACATGTTTCTAATCAAACTCTATGAGGAGGGTGGTATGAGGGCCCGACGTCCACATATAGGGCCTGTGCTTACAGCCAAACACCGTGCGGGACGATTGGCATTTGCTAGGGAACACCAAAATTGGCAGATTCGTCATTGGCGCCCTGTGCTCTTCACAGATGAAAGCAGGTTCACACTGAGCACATGTGACAGACATGACAGAGTCTGGACACCGTGGAGAACATTATGTTGCCTGCAACATCCTCCAGCATGACCGGTTTGGTGGTGGGTCAGTCATGGTGTGGGCAGGCATTTCTTTGGATGGCCGCACAGCCCTCCATGTGCTAGCCAGAGGTGCCCTGACTGCCATAAGGTACCGGGATGAGATCCTCAGACCCATTGTGAGACCATATGCTGGTGCAGTGGACCCTGGGTTCCTTCATGACAATGCTCAGCCTCATGTGGCTGAAGTGTGTCAGCAGTTCCTGCATGATGAGGGCATTGACGTTATGGACTGGCCTGCCCGTTCTCCAGACCTAAATCCAACTGAGCACATCTGGGACGTCATGTTTGGGTCAATCCACCAATGCCACATTGCACCACAGACTGTTCAGGAGCTAACTGATGCTCTAATCCAGGTCTGGGAAGAGATCCCTCAGGAGAACATCCGCCGTCCCATCAGGAGCATGGCCAGGTGTTGTCAGGAGGTTATAAAGGCACATGGAGGCCACACACACTACTGAGCCTCATTTAGACTTGTCTTGAAGAATATTCACTGACGTTGAATCAGCCTGTCATGTTATTTTCCACTTTCATATTGAGTATGAGTCCAAATCTAGATCTCCATGGTGCAATAATTTTGATTTACATTGATAATTTTGTTTTCTTCTCAATCAATTCCACTGTGTTAATAAAGTCTTTCAATGAGAATATTTAATTAATTGAGGTCTAGGATTTTATTTTAGTGTTCCCTTTAATTTTGTGAGCAGTATATTAAACTATATATGGTTTAGAGGGTTTTATTCTCCACAATCTGAGCTGGAGAAGTTTTAATTATATTGGGAAACCAATTTCTAATTCCACATTTAAAACCTTTGTGGTCAATTTGATATTTGTATAATGAACAAGACAAAGTGTAGTAAATAAATAAGTGTTGAACAGGAAGTGGTTTTTGATTGATATTTCCAACCAGAAGTATCTTTTATAATGACAGCTTAACAGCAAGAGACTGTTGAAGTTCAGTTACATTTATTTTTCTTCCCAAATGATCATAAATCATTTATTACAGTGTTCAGTTGGAGAGACATTCATGTGGTCAGTATGATGAAGCTACAGCTAATATGAACTAATATGCTAATATGAACTATCCTGGTTAAAAATTAACCCCTTGTTCTACGCTTGTATTCGTTCAGAGGGTCTGGACCCTTGGCTATTGAGAAACAATTGCTTCCTGGAGGCGTGGACTCTGAAGTTTTTAATGATTGGATTTGATTTTACCCAATCACTAACATTTGGCTGTGACGTATGAAATGTGCCAGCTCGATAAAGCTTCCTGGAATTTACGTGCGCCGTAAACAAGCTCGTGGGGAGTAGGGCCACAACATCTTTGTCAGCAATAAAATGTCTTAAACATTCCTCTTTCTCCGACTTAAATTGTTAAGCATTTGGAAGCGTGGCCACCATCGACTGAATGGCTTTGATCACTTCCTCTGTTGCCATTGCCAAACTAAAACCATAGACAGACTACAATTCTCAAACAGCCCAGAAAATGGACGTCATCACTCACAACTCCTCCTTCTGTTTGCTGATTGGCCAGGATGAAATTCAGCTGGGGAAATCGAGGTCAATGGGAAAAATCCCTGATGGATTACTGAAGGAAGATGAGAACTGAGCAAAACTGTGTTGGAAGGCAATGGCCAGGTTAGAACAGAACCATAGTCCACCAACATCACTGGCTAATAATCAACAGTGGTGGGATATTACGAAGTACAAGTACTTCATTACTGTACTTGAGTATATTTTTCATATATCTGTACTTTAATTTAAGTAGATGTAATTGTGGGTGCTTTCGACTTTACTCCACTACAGTTTACACTATCTGTACTTTCTACTCTAGTACATTTATATAATGTGTTACACATTACATTGTCATCATATTGTCAGGGGTTGCATAAACCGAATACTTTCTGTCTTTGATGGGATTTTTTTCAATGGTGATGAAAAACTCTGACGACCATCCCTCATTTTGACAGATTACACACACCTGACCTGATGATGTGCGGACAGTTTCAACTTTACGCACGGAGAACACCGCGGAGGTCACTAAATTAATCAATATTAGAAAACTTTCCATAAGTGTATCACCTCTGATCTGGACACTATCTGAGAGCTGACAGTGGCATGTTGAAGACTAATGGACAAGCAGCTGTGCAGCGTGTCTAGCGCAGCTGACCCACTGCTGTGGGATTATTCTCCCGCTGAGGGGAGTGTTTGCGGGATCAGGTAACGTTCAGAGAGTCTTGCTGACTTCTGATCACTTCAATTGACGAAATGTTACCTTTAAAAACTCTGTCACTGCAGAGAAAAATTTAAATGTATTCAGCTTGATGATGACACGTTGTGGATTATCTGTTCAGCTTGTTGAATATTAATTGAACAGAATGACAATGAAATGCAAATGTCACTATCATCTTAAAAATTGATGGGTAAAAATAGATTATGACAAGATTTTTTTTTTTTTTTTGACAACAGTTGGTCAAAATGAAAAAGTCAAAATGAAAGTCTAGCACGACCTCTGTATTGCATTGTGTTTTTGTTTTATTTGTTTATTAGTTTGAAAGCAACCAGTTACTCGAGTTCAAAAAACGATTTTCGGTCCCAAGTTTTGAAAATGGTGTCAGGAAATTGAAATATTGTTCACGATTGAATATACAGTATTTTTTAACTGTGGAGTTGATGACAAACTGGAGTTGAAATGTCAGTGGAAATTATCAGTGTCTGCTATTCCTTTGGTAGGTGTGTCTAATGCCCCTTTTTTCAGGCAGAATGTGTTTACTGCAGTTAAAATAACACATTGGTTTTGCTTTGTGCTAAATAAAAACCCTTCAAAGGTATAAGAATTCCTCTTTCTTATTTTGCTTAATGCCATTTAACTCTGCAGGTCATCCCTGAAATTCTGATACACGGAATCACAAGTCCAGGAGTAAACTGTGTCACAGAGTAAACACAATAAAAACATGCATTATCTGCAGCATTGTTCATTAAAATGGCACATTATTGATGTAGTAAAGAAAATATACATACAGCAGACACACTTAATGATATCCTAGACTAGGGAATACATTCAACAAGTACTTTTAGTTTCAATACTTTAAGTGTTTTTATAAGTGTGTTTATTTTTTACTTTTACTCAAGTAAAAATGTTAGTATGGTACTTTTACTAGAGTACATTTTTGTCAGTTTATTTGAACTTTAACTTAAGTAGAGCGTTTGAGTACTTTCTCCACCATTGATAATCAAGATCATCACAGTAAAACGTGCAGCAGCTGCAGTCTGTAGCTCATATACCAGCTTCCTTTCACTCTTCATAATATGAGACAAAAACTGTAGCTAAGACTCAAGTCTCAAGTCTTCAGGGCAAAAGTGTAAGTTGAGTCTGAAGTCTTATTTTTGCAACTTAACTGCTAGTTGAGTCAGATTCTCAAACTTGAGTCACCATCTTTGGGTGTGAGTGTTTCCGTGCATGTTTGTCTGATCTGTGTGTCTTGATCCCATTTTGTGATGGAGTCACAACTTGTCCAGGGTGAACCTGGCCTCTCAACCATTGAGCTCAGAAGCTGGCCACCAGCAACCCTGTGAGGAAAATGGAAAATGGCAGGGGATTCGCTAATTACTTTTGATCACTCCGGTACATATTAGACAAGAAACTGTTTTGAATCTCATCTAAAAGGTTCATTATCTTGGTCATGACTACATGTTAATGATGCAGACAGATAACCAACATGCTTAGTTCATTGAGTACAACCTTTAAAACAGTTCTCTGCACTTTTGGAATTATATCTAAACTGGTTTTATTTAATGCTACATTGATTCAACCAGTACAAGTTGGGATGGTTTCAGTGGCTGAAAGTAAAATTAAACCTGTAAGCAAAAGGAGAGAAACCTGCAGCACAGAATGTGACGTTTAATCACATTAAAACATCACATTAGTATTACTAAACCAGGACCTGCAGTTCTTGTATATTTTTAGGCCCGAGCAGCTAAGCACTGCGAAGGCGTATTGTAATCATAGCGATTCGTATTTTTAGGATTCTCAACACACAAGAAGCAGTAATTTGGAGGCCTAAACATATATGAAAACTCACCAAACTTCACCCAAAATTGTTGCCCAACTGAAATTTTAGTATTTTAATGGAATCAAAAGTGGGCATGGCCAAACAACTCTATAGCGCCCCCTAATGTGAGATAGACCAACTGGTAAATCCCAGAGAGCTGAAACTTGGTATATACGTAGGTCCCCCTAAAACAAGAAAAAAAAGTCTCTTGGAGGTGTGCCCTCAACCCAACAGGAAGTTGGCCATTTTGGGTCAAAGGGCCGTTTTTCAATTTTCATACATGTCAAACTTTAACGAACTCCTCCTAGGGATTTGGAGCTATCAGCTTCAAACTTGGTCACTAAACCCGTAAGGCATTGAGGATTAAAAGTGATCAAAATCTTGAGTTTTTGAGTATGTTAAAAGGGCGGGGCCAGGCCTCGAAGTTGGCCTGTTCACCATGAAATTCAAACTGCCATAACTTTCACATAAAAAGGTCAATTGGCAACAAACTTTGTATGAGGCATCCATGTTGGATGCCCAATGATCCTATGTGGTCATATGCTGATGTCATCTAGCCCTGATGTCATCTCTGACCCCCTTGACCTAATCAACATGATCTTGAGTCAGAAGACAGATAACAAGTTGGTCTCACTTGTTTTAAAGCACCAAGCGTTTTCAGTGGCTGTGGCGAAGTCAGACATCACGCTGTTGCCATACATTTGGCCCTAAATTCTACATATTTCAGCTGATCTGCACTAAACTTGCTATGATCGATGCTAAGCTACCCCCCAACAAGAATGTGGTCCAATATTTTGTGGGCGTGGTCTAATCCCTCCCCCTAGAAATCTTTAAAAAAAAAAATCAGCCCCAAGCCATTCTTTAAATGACAATTATGAAATTTGGCACACATGTCATGTCAGGATCTATGAAAAAGTCTCTTGGTCCAAACCCCACAGCAAGTCGGCCATTTTGGGTCAAAGCCGCCATTTTGTTTCTTATTTATGTTGTATCTGAGCGAACTTCTCCTACAGCTTTTAACATGGAGACTTCAGTCACTCTGCAGAGTCTTGAAGCATTGAGGGGCAAAAGTTAACAAAAACTTTTTGCTACATCACAGCATGTGGGCGTGGTCAAGCCTCAGTCTGACCCTTCGCCATAAAACATCAAGGTGGAATAACTTCCACATACAAGGTCCTGGCTTAATGAAACTTTCTGTGTGTCATAACAGACCAGCACTGATCATGTTTTCAGCATCATTTGATATCACTAAGCCCCGCCCCCTCTGAACAGGAAGTGAGCTGTTTTGCTACTGGTTGTCTTGCTTTTACTTTTTGATTTATACAAAATTAAACTGATATGAACCGTATCCACTAACTCTTGATAAACGTACATGACAGTTAAATGGTGTACAGGAAATCCTCGCCAATCTTTCACCACAAAACAGGAAGTGACAATAACTCCTGTCTAGAAGGTCGGATTTCGGTAAAACTTTTAAGAGTTGTCACTGGACTCGTACTGAACTGGACAGAAGGCAATTTGGGAGATTTGCGAAATGCTCTGCCTAGTGGATGGATAAAGGAACATTGTGAGAGTGTTGACAACAGTATCGGGTGGCAGTGCCAGATCTCCCATGGTTGCAAGGCTGGAGCGGCGCTGAGCTGTGAGGGCTGTCTAATGCTACATGCAGCTTTAATCTTTCTTTGTTTTCTTACATTTTTGACCTTAGGTTCCCCTGAGAGGAAACAGCCTGAGACTTTCTGAGGTAGGGTGAGATTCTCATGACCTGGGATCTGTCTTTTCCTGAGGATGTTCCCCAGACTTAAATCTAGTGTCTGATCCCCTCCTTCAAAGCCATTATGAGAACAGCAGAAACTATAAACTGATATTTGGGAAGGAAAGGAGAGTCAACCTTTGAGCTTCATGTTTTTCTCCACAAGATCCATTGTTGAAAGGAAAATGAAGGAAACAAGCAGATATCCTCAGAATACAAAGAGCCCTGGCTAAAGGTTTTGATCACCCAACAGCACTGTAAAGACTCAGCAGAAATAAATGCCTCCTGCTAAAATCTATGGTGATGGCATGGCTGCACAGGCATGACGCTACAGCGCCTGAGAGAGTATTTACTTTAAACACGGTTCATCTGTGGAACCGGATTCTGTTCTTGTGTTTGATGGCAGCTCTGCAGTGCTCGTTCTAAAAGCAGTTCAAGCTGAAATGATATATTGTAAATACTGGGATGCCACATCAGAAAGTGACTGAAGTAGACAAGCTATGTGGCAGTTTTGTTTATTGTAGAAGATGCAATGGGAGGACTGTGGAATCACTGACATTACAGAGCGTGTTTGTAATATTCCTGATAAAAATGAAAACTGTTTCTGTTTCCATTGCTGAGCATTATCCATATTAAGTTCTGCCACTCAGGTTAACTGTTCCAGGACTTAAAGTCTTCAACCTCAAAGTAATAAGGACTATCTGTGATCTTTTGGAGACATAAAGGTTTATTAACTAACCCTCAGCTGATCTAGAGACAGGGACTACCCTTAACAGACAAGATTTCAGTTTTTTCTCTCTATTCTGGTTTCCTTCCACGATCCTAAAACACAGATGTTTGGTTCACTGGAGTTTCTAAAGTTCAGTTAGGTAAGAGTTTGTGTGTGAACAAGTGACCCATGTCTCTTTGTATTCGCTTCTGGATGGGCCAGGGTGTACCCCACCTCTGTTGACTGGTGGAGAAAGGCAAAAGCACCTCATCATCCTCAACATTTAGGTCAAATAAAGTATTAATAGAGAACGGACAGATGAATCACGCTGCATTTAGAAGAAGGGCAGCTGACAGCTTTGCCTGGACAAGATGATCTCAGATGGGCCCCCTGCCCTAGGCATGCTGTAAATGATTGAAAATTAAAATTTATCATTAGAAGATATGATCAATTTTCTTCCTTACTCTTCTGTTACATTCTCTCCCTTCCTTTCTGCTCTATACTTTGTTTTTCAAATTTTCCTTCTCAGAACAGGTTCTAGATTACCTCCTGCTATTGTGATATATGTGATTATTTGAATAAAATTGTAAATATATATGTCAAATACAATAATGTACTCTTTTGAATGTATTTTTAAATATCCTAATTTATTATTAATTAAAAATAATTTCCATAGTTCTGCTGTAACTACTGATGGTGAGGGAAACCCACAGGAAATCAGTCCTGTGGGACATAGCCGTTCTGTTTTACAGGATGTTTAACATGAGCTGGCCACAAACACGTCTTTGTCTCACAGCCCATCTGTGGATTAAACAAAGTATGAATCACAATCATCCACAGCTGTAAGTCTGTGGAATGTTCCACCCTCTGGTAGCTCTGAATGCACTCCATTAGTGTTCGGCTCACTGCATGAAGCATAAAGGTCAGACTCTGAAGTTCCTTCTGCCTGCAGCTAACAAAGTGCGTTTGTACGCCTCACTGAGTGCTGCAGCTCCAGAAATTCAAAATGTTCTGAGGACGTAGCTGAGTGTGAGAGACACGAAGAGAGACAGTGTGGAATTCTTACAGAACATCCTGAGACAGTCTGGAGAGCAGACATGAGACAGGAAGCTTCAGTTCAGACTTGCTTCCTCAAAACAACACACACTGCTATGAAAGAGACCCTTTTCAACATATTCAAGAGAATGATTGGAAAACAAAGGAAAGGATTGGTGAAACTATCTGAAAAAATTGCAAAAGGTAATATTTATACAACAGTTGTACTTAGATATGAGAAGACACTTTTTACCAGATGAACACATAAAAGGATGACACAGAAAATAACACTGACAAATTAGAAAATTTCAGAGGAAATGATGAAGGGTGCCAATACATCCACTGACAGAGAATCCAACATTAATATTTTCACTTAAAGAGCATTTGTTCAAGGACTCATTTTTCTGAGTCCTTCATTTAATTTTCAACTTACTGCCTTATAATCAGAAAAAAAAAACACAATTACTAAGATTATAGAAGGGATGATTTGGGGATTTTATGTGACAGACCGACACAAAGTAAACAAGCAAATGTGGAAAAAGTGCTCTGATGAAAGAAAAAATGGATTTTTTGACCTACATGCAAAGTTCTATGTGTGGCAGAAAAACTAAAACTGCTGTCAGTTCAAACATACCATCCAGACAGTTAAATGTGGTAGAGGCAGCATCATGTTGTGGGGATGATTTTCTTCAGCATGGACAATTTTGCCAATAAAAATTGTCAAAATTATTTGTCAATATGCAAAGCTGGTAGAGACAAATCAAAAGAGTTGCAGGTGTAACTGCAGCTAAAGGTAGTTCTTGTTATGATCCTTAGGTGTTAATACTTTGGTTTTTATTTATGTTGCAGTTTTGATCATTTCTGTATTGTTTATTTGCATAGATCTTGCCATTTTAGTTTATTCCCATTGTTCACTTTTCTCATTGTTTGTGCTTTGAACTTGTTTCTGTAGATTACTGTTTACTGCTTATGTTAATTTCATAGGTTTTTTTCCCCTTCATCTCTGCTTTCCTTGTGTCTCAGCTTGGTTTCTTTTTCCCTTCCTCAGCTTACTGGTAAACTTCCCTTCCCAGCTGTTTCACGTCTCTTAATTTCCCTCTGCCTGCTCTCTTCCCCAGCTGCCTCGACTTACCTCTGATTTGTCCCTCTGGTTCTGATGCCACTCTCCCTCAGTGTATTTAAGCTTTCTGGTTTTCATTGTTCTCCACTGGTTCTTTTGGTCTTTTTTAGTTGCTCTGCCAGTTTCCCTGTCCATTTAAATTTTAATGTAACAAATGTGGAAAAAGTTGAAGGGGTATAAGTACTATTTCAAGGCATTTTGAATGAGGGAAGGCATGATGGAGAATCAAAAGAAAGAAAGAAAAAAAAACAAAGTAGGTCATGGTGGAATTTATTTTGAAAGGTAGCAACCAGACTGAACAGAGTCGCACTGTGATCCTTGGACTAAATTGCCATGGAGAGCCCCCCGCCACAGTGGTTACAACAACAGTCTGGTGAGAAATAGTTCGAGAGCCGAGGGGAATACACTGCAAGCAGGGTAGGAAAGGTCAATCAGTTGATTTCTCAAGAGCAGGAGGAGCAGAGCTGCAAGTCTGTAAATGGAGGCCATTTTCCAGCCAGTAAACAAACAGACTGAAGCAGAGCCACAAGGAACACAAAGGAGAGGAAGGAAGACAGAAAATACATGTATGTCTGTTGGATGTAAAGCCTGGGGTTGGGACACTGCTCTGCATGTCTTAAATGACAAATTATTCACCAAGCGTCTTAGAATCCCTTACAACATGGCTAGGATTGGACTAAGTTCTACATTAACAATAAGATAGATTTAATCAGGTCTGAGCATTAAATGTGGTGCAAAAGGCAGCTAAAAATGCAAATATTTATTATTATTCCCTTCATCTCAAAAGAATTGCCTTTCCCCTTACTTTCCAAGCATTCCCCAAAACACAAGCAAATAGTTAAGATGTACTAAGGGTTATGAAAATAAACATGAAATGCCATAAATCACAACTCACAAAAAACAACGAAGCATCATCCAAACTACTGTCAATGATGGTAGCTCGATCCTTAACAAATCAACCAAACATGAAAAAACGTAGTCACTTAACCCCACCCACTAATGTTATGCCTCTGATCCACCTGGACAGCGAACAAACCTGTAACCACTGTGGACTAAAAGGCAATACAAGATTGGCCACAGTGTGACAGAGCACAAAGCAGCAGCAGTTGGTCAGTCTGTATGTGTGCAGAGAAAAAGAGCAGGGATGTTTGATCTTGATCTGAGAAATGCATTGCTCAGCAGAAACTACTGAAGATAGCAACATGGCTGCATAGGGATGGTGTACAACAAGGTTGCTTGTATTTAAAAGCCTGCATTAAAATCTGGGGCCAATACCCCACAGGTATATGGCATGGATTTAGTGCCAAAATTAAGACTGTTGTACACCCAGCAGTGGCTACTTCCTTGTCGCAGGAGGCTATATCCAATCCAAAGCCAGCTACTGATCTGATAAATGATAGACTGGAACTGGTAACTGAAAGGCTGGTGCTGGTAAATGAGGAGGAGAGTACTCATTTGAGTTAGCTTTGAAGAGGCTAGTGACTAGAATGTCTTGGCTGGGCATCCACTGGATAGCCTACTTCCTCTGCTGGTCATTAGCACGAATATGCTGGTGTTTGCCTTGAATAGGCTGCTGAATAGCATAGCTAGGCTGGTCACCTGCGATTTTCTTTTTTAAAAGAAAACTTTATCAAGAAAATGGGTGGCATACAGTATCTGTAAGCATCATGCATTAGATGCATTAGCATGTTATTTTGACAGAGTTCACTTTAATCCAACATGTCATCAAGCATAAGCCTACAGTATTATACGGAGCTGAAGTTAGCATCCGATTGCAGCTTCTGATTCGACAGTCAGTTTTCTACATAGCATAGCATATTAAAACTATAATTACTTGTCAGCTTAATTAAGCTATTTGATCATATGGTTAATTAATGATGAGTTAAAACAGTGGTATCCAAACCTTTTGAGGTTGAAAGTACTCTGGGAAGATAATATTTTCTTTCCAATTAAAAGCAAAAACTAATTTTTGAATTTTTCCCTTTCTGCCTGCTCAGCAATAATTTAAACATGCATTATGATAAACTAGCATAGGGAAAAAAAAAATCATTGTAGCTCCGAAAAGGATCTCAGACATTTTCCTTAGCAAAAGAACTGTTTGGTTGGGTCAACTCTTCCTTTTATTTGGTGTCAGAAATGTTTTTTATTCTATTCCCAGTAATAAAAAAAACTATCTCTGAAAAAACATAATCAATTTTAAGGACTGGGTGTCCCCCAAGTATGTTTTAGAGTAAAACACTACTGGATGTTTGTGGCTCTACTTACAATGATATTAAAGTGAAAAAAAAAAAATAAATTAAATAAATATATATATATATATATATATATATATATATATATATATATATATATATATATATATATATATATATATATATATATATATATATATATATATATGTGTGTGTGTGTGTGTGTCTGTCTGTGTGTGTATGTATATAACATGACTGACTTTGCGTTGTACTTTACATTTTCCATTTCAGAACATATGAACTATTCCTCTCATTTAACTAGTTCCAGCTGGATACAAAACTGAAAGTCTTGCAACACAGAAACATCCTCAGCCATAAGAGTTATGACACTTCTTCGCTGTTACTGAGTTGATGTACTCACTCATCATAATGCAAGCCATATGAACATATCAATCCTTGCATCTCTGCTGGAAGACATTAACAGTTTAGTGAAGCAGCATGTTCAGCTTAGGTAGGATTTGTTAGCCAAAAAGCTTTGTTAAAAAACTGCAATAGTTAATGTTTAATACCTCCAAAAAACGTTTTATATGTGGGAGACTCTACAGAAAGGCCCTGGCAGGGACTTCAAGTCTGGACTTTCTTACTGTGATGCAACAGTAGTAACCACTGATCCAAGATTTTGTAAATGGGCGAAGGATGTACAAATCTTTATAATGAAATCCTTACAAAAGAAGTTTTTAAGCTCTGATCATTGGTAAAGAACAGCAGGCCTACCTTGGAATGGTATATCAAGAGAGGCTAAATTATTTATTTATTTATTTAAATAAATTATTTTGCCTCTCTAAATAATTCATTTAAATAAATAAATTATTTAGCCTCTCTTGATTATTATTTAGCCTCTACCTTGGAACGGTATATCAAAAGAGGCTAAATAAGGTCAGACAAGCTAGGTGTGAATATTTTTATCTTCTTATACTAATACCCCCTGAAGGCCAAATGGTGCCTTCTTATCAAATGATCCATTAATGTGCCTTAAGCTGCTGTAGCACTGCTTTCAGACACTCCACTGTCAATGTCATTGTTTTAAACTCAACTTGGTTAAATCTGTTTGTTTTACAGGTCTGTGCGAAGGGTTTTTTCCTCAGTGAACAAAATGTCTGCCTGCCATGCAACTGTAAGGGCCACTCTGACTACTGTGAAGACATCACTGGCATTTGTATTGTAAGTATTCCACATTATTTTTAAACCATCCTGGATAATCGCCTGTGTCACATGTAATATGCTCCCCCACAGAACTGCAGGGATCACAGCACAGGGGATTTTTGTGAAATGTGTGAAGACGGCTACATCTTGAGCTCCAGACAGGATGGGCTCCATGCCTGCATACCCTGTTCCTGCCCCATCTCTACTGACTCTAATAAGTAAGCTGCTCTGTTCTTCCTGAGGCGGTTTCAAGGTTGAGTATTGACTAGAGATGTTTATACTTTCTTATATGTGTGTGTGTGTGTGTGTGTGTGTGTGTGTGTGTGTGTGTGTGTGTGTGTGTGTGTGTGTGTGTGTGTGTGTGTCTGTGTCTGGCCAGCTTCGCTGTGTACTGCAAGAAAGGGGTTAGCACTCTGCAGTGCAAGTGCAAAGAGGGCTACGCTGGAAATCACTGTGAGAGGTCAGTTCTGATTAGACTTTCAGCAACCGAGAAAAGCTCCACCACATTGTTTCTGTGCTCTTTGATTCAACTGATCAGTCAGTGAGTTTCTGGGCTCTTTATGTCACCAATACTTAATTCCACATGACGTCCACTCTTGCTACAGGTTTAACTGCATCACAACATAACCTTGCATTCTACACTGTATGCACCACACTCTCCATACAGGTGTGCTCCAGGTTACTATGGCAACCCAATGCTAATTGGTTCATCCTGTAAGAGGTGTGAGTGTAATGGCAACACTGACCCCAACCTGATCTTCAACGAGTGCCACAACGTGACGGGTCACTGCCAGCACTGCTGGGGAAACACGGCTGGTGCCAACTGCGAGAGGTGTGCCCCAGGTTTCTACGGTGACGCCATCAGTGCCAAGAATTGCAGAGGTAGGGAGGGGAAGCCTCAAGAAAATACAGTGCCTATGAATAGTATTCACCCACCTGGATGTTTTACCCTTTTATTGCTTTTATAAATCAATAATGACCAACAAAATTGAGATTTTTTTTTTTTTTACCAAAAAAAACGTACAAAAAAGCCTTTAATGTCAATGTGAAAACTGATTTTTACAAAATAATGACAAAAATCATTTAACATCAAATAAGTGATCGGGTAAATATTCACCCCCTTTAAATTGACTGAACTTAGTCAACAGAGGGGGTGAATACTTTTTATAGGTACTTGCTGGCACCTTTCATCTTTTTTCAAGAGGTCATGGAGTGATGTCACTCGTTCAGCTGTCTGCAGAAGGCTGAGGAAGCTTGTGCCTATTCTGGATGCTCACTATTGCTGTCCGACACCCTGTGACAACAGTCCAATGTTTCTGTAGTGGCAAAGCACAACCTGTGGTGTTGTGATATGATTGCTAAGGCCCAGGTGCGCCACATGGCTCAGTGGTAGAGCAGACGCACCGTATGCAGAGGCTGCAGTCCTGAACGTGATTGTCCCCGTCCCAATTTCAGGACCGTTTCCTGCATGTCTTCCCCTTCCTGTCCAGCTAACAATAAAGGACACTGGTGCCCCAGTAACCTTTAAAATTATTATCAAGCTCTGATTACTTCAGAAAAATTGTTTTTTGTTGTAGCTAATCTAAGATGTGTGTACAATCACATGTTCCACAAAGGATTTGTGCTCTTTGGAAAAACAAGTCAAGGCCACAGGTCTGGCTGAAGGATTACTGTACGGCTAATTCCAGAAATAACCCTTTCCACCTTGCACGCTGCATGATGGAACATCGGAGGTTCTCATTGGTGTGCGTGTCCTTGTCTGTCCCAGAGTGCGGGTGCAATAAATGTGGCACCTCTTCATGTGACGAAAGGACAGGAGTGTGTCACTGCAAGCCGGGAGTCAAAGGACGCCTCTGTGACCAGTGTGAGGTGAGACTGATCACATGATTCTGCTCACTAATGTTACCTGACTGGTATACCAGTATATATACCTGATTATTATATCAGCCATTAGGAGAAAAAAAAAAAAAACTGTTGTCAGTATTTCATCAAAATGTTGAATGACAGAATGTGACAGCATTTTCGGACACATCAATCTTTAAATCATAGTTTCTCCTCAGCCTTTAATAAATATCTTGAGTTTCTACCCTCACAATATACACCACCTTGTAAAAGCATTCATACCCTGGAACTTCTTCACATTCTTTGTTTTTATTGGGATTTTTGGGATGGACCAAAGCAATGTAGTGCATAATTCTTAAATGTAAGTAAAAGAAAATATGGTATAAAAAAATTTCACAAATAAAAATCTGAACAGTGTGGCTTGCATTTGTACTCATCCCGCTGAGTCAGCACTTTGTAGAGCCACCTTTTGCTACAGTTACAGCTGCAAGTCTTTTTAGATGTCTGTATCAGCCTCTAGCAAAACGTATCCTCACTATCCCTATTTTATAATATATATAAATGGTAAATAGTCTGTACTTGTATAGCACTTTATCAAGTCCAGAGGACCCCAAAGCGCTTTACACTACATTCAGTTATTCACGCACACACTCACTCTGATGGTGACAAGCTACTGGATTGTAGCCACAGCTGCCCTGGGGCTCACTGACAGACTGACATTAACAATAATTTATCACAACAAATATATATTATTTACATATTTGATACGATTCAGTTTAATAATTATAAATACATTTTTATTTATAGTGCCCTTTCATCTTGTGCTCTCAAAGGGCTAAAAACAGGGCAGGCAATTATAATGGATAAAAAAAAAAGAAAACATAAGAGATTTAAATAAATATCTAAGAGAGTGAACCAAAAATTTTGCTAAAATGAAACGTCTTAAGACCCTTTTTTTAAAATAGTCAGTTTTCAAAAAGGGTCAAAGAGGGCCATATCCCCCATGGTCCCAGTTTGATTCTGGATATATGGAGAAGGTTTGAGTGGGTGGAGCAGAGAGAGCGAATTTTGTTTTGTGGATTAAGGAGTTTATATCAACTGCTACCAAAACTCTTCATTATTCAGCTCCACACACCCCTTTCAAATGGATGACCACACAACATAATGATTTCCATCCATCCATCCATCCATCCATCCATCCATCCATCCATCCATCCATCCATCCCTCTGTCCAAAGGTAAAAATATGGGAATAGAAGAATTGAACATGAGAGCTAAAACTCCAGATGAAAGCAGTTTTAGTTGTCGTATAAATTCCAGAAATATTTCTGGTTACATTTACTGTCAAACGTAATGAGCTCTAACATTCATTCAGTCATTGCACAACCAGTATTTGAAAGAAAAAAATGACCCCACAGTTTGCAGTTTCAATATGAACCTGAATAACTTTATTTCTTTTGGGGGGCGGTTAAATACAGGAGGGTTACTTTGGCTTCTCCAGCTGTCAGGGCTGCAGGAGGTGTGAATGTGGGCCAGCTTCCATTCGCACAACGTGCCATCCGCTTACCCACAGCTGTCCCTGCCGCCCGGGAGCTGGAGGTCGTTACTGCGAGCGCTGCCTCCCAGGATACTGGGATTACAGTCCATCCGGCTGCCAGAGTAAGTCAGGAGTCCATGTTCTCCATGGCAAATGTTCCTTCTCTGTCTTCAAATTAGACGTGCTTATTGAAAAATAAAGTACACATTCTCAGGAGGAAAAGCTGCACTGAACCTTCCATTCCCACACCCACAACTGCAGCCGTGCTGATGTTATCAGAGGAGCATGTGTCATGTGTTAAGAGCTGTGACCCTTAGCCTGAAGACTCTCTGCAGAGAACTGGATGACATCACTATGCAGCTTAAACGTGTTTACATTGTGCAGCTGCTAAAGCCATTAATCCCTCAGCAGAGAGACCACAAGGCAGATGTTTATATCCATATATATATATATATATATATATATATATATATATATATATATATATATATATAGTAACAGCTGTGGGTTGTTTCAGCAGATCCTGATTAGGTGAATCTTCTCTTTCTGCAGAGTGTGACTGCGAGAGCAGCCACTGTGACATGCATACAGGAGAATGCCTGGCAGAGGCTACAGTCAATTTCTGCAACAACAGTGAGTAGAGCTGAGAGCAACAACAGACAAAAGTAGAAATGCTTGAACATCTGTATGAATATATTTCTGCTTTCAGGCTGTGATGACTGTATTTGGCAGCTGATCAGGGATTTAAGGTCATCCAATAAGACTCTGGACCAGCTAAAAGTTGGAGTGCTGAACATCTCTACTGGTGCTGCTGCTAACGACAGGCTCAAATACTACAACTACACTGCTCATCAACTCCAGGTACATCAACAATATCCAATCATATTTGTATTTTCGTATTTAAAAAAGACTTAGAATAAGAATATCTTTATTAGTCCCCCAGGGGGGAAATTACATTTCAGTACCATCCAAGAGAACAAAAAACAAACAACTTAAGACATGGTTAGACAGGTGTTGAGGCTGCAGCCATGTGGAGGTGCTGCCCTTTCATTCGATGAGAAAAAAGAACACTAGAGAAGTTGAGGGAAAAAGATCATATCTCAAACTTTATTCCGAACAGGACACAGTGTGAGATTGCAAAAATACCTCAGCACAAATAAAGCAATATACAAACAATATCATAAAACATATGGAATGGGTGAGGGTAGAGTGGGAGGGAGGGGGAATCCCCAGCACTGCCCGCCCAGGTTGCCGTACCGAGGGGCAAGACGAGTGGAACCAGTAGAGGCAATGAGTTGAGGGGGAGGTTATGGCTATGAGCATGTGTTTGTTTGTAAGTAAGTTCATGAACACTGTCACAGATAGCCCCCCAGGCATAGTCCTTGATAAGTGATGGAGCGTTTATCAACCCGCTTTGGTAGAGTTCTGATTCAGGTCCATAAATGTCATGGGGAAGGGAACGGGTAGCGGGAGCAGAGCATCTTGTTTACATAACATCCAGGAGAAATTGAGATAGCCAGCCTTCCAAGGCCAACACTGGGAAGCCAGATTCAGATAACAATTGTTTTGGGTCAAGCCAACTACGTCAATTTTCGTCTGCCTTAAAGTCTCACTGGTACATCACAATGGTGACTCCAAAAAACCAAATTTGTGGTCAGTTCTCCGAAGCCGAGCTTGCAACTTCTCCAAGGTCTATTCCCTCATGCTAGCGAGTTCAGGAACTGCAACTAGCCTGCGATTCTGTGCAAGGATCACAGTTTGCAAATCTGCTCATGCAGCATCTGAGTCTGAGTGTTCATGGCTTGGCATATTCCATCACACATGCTGGGCAGCCTCACAATGGCCAGAACAGCTGCTGACGTTTTCTCAATATGCCAGGTAACCGCCAACTCCAAAAAACAGAAATCCTGTTATCAAAAATCCAATTATGTACACATCTTCAACATCCTCCACTGACAGTATTGACAGACACATGATCCTCCACTTCTCCCAGGAGTCCATCGTGTATTCAACAAAACATGTCCATCAGGGCAAGAGGACTTTCCTTTGCCCAGTCTTTTCCTCGACATTATCAATAACGTTGAAAGATCAACTGACCAGATCCATGATTTGTAATTCAGAAGATTTGCAAAGAGAGGCTCCAAAAGATTAACAAGACAGCACAGGACAGAGAGCAGAGGCAGGGAGTGGGAGAAGAAAAAAACCTGTCTGCCTTCACGGAGAGCAGGAAGAAAAAAAACAGTTTTGCAGTTTCTGTTATGTTTTGGAATGTTTTAGTTCATCAGTTCATCAGTTTTCTTTGGTCTTTACTTTGTTCTGTTTTTGCTCTAGAATCTTTTTATTTTTGTCTCATTACATCCACAAATGAATGAATTTTAGCAGCACTTTCAGCCTTTTAACTAGACATTTCAAGGCAGGAATAAGACACTTTACCATCTCCGTGTGCTTTGTGAAAGCAGTGAAAGGGTAGAAGACAGCCCGCCTGTGTCATCAAGCGAGATAGTCATAGGCCCGCATCAGCTGACTTGTTTAAGGTCAAGCCAGCTTTGTATGTGGAGGGACTGAGGTACTGATGGTGTAGGGTTTGTGAGAGCAGCTAGCCTCAAGATTTAAAAGTATTAACAAAACTCAGAAATCACTTCTGACAACAAGAGGGAGAAAGCGAGATCATATTGTTTAAATCTGAAGCATTAATTTGGGCCATCAATGGTATTGTTACACTGAGTTTGTCCGTGATCATTGTTTTCAAAACAAAAAGTAGGACAAAGCTTATCTGTGCTGAGCTGTCCTGGATGCCACACGACACCTTCTGTTGTCCCACATTGTCAGCGCCATTTTTGAAAACTCTCAGCTGTAGGGGACACCGCCATTCCCACCTGTCATTACAATAGAGGGAGCTCAGAGGCTTCATGAGGGAAATGTTTGATGAAAGAGGCTACTGTGATAGACTAACACAAACTACTGTGTAATTGTACAGGGGAAGGAAAATACATGTATGGTTTTCAATATTATTCACAAATAAAAATTGCAAAAGTGTGGCTTGCATTTGTATTCTATGGCAGAGTTGAACTGCCAGAGCTTGGAAATAAATTCAGGAGCAGGATCTCATTTAAACCAAAAGTTTCTTGTTTTAACAAGATTTTTAAAACATGTTATAAAGAGATTTATATCTCATTAAAACCAAAATATATTCTCTTTAAACAAGACAGGTGTATCACTAAAACAACAACACTTCTGACGATTTTTAGATGTCGTCTAGAAGGAGAGTCATAGCAAGCCTCTTTATGCCCTTTTAACAAATCATAATCTGTCAGAGGAGCATATTTTTATATCTCATTATAACAAGAAACTTTCTCGCTATAACGAGATACTGTTCCTTATTTCCAAGCTCTGGCAGGTAAACGCTTTCGTAGTATTCTGCATTCCTGAGTGATCACTTTGAAGGACCACCTTTGGCTGCTTCTATGAGAATGTCTCCACCAGCTTTGCACAAATCTTTCCCCATTCTTCTTTGCAAAATAGCGCAAGGTCAGTCAGATTGGATGGAGAGCATTTGATCACAGATTTTCAATTGAATTTAAGTCTGGACTTTGACTAGGACATTCTAATGTGTGAATATTCCTTGATTTAATCTATTCCATTGTAGCCCTGGTTTTATGTTAAGGGCTGCTGTCCTGATAAAGTATTTTCAGCCTCTCACAGGTTTTCCTCCAGGACTATCCTGGATTTAGTTCCCTCCATCTTCCCATCAACTCTGACCAGCTTCCCTATTTCTGTTTAAATAAACACCCACACAGCATGATGCTGAGACAACCCTGTTTAACATGTTGTAGTGTGTTCAGGGTAATGTCTAGTGATTGTTTTTTACAATGAATGTAATTTTGGTCAGTCGGCCAAAAGCTTTACTTTGATCTTATCTAATCCGTTTTTGACGTGTCCCCTACATGGCTTGTATCAAACATAAAACATGGCTTCTCACAGCTTTCTTCCAACAGTGGCTGTCTTCTTTTCACAGTTTCATAAAGGTCATATTTGGGGAATGCATGAGACAGAGCTATCCTATCAGAAAAGCCTGCTTTGCAGCTCCTCCAGAGCCACTATGAGCCTCTTGGGTACTTCTCTGATTAATATTCTTCTTTCCCAGCCTGTCAGTTTAGGTGAATGGCTTTGTCCTGGTGGGTTTGCATTTGTGCCATGCTCTTTCTGATTAGCACAATGATGTGCTTCTTAGTGTTTGTCAGAAATAATTCCCATGGAATTGGAGATTATTGAGTTTTCGCCATCATATTGCTCCTATTGAATGTTTTATGGCTCCACGTTTGCGATTTCTATGTTCAGACAATCGTTTATTTTAAAAAGATGATAGTTTTAGCAATCTGTGAATGTGTAGTCATAGATAATGTGAATTACTGTAAAGACTGTTTGCCAAAGGAGAGTTTTACTTCTGCTCCGGGGAATAGCCGTCAAAGGGATCATGTTTTAGTATTCTTTCAAACCTTTCTAGCACTACAGTGACTTTATGGAATGTTTGGGAATAAACAAACTTAACGGCTTTACTTCCAGAGGCATTTTCAAGTCTGGAGAAATAAGTCATCTGTAATGAAAGGACAGACTGATGAGCTGGAAGAGGCTGCAGACACTGTGCTGGTGGACATCAGAGAGCTCGGAGACTCGGTCAGTAAACTCATCATCTTCTGTTAAAGAAAATGAACAAGTGAAAGAAAATGAGATGTTCATGTTGAGTCATCTGTTTTTGTTTTGTTTTTTTGTTTTAAAAATTGATTATTTCTATTCCAGCTAAACACTTTTACCATATGTAAAATATGACAAAATTGATTATATTTCAATAAAGAGCTGTTTTACTCTGAACTCTCTATATCTATGGAATTCCATTGTTACATTAAAGTTTCATTGATTATTAAAAGTTGTATGATTTCATTTTGCATTATATTCTATAACCTAATAAGCTGTTTAGGAAAATGTAGACTTTTTAGGAATGCTCAAAGAATAAACCAATTACAGAAAGTCAAAAACAAAAAAGCAATATGACTGCAGCAGTGGTGCAGAAGAAGAGTTGTTTGGTAATTAGTAGATGGTGCAGTCCAAATATTATGAATATTAAATTAAAAAAAAAAAAAACAGGCACTTACAGAACCTGCTGTGTCTCTTTGTGTTCAGGAGAGCCTGATGAAAAGGTTGGGGATTCAGTTGGAAACCAAGACTGTGGACATCTTGGCCTTGGCTGAGCAGCTCGGCACCAATCTCACAGATCTCAACATGCGCATTGAAGGTAACAACAGCTGCCTTCACCATGTCACTGCTTGTTTTGTTTACATACATACATCAACTACAGTCTCACATTTCTTTGGATGAGGAAAACATTTTTAACGAATGAGTTCCCCTTTCAGAAGCTTTCAGCAAAACTGAATTTACAGGTAATACAATACACAGTGATTTGAAATAAATGTTACATGTTGAAGATATCAACACCTATGAATGTGTAAAAGGAGACTAAATAATAGTCTGGCAACCAGCTGAGAAGAGGCTTTTTTGCTGATGTGAGAAATTCTATAAATTTGATACTGTTCTGGTCAAAGCTTTACATACATACATCAATTTTCTTAATGGAACTGTTTGCACACGTTTGAATTTCTTGTGGATTTTCTGTAAATTAGGAAGGTCAAAATCATCCACAGGCTCAAAGCTTTATCAAAGCTTTTAATAAATTCTTTCAGAAGTGCTAGAATGTCGGCTAACCTGACAAGACCAAGGCCGATTGAGTTCTCACTGGAGACCATGATTAAGTCAATTAGCAGCTTCTGTTTGCAGGTGTAAGAATGATTTGTTTGACAACATTTACTGGACTGACTCAAAGAATGTTGGGAAAACTACAAGAAGCTCAGTGAAGATCTAAGGAGAACTTCAGATTTACTCAGGTCTTTCCTAACAAGAGGAGAGGTCACGGTCGTTGGTTCAAATGTTTGCTCACAGGCTGTTTGGCTGTGGTATCACTATGGAAAAGATCCTAACAGTCACCTTCAAATAAAATATTGGTTTGGATGTTCAGAAACAACGATGTAACCCCTGCAGGACCCTTAGTGTCAATGTCCACAGTGACGTCAATCTTATATCCGCATGGAATGAGAAATCAACACCTTTAAGCTTGGCTGAAATTTCTGGCTGCTAAATCAAGAAGTCAAGCATATCACCAGAAGGTGACTTGTCTGTTTTATGAACACAGACAAGTCAGAAACCTTAGCAAGTGTAAAATCTTTAAAGAACTTCTCTTAAAAAATGAGAGAAACCCAAATGTTGGCACTGATTCCTGCAGATCCTTGTTTTATTAGTCGTGCTAATTTATTGTTTGTTTTAGAGGTCCCAATTCAATAAGGGACAAAAATTCAGCTGTTTGGACACATAGAAAATGGTTGCCACAGTCATGATTAAGCTTTCAAACCTGAGAACACTAGCAACTGAGAATGGGGGTGGTAACATCATGCTGTGGGACCGCTGCTCCCAGGGGTACTAGTCCATCTCAGAAGATGAATGGAATAAGGTAGAAGCTTGTTTCACCTCAGATCAAAAGCTAGATGGATTAATATTGTACAGTAACAGATTTTCTAACAGTATAACGATGGAGGACAGACATCAGAACTGGCTTCCATCAAGAAGATAAGTCAAATACGAAGGAACATTTAACCAACATTACTGGGGGTTTATGTTTAAAATTGACCATATCAATCATATGTTATGACTAAAATATGATTGTCTTTGAAGTCAATGTTTAAAATCAGCACTTTAAGAATTAGAAGAGAAAATTGTAAAGCACCAGCAAGCAGTCACACATCACCAATTCACCTTTAAGTCAAGTTTCATTAGCATAGCACAGGGGTGCTCAAGTCCAGTCCTTGAGAGCTACCATCCTGCAACTTTTAGATACATCCCTGCTCCAACACACCTGAGTCAAAAGGCTGAATTCACCTCAGCAGCAGTAACTCAGTTCCGCAGAGGCCTGGTAATGAGCTGTTCATTTGATCCAGGTGTATTACAGAAGGGATGCATCTAAAAGTTCCAGAGAAGTAGCTCTTGAGGACTGGACTTGGGCACCCCTGGTATAGCAGATGTCAGCAACAAGGCAGTTCAAACTGCTTAACATGATGAAAACATGATACAGTAAACAATTATGAAACAAGCAAAAAACATTACATTTTTTCAAATGCCATCATCAAATATATAATCAATGTTCCAATTGTTTCAAATCAAAGGCAACTCTAAACAGGTGGGTTTTAGCCTTGATTTAAAGGAACTCAGTGTTTCGGCTGTTATGCAATTATCTGGAAGTTTGTTCCAAATTTGTGGTGCATAAAAATAACTACGGGTGTGTGTGTGTGCTCACGCGCGTGTGTGTGTGTCCACAGATATGATCCACGATTGGGAACTGTACAATGTCCAGCAGGAGATGGATCCAGAGGCCGTCAGACGTAGCACAGAGATAGCCCAGGGAATGATATCATGGATGAGACAGCTCAACTTGTCACCGCGAGAGCCCATCGCCACGGATGAAACAACTGAAGCACATGACTGTGAGAAAAACAACTTTTTCAGTGCAAAAAAAAAAAAAAAAAAAAAAAAAAAAAAAAAAAAAAAAAAAAAGAAGGAAGGAAAGCAGGATTTTGCACAAATATAGTGATGACTTCCTCAAGTCTTCACTGGAGTGAGCTGTGGTTGGTTCAGTTTAGAACTGGTTCATTTAATAAGCCAGTTATCCAGTGATGCACTGGATAACTGGCCAGTCAAGCAAAGGGTAAATAAACTCACAATGAGACCTTAAAATGTGAATATAAGACTCCTAAATCATATTTTTCCTGTCATTTACAACATTATTTTGTCAAAGGTTAAGCTAGAAGAAAAACTGCTCAGTCTGCTGATGCCTGCAGTCCTTGGTGGTCCTGCCTCAGAACCATTGAGCAACTCTGTGGGTGGTGCATGAGTAGAATGCAGTCAAAATTTTTTTAATCAGGTCAAGCTTCCTCTTTCTCTTTGTTGGTCCACCTAACTTCAGCCTTCTAATGGTTCAGATGTAGAGTTTTGTCCTACATGAGCTCCTGTCCATTCATCTGCTTTTATCAGTGGTAAAGGTAGAAAGCCCAATGCTTTCATACCACATCACCAACCTCTGCATGCCTCAGTCAGTCATAAGCAAGTCCCTTCAGTTACATTTGAATACTACAGGATGATGGTGTCCATGTCTGTGGCATTACAGTCATTAGTTAACAGTGTTCAGGGGCCATCCTGTTCTTCGTCAAAAAAGGACTTCCAGTGTGAAAGTAAATAAAGATATGGACCACAACAACAGACTTAGATTCCAGGGTTTCCTCTATGTGTAATTGATTGTGGCGCACCACCACACCAAAATAAAAGCCGCCACACCTTTGCACTTGCAACATTTTCCTAGCAAATCTGAGCCGGTTGGGAGGTGGGATGGTGAGGGGAACCCAGAGCTGATTGACATACAGGTCTTTATTGGCAACTCATACACTTTTGTTTTGTCCGGTCTGGGGATACACTGCTGCGGCTGTAATGAGTGTGATATGGCGGTGGGCAGTGCTGTGTGCGCCGCGCTGACTAACTGCATCTAGCAGCTGTCACACAAAGAATGAAATAATTATTGACGTCTGGCTTTATTTGGGCTGAAAGAAAACATAGTCTAACATGTTTTATTTCTTGTTTCTTCCACTTATTTGAGGGAATCTGTTCCCTGCCCCGCTGGGAAACCCTGCAGCAGGTTCAGACTCCATAAGAAAGATTAACAATACAGAAGCTCACAGCCTTATTGCAAAATGGAACAAAAACTGACAACTTCTAAAAATATATATTTCTAACAAGATTAGCCAAGTCATCCCTGTTGAGAGTGGCAGTGACGTTCACGAGCAATTTGATTCCTTTCAATGGCTTTTTTTCTTTGTTGTGAACGGTAGGACTCGGGTCTCAATTGGTGAGAGCTGTTCTTTGTTTCGTCTTTTTTATTTTTATTTTTTATTTTTTTTTACGATTTAGCTTGTTTATAATGCTCTACATACAAGTCAACAGCTAAGTCCCCCGGTTTAAACAAAATTCTAGCGGCAACCCTGGATTCAGAATGTAAACCACCAGGCATTGATAGAATAGAATCACTTTATTTACCCCCAAGCCCCAATTGAATGGGCGAAGAACTGACAAATGTTAAAAAGTCGGAAAAATCTACTCAGCCCCTTAACCGGTCGACCGCAAGACCAGTGACCCGTATGATTTCACAGCTTTTACACCTGTTTTCATGACAAACTATTATTGCTCCAACCTTTTGTCTATTCATTTCTATCTGACTTTTGCATCATTGATGTAAGACATGCGTCATAATTTTCCGCCAGCAGAAGCCAGACGTAGTAAATCCGGATAAAAACAATGGCTGAAAATTATAATTCTGAAAGAAGTCTGTATCAGTGAAACGCATCATGATCACCCCCCCCCCCACCCCACCAACTACACGTCCAAACAGACATATGTGACTCCAGAAGTTGGAGTCACTGCTCTACAGAAAGCCATTGCTGTTAGTTGTGCTTTCTTGTTATTGGCTTCCTTTGTCTTATCATTTTGTGAAATCACTATCAGCTTCCATTGCTGAATAACTTGAAAATCAATCCATAGACATCGTTAGTGTAACTAACCCCCAAATCATCCTTTTTTGCTGATAAACTGTCTAAATAGGTTGTTTAGGGTTCTATCTTTATGTTTCTGTGCAATTTTTTACATTTTCATGTAAATTTGTTTAGTTTGGCAATATTTTTGCCTAAAACCGTCTCAGTATAGGCTTCCTTCAGTGGAACGGTTGTTAGGCAGTTGAATTTTCTTATTTGTTACAACGGTACAGCTGGTACACAACGTCAGCCCCGGGTTTGGGCTGGTTACACTTTAAACAGTGCACTGCATTCCTCTACGCATGTGAGTTGCTTTGGGGTCGTAAACTGTTCACACAGAGGTCTGATTGCTTTTGCATTTAATTCATGGTATGAACCAAAATGCAAAAAAAATTGGATTTGAGGAAAAAAGTCGGAATTAAGCATTAAGACCTGCTATGTGAACATGGGCTAAGACAAAAGGTAGTCATCTTTACCACAATACAAACATAAAAGAAAAACAAAGAACCCAAACAACTGAGTCTGGGTTAAACATTATGAATGCCCTGCAGTAGCTATGACACCTTGCCCATGTTTGTAAGTTAGCACAGTTGAATGTATCAGTTCTCAAATCTGAATGCTAACCTTTTCACTTCTCACAGTGAAGGTATTCTAATGGTGATGTAGGAATGAACACCGTTAACTATAGCAAATATCTTCACATATGTTAAACTGCTTTTTAAATGATAAATTCCATTTGATGAGCATTGCTCAGACAAAGGTTGGATCTACTTGTATTTTATAGACCAATAGACCAACAGTGATTGTTGTAATCACTAACGCTCCCAATCGTATTTTCCCCTTGGGTAAACCCCCACATCTTGCACATTGCTCAGGTGAATCTGCAAGGCCTACGCCACGCCCTTACAGTTCCTTAATCTCGGCAGCATGCTGTGAAAGCACATAGCTTGAGGGATCAACAAAGTGAAGAACTGAGTGAACCATAAGAGGGTGTTTGTAGTAGTGTGTTTATTGCAGAGTTATGATCTGAAAGAGACTAAAGTTGCCCAAATTAGTTTTACATTAAATGGAACACTGGATTAACCCAATTTCAGATCTAGGCCAGAATTAAAAGCTACTACATCAGTCCTCGCCCATGAAAACCTGATCCAACCACCTCTAGCTGTAATGGATCACCATTTGATTCTTGTGTTCCCAGTGCTGACGCGCGTCCGTCAACTGGAGAAGAAACTGATGATCACACAGGGCCGACACCCATCTGTCAAAGAGATCCTGTCCCGTTTCTCCACCAGACTCTCTGAGGCTCAGGAATTTATCCTGAACGCAGTCGGGACTGTGCAGGAAGCGGAGGACAAGAACAGAGACACCCTCCTGAAATTCCAAAGGAAAGAGGTGATTTCCCTCATTACTGTAACCTTGCACAACACATTTGTTTTTACTTTAGATCACAATGTACCAGTAGTTGTAATTTTGTGGGGAATCATCAGCACATCCCCCCAGCACATCCAACGTGAAGCTACTCCAGGTGGCATCTGCTGATTCTTATCTTGATTTTCGACTTTGTCATGCATGTTTGAGCTGTCTTTTTCTTGTGTTTTTAAGTGGTGAGAACAGAAACACGAAACCATGTGGGAGTTTGGGAGTATTACATTAAAAGGAGGCTCAATGAGGGGGAGAGGCAGCGCTTGTTGTCATGATATCCTCTCAAGATGAGCATAACTTTAGATTCCCACAGAGCAGCAACTGATTCTGATATTTTTTCTTGTGGGGTAAAAAATCCAAATGAAAACAGTACCAGTAAATGGTTTGGAGCCCTCCAAGTCACATGTAGGGCACATTATGACACATGAAGATCAGTTACCTGAAAACTGAACATTAAATGTCTCTTCAAAGGGTTGAGTTAAACCCAAAGTAAAACTTACAAAAACTAACATTTACATCTAGTTCTTGTTTCTGGTAAACAAGCTTTAAAACACTCCAGTTAACCACACTTCAGATTGGAAGTCTGCATGAATGCGTCATAGGGCTCATGTTATACCTCTCAACATCTGCTGCTCAGGCAACCTTCATGGGAGGAGTACTGCACATTAACCACCTCCGAGGGGGAAACCAATGGAGAGAATTCCTTTTGATAGGAAATGAAAGGAATGGACATGATACCTGTTGAATGTTACTCTTTTATTTGATGAGTCTAAATTTGAGATTTCTGTTTCCACCTATTTGTGTCTTTCTAACAGGATCCCACTGTGAAGTATGGAATATGGGGTGGGACCTTTAATTGTTTTTCACTGTGATCATATAAAACTATGCTTAGAAGTCAGAATTTCTGAGTTGAAAAAAATCAGATTGAATGCCCAGTGATGCTAGAATGTCATCTTAGAGGTTCTGAGGCCAAGACCCCAACTTCAGAACCCAGAATGGCTTCTTTTTTCAGGCTCTACTTTAGGGGTTGCCACAGTGGATCATCTGTTTCCATCTTATCATCTCTCAAGCATAATTCTCTGTCACACCAGCACCCCTGGAAATTCTTCATCATTACACCCATGAATTCTCTGCGATCTTCCTCATTTCTTCCCTCCTGGCAGCTCCACAGTCAGCATCCTCTGTCCACTATGTCCTGTTTTTCTCCACTGCACATATCAAAAGCATCTTTGCCTTTCCTCTCTGACTTTTTCTCTAAACCCCTCACCCTGTGCTCGCCCTCTGATCTTTGTTTTTGGCCACTTGCAATGAAATCTCTGCCACCTCCAGCTACCAGATTTTTGTAAACTTTCTCCTGTGCTCTGATAACTATCCTGAAATGTAATCATTTTGCTTTTTTTTACTGACCTATTTTTAATACAAGTGGAACAAAGTGGTGTGTACTTAGGTGCAGCCCTCTTCATTTTAACTGAAAACTGTTTAATACTTCTACCTGATATTAATTAGTCTTTACTCTTTTTGCTACAAGAACACATGTATCTATTTAGGGATCTTATCCAAAGTGTTAAAAAGATCATTTTATTAACTTTTTTTTATTTAAAAAAGGATAACCCCACCCAGCAACAAAAAAAAGATCATTTAAAAAAATCCCAGGGTTATTTTTATGTCTGCAGATGAAACGTCAGAAGCTGACAGATGACCAACTGGCTATCAATGGCACAATGGAGACAAGCAGAGGTTTCATCTCTGAGACCGAGAGGACCGTGGCTGAGGCAGATGCTATGGCACAGGTCAGATGGTGGGCAGAACCAAGAGGCTTATGTTTCCAATTTTGCTCTAGATTCTAAACTAAATAGTGATCTCAAACAGCTTTCTCTGTCTAGTATAATCAAACGCTATGTTTGCATTTTGAGCTTAGAGGTCTGTGCTGTCAGTCTTTAAATTTCAGCCTTGTTAATAATTACAATAAATCAAACCGCAACCTGTCAATATCAACCAGCGAAGACTGATTTATTTGTCTGTTAATTTTCAGGTGCAATGTATCCATACATAAGAGAGTTAAGACAATATAAGTTATTCACAGACGATATTATCTTTGCAATTCATTGCATCAACAAAAAAACTGCAGTTTTTCCAGATTTATACATGACTATTAGAGTTGAATCACCTGAAGAACATTTCCAGGATCAAAGGACTAATGTCCCAACAAGATCTAGAGAAACTCATCCATGCCTTTATCTTTAGTTTCATTGATTACTGC
The DNA here is from genome assembly GCA_014839685.1 of Anableps anableps. Classification (NCBI taxonomy): domain Eukaryota; kingdom Metazoa; phylum Chordata; class Actinopteri; order Cyprinodontiformes; family Anablepidae; genus Anableps; species Anableps anableps. The sequence goes on from CM026086.1 coordinate 3,122,414, forward strand.
GACAGTGTCTTCACAGGTCTGCCTAAAGAGTCAACCAGACAGCTGCAGCTGATGCAGAACGCTGTTGCTGGTGTTCCCACTAAGACCAGGAAGATAGAGCACATCACCCCAGTTCTAAAGTCCTTCCACTGGCTCCCTGGAGCTCAGAGAAGAGACTTTAAAATACTTCTGTTAGTTTATAAATCACTGAACGGCTTAAAGACCTGTTGTCGTTGTATCAACCTTCCAGACCGCTCAGGTCTTCTGGTTCTGCTCTGCTCTGCATCCCCAGAACCAGAACCAAGCATGGAGAAGCAGCTTTCAGTTTTTATGCTCCGCTAATCTGGAACAAACTTCCAGAAAACTGCAAAACAGCTGAAACACTGAGTTCCTTTAAATCAAGGCTAAAAACCCACCTGTTTAGCGCTGCTTTTGACCCATAATAACAGGAATATTGACCATCTTATTTGATGTGTATTATTGTTTTTAATGATGGCACTTGACAAAATGTAATTTTTGCTACTGGTTTCACAAACGGTGACTGTGTTTATGATGTTGTTATGTTATGTTTTTATGTTTTCATGAAGCACTTTGAACTGCCTTATTGCTGAAATGTGCTATACAAATAAACTTAACTTAGAACAGTAATAGAAGTCTAAGTAGAAACAAAATCTACAGTTGAAACCAGATATTTAACTGCGCTGCATAAAAAGAAATACATTTTTCTCACATAACATTACACTACATGTTTTCTTTTTTAGGTAGGAGATTTAGATTTTTATATTCTTGAAATTTAGATCCACTGAGATTGGTATGCCTTTCATCAGCCTTGGAAATTACAGATGATGATGTCATGTCTTTGTGAGCTTCTGATAGGTTGATTTACAACTATTTTAAAGAGGACTTGTTGCTTCAAAGTGTGAATCTGACACTATGGCAGATTCTAATATGGTATCAAACTGGGCATAATATTTGTCAAGCTCCAAATATTTACTACTGAAACCAGGTATTTATATACACTTTATGATGTAGTTTTTTCCCTCACTGTATGTCATTAAATCAGACTAAATGTTTTTGGTGTTAGGTCAGTTTGCATCAAAATCTTCTGTATTTGGCAGAAAAATATTTTTTTTTATGATTTCATGGAAATTTCAAAGTTTGCTAGTAAATGCACAAAGATTATTGTGCCATTAAACAATTTTGTCATTGCTTTGTAAGGTTCTGATTTCTGATCTGCTTTCTTATGTAAAAAGAAATCAGCCAAGATATCAGGAAGAGATCTGTGAACCTCCATAGGCCTTGTTTATCCTTGAGTCCTTTTTTCAGATACCTGAAGGTTTCAAGGTGTTCATCTATTAAAATAATTATACACAAGTATAACAATGATGAGATTGTCAAGCCACCATACTGTTAGAAAGAAATGGGTTCTGTCTCCCAGAAAAGAGCAGGTTTATGTGATAATGTGTGTATCAACTCCAGAACAGAAATGAAAGACTTGGTTAAGGTCTATTACCAGCTAGTTAAAGCTGGTAATAGAGGCTCTTTATCCATTTGAAACTGCTACAAAAGTAACATAAAAAGCCAGATTAGAGTTCACTAAGAGATAAATATCTTAAAATTTGGAGACATTCACTGTGGTCTAATTAGAGTAGAACTGAACTGTTTGCCCAAAGTGACTATTGTTACATTTGAAATTACAAGAGCGAAGCTTGCAAGCCAGAGAACACCATCCTTGTCAACTGTCAAGTGTGGGGTTGGCAGCATCATGTTAAGTGTTTTGCTACATTACACACTGCTGTGCCTCACAAAATAGATGGCATCATAATGAAAGAACAATGTGTGGAAATATTAAGGCATCACCTTGAGACATCAGCCAGTAAGTTTAAAGTGTAACTAACCCCCCTGTGAAAGCATAACCCCGCCCCTGACAAACTTAGAAAAATTCTACTAAAGTGGGCTGAGTCAAGAGCCACTGAGGGGCACAGCTAAGTGTGGTGGGGATGAGCTGGTGGGGATGAGCGTGTGGGGGGGGGGTAAACGGGGCTGTGGTCAGAACAAAAGATAGGCTGTTGTCAGCTTGTCCACTTTGTCACTATATTTGGTGACTTTTCAGACCCTCTAGCAACTTTTTTTCTGTGTTGTCGGAGACTTTTAAGGTGACAACGCTCTGCAGCACTGTTGCACCCTGCTCTATCCTGAGCAAGCAGCGAGTGCTGCCGTGAGCATCTCCTGCCTCCGAAGAACTGTAGCCAGTTTGACACAGTGGTCCGTCCTGCAATATACCATCACCAACAGTCAGAGCAGACGAGATCCATTCCACTCTGTGTCCACATTGCAAACAAATCACACATTTGCTAAGCTGAGTAATGCTATCGATCAATGCTCGCCGCTAAAAAAATAGGAGAATTCAACTGCTTAGGCACGATTTGACCAAATGGGCTAGCACTAAGACAGTCTTAGGTAAAATGTAGTAGAACTAAACAAATTTAGACAAACATGTCAAAATTTGCACAGAAACATAAAGACAGAACCCTAAATAACCTATTTAGACAGAACATCAGCAAAAAAGGTTAATTTTGGGGTTAGTTACACTTTAAGCTTGGGCCCAAATGGTTTCTCCAAATGTACAATGACCCTAAGCATAAAGTCAAATTAGTAACAAAGTGGCTTAAGGATGACAGTGTCAATGTTTTGGCATGGCCATCACAAAGCTGTGATCTCAGTCCAGCTGACAAATCTGTGGGCAGATCTGAAAAGGTGTGTTTGAGCAAGAGACCTACATATCTTACCAGTTCTATCAGGAGGAATGGGCCAAAATTCCAGCCAACTGGGATGAACTTGACCCAAGTCATAAATTTTAACAGGCAATTCAACCAAGTACCAAGGCAATGTATGTCAACTTCTGACTTTGAAGAAAGTTATGTTAAAAAAATATCTGTCATTATTCTGGAATTTAATTTGTTCATTCTAACTGACCTGAAACAGGAAAGGTTGAGCCTGCTGTAGTGTCAGACAGTGAGAAAAAAAAAAAGTTGCCTCTTTCTATACAGTGTATGTAAATATAGGGCATCAACTGTGTATGTGTCTGTTACCTCTCCACTGTCTGTGCAGAATGTGACAGAGTACCACGCTGAGATTGACGGCGCCAGTCAGAAGCTGATGACGAAGACTGAGCGTCTCTCGCAGGTTGACAGAGATCTAGTTCAGAGGGCTGATAATCACGCTGTGGAGCTGGAGCGACAGGCCAACGAGCTGGAGGAGTGAGAAACCTCTATGGAATTGATCATGTCCGTTTTACATTATATATATATATATATATATATATATATATATATATATATATATATATATATATATATATATATATATAAAATTCCCTTCTCACCCTCCACGGGTGGTCTTTCTCAACCTCTGAGCTCGGGTCCTCTACCAGAGGCCTGGGAGCTTGAGGGTTCTGCGTAGTATCTTGGCTGTGCCGAGAACTGCGCATTTCTGGACTGAGATGTCTGATGTTGTTCCTGGGATCTGTTTTAGCCACTGCTCCAGTTTGGGGGTGACTGCCCCGAGGGCCCCGATGACCACAGGCACCACTGTGGTCTTCACCTTCCAGGCCTTCTCCAGTTCCTCTCTGAGGCCCTGGTATTTCTCCAGTTTCTCGTGTTCCTTTTTCCTGATGTTGCAATCGCTTGGTATTGCTACATCCACCACAACGGCTTTCCTCTGTTGTTTATCCACCACCATGATGTCCGGTTGGTTCGCCATTACCATTTTGTCTGTCTGGATCTGGAAGTCCCACAGGATCTTAGCTCGGTCATTCTCCACCACCTTTGGGGGTGTGCCCCACTTTGATCTCGGGGCTTCCAGTCCATATCCTGCACAGATGTTTCTGTACACTATGCCCGCCACTTGGTTATGACGTTCCATGTACGCTTTCCCTGCCAGCATCTTGCACCCTGCTGTTATGTGTTGGACTCTCTCAGGGGCCTCCTTGCACAATCTACACCTTGGATCTTGTCTGGTGTGGTAGATCTGAGCCTCTATTGCTCTGGTGTTTAGGGCCTGTTCCTGTGCAGCCAGGATGAGTGCCTCTGTGCTGTCCTTGAGTCCAGCTTTTTCCAGCCATTGGTAGGATTTCCTGATATCAGCCACTTCAGTTATTTGTCGGTGGTACATCCCATGTAGGGGCTTATCCTCCCATGATGGTTCCTCCAGCACCTCATCCTCTGGTCCCCATTGTTTGAGACATTCGCTGAGCACATCGTCGGTTGAGCACATCGTCGGTTGAGGCTTTGACCTTGATGTATTTATGGATCTTGGATGTTTCATCCTGGACAGTGGCTCTCACACTCGCTAGTCCTCTGCCTCCGTCCTTACGGCTCGCGTATAGTCTCAGGATGCTGGATTTAGGGTGGAACCCTCTATGCATGGTTAGTAGTTTCCGAGTTTTAACATCCATGGTCTTTATCTCTTCCTTTGGCCAGCGTATTATTCCTGCAGGGTATCTGATTACTGGCAAGGCATAGCTGTTTATCGCACGGATCTTGTTCTTGCCATTGAGCTGGCTTCTCAGGACTTGCCTTACTCGTTGGAGGTATTTGGCTGTGGCTCCTTTCCTTGTGACCTCATCGAGGCTGCCATTTGCTTGTGGTTTCCCAGGTACTTGTAACTGTCCTCAATGTCTGCTATTGTTCCCTCTGGGAGTGAGACCCCTTCTGTGTGGATGACCTTCCCTCTCTGTGTAACCATCCGACCACACTTCTCTAGTCCGAATGACATCCCAATGTCAGTGCTGTAGATCCTGGTGGTGTGGATCAGTGAGTCGATGTCTCGTTTGCTCTTAGCGTACAGCTTGATGTCATCCATGTAGAGGAGGTGACTGATGGTGGCTCCGTTCTTGAGTCGGTATCCGTAGCCAGTCTTGTTGATGACTTGGCTGAGGGGGTTCAGACCTATGCAGAACAGCAGTGGGGACAGAGCGTCTCCTTGGTATATGCCACATTTGATGGACACTTGTGCAATTGGCTTGTAGTTGGCTTCAAGGGTGGTTTTCCACATCCCCATCGAGGCTGCAATGAAGGCTCTTAGAGTCCTGTTGATGTTGTACATCTCTAAGCATTCAATGATCCAAGTGTGTGGCATTGAGTCATAGGCTTTCTTGTAATCAATCCAAGCCGTGCACAGGTTGGTGTGTCGGGTTTTGCAGTCTCGGGCGACTGTTTGGTCTACCAGGAGTTGGTGTTTGGCTCCTCTGGTATTTATGCCGATGCCCTTCTGTGCTGTACTCATGTATTTATCCATGTGCCCACCTATCTTAGCTGCTATGATGCCTGACATGAGCTTCCATGTTGTAGAGAGACAGGTTATTGGCCGATAGTTGGATGGGACCGAACCCTTTGAGGGATCCTTCTGGATCAGGATTGTGCGCCCTTCAGTTAACCATTCAGGGTGAGTCCCACTTTGTAGCAGCTGATTCATTTGAGCTGCCAGTCGCTCATGGAGGGCAGTGAGTTTCTTTAGCCAGTAGGCATGATGGATCATGTCAGGACCTGGTGCTGTCCAGTTTTTCATACCTGAGACTCTTTCTTGGATATCTGCCACTGTGATAGTTACTGGGGCTTGCTCAGGGAGGTTGCTGTGGTCATCTCGTAGAGAGATTAGCCACTGTGCATTGCTGTTGTGGGTCGCCTCCCTTTCCCATATGCCTTTCCAGTACTGTTGGGTCTCCAGCCTTGGTGGGTCTGCTCTGTTGTTATTACCCTGCCATTGAGAGTACACTTTAGCTGGTTGGGTGGAGAAGAGCCGGTTAATCCTCCTGGCTTCATTTTCTCTTGTGTACCTTTTTAGGCGACTGGCCAAGGCTTGGAGCCTTTGTTTGGCAGTTTCGAGCGCTTCAGGTATGGGCATCTGGCTGTACCGCTTGGGTACCGGTCTTTTGATTGCACCTCTTTGGAGCTCTGACAATTGGCTCACTTCCCTCCTTGTTACCTTGATTTTAGCCTCTAACTGTCTTTTCCATGGTGGGTATTGAATCTCATGGTTGCTCCTATAGCCGAGCATCTCAAGGATCACTGATGCTGAGTTGTACACCAGCTCATTGGTTTCCGTTATGGTGTTGGTAGGGATCGTTCTCAATGCTGCATTCACATCTTCAATGAGACTTTCTGATGGTACTTCACTCAGCCGTTGTAATTGGCATCGGGATTGTCTGGTGTTCATTCGGGCCACGATCCTACCTCTCAGGTCAGTTGCTGCCTCGTTCAGCTTTGATGGTTCGTTCATTATTGGGGCTGCATACCCAATCTCCGGGTGGGGAGTTGAAGCTAACTCCCCTCTGACCTGGCGTCCTGGCTCCCCCTTGCCGTAGCATTTGTGTTGTACCTCGTCTATCTCAAGTTGTGACAGCATTTGCCGTTTGCGGATGTTGGAACACTGAGCTACTAGTTGTTTGGCAGTTAGTGTTGAATGGGGATGTCGACGTAACCATTCCTCCCACATTCTTTGCATGTAACCCCTCTGACTAGGGTTACTTGAGTAGTAGCATTCCAACAGATCCAAGTTTTCACCTCTTGCCGAATTCCGTCTTGTTTTATATATATATATATATATATATATATATATATATATATATATATATATATATATATATATATATATTTATATACACACACACACAAAGGGAAAAAATTCAATCATATTCAATCAATTCCCATTGATCCTAGTTATCAAACAGTACATTAAGCTCAATTAATTATTCAAAGTAGTTCATAAAGTTTCTAAGGAAACCCAGCAGAGCATTGAGTCGTTGACTTGCAGCGTTCACTGCTCCTGGACGAACATGTAGCAACCGCATGGCGTTGTGTCGTTGACTTTACAGCAATCCCTCATACCGAGCATACAAGTAGTGACAGTGGAGAGGAAAACCTCCCCTTTAACAGGAAGAAATCTCCAGCAGAACCAGAACCTGGCTCAGTACAAGCGGCCATCTGCCACGACTGACTGGAGGTTTGAGAAGACAGAGCAGAATGCAGAAGAAAAACAGATGAACTGATGTAGGATTATTTTCAATGTTCATGAAAGGAAAATGTTAACAGCAGGAGAAGGAGAACGATTAGTTGATGGCAGCATTATCTCAGCTGAAGCCCTCCTCCAGCAAGGCACCACAGCCAAACAGAACGCCAGACCAGGTTGGAGAGAAAAATAACTGGGAGAAAACAAAATGTTAACAGTTGAAATAACAGCAAGTAATGCAAATTGGAGAGTAGTAGAAGAAGAAAGTGAGAAAAAGTGGTCAGTTTGTCCTCCAGCAGCCCAAGCCTATGGCAGCATAGCTACAGAAATAGATCAGGATAACCTGAGCCAGTTTAAGTATCAGCTTTATGAGAAAGGAAAGTTTTAAGCCTGGTCTAGAAAGTAGACAGGGTGTCTGCCCCACAGACTAAAACTGGGAGCTGGTTCCACAGGAGAGGAGCCTGCTCTCTCTCTCTCTCTCTCTCTCTCTCTCTCTCTCTCTCTCTCTCTCTCTCTCTCTCTCTATATATATATATATATATATATATATATATAAATTTGGATGCTTTTATTTTTCATAATGGCAAATTAAGTCCAATTTCTTGGTTTGCTGTTAAAAGCATTTCATTTTATCCCCAATTATTTAATCAGTTCATTAAATAAATATGTATATGGATGTTATTTTATGCAGTTTAAATCATTTACAAATCTGTCTTCTCAGGGATCTGAAACAAAGCGATGCCAATGGTTTCGTTCAGAGAGCAATAAGTGCTGCCAACGTTTATAACAACATTGTGAAATACATCGACGATGCCAACATCACTTCCCTCACCACACTCAACTTATCTCAGAGAGCAGAAGACGTATGCTTCATGACACACGTCAGAATTCACCTTCCAGATTGTTTTACCTCAGTGAGTCAACGTGACTGATGTTTTTTGTGTTTTAGGCCATCGATGGGATCAAAACCCAGCTCGGATACTTGGTGACACAGAGTGAAAATGCCTTCCTGGAATCTGTTTCACTGCGATCAGAACAGCATGGTAGGAAAGGTCCAAGTGTCACCTTTAATGTCGACACCATTTGCTGTGCTTCTGTTACTCAATTCGTCATCCTGCCACAGATGTATTTACTCAAGTGACTGACGGTGTGTTGTACATCGAGGAGACCCAGAGGGCCATGGAAAAAAATCGGAAAAAACTAGAAGAGATTGCAAATGACATCAGGGTGATTCAGACAGGTAAGAATATGTCCAGTTGTCATAGTTCATCTCTGTTTGGGGAGGATTTGTTGTCATGTTCAGTCTAAATGAAGGTAAAACAGAGGCAGGCCATATTGAAGGATATCATTTGACAAAGATTTATTAAATATGTATTGGTTAAAGTAAAGTAGGCTTCTGAAGAGAGTTTGCGAAAAGTCATCATCTTACACACAGATTACAGTTTTGTCAGATTATTCAATGGGATTTTTTTTAGATGAAAATGCATCTAAACAAAGTCTTACTGGTTGATAGACATCTCGGTTAATATTTGGTTTCAAAGTTGAAGTTTTTTACATCTAAATTGGTTGTCATTGTGGAGGTATAAATGTAGAGTTGTTTTAGATTAGTTTTTTTTTTTTTTTTTAAAGTTAAGAGCCATTCTTGAACTCATATAATTATTTATCCAGTGTTTAGCTAATTTTGCTGACAGAATGTCAGGTAGATAAAGAATGAAGTTCAATTTGTGTTTTAAAAAGAGCTATATTATTATTGTAGTTGTAATAAAAAACAGAATAATACTCACTGAAAGGTTCATAGATTCATAGGTATACTATATGCATAACAATGGACTTCCTGATGATTAACTCAGTTAGAGAAACATACTACTATTAATTAAGTTTAAGCATAATTACCATTGCTCTTATGTTTTGTTTTGGTTTACTTTGTTTTTTTGGACGAGGGGGGTCCTGCTAATAAATCTTGGCTAAGACATGTCTACTTTGTAACATATAAAATAAATTCTAGACATCAACAAAGTTTATTTTTAAGCCAATTTTCTATCAGCTTTTGTCTGGACATCTAAGAACTATTTCAACATTGTTAAGACACATTTTCTGCTGCAATAAATATGATTTACTTTTAGGACTGGGTATTTCAAAGCAAAAGAAAAAAAATCCAATGAACACAAACCAGTGGTAAAATTATTTTAGTTGCGCTATGTCAAACTGCTATAATATTTTTGATATTAATATTTTTGATATTAACAACACATCTCGCTCTTTTTTTTTTTTTTTTTTTTTTTCTGGTCATTCTGAGCAGATATGTTCTGCTTTTTCATTTGGGCTTCAAAGGGGAAGGCCATTTGTACAGACACAGCACTGAATGTGAATAAGTATAGATTTTTTTGTAAATAACAGCCTATTTCAAATGGAATACCAGTTTAAAGCTATACAGAACAGTGCCCTAATGAAACACTATATTATATTTTTGAAAGTGTTGTTTTACAATGATAAAGACTTACTGTGAAACCAGCCCTGCTTTGACTAGCTTCATCCAGTCAGAAAACTTAAACTTGTAGAAACTGAGCTACCAACTACATAATAGATACTGACTGTTCATAACATCTCAACAGAATCCAACTTACAGAACTGAACCATCTCTTTCCGATATTTCAAATCATGCTCAAGTCAGTTTTCAACCATCAGTCGTCCCCTCTATCAAACCTCTATATTTACTGACTGAGTGCAGTTCTCCGTTATTCTGTTTCCCACCAATCTGCAACATTTTACAGACAGAACCCCACAGCGTCTGAACTTTTCCTTGGAAGTGGCAGAAGAGACTCTCAACCGCTCAGCAGAAGTCTTGGAAACCATCACTCCCATCAACAACAAAGTGCAGCAGTGGGCTCATAACATGAGAAACAATGAGTACTCTACAGCTGCATATGAAAATGCTGTTGTGTCTGCTGGAGAAGCAGGTGAAGTCCTTCATTAAAACTGTTGTGTGAAAGTGGTGACAGTAAAAAACCATTGCACTTTCGGTTTTTTGAGTATCACAGCATTTTTTTTCGACATATGAATAACATTGTTTTCCTGTTGCTGGTTCTGTCCTGCAGTGGAAAACCTGAATGTGCTTGTTCCTGAGTTGCTAGACAAGCTGAAGGTGGTTGAAGAGAAGAAGCCTGTCAACAATGTGACCACGAACATCCTGAGGATCAGAGAGCTCATTGCACAGGCCAGAAGCGTGGCTAAGAAGGCTAGTTTATTTCCTCTATATTTAACTATATGCCACTTAACAGCCACAGTGAAGAACATCGGATTTTAAATAATATAAAACAAGACAACTTGGTAACTTTGATACATCCAGTTTAATTAACCATATTTTCACCAACCTCCACTGCAGTATCATAACCTCTCACTGAAAAATTAATGAAGTTCAACCTTGAATTTGAATTCATATATTTAGTGTCTAAAAAAAAAAATCCACACAAAAAACTAACTGGTGTTCACAGTCTTACTGGGACCACATTTACTGCTCACTGCCACTCAGCAGGCAGGTTATTCTGCTGCTGTGGCTCATGGATATAGTGCTGCATGCTCATGTATGTCCTGACAACAGTATTCATGTTCTCTTCATCACTCTCCATCTGTGTCACCAAGACTTCTTGCGGTATTCTAAATTCCTTCAGCAGTAGTACACCTCCTCACCTTCTGAGCACAGGAAGCAATTCTGCTCCCACGTTTACCCATATTTTTATACCTACTGTTTTTTTGTATCTCTTGGATTTTTCTCACTTGCTCTAGAAAAATGGATTAAATTCAGCTTCAGGGTTTCTGTGACTACATTTATGCACATATTCTTCTTTTTGAAGTGCTCATATTACAAGAAGCTCTAACACATGTTGGTTTCATATGGCTTCAGGTTCAGGTGTCCATGAAGTTTACTGGACAGTCTTCAGTTGAGGTTCATCCGCCCAGCAACCTGGAGGAGCTGAAGACGGTGACATCCATCAGCCTGTTCATGAGGGTGGACCCAGACAAAGACCCCATAGAGGACCGATTCATCCTGTATTTGGGAGACAGAAGTGTGAGGAATTCAGGCAGATACATTTTTTCAAAGTCATGAGAAAAGGTGTTTACCCTGACTTCGAGCCAGTGGCCATGGCAAAGAGAAAAAGGGAGACAACGCCGAGGAGACGGGGAACATTTGTTTTAATCTTGGTAGTTGGTGTGAAAGCTTTGAAGCCTGCCAATTGGCCTGACTAAGGGTTTCCAGGAGTCGCCTGAGACAAAAGGGCATTTGTGTTCGGTCAGCTCAGAGTTCATCTGTTTATCTCCATGAATGCTCGAATGCTCAGCCAGTCAGAGGACTGAAACAGTTGTTTCTGCAGGAATGTGAAGTGTAACACTCAGTACAGTATGTCCATGACATTGGAACAATAGCCCAAGCATAAACCTTAATGGTAGACACACTCGAGGGACAGATATTTAAAATGAGTCAAATTTAGAAAAAAAAATCTTTCCCAGCTTGCAGCTCATATAGGTATCGTTATATTATAAGATAGTAAAACACTAAAAACTCACAGTGAGAAACTGAACTTTTTCTGTTTCTGCTTTCAGGGCAAGAAGGACTACGTGGGCTTGGCCATCAAGAACGACAAGCTGGTGTTTGTGTACAACCTTGGGCGCGAAGACGTTGAAATCCCACTGTCCTCCAAACCTGTCAGTCAGTGGCCGGCAGTCTTTAACTATATCAAAATAGAAAGGTACAGGAGCTTCAAGAGCAAACACAGAACATGTGGTACAGAATCTGCAACTATTAATAATATCCTCCAGGAACTAAAATTAACATTTATCACAGAAATCAGTTTTGAAAAAATTGAATCAATTTACTGTAAAGTTAAGTTTCTTATATTTTATTAATTACATAATTAGCACTAAAAGACTGCACATGTTTAAATCATGCAAACTCTGCATGTTCCTCTGAAGTTTCCTGCAGTGGAAGGTTTGTAGCAGAAATTGTGCTACCTGACAACTTGACTTTTTCTTGCACATTCACTTTGGTCACATTCCATTCATAATGCAGGTTACACATTTAGGGAAGCTGTTACTCATATTTACTCATATTTATGTAAGTTGCAACCAGGGTAAAAAGTGTCTAATTCTCAAGCACTGAAGAGTGCTTATAACACAGCATTTGTGTGAAAGACGCCATTTCCAGGTGAAAAATCTGGAAATAAACTAACTTGTTGCATTTCTCTACGTATAATTCACCCTTCTTTACAGGATCTCACTTCATTGCAGATGTTTATGTGATCCAAAAAGGAATTGTAAAAGCAATGCATAAACAACTGCTGTTGCTGGTTTATATCCAGAATACTAAAACCTGTGAATATAAAACATTCGCGCTGGAAATCCTCCACATTCAGATGTTGATGAACACATCTTAAATAATACACCTGCGTAAATAACAGCTGTCCTCATTATGCAGCATAGCTCAGGCTCACTGAGGACACCTGTCCTCACTTTGACAAGTCCTAGAGAGGACAGGGACCCAACACTTTTCTGTCTCCAGGGGGCTGGGGGGTGACCAGGATTTCCAGCTTGATTTTTTTTTTTTTTTTTTTTTTTTTTTTTTTTTTTTTTTGAAAAATTATTCCAAAAAATGTGAGTACTGACATATTTGTGGAATTCGTGTTGCTTTCTACCCGGGATATCATCGAGAGCAGCGGTTCCCAAACTTTCCAGGTTCTAACCTACAAAATAAAAAACATAGGAGGCCCTTGACCCAGACTTTTGGTTGAGCATATAAGCATTTTTACAGTCTGTTAAAAAATGATATAATTGCAACACAGTCAGCATCAACAACAAATATGCTGACAAATATGTTGCTTTTATTAATTCAAATCCTGTTTTTTATTCTTTTACATTATTTATAAATTTCATATGGTTTCTCATTGCAATTTTGGTATTTAGGTCATTTTTTCCAGAGGATCTCAAGACCCCACACTTAAATGTATGTGACCACAAGTGGGGTCCTGACCCCAACTATGGGAACTTCAGATCTTGATTCTGTTTTAGAGAGAAAACTTATAAATCCAAAACAAATAGCAGAGAGAAGGTGGACGAAGGTACAATAAGGAAGAACAGGGAAGGGAAAACAATAGATAGGTTGATAACAGAATGCAGTATAAACCACGTCTTTGAATGGTAAATAGTCAATAATTTTCTACTGATACTGTGGGTGGGTGCACATCTCAGATCCTTTCATCCCGGGCCCAAGCAACGCTGTCAGTTCGCCAGACTGGGGTGAAAAAGGGATGCGGTGATGCGTTAGATAATGGCCTGTAACTTGTGTGATAGGGCTTTTATAAGCAAATATTTTAGTAATCAAGTGATTATTCTGATGATTATTCGAGTAATCGAATAAAAAAATTTGATAAAATAAGATATTGGTAAATCCTGCTATTACATCAGTATTAATATTGGATATCAATATTGGACCAAATTGTCATATCTGTTCGTCCCTAACAGTTACTTTTTGTAGCTTAGAAAATGAACATGTAACAACATTCATTTTTAAGTCAACCTAGACAAAAATTACACAAAAATCTAAAATTATCTCAATTTAATAAAATAAAAAAGAAGCAGGCTGACAAAAACACTTTAAAAAAAAAAAAAAAAAAAGAATACTCCATAATATATGAATTCTCACTTTGTGCAGCCATTTGTAGCTTTCGTGTCCATGTGAGTGACGGATCTTTGGCACCTTTGTCACGCCACGGTGCGCTCCGCCACCATTTGTTGCGACCGGGATGGCAGGAAGTTTATTTTCCGGTTCGTCAGCATCAGCTCCGGCTCTGGAGGGCAGCCTGCTGTGCTCCGCCTGTCTGCGCGCGTCTCCGCTCCACCCGCCGTCCACTCCGCAGCAGCTCCGGGAGGACGGCCAGTGAAACGCAGGCTGTCGTATTCCACGCATCGCGCCAGTCGATTTCAGGATGACGAGTGGTCCCCCGAAAAACGATGAAAACCCGGACATGTCCGGGGAAAAGAGGATGTTTGGTCACGCTTTGTTGTGCTAACAGCGCTTAGCATACGTCCACAGCTCAGTGGCGGAAGTGAGAGTGTTGCGCAACACTAATAATTATTCGGCCGAAACACATGGCGCTGAATAGTAAAACATAATTTAACGAAGCTTCAAGGCAGATAATTTGCCTCGAGGAATTTTACTGATCGAGGTACACGAATCATCGTTACAGCCCTATTGTGCTATTTGCTTTGTGAATGAGACACTGAAACAGCCTGTACCTCTGCGTGGAAGAGGAACAAGGCAGCAATAGCTCAGCATAAGTGTGAGTTCATATGTTGAAGATTGTTGTGTTGATTTGTTCAGGAAGGAGAAAGAAATCAGGAGAAATGTTGTGGAGAGCACTGGTTTGGTGACAAAAAAAAAATAAAAAAGAATTGACGCATTCAGATAGACCTAATTTCTGCCCTTGTTCTGACACATCCCAGTGCTCACTTTTTATTGGAATAAATATTACCAGAAGGCCTTTTGTTAGTGAACCTTTCAGTGGTTGTTTATAACATAGGGGTAGTGAATGGAAACAGCTCAAAGTCTCAACCCATGTGGTAGTTTTGTTGGTGTCACAATATTTTTCCAAGGAAACTGTCTGTCATGTCCCTTAAACTCTGTAAATCTGTTTAAATGAGTTTTCACTTGACATGAGAGGAATTAAAATACTGCAACAACAATCAGACAGCATGAAGAAGGAACACAATCCCCAGAGGGAGCATAAAAAGCCATAATCATAATAAAATAGTTAGTTAACTGTAAAACCTTTTCTGTGTAGCACAAAGTTCCCGACAGCACATCAGACTATTTGTGTACCCTTAAAAAAGTGGAAAAGTGGATTATGAATTCTGTATGGCAGAGCTATTTTTATTTCAGATTTTTTTTTTCTTGCAGGTTGGGGAGACATGGAAAGGTCTACCTGACTATTCCCAGTCAGAGCTCCACAGATGAGCAGAAATTCATCCAGAAAGGCGAAGCTCCCAACACAGACTCACTGTTCGATATCGACCCCAAGAATCTAGTGTTCTTCATTGGAGGTGTCCCACCAGATGTCACGGTGATTTACCTAAATTCCTTAATCCCTAGCCTCCTGTAATCCCAGTCTTTCCTGAATGCTGACATTAGTGTTTTTTATTTCTTAACTAGCTGCCACCTCCTCTGAGTCTCGCCCCGTTTGTGGGGTGCATCGAAATGGCTTCTCTCAACAACGATGTCATCAGTCTGTACAACTTCAAAGAGACTCACTTTTTAAATATAGTCGCTTCGCCTCCCTGCCCCAGGTACTCATTTACGTTATTACAGTTCCTCCAAAAAGTATTCACACTCCTGGACCTTTTTTTTTTTTTTTTTTTTTTTTTTTTTTTTTTTTTTTTTTTTTTTTTTTTTTTTTTTTTTTTTTTTTTTTTTTTTACATACAATGTCATATTCATTGCAATGTGTTTTATCTGGACAACACAAAGCATACCTGTGAAGTGAAAGGAATAGGATGCATGGATTTCAAAATGTTTTACATAAAAGCATTTGAAACATCTTGTGCCTTTGCATTCAGCCCCCTCAGTCAATACTGTAAAGAACCACTTTTTTCTACAAATACAGTTGCAAGTCCTTTAGGCTTTGTTTCTACCTACAGGCACAGATTTATCAGTGTAGCCCGGGAAATATTTAGTCTCACAGGACACAATAACTTGGGTTCTTGATGTGCAGTATTTTATTTTCAATGAAGACACAGTCAACAAAACTGTCTTCTCTCTTGCTTTTGTTCAACCAGAACATAGATTTATACCGAACTTCTGGCAACCAAAGATAAAATGTGTTAAGTTTCCAGAAAAACAAGTATGCACAAAAGAAAATACATGAGGATAAAATGAAAGAAATACAGCAGTGGTCTTTGGCTGCACAAGCAAAACACAGAGAGCTAAATTATACAACACTTATTTGAAACGCGTGGAACTGTTACAGAAGTTATTTTATCAACACTTACATTCCAGAGCAATATCACACATGATCTCACATCTTATTCTTACATGCAGGAAATAGCATGTAAGAAAGAATAAGATGCTATTTCCTGCATCTATTTCCAGGGCAAGCGTGCCCTGCAAATTCACCTGCAGGTCACCTGCACCATTCATTTCAGAAACGCACCATCTTGTTGACTGCTTAACACTTAAATGTGAATGTACTAACATATACAACAAGTTGTGTGCATATTTACCGATTTATTTTATTTTATTTTTTTTTTTTATACGCCAGAATTAGTGCCTTACCAAAAATTCCCAATTCAGATTCAAGCACAGTACAGCAAAACAGGAAGTTCTAAGATACCTTTTTTGTCCAGTCTTGGGAAAACGGTAGCCAATTTTAAGCACTGCCCTCTGGTAGCCAAAGTGTGCAACAGCAGAGACCAACTACATGAACATATTTAAGTAACATGCAAGATATGTAGATATCAAACTAGTATAAACAAAACCAAATTACTGAATAGAATTGCTGCTGTTATATAAAAAGTAAATATAAATGTACCACCCCCTACATAAGAATGTGGGCTCCTGGGTTAGAGCCGCACAGATTCTTTTCATGGATGCAGCATTGACAGATTAAGCTTTCTGTGTTTTTATAGCCTTACCCATATGAATATGGAGATTTTTCCAAACACTCGTTGCATTTATCTTTTCCCCACAAAAAGCACCCAAAAGTCACTAAAATACATCAAAAACAAAGAAGGAGGCGTGGAACATTTGCTTAAAGCTGAGATGTTTGAGGTTGGGGATTAGTCTTGTTTTTTGGGATGTCATTATTTTCAAGTATTCCATATTGTATATTTGAACAAAACATCTTAAAATCCCTTAAAAGAAATCGTTGTTTCTTTGTTAACTTACAGACTTTTCAGTTTTCCCAAATCCTGACGACAGTTTGGTCCAGTCCACCAGCTTCGCAACTCTTCAGACAGATTTATTTTTTTTTTTGCCAAACAGCTGAAGGTCAGCCACACAGGCTGCAGAGCACCAATTGACATCAATTCTCATGTTTTGCCACAGATTTTCAGTTGGATTTAAGTCTAGATTTTGTCTTGAATATTCTAACACACAAATCAGCTTTTTCTGAAATGCTTCCTGGATTGCAACCCTTCCGCTGTCCAACTGGGCTGTCCACTGAAGCAAGACTGTCCAACTCCAGCATCCAGCTGCTGTTCTGCATGTTTGTCCCTGCTCCAACTCAGCTCAGTTACTGAGTGTATGACCTCCTCTATATATCATCAAGTTAGGCTGAGGTCTGGTATTGAACTTTGCATTTAATACGGCCGTGGGCGCATCTAAAACTTGAAGAAGACTGGCTCCAGAGGACGAGACCACTCAAGCGTAGCTCTGGTTGTATGCTTAGCATCATCATCCTGCTGGAAGGTGAACCTTTATGCTTCTTTTGCAATTTCTTATAGGTTTCCCTCAAGGACATCCCTGTATTCAGCTTCATCTGCCCTCCTATCAGCTCTGAACAGCTTCCCTATTCATGCTGAAGAAGACCCCACCGCATGATACTGCCATCACGTCCATGTGTCACTGTGGACTGACCTCTCTAGTGTGCTGCTTGGTTTTTTATGGGACTCTTACTTCACTAATGGTCCCACACAGATTGACTCTCTTTTTTCTAACCAGGTTACTTCTACAGGTAGTTGATTGCACTGATATTATTTCAGTGCATCAAAACAGGGTCTGAATACAAGTATTCACCACTTTTCTTTTATTTTTACTTGTAAAAAGAAAACTTTGTATTTTGGCCTCCAGGGATGAAAACAGCAGAATCTTAAAACACTTAGATGGTGTAAAAGGTGGTCCAGATCCAGATCCTGATCCAGAGCCTTTCTCCTCTGTTGTCAGGTACAAGTTGGCGTTCTCCCAGAGTCGCATCGCAAGCTATCTGTTTGATGGAACGGGCTACGCACTCGTCAGTAATATTGAGAGAAGAGCGAAGTTTGGTCCTGTCATAAGATTTGATATTTCTGTGCGAACGATCACAAACAACTGTGCCATTTTCCTCATGGTCAATGGGGTACGTCTGAAACAGACATGGTGAAATGATTTTTGTTTGCTTCCACCAAGCAAACATTTTATGTGGTGTGTGTCTGTCTATCTGTTCCTGTCGTCAGATTTAATAAAACTGTCAGATAAGGGGCCTGACCCTACACAGAAGTGATAACATTGGACCTGGATCCATCCCGGTTTTAGATTTTTATTCATCCTAGGAAACCACTTAATAATTCCACTAAGTCCTTATTAACATTATGTTAAGCATCTGCTGAGTTGTTAACTGTTACGTATTGACCTAAATGGAATTTCCAGCTTAATCACAGCAACCTTTACTCATATATATTTTGTATTGTTATAGCAACTGATCCATCCATCCACTGTCTGTACCACTTATCCCTACAGGGTCATGGGGGCGCTGGTGTCTATCCTCAGCAGTCATTGGCTGATAATGCCATTCTAAATTAAGTAAACTATATTACGTTACATAAAGGAATAACATTTATATAAAATTATGTTTAGAGTGTCACTAAATTGACACTTCAAAGAAAAAAATTAATTATTATATTGGAATCTATCAATAACAGAATCAAGAATTAACCTGTCACTAACCAAACTGATATAGTTTATTGATATAAGGAAATTCCTACGGGAACTGAGAATGAATATTAAGGGTATCATTAGTTGAATCAAGACCTAACTTTATCACAGGTTCCGTTAATGTCTGTCTGTCTGTGAAATTCAAATCCTAATATTGTCTTGCATAACTGGGAGTTCTAAATACCTGTCTTAAATCAGAGGAAAAGTTGAAAAGATAGCAGAAAATTTTTCAGTTTCCAATCAGTACTGCAACAATCATAGAACGGCACAAGAGAATACCTGAGTTTGGGTCAAATGGCTGTTTCATTTTCAAAACCAACTTAAGTTTCCGCTCCAGTTTCCATAGGCTGTCGACCCTCCCTCCTTTGACTAGAGAGATCTGAAGGCTGTTCAATCCTCATCTCCCCATGAGGATTGAACAGCCTTCAGATCTCTCTAGTCAAAGGTCAGGGGAGGTCTTGCCCCACCTCCATTGTCAAGTCTCACTCGAGCTGGTTAAGGTCTTGTTCAGTTCTAGCTAAGTTGGGTGTGCCTCCACTGGCAGGGTGTCCCTCACTATGTGAGCGTGAAGGCAGGAATGTAGGAACATGGTCGATGCTCCAGTTATGTCATTTTGGGTGTGTATCTTTGGGCAGCCAGTTTCTCCAAAATCTCTCAGCATATTTGTTTGTTTGCCCCATCCAGTTGACACTATATGTGCTTTTCCGCCACAGTTGATAATAAGGTTTGAACCTCAAGGTTTGACCACTAATTATCGATTTGTAGCTTGCCATATCGCCAACTAATACAGTCTTGTCGCAGATTGGTTGAGATGTTGTTATTCAAGGAAGAATCCACGGGCGGATCAACAAATGCAGTCTGCTACCAATCAAATCGCTTACGCACAATAGCCGGATTGGCCCGGCTTGTACCGCTACAATAGAGATGAATGTGGCCAGGGTTGACTCAGGAAGAGCTGGTGAAAGCCACATCTATGGAGAGGGGGCGAGAGGTTGGGAGGGTGTTGGTTCTGTGGTACATTTTGGACATCTTGGTGGTTTATGTTTGCAGTTTCAATGCTGAGATGGTAACAGTCCAAAAGGTAATCTTGCTGGATAAGTTGGCTCTGGTCTCTACTGCAGGTGAATAAAAGAAAAACTAAACAAACTTTGTTGGAATTTTTAAGATGAGGCACTGAATAAAGACAATTACACTGCCAGATTTTAACCAGGTGGCTCAGGATGGATAAATCCAGATGGGTTTCTTTTTTGATGCTGGTTCTGTGTGTTCCAGACTTTATTCTGTCACTCTCTGCTCAGGCAGCACTGAAAGCTTACAGAAGTCACCCCATCGTGATCTCATCAGACAGATATCAACCCCCACCAGGAAAATTCTGGAAAGCGTGCCACGTCACATTAAATGGTCATATGGAAAATAGATTCTACTATTTTTTTCAGACTCTAGTGTTTCTATTTCCAAAAAGAGACTGTTCCAAAACCCCCATTTAGAATGTCTTTCAGGTTGAAACCGTTTTTACCCGAGGTCTAACACATTCCATTGACATATTCTAACATGAAAATCCCAAACTATATTCATTTCAAGAGTTTACTGAACTTTCGAACTAAGAGAAAAACATTACTTTAAAGAACATTATTTGACATGTTCTAGATGGGATTTACTGGCAGCTAGTTCAGGGTGTACCCCACCGCTCACCCAGTGACTGCTGGAGATAGGAACCACCGCCTTTCTTGACCTTGCACGGACAAAACAGAAAAAAGAAAAAGTTAAATTCCATTAGTTAAACTTGATTAAAGTTTTGAGTTAGATAGTGTTTTCTAACAAACCCTGAGAAATGTGTTTTTTTGTTTGTTTTTTTTTTCCAGGAGAATTTTTTCCTTTTAGAAATAAAGAATGGCTTCCTGCGCCTAACATATGACTTTGGCTTCAACGATGGACCAAAACTTTTGGAGAATAATTTACCAAAGTTTCAAATAAACAATGCAAAATACCATGAGGTAGATTAGCCTCTATTTTTTACTGTTCCTGTGATCCAAACATATAGATACAACTGTCCCTGTTTTAACGTTAATAGGTGTCAGTGATCTACCATCAGCTAAAGAAAGTTATTCTACTAGTGGACAAGACTCTTGTTAAAACTGTCGAGAACCCCAGAACGCTACTGCCTTTCTCAGATATTTACATCGGTGGAGCTCCCTCCAGCATCCTCAAATCCAGGTGAGCTGGTGAATATACCTGCTACCAAGAAAATACAGTTAATAAGAAGTTGCACGTCTTTAGTTTCACAAAGGAAATGATTTGATGAAATGTATCCACACAGGTCAGAGCTGTCTTCTGTGGTTGGGTTGAAGGGATGTGTAAAAGGCTTCCTGTTCCAGAAAAGAGACTTTAACTTGTTGGAGGAGCCTGGCACCATCGGTATCAGCAGCGGTTGCCCTGAGGAGTCAGTTGTAAGTGCCCAATTTACCAACTCACATACCTACACTGATTGTACAGTGAGTTTATCTCTGGCAGTAATCCAAAGTACATTTAAGGCAGAAAGTCGGGCCCTACTTAGACTGCAGTCCCCATGTGTCCTCTAGAATCTAGCATCATGTATCACTCTTTGCTTTTTTTGGGCAGCCTTAGTAAAGATGTGCAAATAGGCCTAGGATAAATCCATTTCTTTTTACAGTAGCTTATTATCACACTAAAAAATCAGCTTCTAATTCCAGTACATTTGTTCAAAGAGGAAAAAAAGATCTGACATTAAAACATGATCATTTTTCCACCCTTATTGACCCTAATCTTAATACTTTGTACTACATTTTTTAGCCAATAGGACAGAAATTAGTCTTCCACCATAACATTTCATGTAATTAGAGCATTCAAAAAGAGCAATCTTTGACCATGTACCAAATTTGCTGTAGCAAAACCCTGGCTTCTGTCCGATGCTCTAGCTTCTTCAGCAGTCTGGGTACTGAGATAACTAGAAGATGGCTGATTTAGTGTCCAGCAGCAAACCATTTCTGTGTTGATGTTTCAGTATCTCCAACTGAAAACCTAATGGTGAAACACTTTGAATTTTCTGTCAGTCCAACTGACTTTTATTTAAGATTGACTCGCATTTCTAACAGTTCATAGATCAAAAAGGTGCCTTGGTTAGACAAAGAGGCCTACAGCATGACAGATCCTCCACCATGCTTAAGAGTGGCCACATTTTCATCTGTTTGTTTTTCAAATCAAACTCTTCTGGAGTGCTTGTCTCATCTGACCATAGTATACAGTTCCAGTTAAAGTCCCAGTAGAGTTTATGAAACTATGATGGTTTCTGGTTTCAACAACTATTTGTATGAAATAGTGGCCCCAAGATGCCACTTCTTGCTCGCAGTCCTCTACCAGTGAGCTTTGGAAGGTTATTTATTAATTTATTTTACTTCCCCTGCCATCATGCTCTCCATGCATGCTGGAAAGATAAACATGGGTCCCTAAACAGGTGTATTTGTCACAGTTTAACATGTTAAAAAATATTTTAACTATAGATTTTACTGTTGATGCCGATCAGTTTACCTGTTTTGTTGTTACAGTTTCCTGACTTATGAAGATCAAAACAGATCTTCCGTAGCTGAAGGGCATGTTTTCTTGTCCTTGCGATTTTTAAGAGTGGTTATGTGAAATTTGTAAGTACACCCCAAGGAAACAAAGCTTTGGTTGATATATTAAACATTTTCAAACACATGGATCAACTTAATATGGGGTACCGTTTATAAAGTTGCACGGTCCATAATTAACAGCGATAATTTGGGTTATGTAGCCAGTCATTAGAGGGAAAAAATGGGGGTTTATTTTTCAAAGTCATATTTTCACCATGTTATTTAATCATTCATTCAAACTAAATATTTAATTATCAAGCTAAATTTTTAGTTAGACTAAATATTTAGCTTACTAATTATTTAGTTTGAAATGTGACATTTATAAATGAATTTGCTGGGGGTGTTACATTCTTTGTGGTATAGGAGATTTTTTGAGAAACAGTTACTGTTGAATAACAGTGGAATTTATTTTAAGGCTTATGACTGTGGTTGCGTAGGGCACTGATACTATGAGACAGCATACACTATGTCAGAGAAACACACTCACACACCCTGACATGAGTCAAATCACTAATACTAAACAGCCTTTAAATGCTCTGTTTAAGAAATGAAGGGTGCTGAAGTGTGTTGTTACTGTGACAGATTTCCCGCCAAGCTTCTTTCAGTGGTCAGAGCTACCTTGGATCAACTGCAAAAATCTCACCGTTTGACAGCTTTGAAGGAGGCCTTAACTTCAGAACTCTGCTGCCCAGCGGACTGCTGTTCTACCTCGCTGACGGGGTAAGAACATCTACACACACACAGGGACATAAATGTATTCCACAAATTTCTGCATTTCCATGCTCCGTTTTTGTCTTTTTTTTCTGACACCCTTACTATTCTGTTAAAGTGACATATTCTTCATGGGAAATGACCAATTTAGTGTGATTGAGAAATTTTATTACACATGTAATCCTGCGAGCAAGGTTGTGCATGGCAAATTCCACTTTTTTCTACAGTTTCTATATTGTTGAAAATTAGTTGAAACGCTGTGCATAACATTCTAAAGTAATAATGTTGAATGCTTTTTAATGCATCACATTAGTATTAAAGAAACAACTTCTGCAGTCGTCTAACTAATCAGAAGATGTCCCCTGTCAGTCTGATGAGTTTAGCATTGCCCTGGAGAATGGAGCAGTAGTGTTGAACAACAGAGGAACGAAGGTCAAACTACAGAAGAAGCAATACAATGACGGAAGGACACACTTCTTATTGGCTTCAATGAACAAGCAGAGGTAGGAGCTTTCAAACAATGATTTCATTCATTAGGAGGAGGATTTATCCAAACTAGCCTGGCTCCAAGTGAAAAAGCTTTTGCTCCTAAACCTGATAACTGGTGGTGCTAGCCTCAGCAGCAACAACTGCTGTCAAGTGTTGAGAATCGCCATTATGTCTTTTACTTAACTGTAAAGAGGTTTTGCAACAGATTTGCTTTCACAAAAACGGAGCATTACATCTTTCGCCGTGATGTTCCAATTGGTATATTTATTAAACTTTATTAGAAATTGCATTGAGTTTATTTCAAATGAAATGGACACAAATATGAAATAAGAAAAAAAGGGAGCTGGGAAAGGAAGATGGAGAAAAGGTTTAAAGGGAAAGAAGGAGATAGAAGAAGAAGATAGAAACAATCATACAGATAACCAAGTCAATGCCCTTGAAGTCTGCCTCTAGACCTGCAGAAAGAGGAAAAAAAAACAAAACCAAGAAACCACAACTACAAACAACATATGCATTAATCATGAACTCTGACCTCAACTGAGGAAAATGAAGCCTGCATGGCTTTCGATGTCATCCATAATTTGTTTATGACCTCCTGGATGAGTTGTTAATGCACTCTTGGAGAAATTTTGGTAGACCAGCCATTCCAATGAAGAACAGCAGAAAACTACTGTTCCATGTTTTCTTCATGTGTGAATAGTGGCTCTCACTGTGGTTCTCTGTCAAGTGGTGATCAAGCCTTGGTATGGCTTGTAAAATCAAACTCAGCCTAACAAAAATGTGATTATCACAGATAATTGATTAAATTTAATAATAGGGACAGTTATATTTTCACATAGGGTCAGTTTGAATTGAGTAGCTGTTTTTACTTGATAAACACAATGATCATTTCAAACCTGTTTGCTATATTTACTCAGGTTATTTTTATGTCTGTTATTGAAATTTGTTTTATGATCTGAAATGTCTAAATGTAATAAAGCACAAACAGAAGAAATCTATAAGGGGAGGGGGGACTTTTCACAGGCCTGTAGTGATGGAAAATGGGATCAGGAGAAATCCTGAAGGGGCGCAGTGTCAACCCCAAACAGCTTTACGTGACTGCTAAATGCATTTGCAGATAAATGCTGTGTTTAAGCAAACAACAAGGGGCAAATTAGCAGATGTCAAAAGCATAAATCAAACATAACCTTTAAGCCTTTGTGTGTTTTTATACTGACCACTTTTCAAGATGGTCTTTGAAGTCTTCAGCAAGTGCTGGAAGAGATTCTCTGAAAACAATAAAATAATATGAAAACCTAAAAATCTCTCCGCATGTTAGTATTCTGACATATCTACTAGTTTCAGTTTAATGCAATTATGATGGAACTTTCCTGTTTGTATTTTTTGTCGTTATTTTTCATACCAATCAGTATAACAGACAAGACAGACTCAAAGAAGAATTGAACTTGTTATTCATGCTAATCTGTTCTCTGTGCCAAGTACGTCTAGAATAAAGCTGAATAACACAAAGACCAGAGAGTGATGGTACCTTGCAAAAGTATTCACACCTGCTGCTCTTCCCATCTTCTACAAATTCAATGTGTTTATTGGGATTTTATGTGACAAACCAGCACAATGCAGTGCATAATTGTGAAGTTGTAGGAGAATGATACATGGTTTCAAATTTTAATTTTATAACAAAAAGTGTGTTGTGTTTTTTTTTTTTTCTTTTTTTTTTTTGTTGTTGTTTTTATTAAACCCCCTTTGCTCCCATATCCCTAAATAAAATGTAGTGCAACCAGTTACCTTCAGATGTAACCTAATTAGGAAAGGGAAGTCTACCTTAGTGTAATTTAATCTCAGTATAAATCCAGCTGTTCTGTTACTGGACTCAGAAACATTAGAAAACAACCAGCTTTATGAAGAAAAAGGAACACAGCAGACAGGTCAGTGAGGAAGTGGTGGAAACATTTAAAGCTGAGTTAGGTTCTAAAACAATATCCCACGCTTTTAAAATACTTCGCAGAGCTCTTCTCAATCCACCGTCTGAAAGTACAAAGAGTATGTCACAACTGCAAACCTGCCCAGACATGTCTGTCAGGTTAAACTGACAGGCCCATGATACCTCTGGAGGTTTTCTGCTGGTCTGTCACATTAAATCCTCACAAACTGCGGTTAGCCTCAAAGGGTATGAATACGTCTGCAAGGCACTGTTGTCAAATATGAGGTCATGATTCAGTGAGCAGTAATCTCTAGTCCGACTGATATAACGTTCTGACATTTTGGACATGCACATGTAGCTGAGCTTTAAAGCAAACGTTTCTGACTACTTCATGCTGGTTCACCTCAGGTATTTACTGTTGGTGGACGACAAAGACAAACAGGAGAAAAAGCGACCGTCATCAGCCACAAAGTCCTCCTCAGATTCACCTGTAAAGACCTTTTACTATGGAGGCTCTCCAAGCAGCAGCTTAAAAAACTTCACTGGTTGCATCAGCCACGCATACATCAACAGGTAAGTTCCCACCACACTGTGAACACACCTTCCATTTGGCTCCAGAAGCCTTATTCTGTTCATGTCAGCTAGTAACTCAGAGAGTAAAGAGTTTTTGATGTGTATGCATGCTAATGTAATTTGTATTCCTTCCCTGTCATTCTCTGTCTGTAGACAAGACCAAGACATTGAGGGTGAGGACTTCCAGAAGTATACAGAGAAGGTGAATGTTTCTCTGGAGGACTGTCCAGTTCCACAGCCTTCTGCTGCACTGATGTCCCGGCACAGGGAATCTTCTAAAGCCAAACAGAGCCAGTCCCAGAAGGTAAAACAAACACAGTGGGTGAGTTGGGTCATGTCTGTTCCTGATCTTCTCTTCTACTCAGTCAGCTACCTAGATCAATAAGAATCTGTTCTTGCCCATAATGAACCCTAGAAGGATCAGTTCTTACCAGCTCTTCTGCCGACAGTGCAGTAAGCAGTAGTAATGCTTTGCACAGGTTGCCAGAGATAAGTCCAGTCATCTTCTGGAACTGACCAGCAGTGCTCCGGTGTCATCGGAGCCAAACATCCAGTCTTGCCACCTCTCCCCAAGTCCTAGATCAACACACCAAGCCTTCCACTACGGCGGCGTTGCCAACAGCAGGCAGCACTACGACGGTGTCCCTGATTCTCTTTCTGAGAGGTGGGTCAGGTCCAGAATCAGTTCATAATAAGCTAAGTGTCTGCTCAAAGCATGCTGTGTACCTGTATGCGTCCATGACTGGATCCATGTTTCATCTTCCAGGTGCCACTTCTCTCTGTCTCTAAAGATCCAGTCACCCTTCGGCCTCATCTTTTATGTATCAGATGTCAAAGAGGACCACTTTATGGCTCTGTTTGTGGCCGATGGAAAACTTGTGTTTAGTTTCAGTGTGGGAGACCAGAAAGTTCAAATTAGGACTGAAAAGAAATATGATGATGGTGCATGGCACAGTGTAAGTTCACGAACTGTGTCCTTGCATGTTGACGGCATATGTTAACTCATGTTTCAAACTGATAACCTTTTTCTTTTGCTTCAGATTGTTTGTGTCCGTGATGGGAGTATGGGGCAGCTAGTAATCGACAGGGTCACGATGTTTGAAGACAGAGCTCAGGCAAACAATGTTCCCTGGCAAGTCAGTGACTCCCTCTTTGTTGGAGGAGTTCCTCCTGGGAAAGCACAAAGGAATGTTCAGGTATGAGGTACAGTGGACCCCCTGCAAATAACTAAAATTAGCAAATACTTGAGAGCCCCTCTCATAATGCTTGTAACTACTTATTTTAATAGTTCAAACATCAAATATGCCATAATATGCATTAACATTAACTACACCAGAACTAGGCATCTACAATCTTCCTTATCTCCACTCTTGGGGTTACAGCCAATCGACGGCAAGGAAAATAAATGGCGCTTCTGGATTGGCTGCTTTGCAAACACTAGCCAATAGTGTGTCAGGTAGCATTGAATTAAGGTATTTAAGCTTCCCAAGCTGTATTTTCTTTCTAATGTTTTGAAAAATAACTGCAAATAGGCACATTTTTCACAAATAATCCGGAGTTACATTCCACATAAACCATCAAGTCAAAGCCCAGACCTAAATCCAATTGGAAATCTGTAGTCAAGTTTATTTGTACAGCACATTTCAGCAGCAAGGCAGTTCAAAGTGCTTCACATCATAAAAACATCAATCAAGTATACAGCAAATCATCAAAATCATCAAGCAAATACACAACAATTATCAAAATCATCAAGCAAATACACAACAATTATCAAAATCATCAAGCAAATATCAATGCATCAAAATCATTAGGATCATCAAGCAAATATGGTTCAATGTTCTACTTACTAGTGATCAAGGCAACTCTAAACAGATGGGTTTTCAGCCTTGAGCCTTTTAGCCTGTAACAAGACTTGAACTTTGCTGTTTAGACAATCTCCATCCAATCTGACAGAGTTTGATCTATTTTACAAAGAATTTGCAAAGATATTTGCCTTTAGATGTTTAAAACTGGTTGAGACATTCCCTAAAAGACAGTGGTTCTACAAAGTACTGTCTCAGGGGGAATGAATACAAATACATACTGCACTTTACAGATTTTTTTCATAAGTGAATGTATAGTTAGTAATGTATAGTTATAAAATAAATAACATTTTGAAATTAAATAAAATTTTGTTAAAATATCAGAAAACTTGAAAGTTTTCATGGGTTATGAAAAATTTTCCAAGCCACTGTGAAATGACTACAGTTGTACAACTAAGTATTTACAAATAAATTGTTAGGAATCTATGTTTGTGCTAAACAGGATTAGGTAATGATCAGTTTCTGTGCAACCACACTGAGACAGTGCATTGTAAAGAAAGCCGTCTCCTTCGCTCCTCTCCATTTTCTTACCCGTGACTTGGAACTCAGCATTGACAGAACATCCTCTGGAGCTGGAGAAAAGAGAGAGCTTACTGGAACATCCCTATGTTTTGTTTGGTGTTTAACGTTTCTTAACTTTCAGAGGTCAGAGTGTTTCTGTGCCTCTGCTGTGGAAGTAAAAGTCATGTGTGCTTGTGTTTCCTGCAGAGAAACTCTGCATACAGCTTTACTGGCTGTTTGAAGAACTTTCAGCTCGATGGACGAAAGTTGTCCTCTGTAGCTGAGAGCTTTGGGGTCAGTCCATGCTTTGAAGGACACTCTGAGGACGGAACATACTTCTCAGAGGAGGGAGGATATGTGGTTTTGGGTATGTTGTTTCACAAATGCGGTTTCCTCATATGTACAGTTGAAATCAGAATGTTACATATGGCAAATGAAACGAGACATTTTTTCTCAAAGCTTGAAGGCAAGTCAGACCAAACTGCTCCTGTTTTAGATCATTCAGAATTACCAAAATTATTTCTATTTGCTAAATGCCACAAGAATGAGAGAGGAATATGTCAGAGATTTATTTGATAATGTTTTCAAAATCAGAGGTTTTCATACAGAATGATTACTATCTCTTTAAACAATAAGGGAAAGCCCAGACAATAATGTCATGGCTTTGGAAACTTAGGTTAACTGACTCATTTGAATAAATTGGAGGCACACCTGTGGATGTATTTTAATGCCTCAAGATATTTTCTTGTAAAATGTGAGATGGGTCTTTTGGGGTTTTTTTGGTCAGCAGTGGTTTGGCTCTGGAACTCTTCCATGGAGGCCATTTTGCCTAGTCTCTTTCTTATTGTTGAATCATGAACTCTGACCTTAACCAAGGCAATTGAAGCCTGCATCTCTTTTAATGTCATTCGTTTATGTACTTTTTGAGAAATCTTGGTAGACCAGCCATTCCTGTGAAGATTCCCCATTGCTTCATACTTTATCCATTTACAGATAATGGATCTCTCTGTGGTTCTCTGGAGTCCCAAAGCCTTAAAAATGATGGACAGACTGATAGGTGTCAGTGACTTTGTTTATCTGTTTTTGAATTTCTTCAGATGGGGGCATGTGTTGCTTTATAGGATTTTTTTTAAAGCCTTCTTCATGTTGTTAGACAGGTTCTATTAAAGTGATATCTTGATTTTACAGGTATGGAAGTAATCAGACCTGGGTGTGGCTGGTGAAAAAGAAACCAACTTTACAGAAAATATGTTTAATCACAGATACTTCATGATTTAAAAGAGGGACATATATTGTGACATAGGGCCAGGTTAGTTTGGATCAGTTTTTTTTCCTGTATTAAATCCAACCAATTGAAAACTACCTGTTAAAGATTATTTGATTGTCGGTAACATTTAAGTTTGACATAACAGCAAAAGAAAACAATCTGTAAGGGAGTAGATACTTTTCACAGCCCTTTATTTAAACAGCCTAATGCTCTAGATTTCATATCGAGGATGCTGATTTTGTTCATTCCCCCTCCAAGTTTAACCACCTAATATATTTTCCAATACATAGAACACTTTTTCAGCTGACCATCTGTTATGTTGCTAGTTCATTAGGTCACAAGTTCCCCTGACACTCCCAAACCTGTGTGCATGGGAAAATGTATAGCTAGATGAAATAACCCGATATCTTTATCACAGCAGTAGGGAAACTGCATCAGTAGAAGGGGGAGTTAGAGGGTGATGACAGGGAAAAGTTGCTCTTATCACATCTCCATCTCAAACTGACTGATTTAACATGCTCACAAGCCAAAGTTATGGGCCTGTGTGGTAAAAAAAAATATGAATAGGAACAGATATCCAAAGCATCTGTTAACATGCTGTCTGTGATTCTTCCTTCAGATGAATCCTTCGAGCTGGGACTGAGGTTCGAGTTAGTAATGGAAGTGCGCCCTCGTGTGGCATCAGCAGTGCTACTACATGTGCGCGCAACAAGGGGTTATTTCATACTGTACATTCATCAAGGCACGGTGAGTCTTGCATTGGCATGATGAGAATAGGACAGCCTCTTTCTTTCAGGTCAGCCAATCAAAATGTTTGATTTTTCTTCTTGCAGGTGGTTGTTCTTGTAAACGATGGAACACATGAGTTCTCTACAAAAGTGTCACCAAGACAGGGTGTGTGTGATGGCGCCTGGCACAGAATCACAGGTGAGCCTCTCACACAACAAGGAAACAGAGTTAAAATCTATTCTGGTACATCTGCTTAACATTCAGAGTCTTACAAAAGTATTTACACCTCTAAGTTGTCACAGTCTATTACATTGCAAATATAAACCTCAGAGTATTTCATTGGAATTTTACTGTAAGTGACCATCCAGTGAAGTAGAAAATGATTGATACATGGTTTTTCATGTTTCATGAAAAACAAAAAGTGTCATATGCAATTGCATTCAACCCAATCTTCTTCAGTTCCCCTAAACAAAATGCTATGCAACCAATTGCTTGTCTAGGAAGCCCGTAGAGGTTTGTGAGAGAAAATAAATGAAAAACAACATGGGTAAGAAGAGAGTCAATCAGAGAGGCAACCAAGAAGAAGAGAGAAACAGTGGGCTTCACTGTTTCTCTAGAGGAGCTGCAGAGAACTACAGCTCAGGTGGAGTAATCTGCTGCTGGACAACTCTTAGCTCTTTTCTCCCTATATCTGACCTTTTTTTTGGGAAGAATGCCAAGAAGAAATGTTCTGTTGAAAGAAGTCCTGCTTAAAGTTTGCCAGAAGCCATGTAGGGGACACAACAAACATGTGGAATTAGGTGTGCTAGTCAGCTGAAACCAGAATGAGACTTTTTAACCAACATGCAAAGCACTGTGTGTGGCGAAAAAACTGACACTGCATATGACCTTGAACATGGTGGTGGCAGCATCCTGCTTTGGGGATGCTTTTCTTTAGCAGGATTAGCGAAGTTGGTCAGAGTTGACGGGAAGATGGATGGAGCTAAATACAGAACAATCCAGAAGAAAAACTTTTCAAAGCTACAAAAGAAATTCATCTTCCTGCAAGATAACATACACTAAACATGCAGCCAGAGCTACGATAGAATGGTTTATATCAAAGCACATGGATGCGTTAGACCGGCCTAGTCAAAGTCCAGACATAAATCTGATCGATAATCTGTGGCAAAAGTTAGAAATTTATGTTTACAGACATTTTCCATCTAATCTGAAGGAACTCCAACCATTTTGCAAAGAAGAATGAGCAAAACCATTAGTCTCTAGATGTACAAAGCTTGTAGAATCATAGACTCAGGGGAATAAACAGAATCACATGCCACACTTTTCAGATTTTTATTTATAAAATGTTTTTTTTACAGTCAAGCCCAAAATTATTTATATGCCTGGAATTTTTAAATTTAAAATTTCATTCATTCCACCAAAAAGCCTGTTTCTGATAGAAATGAGACAGGCATCTGAAATGTAAAAGGGGATTAAATTTTTAAAAGAAAAGCATTTGTGTTGTTTCACATCTTATTAAAAATTACAGTGTCATAAATTATTTGACATTCTCAGTAATCAGTGGAAAAATCTTCATTAGAAGTATAGCAGTCTAATCCTTATGACTGATGATCACCAGTTTGCATGTTTTTCCTGTTTTTTAAACATTTTTTTTCATCATTAACCTTTAGCGATGAGCGACACTCCTTGCCATCACCCTTATCTTAAGGCCCCCCTACAGATTCTTTGACAGATTAAAGTTGGGACTCTGGCTGTGCCATTCTAAAATGTTGACATTACTCCCACTCAGAAGAAACATGTTGGTAAAATGAAAAGGAACAATAAACTGAGCTCGATGCATTGTTTGATAACGAGGATCAGTTATCAGAATATATGTATGACTGGATTGAAACATCCTTTTTTTGGTAAAGTGCCTTGAGATGACGTTTGTTGTCAGTTGGTGACAAGCTGAACTGAAATTGAATTGTAAAGCTTATTTCAAACCTGAATTTGCCAGGGGTATGAATAATTTTGGGCTTAATTGGCTGGTCAAGGATGGTAAGGACCCTAACTTTTAAAAGTAGAATTATAACATCAAGGACAGTTCTAGCAAACTTTTACAACATAGAACTGAAAACTTCTGTCTTCTGAGTACAAATAGAGTGCACTATTGTTGTAAGATGACTTAATTTCCACAAGACTGTCGAGTTTTTCCTTAAAGTATAACAACTTTCTGTACTGAACTCTTTTTGCTCCAGTGTTTTCAGTATAAATGTAGTCCAACGATCATTCTGCCCACAGTGATCCGGGATGCCAACGTCGTCCAGCTGGATGTGGACTCTGAGATCAAACATGTTGTGGGACCCGTGAACCCCCGCTCCACAGACACAAGGAACCCAATATTTATCGGTGGAGCTCCAGGTGAGGAAGCCATGCCAGCAGCTCCTTTTAACACAGCCACACATTTCCTAACTGACTTCCTCTTCTTCTCAGATAACTTCCTCCCAGACAGCTTTGGCACCAGGAGGCCCTATGTGGGCTGCATGAAGAACCTGACCATCAACAAGAGCCCAGCAAGCTTCAGCAAGACTGTTCTGGTCATTGGAGCTGTCAGCGTAGGAAGCTGTCCTGGAGCATAGTACTATTATACTACATTATAGCACTGACCAAACTCATTTTAGAATTTCTTTTTATTTAATAATACCCACTAAGAACGTCTGTCCGTTCAGCCCAGTGCTTGTTTCTTTGTCTAAGGCACTGTTTTTGTTTTCCACCAAGAAAATGACTAAAACCTCCAGATCCAAGTTTAAAATCTGATGAGAGTACAAATATTTCAAAATAAAATATATCCTGTGGAATTTATTTAGAATGTAGACTTCCTTTATTCACACTCACCAGTGCAGAAAACACACACACAGACACTGTGTCATTGTAAGGTTCAGTGTCCTCAGAATTTCTACCTTGGCACATTATTATTAACATAATGAAGCTAAAATCTTGATTTATTTTTTTTGTACCGTTTATATCTGAAAATAAAAAAAATATTTTACATTCAATTAAAAAAGCTTGTCTTTTTTTCAGTTTGTTTACAAAAATATCAGAAGCCTGGTTCTTCTCTATTAAAGTACTGTACAAATAATTTCATGTACAATTATAATAATGAGAAGGACACAAGTGGAGCAGTGAAGCTGCAAGGAATAGATGCACTGAAGGTGGATAACTTTAACTACCTGGGATCAATCAAAGCCACCAAAGCAGCAAGCAAGTGCACAAGAGAGGTGAAGAAGGGAATGGAGATATTTATGACAGAAGTATAGCTGAAAAAATGACAAGGTACAAGGTCGTTGTTTGACTGGCTATGATCAGTGGTTAATGCATGGTGGCAATAAAAATAAAAAATAATCCTTGAAGATTCTACCAAAGAACTCATATCTGTGACAATCAAGACTCCAAGGACCTGCTTGTAGAAACAGAAACACTGCCCTCTACTGTAGCTTGAGATGCATGCGTTTCTTTTTGTTTTTCACAGAAAAAGAGTGCCTGTTTATAAATACAACATATACATACAGTGGTGGTTCTTGTATACATGGTACCCTCGGAGACTATCCCTAATCCCCCTGGCGACACACCATACAGTCCCAGTTTCCCAACAAATCCCAGTTTATAAAATAAGTTTTACTATGAAACATAAAAAGCTAAAAACAAAAAAAAAAAAAAAAGGAAAGAAACAAGAGAAACTTTGCTCACTTATTAGCATTTTGAAACTGATAGATAGGGTTCACCCTTGTCTCAGTCGAAAGTGGTCCAATGTTAAGAACACACTAAAAGTGAATATATATATATATATATATATATATATATATATATATATATATATATATATATAGATATGTGTGTGTGTGTGTGTGTGTGTGTGTGTGTGTGTGTGTGTGTGTGTTTTGCTTAATACGTAACTCAGGCTGTGAATAAGAGCACAAAGCTAATAACTTTCGTAAATCATTTCAGTTAAACACTTTTAGCTTTAAGACTCCCATTTACATAAATTGTAATTAAATCATTAAAACTACTTTCAACATCTTCTATTTATAATGGGCAATGTATAAAGATATGTATAAAGGTATATTAGCTTATTCAGACTAAATAACCTTACGTTTAGTTTTTCTACGTACGGCTGCTATGGCAATTACGTCATCAGTACTGGACCAAACAAAGTGAAGGCGCGAGTCAATAAAGCTTTCAAAAGTGCTTTGTACACCACTCTAAGTGCCTCGTTTCTCTCAAATTTAAGGAGTATATAGCTGGTGTTACAGCACAGTCTC
Organism: Anableps anableps; assembly: GCA_014839685.1. Classification (NCBI taxonomy): domain Eukaryota; kingdom Metazoa; phylum Chordata; class Actinopteri; order Cyprinodontiformes; family Anablepidae; genus Anableps; species Anableps anableps. The sequence continues at coordinate 3,157,054 of CM026086.1, forward strand.
AGTGTCGCTGCTGTCATGACTCAGTCAGTTGTTGTCCAAGGTAAGCTGAATGACGGAAGAACTGTTTTGTTGTTTATTCTAGGATATTACTTTAAATGATTTCTTTTACGTCAGGTTAGAGGTTAGAGGAAAGGTGTTCTGTCACTTTGGCATACACCGTCAGACAGAAGTCTACTAGGCTACTTTATCAAAACAGCATACTCTGTCTCAGACATCGGTATGCTGTTTTGATGGGTGTTACACTGAACCAGCATTCGCAGACGAAGTTGAAGTTGGCTTCCGATTGCAGTTTCCGATTCGGCAAATGGCTAAAGGGCGATTCCACCTAATTTTTCACTACCTACAGTATCTTTAATCTACTCTAGTTTAAAACAAACAAACAAACAAACAAAAACAAAACTACAACACCTAGAAACTTCAAACCAGGACTAGATTATTCTGCACTAATTTTAGAATATTTAAAATAAAGTGTGGGATTTGTGAAACCTTAATCTTATTTGTGAAATGTCAATAAAGGGCGATTTCAGCACTTTTTTTTTTTTTTTTTTTTTTTTTTTTTTTGCTCCGGACCACTCTAGAACTGGTCCAGCTCCAAAACTACAACACATCGACACTTCAAACCTGGACTAGATTATTCTACAGTAATGGCAGAATAATTTGAGCAAATTTAAAATAAAAGTCAAAATAGGCAAGTGTGTGTTTGTGTGTGGGTTAGAGGTCTACACAACAAAACAAAAAGTCTCAGTTAAAAACGTAAAAAATGGAAAACTTCAAATTTGTAAACATTTTTATTGACCTGCTTTTCTTTGATTTCAGAGATTTGCACGTCTCTATTTCTCCTCTCAGTTGCATGAGAAGCTCCACTTTCTCACTGCAAAAAAAGGCATTATAAATCATTTGAATTTTTTTTATTATTAATACATGAGTCAGTCACTGTAATTCTCTTACCTCTCCTCTATTTGGCCTTGCTCAATTTATCCCACTGCCTCAGCCCTGGTTAGTGCCTTTGCCGTTTACAACGCATTTACTGAAGCCTGTGTCCCTCCAAAAACTTTTATGTTCAAACACTTTTTCCAAATATACTAATATTTACTTTACATTTAAATAAAGGTTATTTACAAGCCTTTCATTTAACTTTCCACTAACATGTTTTAATTATTTCAGACCCTGCTTCTTACTCACCTATTTGGGTGCTGACGAGTGGACCTTCTAAACTAAACTGATTTCTTTTCTTTTAAGGGTTTTTGCCACACTACTGGCCTTGTCTTCATTAGTCAATGGGCAGGAAGAAAAGCTGAAATAGAAGGGGATGGCATGCAGGACAATATCATTTGTACACACAATAAAGATATAAGACATGGACATCAGCAGTAACACTAACATGTTTCAGTTTTTAGTTCATTTCAGACTATTTATATAGTGCCAATTCACAACACAAGTCATATTAAGGCACTTTACAAAAAGTAATTTAAATCTAATCATACATACATTCCAATTGATGGTAGTTATCAAATAAGTCAGTAAAGTTCAGATTATTATTCACATTGGAGCAAGGAAGTTTCTAACTCAGGAAACCAAGCAGTTTGCATCCAGTCACTGACTTACAGCATTCACTCTTTGATCAATATGGAGCAACAGTGGACAATTGTTTGCATTTTGTCTTTAACTTTCCAGCAATCCCTGATAAGCATGCACGCCGCAACAATGGAGAGGAAAACTCCTTTTTAACTGGAAGAAACCTCCTGCAGAACCAGAACCAGGCTCAGTATAAGCAGCCATCTGTCCTTACCGACTGTGGGTTTGAGGAGACAGAGCACAGACACAAAACAGAAACACAAACACTGACGTAGTACGTTCTATGTTAAAGAAAAGCAAAAAACTAAACAGCAGGAGACGGAGAATGTTAAGTTGTTGGCAGCATTGTGTCAGCCGATGCCTCCCTCCAGGAAGCCACCACAGCCAGACCAGCTAAAGATACTCTGAAGATTAAAAAAAAGGAGAGAAAACAGAAAGTTAAAAGTTAAAATAACAGCAAATAATTCAAATTTGATAGGAGTTCCACTCTAATGTGGTCTGGATGCAAAAAAAAAAAAAAAAAAAAAGTGCTAAAATTGCCCTTTATTGAAGTTCCACAAATCAAATAAAAGTTTCACAAATCACAAACTTGGTTTTAAATATTCTGCCGTTACTGTAGAATAATCTAGTCCAGGTTTGAAGTGTCTAGGTGTTGTAGTTTTGGAGCTGGACCAGTTCTAGTGTGATCCAGATACCAAGAAAGCAATAATATGGCCCTTTATTGAAGAGTCACTAATCAAATAAAGGTTTCACAAATTACACACTTGGTTTTAAATATTCTGAAATTAGTGCAGAATAATCTAGTCCAGGTTTGAATTTCTAGGTGTTGCAGTTTGTTTGTTTGTTTGTTTGTTTGTTTTAACCAGAGCAGATTAAAGATACTGAAGGTAGTGAAAAATTAGGTGGAATCACCCTTTAGCCATTCTTCCGAATTATTATCAGTTTATTGTTTACAGATTGGTTGGTTACCGGGGCCAGTCGGTTTGGGCTCGTTTGAGGAGTGCGTAGAGAAAAGGCGCCGACATAAAGTCCTGTATCTAAACAACAACTGAACAATAGCTTTTACTTGCTAAAATAAAACCCTCAATTTGATGTGCATGCTTGAAAGTACGTTATTATATTGACAAAAAAGCTTTTATGTTGAATTTTATTTTATTTTATTTTATTTTACCACTTTACACATCCTGCTGGCGTTTTGTTAACTTGAGCGAAGTAGCGAACCGAGAAAGCGAAGCTTTCAGTTTTAAAGCAGTTTAACCATCATTTCAGTATACCTCCGACGACAAGTTTTTGTGTGTCATATCGCGCATTGATTACACAACAAACACACAAGCATCGGCTGACTGTTTTGCTAAAGTAGCTGAGTTGATTTCCGGTATGCTCTTCTGACGGTGTATGCCATGTTGACAGAACAACAGCTGTTATCCTAACTGAAATATTCTCTTCAGTCGGGCAGTGTGGAAACCAGGTCGGCTGCAGATTCTGGGATCTGGCTTTGCGCGAGCACGCACATGTCAACAAGGTAGGCGCGCACGTGCGACCAAGCTCAAAATACACCAGTACAATCATTCACCTAAAGCTCCAGTATGTAAATTTTATATATTTTTTTTTATTTTTTTTTACATATTTGTTGAAACTGTCACTATGTGGTGATAGTATGGTAAAGACAGATAATCTCTGAAAAAAATGGAGCTCCTCTGCTTTCTCCTTGTGCTCCCAGTGCTATCAAGAAACAACCAATCAGAGCCAGGAGGAGGGTCTTAGCGCTGTCAATCATTCTCCGTGTAGCGCTGGTGATGCACCAGTCAGGACTGGCCTGGCTCTGAGATATCTTTTTTTTTTTTTTTTTTTTTTTTTTTTTTTTTTTTTTTTTTTTTTTTTTTTTCGTTTATTTGTTTGTTTACAGTTCTTGGTAGCGTTCTCAGGACTGATTACTGTCTGACATGTAGAATCAAGAAATCACTTAAATGGAACATGTCTGACAACATGAAGTTGGCTAAAAGATCCAAAAAAGCAACACATTATGCCTTAAATTAAAGTAATTCAAGAACAGATGAGAGGTGAATCATTGACACCTATTAGTCTGGAAAGATGCTCTGCAGAAAGGACATTAAACTGTTAGCCATTAGTATGAGCCCGCACTATCTTCCTTGAGAGTTTTCACGTTATTTTTATACTGTGTATGTCCCACCGTCTGCTAACGCTGCTGCAGCCTGCAATGTCCTTCATACTACCACCAACAAACTTCAAACACGGCACCCACAGTCCCTGGGGACTTTAATCATGTCTCCCTGTCCTCCACTCTACCAACCTTCACCCAATATGTCACCTGCCACACCAAAGATGACAAAATCCTACTTTATGCCAATACCAAGAAGGGATACAGTTCATCGCTTCTCCCTCCCCTGGGGGGCTCAGATAACAACCTGGTTCATCTCCAGCCTGTGTATTAACCCCTGGTACACAGAGACATGCACAGTGAAGAGATGGTCTGAGGAGACTGAAGAAGCTCTGAGGGAATGTTTCAGCTCCACTGTGTGGGAAGAGGTCCGTGCTCCTCATGGGAGGACATCGAAAGCATCACAGACTCCACCACGGACTATCAACTTCTGCGCCAACAACACTGTGCCCACCATGACGATACGGTGTTTCTCCAATAACAAACCCTGAATAAACCCTGAAATAAAGGCTCTCCAGAAGAAGAAGATTTTTTGATTTTTAACAAATTGTTTATTTATACAATCAGTTAACAATACACAGTTCAAACCCCAATCAGAACAGGCTCAAAAAATAGTTACATAAGGTGCTTGCTGTATTTTAGTTTTTTCTGATCAGTAACGGTACAGAGAATCCCTTTTAAAACCCCAAAATTGTACAAAATCTTCTAAATCTTCATTTGCCATATGGAAGCAAAACTCCAAACACAGCCTGGCTTTGATGCTGCACTTCCACATAGCCACAACACTGAGTTGAGGTCCAGCTTGCAGTCTGTCCCTACAAAATAAATAAATTGCCATTTTGGCTTTGGCAATTAAAAAATTTAAAATCTGTGACTTTGACTTTTTTGCTCTATTATAGTGTATTCCATTAATAAATACATAATTGATTAAAAACAACACCAAAAAGGCTCAAAACACTCATCAATAGGTTAAAAAAAGCTGCCAATCTCTTACAAGCCATAAAAACATGATAAATACTCTCGGATAAACTGCAAAACGGACATTCATTTAAAACCCCTGATGACCGATAAAAACAAGTTTGTTGCTATTACACCATGAAGAGTTCTCCATTGGAGATCACCAGTTTGTGTTTTTTATCAGAGGCTTGTAAAGAGTCCTCCACTGGGGCTTCTGTTCTCCAAGTTTGTCAACCCACACGCTGACAGCAATGTTTTTCAGGGTTCTTTTATTTATGACTTTCGCACAGGGTTTATATAAAACTCTGGGCCCATGTTGCATAGAGTCATCTTGGAATCCGTGTTGCATAACAGTGAACTTCTGTCCTCTGCGAAGTCAGGATCTAGGAATACCTCTTGGAATGGGTCTGTCAAATCAGGTAGTTCTTTTCTTGTGGCGTACTTCTGCAGGAGGCACTTCTCCTTAGCTGTGGTCCTCTCTTTTACTAAGTCCATGTATCCACCAGCCTCGTAGACTGGCTCCTCAGCAGAGAGCTCACTTCATGTATGTTGGAGAGGTCTGGTCCAGCCGCTTCCACAACTACCTCAGACAGTCCTGGAACAGTACTGCCACAGACATCCAATCTCACTCCGCATACTAAAGGTTCTTCTAAAAGCCAATCCAGACAGTTAGATGTTTGTGATCTGTTTAACTTAAAAAGGGCACATGACTTAAAAACACCCCGATAAAACTGAGGTAACCCCTTTAATTTAAAATGATTAAAATTGGTTAAAAACAGAGCAGCGTCTAACCGCAACTTATTTATGCGTCTGAGAATGCAGCTGGTCACGTCTCTTGAAACAATGTCTGGAGATCCTGACAAGTATTTTTGGAGGAACTGTATACGGAAAATAGCTGTTCTACTAGCCAGGTGGACAAGGCCCTGGCCCCCCTCCTCTCTCGGTAAAAACAAAAGAGACTGTGGCACCCAATTTAAACCGCTCCAAAAAAAACTCAACCATCTCTGACTGTGTTTTGACTAAAATATCAGGCAGTACGTCTAAAACCGAGAGCTTATGCCACATCTGTGATGCAACAAGATTGTTTAAAACTAGCACTCTGCCTCTGTAGGACATTTGAGAATGTAGCCATTTCCACTTTGCTGATTTGCATTTTATTTTTTGTTCCACGTTTTCCCAATTTTTCAGTACTATAACTTTATCTTCAAGATATATACCAAGGTCTTTAAAACCATCTCTTTTCTACGGAAGGCTCTGAGGGAGGACTGGAAGCCCTTCAAGCCACTCACCCACATCGAGGGCTTTGCTCTTTCCCCAGTTCACTTTTGCTGCAGACAGGACAGAGAATTTCTCAACGACATCACTCAGTATGTTCACGTCCTGTTGTTCTTTTATAAAAACAACAACAACATCATCAGCATATGCAGATAAAACTATATTACTGTTAAAACCAACCATGGACACACAAGCAAATTTTTTGGAGGAGGGGTTCTAGGGAGAATGCATAGAGCATTCCTGAGACCGCACAGCCCTGCCGAACACCTCTACACACCCTAAAAGGAGCACACAGACTACCATTGATCTTTAACACACTCTCAATGTTACTGTAAAGTACCTGGATCTTGGCAATAAAACCACCACCGAACACGAACCTCTCCATGGTTTCCCAGAGGAAGCTGTGCTCGACGTGGTCAAATGCCTTTTCTTGATCTAGTGCAATCAAGGCTGTTTTCAAACCCAATGAATTGGAGACTTCCAAAACATCTCGAATTAGGTAGATATTGTCTACCATAGACCTGCTGGGGACGCAGTAAGTCTGATCCCGGTGGATGACCTGTTCTATAACTCCTCTCATCCTGGTCGCCAGGGTTTTGGAGAGGATTTTATAATCAGTGCAGAGTAGAGACACAGGGCACCAGTTTTTAATGTCCTGCAAATTCCCCTTCTTTGGGAACATGGTGATAACTGCTCTGCGGCATGACAATGGGAACGAACCAGAGATCAGACTCTCATTATAGACATCTAGCAGGTCCTTTGCTATGTTGTCCCAGTAGGCTTTGTAGAACTCCACTGTGAGCCCTTCAATGCCGAGGGCTTTCTGGCCCTGCATGCTCTGGAGGGCTGTGTAGAGTTCCTGCAGCCTCAGGGGGTGCTCCAGCTGGATTGTAGTTCCCTCAGAAACCTTGGGTAGTTCATTGTAGAACTTTGCACTTTGGTTTCCAGCAGGTTTGCAAAAACTAGCTTTTTAGATCTGAGAGCTTCAGTATGCTCTCGATTTCCTGTGGTTTCACTCAGTTGTTCTAACTCCACAATGTTAATCTCCAGATCTTTAATAGACCTGGTAAAATCACGCTTGACATTGAGAGTGTGGTGTTGACAGCAATTTTATCTGAACTTTACCATAGTCCCTTGGAGAGTCTCTTGGAGAGACTCCTGTTGGCCCACCTGAATAAGCAAACCAGCACATATCAGGACCTGTTGCAGTTTGCTTATCGCCGTGGAGTTGGAGTTGAAGACGCCATCATACACCTGCTTCAACAAACCCACTGTCACCTGGACAAAGCAGGCAACACTGTGAGGATCATGTTCTATGATTTCTCCAGTGCATTTAACACAATTCAGCCTCATCTGCTTGGTCTGAAACTCCAGAAGACATAGGTGGAGGCTTCGACAATCGCCTGGATCAATGACTACCTGACAAAAAGACTGTGTGGCTAACCAGGTGGTCAGCAGCACAGGAGCACCACAGAGGACTGTACTCTCACCATTCCTTTTCACTCTGTACACTTCAGACTTCCAGCACAAGTCAGACTCCTGTCATCTCCAGAAATACTCAGATGACTCTGCAGTTGTTGGGTGTATCAGAGATAGACAAGAAGCTGAGTACAGAGAGCTGGTGGACCGCTTTGTGGCATGGTGTGGAAACAATCATCTCATCTTGAATGTGAACAAAACTAAGGAAATGATTGTAGATTTCAGGAGAAACAGGGTCAGATCAAATCCTATTTCCATCATGGAAGAAGAAGTGGAGGTGGTTGAGGAATATGGTGTTCATCTAGACGACAGACTGGATTACAGACTCAACAGTGAAGCGTCTACAAGAAAGGACAGAGCAAACTGTATTTCTTAAGGAAGCTAAGGTCCTTCAAGGTTTGCAGCAAGATGTTGCAGATCTTCTATCAGTCTGTTGTTGAGAGCATCATCTCCTCTGCCATCATCTGTTGGGGCAGCAGCATCAGAGCCAGGGACCTAAAACGGCTCAACAACCTGATAAAGAAGGCTGGTTCTGCTCTGGGGACGACTGTGGAGCCTCTGGAGATGATGATGCAAAGAAGGACTTTGCATAAAATCAAGAAAATTATAGACAACCCTGGACATCCTCTTCATGAGACTGTCACTGGAAAACAGAGTCTTTTCAGTCAGAGGCTTCTTCAGACTGGTTGTAAAACGGACCGCTACAGGAGATCTTTCCTGCCCACAGCCATCACCATCTATAATAACTCCTTGACTAAATGAGTTACATCAACATTTAATTTCCCTTTGGGATCAATAAAGTATTTTTGAATTTGAATTTGAATTATTATAAAATATAGGTTAAAATAACTTATTGAAATGTAATTTGCTATGCTCATCTTTCTGAATGGCTGCCAGTCAAATTTATCAAGCTGCTTTGATCCTCAAGCTGACATAGCAAGCATGAAATGGAAAAGTTTCTGTCAAGAAAAAGAAGGAACCAACCAGCAGCCCTGTTGTGGAGAACACTGGTGCAACGAAACCTAAGAACTGACAAAGTAAAATTTAATGTGTGATTAACATGACATATTACATATTTTCTTATAATCAAAAGCGGGGCATGTGGTGGAAAATGTCATTATCAGGTAATATATTGACATAAACCTGTGATTAATAAAGTCATAATCTACTACCTGTAACCTGATAATAAAATTTTCCACCACAGAACTTATGGGAATACTAAAATTGGAAGGTATGAGGCAGTATTTATGCTAAACAAATGTAATAATTATTGAATAGTGAATAACAGCATGAAAAAAAAAACATTCTAAAAGTCAGTGTTTCTTTACATATCTTGTAGCATTGTTTGTGGGTTTGCAAAGGGGGTACCTGGCCATAAGCTAATGCTGCTTGGGGGGCCGTGGCATGGAAAAGTTTGGGAACCACTGCTCTAGATCATTAATAATTAAATATATATTTGGCTTCAACCTTTATGTCGATGCAGTTTTAAAGTATCTGTTGAAACCAAGTAAATTGCAGTGAACTGTTTTTACATGATTCTGTAAGGTAAAAGTAAATTCCATCATTCATAATCCATCCTTCACACCTTTCAGTTACAGTATCACTGTACCAGGAAACAAAACTGCTGCACCTTAATGAAGTATTCAGATCAGAACAGCAGCCTAAGCTTTAAAAATGAGCCTAACTTTTTCTCGAAGGGAATCTTAGAAGTCCTGTTTGGCCATAAACACACACATACCTGCTATAGCCATCCTAACATTTTGTGTTTTCCTCCTTTCTTAGAGAGGATTATACGACGAGGCCCTCAGCAGCTTTTTCCGGAATGTGGATTCAAGGTAATTACACCTGAATTCACAGAAAGGTGGAGACACAATGGCTGTAGTTTTGTCCGTTTTTATATTTGACACATGTTTCCAGGAAAAGTGATGGTGGAACCTGTTGTGTGGGAGGGAGGATCCAGCATCTGAAGGCCAGAGTAAGCATTGCCAATTCTTGGTTAGAATTATTTCTTTAGTTTCTCTGAAATGGCAAAAAATGAAACCCCAAACAGCCTTTTACAAGCTAAAGTATTAGAAAAATGATTTTTCACGCAAACTGTCCCCAACATGCACAGCAAAAATTGGAAGACAGATGGGGAAAAAGAGAGAACAGAATATAACTAAGCTTTTATTGTCCATCAGTGGAGAAATTCAGATGTAACAGCAACAAATTTACAGCACAAGAAAATACTGTTCAGTTATTAAAAATGGCTAGCTCCAGTTCAAAGAAATATGCAACTGAGTAGGATTTTTTTTAATGTACAAAAAAAGCAAAAATATGTATACTGTGATATGTTTTTACATGAGGGGTTTCTAGGTGGATTTATTCACCTTAAACCATGGCACAGATGTCACACTGATGTATCCAGTCAGACAAAAGATATATTATTCATAGGCAATCAGCCACAACAGAAAACAGTAGATGAATATATTATCTAAATGATCTGAATCTGTATATATAACATTCTTGCTCATAACGACTAGTCAAAGCGCTTTACACTCATCCATATTCACCCAAACACACTCAAAATACTGCATTCATTCATACTCTGAAACACTGGTTGGGAGGCAGCTTGCAGTTAAGTGCCTTGTGTAAGCAAACATTGATATGTGACAGGAGAAAGTTGAAATAAAACCGACAACTTTTCAATTACAAGACTTCTGTTCATTTATCTAAAGCACTTCACACCAAAACAGTGCAAGAGCTTTAAAGCAGGTGGGTCCTCATCAGCAGTTTACTAACTGGTTGCAGTTAGCAAACTGATATAGCAACAAGTGGTGGATATATTGAAACAATCATATAGTAGCATGTTTTGGAGCCCTTTTTAAAGTTCATTAGGCAGTTGAATAGGTCATCAAGTACTAGCACATGTTAAGTAATGACCATCTGATATTTTAGAACACCAGATAGTGCTTGTTAAAGTGTCATACCAGGCGTGTAATTATTCTTTTATTTGTACATTAGAAGAAGTTGTTCAGGCTGGGCAATTTGAGAGTCTGCTCAAGAGAAGTTAGAAATATAGGACTGGAGAACTTATTTAGTTTATTTTGCATAAGGGGATAGCAGATTTAATTGAAAGAAACATTTCTTTTTGTTTATGATTTTGTACCACTTCTCATACAACTTTAAGTTTTACACATAAGCCATTTAATTGTCATATGGTGTGTAGAGCAAGGGGGGAAAGAAACTATCGTTTTATTAGTTTTTTCATTGCTTTCGTACGAAACCCATTATCCCCCTACTTTATATTTCCTGTAAGCTACAGCAGGACTTTTTGCAGATGCACAGAAACAAAGCAAAACAGACCAGCTTCAGCATTCCCCCTCTGCATCAAGCACATTCGTATCAAAGGAAAACACCTCCTTATGCGGTTTGGTGGAGATGATCTAATAGATAAGTTTGTATGATGCTGTTATTTTTGATAGCTCGGGAGCTCTTGAGAATAGAAAAAGTTTAACAACATACCAGCTTCTACAGTTGTTTCTATAACTGCCCCACTTTAGGTAGACGGAACTTTTGTACTGTTTTACATGTATGGTCATTTCAATGTTTTGGTGGGGATTTTGTTATCCAGATAGAAGTTTATGTAGTCAGCCACACCCATAGTCATGACATTGAAGTAATCTCCATGTGGCTTGAACAGTGCCTCCCAGTCTGTAGCCTCAAAACAATCTTCATTACAGGTTACCTCTGAACAAGGGGTTTATATTCTGAGTAAAGAAAAACAAGATTATGATCTAATTTGCCAAGAGAAAGTCTTGCTTTGGACATGTATGCCTCCCTAACATTTGAATGATGCAAATCCAACATTTTGTTTTCTCTGGTAGAGCAGCTGACAAACTCTTGAAATGTTGGAAGTGTAGCAGTGATTAAAATCACCAGATATTGCTACAAATGCATTGGGGTGCTGTGTCTGTAGTTTAGCAAGAACTGAGCTGATGACATCACATGCAGGGTTGGCAACAGCTGATGGTTCTGTTCGTCCCCAGAACAGAACCAGCCCTCAATATCAGATGGTGATGGCTGTGGGCAGGAAAGATCTCCTGTAGCGGTCCGTTTTACAACCAGTCTGAAGAAGCCTTTGACTGAAGAGACTCTGTTTTCCAATGACAGTCTCATGAAGAGGATGTCCAGGGTTGTCTATAATTTTCTTGATTTTATGCAAAGTCCTTCTTTGCATCATCAACTCCAGAGGCTCCACAGTCGTCCCCAGAACAGAACCAGCCTTCTTTATCAGGTTGTTGAGCCTTTTTAGGCTCCTGGCTCTGATGCTGCTGCCCCAACAGATGATAGCAGAGGAGATGACACCCTGAACAACAGACGTATAGAAGATCTGCAGCACCTTGCTGCAAACCTTGAAGGACCTTAGCTTCCTTAAGAAATACAGTTTGCTCTGTCCTTTCTTGTAGACGCTTCACTGTTGAGTCTGTAGTCCAGTCCATTGTCTAGATGAACACCGAGGTATTTATATTCCTCAACCACCTCTGAAATCTGCAATCATCTCCTTTGTGTTGTTTATATTAAAGATGAGACGATTGTTTCCACTCCATGACACAAAGCGGTCCACCAGCTCTCTGTACTCAGCTTCTTGTCCATATATGATCCACCTGACAACTGCTGAGTCATCCGAGTATTTCTGCAGATGACAGGAGTCTGACTTGTGCTGGAAGTCTGAAGCGTACAGAGTGAAAAGGAATGATGAGAGTACAATCCCCTGTGGTGCTCCGGTGCTGCTAACCATCTGGCTAGTAACACAGTCCTTCAGTCTCTCAAACTGTGGTCTGTTTGTCAAGTAGTCATTGATCCAGGTGATTGTTGAGGATCAATGTGTGTTGTGTGATGCTGTCAATCATCTTGTTCAAACATCTTGTTGAATCTGTCCCATGAAGAATCAAGTTTTGAAGGCAAAAAGTGGCCAATTTGCTAATACCAAGGCATACCTAATAAAGTGGCCCATGAGTCTATACTGGATTGAAGTTTACGGATTATTTTTTGGGAATAACAAAATATAGTTTTTTGGTTTTCTTCATAAACAAAACATTTTACGCATTTTATGTTTTTACATTTTACTGAAACTAAGAAAAAGCTGTTCATGAATAAACATCTGATCGCTCCATGTCACCATGCTGCTGGATGACATGTGAGCCACTTCCACCCCCCCTAATCAAGGTCACAGGAAGACAACCACGTTGCTGCATTCATGTAACATAAAACAGCATTTTGCATGCAGGATGCCCTCTATGAACTTATTTTGTCATTATTATTATTTTCCAAGAAGCTGTCGATTGTTTTAGTTGAAACTCATTCTGCATGCCTTCATAGCAGCAGTGCTTGTGTGACTCAGATGAAGCTCCTGCTGAAATTGTTAGATGATGAGTGTTGAGCAGGTGACGTTTAAGATTCAACAGTAATCTTGGTGCATCACTGCAGTTAGCATCTTAATAGTCTCTGGATGATTTAAGTTAAATGGTTTTAGGTTTGCTGGGGGGGTTAGTTTTTTACAGAACAGAAATAGCGACAGTGTGTGTGGACTGGCTGCTTAATCACAGCTTATTTTCTAAGAATGAAGTCTTTTCTTTTAAGATCTCAGCAGTTATGAGCCTCTAAACTCAGGTATGAATTGCCTGCTGTGGCTGAAGGAATGTGTGATACGTTTGGGCCATATTCTCTCATATTTACATCCACAGGCGGTCCTGATTGACATGGAGGAGGGCGTAGTCCATGGGATCCTGCAGGGGCCACTGAGGGAGGTGTTTGACAGCACTCAGCTCCTCACAGACGTGTCGGGTTCAGGCAACAACTGGTGAGAGACAGACTCACCACAGGAGTTCTTCAAGTTCTTTCAGGGAGGAGCAACTGTGGCACACTATCATTTTTATCATGCTGCAGCTATTTTACAATCATTCACACGTGCTGTTACGAAACACTCAGATTTCTAATGTTGCTGTGCTCAAGGGTAGAAACAGAAGGAAATTAATCTAGTTTAGTTATATTGCTTCTTTTTTTTTTTTTTTTTTTGTTCATTTGTTTTGTTTTGGTTCAGGGAATCAGGGAATTAAATTATCTTTAATAAAACATAGTTTCTATGATGTTATAAAGGCAGAAATATGTTAAAAGGCCAAACCTATTAGTAATTTTGTTTCATCCATCCATTGTCTGTACCTGTTTATCCTTGCAAGGTCTATCACAGAGCAACACTGACACAAGACAGACAACCATGCACACTCATACCCAAGGGCAGTTTAGAGAGGCTAATTAACCTAACAGTCATGTTTTTGGACTGTGGAAGAAAGCAGGAGTACCAAGAGAGAACCCACACATGCACAGGGAGAACATACAGACTCCTTGCAAAAAGACCCCAGGCCAGGATTTGAACCAAGGACATTCTTGCTGCAATGCAACAGTGCTACCAACTGCACCACTGTGCAGCCCATTAATTGTATTTTTGACTATTTAAAAATAATATGATTATTTGTTGTAATTTTGAGTAGATTCTGTTACTGTACTTTATTGTTAAGGCTTTTATGGGACGTGTGAAAATGTTTGCTGCATGTGTTATGCCACGTGACAGTTATTGTTAAAAACCAAAGAAAAGATGCATGTGAACCAGAGCTGTTAGTGACTCACTGAGAAAAGAATTTAAGGCATATTAAAGGGGAGTTCCCACAAGACACAAAACGTCTTTAATGTCTTTTTCTCCTGGAGCAATTGGCTTGTTCAACCTGTAACAATAGACTGCAGAGAAGCTCGTCTTGAATTCTTTTCTGTCCCTGCTGAAAAAAAAAAAATCCCACAACATGGTGCTGTCACTATTGTGTGTCAGTTGAATTGGTAGATCTGCAGCTGTGCTGTCCTCTTTCCATGTTCAGTTGATGGATTGAACAGAGCTTTGTGAGTTGTTTGAAGCTTGGGAAATAATGTTCTAAGATAACTCTGCTTTAAACTTCTCCGCATCTTCCTCCTTGACCTGTCTGCTGTGTTTCTTGGTCTTCTTGATGCTGGTTGTTTTCTAATGTTCTCTATTGTTCCTTAGGATTCAGTGATCCTAGGTATCATGTTAATCTTTCAAGTTTCCATGCAGGGCTGTTGGAAACCTGACGTACGGCTCGGCCTACAGGGAGTCGGTAGTGAACAAACTGAGAAGAGCAGCAGAACGCTGTGACTGTCTCCAGTGCTTCTTCCTCATTCATTCAATGGGAGGAGGTAAGCCACTGAAACACTCCAATCAACTGTTGTGTCAATTAGTTAATTTTGCAGGACAGATGATGTCCATGTATCTTCTCCCATCATACTGTTCTGGAAGGAGTTGTGTTTTCATTGTGAGACGTGTGTATCAGCTCCAGGAAAAAAAAAGTAAAGTCCTTGTGAAGATCGTAGGAGTACTTCACCAATATGGGCTGAAAAGCCACTCAGAGAGGAAGAAGCCATTACTCTAAAAGCCTAATTACAGTTTGCAAAATATTCTGGGACAAACATATTAATTTTTTGAGACATTTCATGTGAGACATTTCATAAAACTAAAATTGGGGGTGTATGGCCATAATTACACCCCCGTATTATGGGGCTGTTTTGCTGCAGGGGACAGTTTTACTAAGATCAAAGTGTTTCATCTATTTAGACAAAATAGAAAGGGACAAAATAAATAAATTTGTTATGCCACAAAGATGGTATTAAATCAATTCTTCAACTTTATACACTGCGTAGTCTGGATGACAAACTTCTGCTTCTATGTTGTCTGTCGATTGTAAAATCTGTCCGAGCTCACAGGAAAATCCTCCATTACAAGAAGAATAAGGCTAAATAAACTGTTGGAGTTGAGGCCCTGCCCATAGCCCCACCCCTCGAATATGATGGATGAGTTTGACATATAAAATTATTTTATGGTTACTCTGCAGGAACAGGAACCATGAAATAATTAAATACACATTTACTTAATTATTTAATTACATATTTGATAAAATAATTGTCTGTTAAATAAATTGTTTAAACATTTAAGTATTAATTTATTTCATGGTACATTTAATTTATGATTTAATGACGTATTTATTTAATTATTTAATTTTGTCCCTTTTAACCCTCCATAGACAATATGATGATGTGGAAATATTAAAGCATGGTTTCAAGATATTTACAAAGATGTTAAAAGCTTAGGCACAGAAGAGTCTCCTCAATGGACAATTATCCTAAGCATAGCATAAAGTTACCTATAAACTGGCTTCAGGACAGCAAAGTCAGTGTTTTGGAGTGGCCATGACAAAGTCCTGATCTCAGTCCCATAGAAAATATGTGATCAGAGCTGAAAAAGTGTGTGAGAGCAAGGTGGACTACACCATGAGGTAGTTCTGTCAGGAGGAAATGGGCCAAAATACCCACAAGCTATTGTGAGAAGCTTCTGGAAGGATACCCAAAAGTCATACCATGTCTTTTACCATGGTAAAAGACAATTCTAACAAATACTAAGAAAAGGTATGTAAACTTCAGACTCTGAACACAATTTAAGAAATCTATCATCATTAGTTTGCTTTTCTTTATTTCCTGATGGTTTGGCAAGTTTGCTCATTTACAAAGAAATGAACAGTCTCTCATTTTTATGGGAGCTTCATCCAGGTTAGTTTTAACATGATGAGATAAAATATTTGCAGAAAAATTGGAAATGATACATTGCATAAAAGTTAAAATTTGATCTTCTAGGACCGAAGCAGGAATTAGGCTTCCCCGGACTGGTTATATGTGATAATATGTTCCCGCAGACCAATTATTGAACCCTTTACAGCTACACCTGATCTCAGGTCACTAAATTTTAAAGCACGCCTGTCCACAGAATCAGTGTCTTCCATTCCAACCTCCCCACCAACATGTGCAGGACCAAAGAGTTATCAAGACATCACGGACATGATAGTAGATCTGAAATTGGCTACAAGATGATTAGCAAGAGGTTTGAAGTTAAGGTGACAACTGTGTTTATTTGTGTTCACAAATAAAATAAATATGATTTGTCCTCTGTCTGGAGCTCCATGCAGGATCTTGCCTCATGGGTGGATCGTGAAAAAGTTGAGGGATAAGCCCACAACTGCAGAGGTGCAGCTTGTTAAGGATCTTTAAGGCAACTTCAGCCAAGAACACCGTTGGCAACACGCTACACTGTCATAGAAAAATACTTCTTGGTAAAAGACACATGTATAAACTTGTCCTTGTTGCTTGCCTCGATTGCTGCTGAACAAATAATTGCACTGTTGAACAGAAATGAACTCTTAGAAAAGAATTTAGAGCAAATCACAATACAGAGACAGCTTTGCTGTGAGTAACCACTTGATTAGCTGGTTGCTGCTGAGTAAATCCTGTTTTAGTTTTATTAGGCTGGAGTTCTGCATGTGACACTGTGGATCATTTGTATTTAATTAAATCGCCTCGGGCAGTGGGTGGGCATTGATGGTACAGTTTTGAGCTAATTTCACTCTTATTTGCTTGACAGATCTTTTGCTGTGGTTAGTCACTAAATTTCATTCATTTGCAGCCATACAGCTCTTTTTATATGGAGGGTTAAATGGACAAAATGAAATAAATAAATAAATATATCAATAAGTAATTTATTAAATGTTTAATTTATTTAAAAGACAATTAATTTAATAAGTATGTTATTAAATCATTAAAATGCAAACGTATAAAAGCCAATGCAGATAATTAATTAAATGTGTATTCATGGTTCCTGTTCCTGCCGCGTCACCATGTATTTATTTTATCAGTCCAACTCACCCATCAAAGTCAAGGGGCGGGGCTAACACTGATCTGCTGAACTCCATTAGCTTAGCCTGATTCTCTGAAAATCATGGCGCCCCTTGAAATGTAGGACTTCTCTGAACTATTCTTTGAGTTCTGAGAGATTTTACAGTTAACAGACAACATAGAAGCAGAAGCTTGTCATCCAGACTACACAGCGGATAAAGTTGAACAACTGATTGAACGCCAGCTTCGTATCGTTATGCCACGAAGCTAAAGTTGGCTTCTGATTGCAGCTTCTGATTCAGGAAATGGCTAAAGGGCAATTCTACCTAATTTTTTACTACCCCGAGCATCTTTAATCTTTTCTAGTTTTAAAAACTACAAAACTAAGACACTTCAAGCCTGCACTAGATTATTCTTCAATAATAGCTGAACTTTTAGTTAGCTGGGATTGCTCTTTAGCCATTTCCTGAATCAGAATCTGCAATCAGTAATCCTGCAGAAGTCCTTCCTCAGCAAAGCTTTTATGAACTCACTCAGAAAAAAAACTGCAGAAAAACTGAGGGTCAAATTGTTTGCACATTCTACTGAAATTTCCAAATACTTCATAAAAAAACTATTTAAATAAAAGCTTCTACCCAGGAAAGTTATTCGTCATTTAAAACCATTTTCTTTCTCCCATGACTCTGATTAAAGGATGTTCCCAAAGACAGCAGCCAGTTTCATTTGTTGCTGTACTTTGTTGTAACACACTGACTCTGATTTTTAAGGTACAGGGTCCGGTCTGGGGACCAGAGTGCTCAGCCTGCTGGAAGAGGAGTTTCCCGATGTTTGTCGCATTGTCACTGCCATGTATCCATCAGCAGAAGATGATGTCATCACTTCTCCCTACAACAGTGTCCTTGCTATGAGAGAGCTGACAGAGCACGCAGATTGTGTCCTGCCTGTGGAAAACCAGGTTTCATTTATCTCCTCTCCTTATAGAAATCCATAGGCTACATGTTAAACCCTGATTGTTTTTTTTCCATCACTTTTTCTATTCCAGTCTTTAGTGGACATCGTGAACAAGATCAGTCTTTTGTCTCATGATGCAAAACCTGGGTCTGTGCTAAAGAAAGACAGCACAATCACTTCAGGACAGGGGGGGCTCAGTCCAACAGAGAAGCCCTTTGATGCAATGAATAACATAGTGGCTAACCTGCTGCTCAATATCACCAGGTATGAAACTACATTTAAAAGTGGAACATTTGGGCTTTAAACATCTAAAAATACAACTTAGTGCTCCAAAGACAATAAGATTAAAACTGCTTATTTTGGGTTATATTCTGTATCGAAGTACTGAAGCTGCTATTTCTGAATTATGCTGAATGATTGTGGTTGACTTACTGAATCACCCTTTTCCTTTTACAATGTTTGTATCTAACCAACTTGTAAAGTGTTCAAACCAAAAAAAAAAAAAAAAAAAAAGCATGTTGATCAAAATTCCATTTACCCTACATTTTTTTCTGGAACTAGAACTAAAAATTTCTTCATATGACCCAACATCAGCTGTTAGTTCATATTAAAAGTAACATGTTTTTGACACGCCAAGAAGGGATAGTAATATAATGATGATCAGACCATGACCAAACTAAACTCGTCCAAATTTAATGGAAACCGTCATGGTTGTCAAGACAATATCTATCTATCTCTCTGTCAGTGTCACACTTTGTGCACAGAAATCTGTTTTAAATAATGCTTGTTCAATGCACAACAGGTTCCTGTTTACAGAAGGGGTTTATGTTTTTATGCCCTCAGGTAATAGACTTCTGTCTATACAGTGTTTATCTCACATGTTTTTACAGTTTTGTTTTCATGATAAATTATATGCCTTTAAAGCTCACATTTTACGTATTTTGTACATTTATAGGGTTTTTAGGGTTTACGTATTTTTATTTTTTGGGCTGATCTTTGCTTAATAAAAATGACACTAAAGGTTAGATTTAGACTTCTTTAGAACCTGATCAGTATAACTATAACCTTAATAGAGGGTATGCTTTCTTTTTACCACAACTTCACTTGTTCTGTTCGATCTAAGTGCTGCAGTTGATCTTAGCATAGTTTTATAGAAGCTTGAACATGCTGTAGGGATCAATAGAACAACTCTAGGATGATTTAGGGCATAAGTAAATCTTTTATGTGCAAACAGCTTAATAATGGAGTAGCACAGGGTTTTCTGATTGGCACTTTTCTTTTTACTTTATATAGGCTTCCACTTAAATTACTTGGTACAATACATTGTCCTTGTTATTCAAATTCAAAAATACTTTATTTATCCCAAAGAGAAATTAAATGTTGATGTAACTCATTTAGTCAAGGAGTTATTATAGATGGTGATGGCTGTGGGCAGGAAAGATCTCCTGTAGCGGTCCGTTTTACAACCAAACTGAAGAAGCTTCTGACTGAAGAGACTCTGTTTTCCAGTGACAGTCTCATGAAGAGGATGTCCAGGGTTGTCCATGATTTTCTTGATTTTATGCAAAGTCCTTATTTGCATCATCAACTCCAGAGGTTCCACAGTCGCCCCCAGAGCAGAACCAGAGCAGAACCAGCCTTCTTTATCAGGTTGTTGAGCCTTTTTAGGTCCCTGGTTCTGATGCTGCTGCCCCAACAGATGATGGCAGAGGAGATGATGCTCTCAACAACAGACTGATAGAAGATCTGCAACATCTTGCTGCAAACCTTGAAGGATCTGAGCTTCCTCCAGAAGTCCAGTCTGCTCTGTCCTTTCTTGTAGACGCTTCACTGTTGAGTCTCCAGTCCAGTCTGTTGTCTAGATGAACACCATATTCCTCAACCACCTCCACTTCTTCTCCCATGATGGAAATAGGTTATTTTAGGTTTCTGGGTCATTCTGAATGATTCTTTTAGTTCTGCTAAAGGCTCACTTGCTGAAGGGCAAACGTACCATCTCTCCTTACTCAGTTTTTCTGTTAAAACCCAGCTGTTCCTCCCCATTGTCACCCTGTCATTATTCAAGAGGACATTTTCTTTTGTTTTGCTTGCTTTACTAATTAGCTTTTATGTGCATTTGAATCTGACAGCATTGTATTATAACTGAATGGAATTAAACCATGTTAATAAATTTAAATCTCAATCTGAATATGACCTTTTTGAGTCGGGTTTTATGGGAATAAATTTGGATTGAATTGGACCCTTTGGTCTCCTGATATTCCTTAAGTTGACTGTTGTTGTGAGTTAGCTCTAAATAAATAAAATTTCTCCTTGTTTCTGCACATTTTAAAACTTTAGTGACTCACAATGATTTCTCTGATTACAGTTCTTCACGTTTTGAGGGCTCTCTCAACATGGATCTGAATGAGATCGCCATGAACCTGGTCCCCTTCCCTCGTTTACACTACCTCGTGCCCAGCCTCACCCCCCTGTACACGCTGGCGGATGTCAACATTCCCACTAGAAGGTCTGCTTTCTTGCTGTCAGTGCAGCTATTTTTACTTCACACCCACTGAGCTCTGGGAGTTGATCTCACATGAAGTCCTGAGTGATGTCCTCACTGATGTTTATTTAAAACATGAAGATGTAGGAGCAAACTCTGCAACAGATGCTTCCTTTCCTGCATTATTAAAGATAACTACAGTTACAGTTAATGTCACAATACACAGCGGCTTGCAAAATATACATAACCCTTGAATGTTTTGACTTTTTGTTGCATTACAACCAAAAACTTCAATGTGTTTCACTGTTTTCTTGTGTAGACCAACATAAAGTAGTACAGAATTTGAAAGTGGATGGAAAATATGTATTTCAAAGTAAGAAAACATGAGAAAAGTGTGACTTCTGGAGCAGGTTAGTGGCAGTGGATTTTATTAAAGTATTGTATTAAATGTGTTGTCCTGCACATATGGGTGGTCCACATGTAGACCTTCTGGAGCAGGTTAGTGGCGTCAGCTGTATGACATCTACATCTGACATCAGCTGCAGATGTCATACAGCTGATGTTTTTGTTTTATATCACATATTTTCATGCTTAAAACTGGCGTTTTATTTTTAAAATATCACAGTGAGAGTAAATCTCCTTTAACTGCTTTCATGTAACAGTTGGCATATGAGTAGATCCCATAGTAATAGTTATCTATTTATTTGATATAAACCAGGTAAGGTGATTGACTTTGGTTGTATATTGACATGTTTACTGTGAAGAGTTTACAGTGTAGCTGAATATACTGAGTTTTGTTTTCACAAACGGTTTCTTCTGATTAGATTCTTGCGATCAGTAGCTGCTGGAGCTGCAGTGAATGCATGACAGACTGGAACTAATGCTTTAAACAACCAACAAAAAGGACCAATAGGAGACTTTCTAAGTGACGATTAGTAGATGATAAACTGCACTAGAACTGTGATGATGGGACTTCTTTATTTTCTCTCTCTAAGAACATAAATACACTTTAATTTTCTCCTTTGTCGCGTTTTTAAAATATGTAAGATGTGATAAACATCCAAATATTTCTCTCTCACACTGCACCTGATTTTATTAAGACTGACCAAATGAAATATTCACAGAGCTGGTTACAGATAAGAGCTCTGTGGTTTGAGGAGTACAGTACATTAAGATCCCTCCTAAATTTTAGCCCTTGAACATTTTCCTATTATGTCTTGTAACAACCACAAAGTTTCAACAATTCAGTGGAGCTTTTTAGTGACATTTGGGCATAATTTTCAAGTGGAAGGGAAATAACATTTTTTATATTTTTAATTTTTTTATGAATAAAAAAATGTGAAGGTTTTCATGTATTTAGCCCCTGATTTAATACTTGGTAGAAACACCTTTCACTGAAATTATTACTATAAGTCCGTTCAGGTATGTTTCCCCCAGCTTTGCACATGCAGAGACATCTTCTGATCACTGCTGGAGGTAGACCTAGTCTCAAGTCTTTTCTAGGCTCTCACAGGTTTTTGCTTTATTCATCTCCATTCTTCTTTCCATCAACTCTGACCAGCTTCCCTGTCCCAGCTGAAGGAAAGTGTGTCATCACTATGATATCAGTCATTTTTTTAATGTATCGGCATCGGTCCAATGAATAAAACTAATTAACTAATTAACCGAAATTTATTTCCATCTTGTTGCTGTTTGTTTCTGGAGGGGGAGGGAAGGAGGTTGGTCATGTGGTACTTGTTTGGTCATGTGACAGTAATGCAGAGCAGAATTGTGGGGAGTTTAAGTGAAGGAGAGAAGCAGTGGTGAAGTCAGGGGTCTGGATTGTTTTTTTTCAAGCTGTTGAAAGGGTAGAGAAATATATTTAACATCGGTAAATATGGGTTATCATCCATAACAGCAAAATTAATATCTAAATCAGCCCAGACTTTCATATCTGTGCATCCCTATGTTTAACTGAAACTTTGCTCTCATCTGGTCAGAGCACCATGTCACCCTAAATAACCTGCAGAGGGGAATACATTTGACTATTATTCAATGATGAAATAATCCTGAGGCTAGATTTGTGCAGTCTATCATTAATAGTTGTGCTGTCAACACTGATTAATGCTCTTTCTGTTCAGCCTGTTAGCTTAGCTGGATTAAATTGTGTTGTTTTACCTTTTCTGACGTCTCCACAACTTCCTTCCTGACCTGTTTGCTGTGTTCTTTGGTCTGCATAATGGTTTCTGTTCACTAATGTTCTCTCAAATTACACACAGGTGAAATCTACAGTGGCTTGCAAAAGTATTCATACCTCTTGAACTTTTCCATATTTTGTCACATTACAACCACAAACATAAATATATTTCATTTTAATTATAAGTGAAAGACCAGCACAAAGTGGTATACAATTGTGAAGTAGAGAAATGGGTTTAGGTCTGGACTTTGACTGGGCCATTCTAACACATGAAAATGTTTTGTTTCAAACCATTCCCTTGTAGCCCTGGCTTTGTGTTTGGGGTGGTCGTCCTGCTGGAAGGTGAAGCTCCGCCCCAGTCTCAGGTCTTCTGCAGACTCCAGCAGGTTTTCTTCCCAGATTGCTCTGAATTTGGCTCCACCCATCTTCCTATCAACTCTGACCATCTTCCCTGTCCCTGCTGAAGAGAAGCACCCCCAGAGCATGACGCTGCCACCACCATATTTAACAGTGGGGATGGTGTGTTCAGAGTGATGTGCCGTATTAGTTCTCCGCCACACATAGCGTGTTGCATTTTGCATTTTGGCCAGAAAGTTCCATTTTGGTCTCGTCTGACCAGAGCACTTTCTTCCACATGTTTGGTGCGTCCCCAACACGGCTTCTGGCAAACTGCAAACGGGACTTCTTATGGTTTCCTTTTAACAGTGGCTTTGAAGGCAACTGGTTGTACTCAGAGAAAAGGGGGCTGAATACTTTTGCACACCGCACTTTTTTTATTTGTAAAAAATGTTTTGAATCATGTATAATTTTCTTTCTACTTCACAATTGTATACCACTTTGTGTTGGTCTTTCACATAAAATTCCAATTAAATATATTTATGTTGGTGGTTGTAATGTGACAAAATATGGGATATGAATACTTTTGCAAGCCACTGTATTTCTTAGGTAACCTCTGAATTCAGTTGGCTACACTAGATATTTCTGGATGGTATTAGAGTAAAGTGGGATTAATAGAAATCAATCTCACACTTTACAGATTATACTTTGTAAAAACTGTGTATGATTTTCCTTCTACCGAACAATTACATGCTACTTTGTGTTTGTCTGTCACATCAAATCCCAGTAAAACATGTGATAAAGTCTGAAAAAAGGAGTTTTTATTACCAGGATTTTCAACACTATAATAAAAACAGTCTTTTGTGGCCCTGCAATAATACAAATGTATTAAAGTGTAACTAACTCCCCTGTGAAAACATAACCCACCCCTGACAAATTTTGAAAAATTTCAACAAAGTGGGCGGAGCCAAGAGACACTCATGGGCACAGCCAAGTGTGGGAATGAGCGGGGGGACGAAGCAGGGGCTGTTATTAGGACAAAAGAAGCACTGATGTCAACTTCTCCACTTTGTTACTATATTTAGTAACTTTTCAGACCCCTCTTATGACTTTTTTTCTGTGTTGTTGGAGAATTTTATGGTGAGCACACTCTCCAGCACCATTGCAACCCTGCTCTATCCTGAGCAAGCAGCAAGTGCTGCCATGAGCATCTCCTGCTTCCTAAGAACCAGTCAGTCTGACGCAGTGGTCTGCCCTGCAGCAGAGAGGAGACCCATTCCAGTCCATGTCCGCATTGCAAGTAAATCACACATTTGCAAAGCTGAGTAATGGTATCAGTCAAAGCTCGCTGCGGCCATGCTAGCTATTCCAGCTCTTGACTTGCAACCTTGCACCCTTTGAAGCCCACATTTAAAGGCCAATTACGTTACAGCAATGTCACAAAGGCTGTCCAAATTTGAAGGTTCCTCCAGCGCATAAATCTATCCTCCTTTTCCTGGATTTAAAGGATGTGTCTGATGTATCCCACCCACCCTATCCCAAGACTCCTTGTGGGCCAAATGGGAGATTTTGTAACAATGGCAGACAAAACAGGAGACAGAGCAGAAGAGGAGTATAATTTTAAATTTTGGTATGATTAAAATCTGGTGGTACAAAATTAAAAGCTTAACTTTTGTTTGTTAGGCTTTTGTCATTTGCTCAGATATGCTTTTTAATTAGTTTTATTATTATTATTTATATATTTAATGGATTATAAAGGATTAAGTAAGTAATTTAGAAAAACACAGCAAGATTTTGAGCTCCACTTTTCCACCTTGTTTTTAGCACTGTCCCGGTGCCACATTGCTAGGTGAAGAGACATATGTCAAGGTAAGGATGGGAGTTGAGCTGAAGGCAGTTTCATAGCCGCTCACCTCCGGTTGTCATGATCAGGGAAGGAGGTCCTTCGAGGGATGCAGCACCTGAATTTGGACACTGATGGAACTAAAACTGAAGTGTTTTATGGCCATTAAAAAGCCCTGATCTCAGTCCAGTAGAAAGTTTCTTCTACCAGCTCTGTCAGGAGGAACAGACCAAAATTTCAGCAAAGTATTGTGAGAATCTTGTGAAAGGAAACCGGCAGCAGGAAAGCAGCTGACCGAAGTCATACAGTTTAAAGGGAATGCATGATAACTTTTTATTTTGAATAGTTTAAAAATAATTAAATAATTAAAATCCCCTAAAAAGTCTCCTTCCTATTATTCTGACTTGAAGGAAATCTAAATAAATTTGATAATCCTAACTGAACTCAAACATAAAAATTTTTGTCTAAATTTATGTCAGACACTGAGAATAAAAACATTTGTTACACAGTGTACTGTGTATAAATATGTGGTTTGAACTGTAGATTTGCCAAACAACCATGAAAACTTGACAGATAAAGGAGAAAACACTCCTGTGTGTTTCTCCCATGGCTATGGACGGAAAGCAGGACATATCAGACATGGACATTCTGTTCTAGAAGTATGTTGGATGCAGAAAAAGTCGCAAAGCAAAAAGATTTGAGGAATGGTCTCTAAGTGGAGAGGGGTCGGCTCAGATCAGCTCTGTGGTCTGTAAATATCTTGGATTCCATTACCTTTTTGTTTCATAATTACAGAAACAAGAAACAGATTTATAAACTCGCTATCAACTCTGTAAGAAAAAAATGTGTTTTTTATGAACCAGCTCTTCCGGATGGAGACATTGATGTTTTAATACATTGTAGGCTGTTCTGTTAAAATATCATCGCTGCCCACTTACTTTAACAAATAAACTTATAGAATACCTTCCTAGTTAAATCTCTGGTTAACGGGACTTTACTCAGCATCTCTTACTTTATACATTTTACACATGTAGACATTTAATGTATTACAGTATTTTAACATGGACTGACATTTCCCACAAACATTTTTTTTAGCTAACTACTCTGCTTTCTCCATTTTTGTTGCACTCCAGACTGGATCAGATGTTCAGCGACGCCTTCAGTAAAGACCACCAGTTAATCCGAGCCGACCCGAAGCACAGCCTCTATTTGGCTTGTGCTCTGATGGTCCGGGGCAACGTGCAGGTGTCTGATCTCCGCAGGAACATCGAGAGGTCAGAACACTGAACCCCCGCTTTTCTACGCCAACACAGGCCAGGAGTCTCTTCACCCACTCCGGCAGACCCAAACATGACCTTAACTTTCATGCTTACCAATAATACCCCCATTCAGCAGCGGCAGCACTGATTCATGACTGCACTATTCAGCCCTCTCCTCCCTTCTGCTCCCCTTTTACTGCTCCCTTCACAGAGCTTGTTTTCCTGAGAAATCGAAACATAGACCGGTGTCAGGGCACATATCTGTGTGAAGGTTCTCTTAAAAAAAGTACAGAAGAAAGGGAGAAGGGAGGTGTCTGTATATAAGAAGGTTCCTGTTTGGAATCTCGGCAGGGGTCTGTCTCTGGGATGCATGTGTGTTCTCCCTGTGCCCACTTCCTGTGCTGTCTACCACAGGCCTGATTAGAATGTTAAAGTTCATGACATGATGATTAGAGCATGATGATAAGAGCAATTCTTGCTCATGTGGGTTGTTTGGAAAGATTAACTTCTTCTCTCTACAAACAATATAGCAATACGGCTTTAGTTTGCAGAAATATTTCTGAATGAATTAATATGCTGCTATATATTTGGTGAAAACTAAATGACTGAAGCTTTACCCAAACTGGGTTGAGACTCTACAGAACAATGATTCCACACAGCAGCAGCAAATCTGATACAGAATGGCTGCAAAGGTAAAGAATTAGGATATGGCAGTGGCCTAGTTAAAGTCCAAACCTCAAACTGATCCAAATTTAAATCTACTGAAACTATATTCTAAAGAACAGTGAGCTGAAATTCCTCCTCAAAGATGTGAGAGATTGATAAAATCAAAGAGAAAAAAAAACTAATTAAAGCTGCTGCTTAGAGGTGCCAGTTTCTGACTCATGGGCTGCTCTTAGGTTTTTTCCATTCAACTTTTCCAGTTTAGCTTCATCTTTGATAAATAAATAATGACGGTGTGTGATCTGTTGTTTGTGTTTCTATGCTTATAGTTCGTTTCCAATAGTCTTACAATCTTATAAATACCATATCCCTTTATTGGGTTCTGATTCAGATAAATTTTACAAAATTAATTAGTTAAATAGCTAAGGAGGCGGGCTGCACTGATTGCAGTTTTCTGGTTGATCACCGATCTTTAAAAAGCCTGATGTGGTGATTCTGATTTTGGCCGATAATTTTTATTTTATTTTATTGTTTTGTCTGAAAAGTCGCTAAGTATGGCAACAAAGTCACTAAGTCGGGAACGCACCTGCAGATGTGACCTGGTGGGTGGGCTGGGCAGTCAGCCTCTCTCACAGCAGAGCAGAAGGGGACAATGTTTGATTTTCAGACCTTTGCAGAGGTAGATAAGCTTGGTTTCTCATGCTGATCTCCCAAAATTAAAAATATTGGGGCCGATTTATTGGTGCACCCCTACTGAAGAATTTTCTCATCAGCCCAGGTAAGGCACTTCTTCTTTGCCTCTGGTTCAGAGACATCTGTGTGTGAAGCTTCTTGAAGCTCTGGCTCCAGGTGCAGTCCACACCTCATAAATCTTCCACAAACTCTTGTATTTGTTTTGCTCCTCAAACTTTCTAATGTTGTATGTGCACATTCACTACACAGCTTTTCCTTCCACTCAACTTTCCATTGTTTTGGTTGTTCCATGTGCTTTGAGACAGCACTGTATAAGTTCACGCTCAATTCAAAGTACTCTATTAATCACCAAAGGAAATTAAATAAAAATGTATTTTGAGGCTTGCCCTTCTTGTGGGGGGTGTCAGTGTATGTCTGCAGGACAACTATCAAGTCAGCAGTCTTCCTCATGATTGTGTAAACTTTTTTTCATCAGTCTAATTTAATATTCCAATTTTCTGAGAAGTAAGAATTTTGGGTTTCCAATAACTTTAAGCCATAATCAATAAAATTAACTAATTAATGCTTTTTCTCATTGTTGCAATATCACTCTGTGCAATATTCATATCACAGAGGACTGGTTGAATGCAGTAATTGTTGGCCAATTTATTCCAAGTGTTATGAACTTGCATTTTATTGCATGCTAATATAATATTTAGCTACTTTGATAGAATCTCACAGCAGCAGATGCTAAAACTGGACAGTGACATTGCCCAAAAGGCTAAAGGTCATAGAGTGATGAAAGCACACATTAGAAGGAGAGGAGAAAAGAAAAGAGGCATATCTGACAATTGGTATTATTATCACAATATTTAACAACATTATCACCATCATAAGATTTTCTAATATCCTAGAGTCGTAACATGAGTTTCACTTTTAAATTGATTTACTGAAATAAATTTATTTGATGATGATATTCTAATTTATTTGGATAGGGCTATTCATGTTTTTTGTCATTGTCTCCATAAAATATATTAACAAGGATTAAATAATGGCTCTACCTTTTGCTCTGGCCATTAGGATGTTTACTGTTATCTGCAACAACACATCAAGGTACTTAAATAAAAAAAATAAATAAATAAATCCAAATAACACGAGCACCACATTCTACCAGTAAAAAAAATGTATGTTTGTCTCAATTTCTTAACACCATTTAATCAACAATAGTAATTTTTAGCCGTTGTCATAAACAAACTGGATTCTCCCAGCAGATATGTTAGCAAAATGGTAAAAACTTCTTCATCTAAATGCTGAAATTCTGGGGGAATTTATGTCCTTTAATCATTATTAAAACCTGTGAAAAGTTGTTACTCAATCACTTAATTTCAAAAAACATTTTTAGATAGTACCATACATGTATATCAGATTATTATTTAATTAATTATCAGCCTTTTCAGTGGTTAGAATAAATGACACCAAACAGTCTCTTTTGTTTTACTATTTTTGTTCATTCTCCTAATGTACACCACTTTGTTCAAGCATTTTGTAATTTATTACTTATTTTTAAATTGGCTTTACAAATGTATTGGGTTGGATATTCAACCAGAAGCCCCCTTTTATTACGGTAGAACAAGATATTTTTACCAATAAAAACATAAAAGGTGAGTATTATTATTAATCATACATTCTACCGACATTATTGTTCAAATTAAACATGGTTAAATATAAAAATTAGAGACAAAAATATTTCCAGTTTTTGATGAAAACTGGACCTTCTTCATGCTAATCACCCATGTCCTCACATGTCAAAAAAATGTACTCATTTTCAGATGAATCGAATCAAAAACATTTTTAGACCAAAACTTCAACAACAAACCAGAATGGGGAAAAAAAACTGACAATGAATGATATTTTTGGAATGTTTCCTGAAAAATAGAGAGATTCATATTTATCACATCGATCACAGTCTGTTAGAATGGGTGATTAAATTTCACCTTCTCTTCCTTTGTCAACAAGTGTTTCCCAAGGTTCCATTCTGGGGCCGTTGTTGTTTTCTCTATACATAAATCACCCGTCTTCAGTTCGTCCTAATGTCTTTATTCAAATGTACTGAGATGATACTGTCATTTATACACATGGTGCAAACACAATTCAAGTAGCCAATGAGCTTACACAGTCTATGGCTCTTGTATCAGAATGGCTAAACAAGTCTTGCTTAAGACTCTATCTAAACAAAACTGTTTAAATGTTCTTCTCCAAATCAAAAATTGCAAATTACAAGGCAAACATTTATGTGGCTGGGGAAAAAATTAAAAAACTTGTGATAGAATTTAAATATCTTGCCTTTATAATGGATCGCCCATAACCTACTGTCTTACAACCTGGTTACAAGCAAACAAAACAACATTAAAACCCATAGAGTCTTTATACAAACAGACAATCAAAATATTGGACAAAAAAAACTATTAAGATATAATCATTCCAGTATTTTAGAAAAGCACAAGTTTTTAGATAGGGAGAAAGTCATCAAATACATCTTTATCTGTTGTACAAAACGTCTGTCATCTCCACCACTCACTCAGTTTGTAAAGGTTATCTCGATTAATAACCGAGGGGCAACCCAGAAAGATTGCATCATTCCTCTCCAGAAAAGTGCTTTTAGTCAGAGCTCCTTTTCAGTTACAGCTGCGTGGGAGTGGAACTTTGTCCCTCAGCCAATCAGAACTCCTACCACATATAATCTGTTTAGAACTGGTTACTAATTTGAATAATAGGTATCTTCTCCTAATCCCACCATGTGACCACTTGTGTTTTTGCCACCTTGATGAAGGATTAAATTAGTTTTAACGACTTCTTATACTTTTTATAATAATTATATTGTAGTTTCCGTTGTTTTGTATTTTCTGTTTTGTATCGATTGTATTTGACAGCATTTGTAGTCAAGTCATCTTAACCTTGTTTTGTATAATCTTTGCTCTTTTTTTTGCTGATTTGTCCACAGACAACAAATGAAAAATTGCCAATTGGCTAATTCTGGTGCATTTACAGCAATGTTAATCAATATGCATTGTCCCAGTTGAATAAATTAATACTTTTCAAATTTAAAAGCTTATTGAGGATACTCCAAACTCCAAACCACTGGTGTTTCTGAGGCAACGGTGCAACCAGTTGCGTAATCACCAGCCGCAGGCTCACTGATATCAACATACTTATTGACGGCTGTTAATCTGAAGAGCTGTGACTACATTGTCTGTTGTTATGGAAACCTAGTCTTCTTGTCGTGACTGTCATGTTACCGTCTTCCTTTCAAGTGTAGCTCAATAATCTCTCCTGTGCATCTGGAAAGTACGATGTCTGCAAATTCTAAAGCTCTAGTTGGTGGTTTGGAGAGACAGGTTATTTTGTCGTTTCCACTGTCATGGCAACCACTTTTACACAAAGTGGACAGATTGGCCTGGTTTGTCCAGAAGCCTCACTCTTGAAGCTAAACGATCCCACCACTGCTCTTTGCCTGATGAAGCTTGTCTCAAGCTCTAAAGAAGACGGTAACTGTGAAGCTGTTAGCTTGTTAGTGAGTTCATCCATCCTCTAACAACTCTGTAGCACACCACCCACACATACTGTACCTACTCTACCTGCTTTACCAGCACGCTCACTAGTACAGCTTACATGGCAACCCTTGACCAGTCCTGCATCGTTAAAAGAAGAATTTCAGTACAATTAAAACCGAGAAAACATGAGGTGGCGCCTCTCAGTGACGGCTGCAGGCCTCAGACACCTGTCCAACCCAGGATGGGCTGTACTGAAGTGTAAATTTTCCCCCTGGGGGATTGATAAAGTAATTCTGATTCTGCTTATTCTGATTTCTCAGTATACTATCTATCTATCTATATCTATATCTATCTATATCTATATCTATCTATATATATATATATATATATATATATATATATATATATATATATATATATATATATATATATATATATATATATAGTATATATTGACCCTTAATCTGTACATACAAGATATTTATCAGTTTTCTGCTTTATCTGCTGGGATGAATTCAGGTTTAGCTGCTTTAAACAAACTATGTGACCATCAGAGCTGCTCCCCAAATCTTCTGCTTCTCCCTCCTCTCAGACTGAGACCATCGCTGCCCTTTGTGTCGTGGAATCAGGAGGGCTGGAAGACTGGGCTGTGTTCGGTGCCTCCTGTAGGACACTCCCACTCCCTGCTGGCATTGGCCAACAACACCTGTGTGAAGCCCACCTTCATGGAGCTGAGAGAACGCTTTACAAAGCTCTACAAGAAGAAGGTTATGATCAAATAAACCTGTCGATACATTTTCACCGTGCATGTTTACTGATGTGATCATTTCTTTCCAAACACCCATAATGGCCATGAATGTCACATTTATTGTGTGCTTTTATGAATTTATTGGAGCAATTCTACTTCATGGTTGGAAGGTTTATGCAGTGTGCAACTTAAATGTACAAGACAATAAAGGTCGGTGTGGACTGTATCAAATCCACACAGTATCTAACATCAACATACATTTAAAACATACATTTACCTAAATATTTATACCCATGTTTAAAATTTTAGTTTTTACTTTGACAAACTTAAGCCTTGTTAAATACAGTGGCTTGCAAAAGTATTCATACCTCTTGAACTTTTCCATATTTTGTCACATTACAACCACAAACAAATATATTTCATTGGAATTTTATGTGAAAGACCAACACACAGTTGTACATAATTGTGAAGTAGAAAGAAAATTATCTATAATTCAAAACATTTTTTACAAATAAAAAACTGAAAAGTGTGGTGTGCAAAAGTATTCATCCCCTTTTCTGAGTGCCATCAGTTACTTTCAGAAGTTGCCTGATGATTGTTAATGGCTAGAGTCCACCTGTGTGTCAGACGAGACCAAAATGGAACTTTATGGCCAAAATGCAACACACTATGTGTGGCGGAGAACTAACACGGCACATCACTCTGAACACACCATCCCCACTGTTAAATATGGTGGTGGCAGCACCATGCTCTGGGGGTGCTTCTCTTCAGCAGGGACAGGGAAGATGGTCAGAGTTGATAGGAAGATGGGTGGAGCCAAATTCAGAGCAATCTGGGAAGAAAACCTGCTGGAGTCTGCAGAAGACCTGAGACTGGGGCGGAGCTTCACCTTCCAGCAGGACGACCACCCCAAACACAAAGCCAGGGCTGCAAGGGAATGGTTTGAAACAAAACATTTTCATGTGTTAGAATGGCCCAGTCAAAGTCCAGACCTAAACCCAATGGAGAGTCTGTGTTAAGATCTGAAAGCTGCTGTTCATAAACGCTCTCCATCTGATCTGACTGAGTTTGAGCTGTTTTGCAAGAAGAACGGGCAAAAATTCCAGTCACTCGATGGCAAAGCTGGTGGAGACAGACCCTAAAAGACTGGCAGCTGGAATAGCAGCAAAAGGTGGTTCCACAGAGTATTGACTCAGGGGGGATGAATACTTTTGCACACTGCACTTTTCAGTTTTTTACTTGTAAAAAAATGTTTTGACTCATGTATACAGTGGGTCAAAAAAGTATTTAGTCAGCCACTGATTGTGCAAGTTCTCCTACTTAGAAAGATGAGAGAGCTCTATAATTCTCATCATAGGTACATTTCAACTATGAGAGGCAAAATGAGAAAAAAAAAATCCAGAAAATCACTGATCCCTTAACACGGATCAGTCATCCTGTCCCCTTTGCAGACAAACAGCCCCAAAGCATGATGTCTCCACCCCCATGCGTCACAGTAGGTATGGTGTTCTTGGGATGCAACTCAGCATTCTTCTTCCTCCAAACACGACGAGTTGCGTTTTTACCATCTGCTCTCTGGCAGACTTCAGACGGGCCTGGAAGTGTACTGGCTTAAGCAGGGGGACACGCCTGGCACTGCAGGATGTGAGTCCCTCTCGGTGTAGTGCGTTACCGATGGCAGCCTTTGTTACTTTGGTCCCAGCTCTCTGTGGGTCGTTCATCAGGTCCCTCCGTGTAGTTCTGGGATTTTTGCTCAGCGTTCTCATGATCATTTTGACCCCATGGGATAAGATCTTGCGTGGGGCTTGATTGAGGGAGATTATTAATGGTCTTGTATGTCTTGTCTCTGGTCTTGCATGACTTATTTTCCACCATAATTTACAAAAAAAATTCATTAAAAATCCTACAATGTGATTTCCTGGATTTTTTTTTTTTTTTTTACTTCACAATTGTATACCACTGTGTGTTGGTCTTTCACATAAAATTCCAATGAAATATATTTATGCTTGTGGTTTTAATGTGACAAAATATGGAAAAGTTCAAGGGGTATGAATACTTTTGCAAGCCACTGTATTAATTAGTATTGGGTGCATCGATTGTAGTTTTTTGGTCGATCACTGCTCTTTGAAAAGCCTGATCTGTTGATTTTGGCCTTTACTGATTTTTTTTTTTTTTTTTTTTTTTTTTTTTTTTTTTTTTTTTTTTTTTTTTTTTGTAGTCAGGAAAGTCACTAAATATTGTGACAAAGTTGCTAAGGTAGTAATAGTGGGAAGGTGTGACCTGGTGGGCGGGTCCATCAGTCAGTCCTCTCTCATAGCAGAGCAAAAGGGGACAGTAGCTGATTTTCAGACCTTTGTGGAGGTGGATAAGATCAGTGGATAGGATCAGTTTCTCATGTATCGGCCCATCGCCGATCACCCAAACTTAAGGAAATCAGGGCCGTTTTATTGATGTACCCCTAGTGCATTTACTAGTTTCTCTTTGCCACCATTAAAAAAAAAGAAGTTTATTTTGATAGAACTCATAGAATAATTGCACACATTTAGCACCATGTGTTTTCTGGAAAAAACTCAAACTGCAAAATTCAACTTTGTTCAAAATGTTGGGGCTTTTGTAAAAACATTACTCTCTTATAAATGTAGTGCTTTGCTCTCAAATTGTTGACTTTTAGTGTTTGTTAGTATCTTAAACATTTAGGACCAGACTCAGTTTTCTGTTCAACATCTGAATCTGATGTACAATCCTTTGAATCTGCTTTTTTGGTAATATTCTGACTTTTTCCCCAACATTCTTTTTATCTCTGCCTGTCTGTCTAGGCTCACTTGCACCACTACCTTCATGTAGATGGGATGGAGCAGAGCACCTTCTCTGAGGCTTTGTCCTCGCTCAATGAACTGATTGATGAGTATCATCAGCTGGACGCCACAAAAGCCAGACTCATACCTGATGCACCCAGACTCTCCATCGCCAGATGAAAATCCACTCAAACGTTTCAGAAACGACTTACCACAAAGAAAACACACCTTTAAAATGACTTCTGATTTAATTTATGATGTGAATAAAAATCTCTTTTTCTGTAGAAATAAACAAGAACATGTGAAAAGATAGAGTCTGACTCAGTCAGTTGCCTTTTAAGGATCTGTGGCTGTTCTAAGCTAATTTGAAGGGTCAACACCGGGACCCAGATCTGAGGAAGTAGCTCTCCTCTACAGCCTTGACACTATACTTGTCAGAAAGGATAGAAGAAATATTTTATTCATTTTTTACTTTGAATTTTGACTTAAAACTGCAGTTATGTGTTTCTGTTACTTTCTTCCTTTTAATATTTCAGTTCTGTTTATGAATTTAGAAATTAGACTTGAAATAAATTAAAACAGGGTTAATGTTAAAACAAACAAAAATGTTAGGCTAACACGTAATATTACTAAATTCCAAAGCAATAAAGCTTCCCCCTTGCTAACGTCTACCATCACTGCTGTGTAAATTCACCCTCTGTTGGAAATGATCCTAAGTTCAGTGCCTTATACTTCACAGCTACATTTCCATGCCTCAATAGAAGTTAGTTCATGTTCTGTTAACAGGCTTTTATGATAAAATGAAGTCTTTTAGAATCCCATGATGAATGATTACAGATGATCTTATGTCAGTTATTTTCATTATGAAGCACAATTTACAATCTCAACTCTGTTTTTTTCTTAATCTGAAAGCTCAGGCAAACCATGATGGTGCGTCTGGTGCCCTTACTGTGTCGAGATAAGTTTGCTGTTCAAAATATGGGAGAATGAGACCCCCTACTCCCCCTTCTGCTGTTTGTTGTGTTGTAGACGTCTATAGATCACATCTGCTGTGCACTTTTCTGCATCTTCCTGGATGGATGTGAACGAGATGAATGGTAGAACACATCCTCCACCCAGCCTGGAGCCAACCACTCCACAGTCCACAGAGGAAAAGAAAAGTTGTGACGACACAGGGCAGACAGGAGCCCAGGAAGCCTGGACTACAGATCGGACAAGGACCATGAGCCTATAAGCTAGGCAACGGGTAATTATGTTTTTTATCTATTCGGTTCTCTGCTGTTCTGTGTGCCACTTGTGGGCATTTTTTATAAATTAAACTGCATTCACATATTGTCTGTTACTGTTTTTAAACTGCAAAACATCTAAACGTTTAATTAAGATTACTTTCAAAGCACTATGAGCTGCCTCAATAAGAGTTTTAACCATTTTTAAAATACATTTTATTTAGCCACATTAGCTGACAAAACATTCTCTCTTTTAATTCAAGGACAACATCTGCACTGTTTATTTGGCTGAACTTTGAAATACTATTGTCAGGATAGAGTACTGAGCTTATTGCAGGAAAGCACCAACCCTTAAAAGGAAAACACCATTTTTATGCAAGAAATGTCTAAATTTTCCCCCAAAAATAGTTTTGCTAGTAAAGTTTAGTTGAATAAAAGCCTGATGAAGATCACAGTAGATGGAGAAGTTTAATATCACTCATATTGCTCATTTGAACACTGCCTACCACCTTAATAAATCACCCTGGAGACATTATAAATGCCTCTACATGTGACCGTTTCACCTGAAAAGAGCAGACAAGTTTGATACTGAGAGTTGTGGGTAATCATGTTGTTTCCTGTTGTCTGAAAATCCAAACTTCACTTTTTATCAAAGAAGAATTTGGTTAAAGAGACATTTAAACCTCATCCTCAGTTTCATGATACAGACGTCTGAAGCTCAGCTTCTCATTTTTTTAATCCCAAAGGGAAATTCTGTTGCTACATTCACTAAATTCTATCTGAAATATAGAAAAATGTGATCTACAAAGGATAATAGAAAAATAAAGTCATCCAATCAGATTAAAGTAGAAGCAACACTATGTTCAACAAATAAAACTTACAGTATCAGAGAGTTTCATTTAAGACCGTGTTATTTCGACTTGATTGGTTCCAGACAAGGCAAGCAACTACAGTGGGGGAGAAATAGGGAAAAAGTAAAAAGGGGACAGAAAAAACAGTTCAAAAGTTGAAGTTGGAAAGCTGAAAATCAGCTTTATAGCCAGTTAGGGTTTAATCATGAAGACACAGCAGTTTAGGCGTCTTGCCCTTGGACTTACAGCTTTAACACCTGCCTTTTCCCCTTTCATTGCACACACCTGTCTTAAAGACAGAGCTCATTAAAACTTTCAGCATAACATTTTTCCTTCATTTGATACTGGTTTCAGCCTTTTTCTTGTGTACTTTTTTGTTGTAGAATTTCTTTGGGCTCATTGTCTTTGGCCCCGTTTTTATTTGGTTGCTTAAAGTAATCGTAGCTCAGAAAACATGTCTCCTGGATCAGTACACTTCCTCTGACACACACAGGACGTGATCCATTGCATCTTCCACTGTATATTGGAGCCCGTTTTGCAGGTGAAGTTCACTTTGATCATGCGGGACTTATTGGGGACACAGCAGCGTTTATCTTTACAAACACCACAGTATGTGGGTTTGAACTTCTTCGTGCTGGTGCAGCCTGAGAGCCTCAGTTTCTCTGCCTTCTTTGCTTGGAACTTTGGTCGGCACGTCTTCCCCGTTGATACCTAGATGAAAAAAACTAGTTGGTGTCTTTATGAGTATTACAAGAGCATCTCAAAAAATTACAATATTGTTCAAAAGTTAATTTTAGTAATTCAATCTAAAAAGTGAGACTAGGATTTATATTAGAAAAATTTTTCACTTTTTAAGTTGAATTACTGAAATAATCACACTTTTCAGTGATAATGTAATACCCTGAGATGCACTGGTGTATTAAGGACATACTTTAATTGAGATGAAGTCATCACCTTGATGCTCCTAAGCATGTTTTTTTCACACGGTCGCAGCAGACACAGGCGGCGATCTTTTCTCATCTCACACTTGCTGTTGTCATTGTTGACCCGTATGGAGATCCCCAGGCCGCAGGTCCTAGAGCAGGGGCTCCAGGGGGTCGTCTGGACCAGACAGTTCTTCTTCCAAGCTAAAGGAGGATCCCTGTAAGCTTTCAGTGTTATAGTTAAAAGGTGCTGTGTCACCAACACCCTACAAGGTGCACTACTCTGATCCCAAATACAAGGGAGATAGCGACTTCAAGTTGTGAATTTTTACAAACTGTAATACAATCATGTGCGAAAGTTAGAACATCCTTCGACAGCCATGTTGGTTTTGTAGAATATTCGGACATATAGACAGTTCTTCTTAACTTTGACAATAGTTTGAGAAATTTAATTACATGGTTAGAGCATCGTTACTCATTATGTTAAGGGACACTTATCTATTTAAACCTCAGACATTTATGCCCCTTTTCCACAGGTTCTACTTGACCGGACTGCTTTGCAAGCGTTTCCACTACTGCTTTTTCCAGCCTGGTACCTGCTTTTCTGGTCCCTGCTCCGGAGTAGGGTCAGTCAGTGCTGAGTAGGTACTTTATGTTCACGCTGCTGTTCACTGATTGGCTGTGGGCGTGGTCAGACATAGAAGCAAAGAGAAAAAAAAAAAAAAAAAAACAACCGCTGCCATTTTCCAAAATCACAACAAGATGGAGCTACAAGAAAGCGGTGCTACAATGAGGTCCAGGCTGCTCTGTGCATCGGACTGCAATATTTAGTGGCAGCTCGATGGAGCAACGAGGAAGGAGAAGTTTTTGTCGACGTAGCAGAGAGAATAACAAGCCTTGGAATGCTGCGTGGGAGTTGAGTTTTTCCAACACCCCAACACAGACGCACATCAACACCGCTGCCATCCTGCAGCTTCAGGTAAGCAGTGTGCGGGTATTTCTGTCAGGTTTATAGGCCTACTATATTTTACAATTGGCTCCATCCATCAATGGAAAACATGGAGTGTGTTTTGTTTTTTTTTTAATTCTCAAATACACATCCAATTTTTTATACATGTCTTAAGTTATCCTACTCAGCTGCACAATCCTCACGATCAGAGTACCTTATTTATAAATTACTCCAGTGTTTTTATTTTGTAATTTCGCCTTTATTATACAGTATGTTATTCTTAATTCGGTTTTTAT
Organism: Anableps anableps; assembly: GCA_014839685.1. NCBI lineage: Eukaryota > Metazoa > Chordata > Actinopteri > Cyprinodontiformes > Anablepidae > Anableps > Anableps anableps. Next base: position 3,196,002 of record CM026086.1, read on the forward strand.
ATATTATATCTTTGTGTGAATTTACATGCTTCAAATACTTGTCACTGCTGCTTTTGCACCAGAGTTTCCCCACTGTGGACAAATACTTCAATTTGTTTCTATTCCATTATATTCTTCTAAAATGGCTAAATATCAGCTCTTTAATTAAACTGTTATGAGCTATTTTTTATTATTGTATTAGTTGTACCGGACATTAAAATGAACAAGAAACTTTTAACATATGAAGATGGTATAATTTTTTCCATGACTATATATCTGTGTATGTCTAATACTTACAAGTGATTATTTATGTTTTTGTTTTTAATTTACACATAACTATTCCAATTATTTATAGTTGTGTTTGTGAATGATAAAAATCATTTGTGTTTGTGTGCATATAAAGTAATTTGTTATTTTAAGTAATTTGTTGTGTGAATATAACTAGTCCACATTAGTATTTCTGTTTTTGGTCTACATGTGCTATAACATTCATAGGTAACAGAAGAAGGAGGGACATGACTGACATGATGGTGAACGATGAGGAGGAGAACCACTGGCATCGTGAGCAGTACCACAACTCCTGGATGAATCTCCTTCAGGAGGAAATGGTGATCAGCAGAGATGAGTTGAGGCAAACATCACAGGAAAAATAAACGCTGTTGTGCTCTCAAACAAAGTGACCTCTTTTCTTACTCCCACTTCATATAATTTTGGACACAAGTTGTAGTTTCCATGGTGTCATGATCCTAATAAAATCCTCTACTGCCAAGTTACTGCACTGAAACACAGAACATCCCAAAATATGAGAAACTTAAGACACAGAGTTAAACTAACAATCTGATGCAAACTTTTAATAGTTGTCGTTTTTATTAGGTTTTCTCTATATTACAAAGGACACTTGATCGTTTAAAGTATTTTGACACTTTCACATTGTGGATTTCCACTGAAGGCATCTAAAAGTAAACACATGCATTACTCAACACACCAAACATTTTAAAATGACTGTTAGGGTTGCTATTAATAGGAACCCAAAATACAAGTCATGTTTGTTCATTTTTACTTTGTAATACATAATTCTATCCACTCACTGTTTAGCTGTATTCTTGGAGAATCTTGAATGTAAGAAAGTGAGAAGATGTGTCCAAAACATTCAGCCATTACTAGATTCTGTTTTGTTATCTTTGTTCTATGAAGACTGAGTTTAAGCTGTGTTAAGCCCCCATTCATTTGTTAGAGAATCCAAGACGTGAAAACAAGGGAGATGTGATCAAAACTAGAACTACACAGATTAGAAGGAACACAGCTTTATTCATTTTTCAGTATAACCTGAACATCAGGTGAATAATAGACATGTTTAGTCATTTCAAACAAATAACAAACATATTGTTATTGCACTTCGTTATAGGAATATCAGCCACATTTTTTTAAATTAACAATGTGCCATCAGAGCATTCATGTGATCCCTGCTGCAGAAAGGTGAAGGTCTCTCTGGACATCCTGAGGCAAGCACTCACTGAGAGTCAGTGAAGGTGGGCACTGTGACATCCCACCACTGGGAGGCCTGCAGGAACGCCCGCACTGATGGTCTGCAGTGACCGTTTACCAACATCTGAAAACACGTGCAATAGGAATATCTGTTAATAAATGTTCTGCATCAGTTCCAACAATAAGTTATCTACTACACAATGGCTGAAACTGGTGCCTCTTTGGCACTGTATTACAAGTTTCACAGTAGTTGGAACACAAAAATTAGCGTTAGCTTACCCACCTGCTTTCTCCCAGCTGCAAGGCCAGGAATCTCCTGCAGAAATCTGCTGTTCTTCTCGCCACATCAACTGCATCCGTAGCATTCCTCACACTGCCCCTCTCTTCTTGAAATCTCAGAAAAATCCCAGTCAGGCTAAAAAAAAAACAGCAACAGCCCAGCTCGATCTTCTTCTGTTGTCTGTAAAAATGACAACTCGTGTTTCGATCGCATGTTATGGAACAACACATGGCACAGGACACCTGGAGGTGAGGCTCCAAACTCCCATTAACAGGAGGTGTTCCCCCTGAACCAGGGGGGACATGGTCGGTGGAAACACAATAACTCTGGAGCAGAGTGGAGCCGCTAAAGTAGAGCCAGTGGAAAAGGGGCAATAGTCAGGTAGGTGGTGTTGCTGAGATCCAGAGAGCTTTTCTGGGGCCCTCTGAGTCTGGTAAGGGATTTAATTAGGCTCAGAATCATTTTAAATCAGCCATTCTATTTTACAAAAAAATAATATACAAGTCGGGGGTTATTCAAACAACTTACAGCATACCCAGGTCTGACCATCCAAGCATGTTCACCCTGAGAGCAGACCACAAGATGGTAAAAGAGGTCTCCAACAACCCTCAAATGCCATCACCGGACCTACAGCAGGTTCTTGCCACTGTTGATATAACAGTCTGTGCTGTCATATACTGGACAAGATTAATTTTCATCAGGAGTGTGCAGGGAGGAAACTTTTGCTCTCTAAGAAAAATATCAAAGTCAGACTGGTGTTTGCTAGAGAGAATATAGACAAAGTCCAGGACTTATTAGCAGGAATAATCGATTCTGATAAGGTTGTTTGGAAAGCTGAGTCTAAAATTTTATTATTTAGACAGCAGGATAGAGGGTGTCTTTGGCATAAACAAAACACAGCATTGGAGGAAAATAACGTCATGTTAGCTGTGAGGAATGGAGGTGGATGGGGATGCTGTGCTTCAGCAGGACCTGTCCAGCTCCCCATTTTAGACTCCACCATGAATTCTACCATGTGTTAGAGGGTACTTGAGAAAGATGTGCAAACAACTGTAAAAAATTAAAGCTGAAGCAGAACTGGACCCTGCAACGTGACAATGATCCAAAACATTTCAGCAAATCCACTAAGGACGGGTTAAAAATTAAGAAATAAAAAGTTCTGACCCTGATGAGATACAGTGGGCTGGCTTTAAAGTGTAACTGCCCCCCACTGTGAAAGCATAAGTTTATTTATATAGCACATTTTAGCAGCAAGGCAGTTCAAAGTGCTTCACATCATAAAAACTCTGATCAAGTATACAGCAAAAACATCAAAATCATTGAGCAAAATCATCAAGCAAATACACATCAAAATCATTGGGAAAATATTAATGCATCAAAATCATAGGGATCATCAAGCAAATATCTTCAAGCAGATATAGTTCAAAAATATAGATCAAAGAGCCACTTTATTTAACTGATTTACACTCAAACTTCCCAAATTAAGGCACATTCAACATAGTCATCTCCACCTTTTTCTACCACTGTTTTATATATTGAGGAGTCTGGAGGAGGAGGCACCCCCGAGGCCTTTGACGTTCCGGAACCCGATTTACCTACAGAGGCACGTCTGCCTGCTGACTTTCTCCTTTAAGGTGTAGAAATCACTAAAACCACCCACAGAACCCTTACTTTGTTCTGCTAATTTAACCTCCCTGTACTCCTTACAGAGTGACTGGCCCTCAGCTGATGTCCTCCCTCCACCAACTCTGTAATTTTATTAATTATTAGGAGATGATGGATAATGTGTAATAAAATATTTTATTTAGAGCAACTTCTCACCTGGATTTGTTTGCAGATTTATGGTCCAGACTACTAATCAAAGGCAGCACTAAACAGGTGAGTTTTCAGCCTTGATTTAAAGGAATTTAGTATTTTGGCTGTTTTGCAGTTTCTGGAAGTTTGTTCCAGATTAGTGGAGCATAAAAACTGAATGCTGCTTCTCCATGTTTGGTTTTGGTTCTGGGGATGCAGAGCCAACGAGAACCAGAAGACCTGAGTGGTCTGGAAGGTTGATACAATGACAACAACAGCAGGTCTTTAATGTGTTTTGGTGCTCAGCCATTCAGTGATTTATAAACTAACAGAAGTATTTTAAAGTCTCTTCTCTGAGCTCCAGGGAGCCAGTGGAAGGACTTTAGAACTGGGATGTTGTGCTCTATCTTCCTGGTTTTATTGAGAACAGGAACAGCAGCGTTTTGGATCAGCTGCAGCTGTCTGATTTTTTTAGGCAGACCTGTGAAGACACTGTTGCAGTAATCAATGCGACTAAAGATAAATGTATGGATGAGTTTTTCTAGATGTTGTTGAGACATTAGTCCTTTAATCCTGGAAATGTTCTGCCCCTCACACATTTTGAACAATTCCAGGAAAGTGGGCGGAGCCAAGAGATACAGAAAGGCATGGCGGAGTCGAGGGATGAGTAGATGGGTGGGAGAGGGGATAAAGGGGGCTGGGGTCAGAAAGAACGAAGATCTGTTGCTTTCTTTTAAACTTTCTCACTATATTTAGCGACTTTTTAATAAAAAAAAAAACAAACGGGACAAATCTTGCGACTTTTTTCTGTGGTGTTGGAGACTTTTATGGCGACAACGCTTTGCAGCTCAGCTGCAGCCCTGCTGCGTCCTGAGTATCAGAGCTGCGGCGAGCACTTCCCGCTTCCCAAGCCCTGCAGTCAGTCTGCGAGTCGTCCGTCCTGCAGTTTACCATCACCAACAGTCAGAGCAGAGGAGACCCATTCCACTCTGTGTCCACATTGTATATAAATCACACATTTGCTAAGATGAGTAATGCTATCGATCAGTGCTCGCCTCGCTGGGGTCACACCCGGCTCACTATTCAACTTTTGCCAACGCCTCAGCATGAAAAGTAGCTATTGGCTGTCCTAAAAGTCGCGAGATGGCGTCATCACCTCATTTGCATATTTGGTCATGAGTGATCTAGGCAGTAGAAGAAAGAAATATCTACTTTGGCAGGGTAAATGTGATTAAAAATACTCTAAACACTTAGAACTACAAATAAACTTTAAAAATGTCAATTTAATCATGTAAACATTTTACCTGAATTTACAATACATAAATCAGTTTTGTATGATATCAAATTTAACCAAAAGACAGTTATCAGAGACACTACAGTGGAGGTGAATCAGTGACTGAGGCTGTGTGAGTAAAATGCAGGAATTTATTTTAGTGACGGTTTCGGTGAAAAAAACATTAAACAACATGAAAGACTATATTTTATATTTACTGTAATCCAGAGCGGGATCACTGGCAGTTTTACGCTTGCGTGACTCAGAGACGGAATGGAAATGGGTCTCCTCTCTGCTGTCCCCCAGGCTGCAGCATGATGAGCCTGCAGTCAGTCAGACTGACCGCCTGCAAGCGCTTCTGAGGTGGGGGGGCTCACTGCTCGCCGGAACTGCGCTACTACCTGTTTTGTCACCAAAGTCTCCAACAAACCAGACATAGGAGCTAGATTAGTCGGTTTTGCGGGGAGAAGAGGGGAGGGTTTTTTTTTTTTTTTTGTTTTGTTTTTTTAAGTCGCTAGAGGGTCTGAAAAGTCGCTAAATACACCGACAAAGTCGCCAAGTTGGCAACAGTGATTCCAGGTGGCGAGTCGGGGCCAATTTTTCCAAAATGTGTGAGGGCCGTGTGGATGTCAGGAGTTGGTATCAAAAGCCCTGCTCATAGACGGTCAGCTTTGTTTCTTTGCTGAAAAACGGAATAATTAATTCATATTCTCCGATTAGAGCACACCATCAAGCAAACAGCCCTCCCCCCAGCTAATGTAAGGGCTAAGTCGTGCTAGCATGTCTGGCTCCTCCACTAAAAAGCGGAGCTGTTCTGTCCCAGGGAGCTCAAAAACGGATGGAAGTTTCCACTTTACTCCCGAAGGATGAGAGAGCCAGAGAAGAGTGGCTGAAGTTCATTCATGGGGAAGCAGCACGCAATTATGACCTCAATTTGAGACGATGTTCAGCGCATTTTACTGAAGAGTTTCCTGAATATAGTTGTAGCCAATCAGAGTGAAGTCAGCCAGGTAGAGCCACATATCATGACCGGTACCCAAGCCTTGTACTGAGGAGGGAAACCTGGCCTGCCGAAACAACCCCCTACAAAAGGGTGACGTTATATATTTTAGATGAAATTCTTTGGAGCATTGACATATGCAGCAATGTCAACGACATGAAATAGTTTATACAGTGATGTCACCACTCCTTTGACTGGCTGCAGCTAAACTGTCCAGCATGTTCTACAGAACCAAATCTTTCTTGTTTAAAGTGTTTGTCATGGTACCAGACAAGTTAGATGTTTAAAAGTCTTTTAACTGAACTCTTGGGATCATTTTAGGAAGTTTGAAGTTACCAAATTCAAACTTTCTCAGGCTTTACTATTACAGAAACAATGATGTGGACATTTCAGTCCTGATCCATTCCTCTCTGTTGAGTTATCCTGCTACAATCATCTCCTTGTATACAGCATAAATGGCAGTTAGCCTTCCAGGCCAGCGGGGCCAACATTTTACTCTGAATACGCACCTGTCATGTGCGTAGTCTCCTGCTGGTGTTTGCTGGGGTTTGGACCATTGCGAAGGCCAGCTGGTCTGTTACTCATCAGTGGAGCAGGGCCTAAGAGACCAGCAGGCTTCTGAATGAAAGCAGGCGTACAGCCGATGGCTCCAGCAATGCATGTACACTTATAGAGGGGGCTGGGATGGAAAGTTTCACCGTTCTCATAGTGGACCCCGTTCAGGTCGCAGCCAACCGCCATCATGTCTATGTTAGAGAGGGGGAAATGCGTCAGTACTCTTCATGTGGTTTGCCTTTGAGTTTAGAGCAAATCTTAGCATTTTTACCATGATAAATACACTCTTAAAAATATTTAACGTTTTCAAACATGTTGACCAGCATACAGATAACTGTGGCATAAAGATCAGCATTTGCTTCATCATTTAGATATGAAGATATTTTCAGCCTCTTCAACAATCATCTCATCTTGAATGTGAACAAAACAACTGAGATGATTGTAGATTTCAGGAGAAACAGGGTCTGATCAAACCTCCACCTCCACCCTATTTCCATCATGGAAGAAGAAGTGGAGGTGGTTGAGGAATATAAATCCCTCGGTGTTCATGTAGACAACAGACTGGACTGGAGACTCAACAGTGAAGCGTCTACAAGAAAGGACAGAGCAGACTGGACTTGTTGAGGAAGCTAAGCTCCTTCAAGGTTTGCAGCAAGATGTTGCAGATCTTCTATCAGTCTGTTGTTGAGAGCATCATCTCCTCTGCCATCATCTGTTGGGGCAGCAGCATCAGAGCCAGGGACCTAAAACGGCTCAACAACCTGATAAAGAAGGCTGGTTCTGTTCTGGGGACGACTGTGGAGCCTCTGGAGATGATGATGCAAAGAAGGATTTTGCATAAAATCAAGAAAATTATAGACAACCCTGGACATCCTCTTCATGAGACTGTCACTGGAAAACAGAGTCTTTTCAGTCAGAGGCTTCTTCAGACTGGTTGTAAAACGGACCGCTACAGGAGATCTTTCCTGCCCACAGCCATCACCATCTATAATAACTCCTTGACTAAATGAGTTACATCAACATTTAATTTCCCTTTGGGATCAATAAAGTATTTTTGAATTTGAATTCAAAATGATGGTACTCTCTTATAAGTTTAATGTTTGTTTAAAGAAAAATGATTTAGTCCTCATAAGGGGAAGGGTTACATGTGGTCTTAAAATGTTATAAAATGCAGCTTCAGAGGAACATCAACACACACAAACCATTACGCTGTTTCATTCTTAGTAAGCCAAAATTCAGAAGTCGGGAATTAAACAGTAACCTGGTCTCAGTGCTTCTCCAGGATTTGGGGGGAAAGTAGCAACCAGGAGCTGCTGATCAAATGCATAAATCAAGTGACTTCTATAAAGGTGCTCACATTTGCACCTTTATAGAGACAGAATTGTTATAGCTTGCAGGTCCTGAGTAAAGACATCAAAAATGATCCTGAAAAGCATTGGTTTCTATCCAGATATTATGAGGCCATTTGCCACAATATGCAACTCAAGTTTTCTGAGGTGTAAAACATATCAATACATTTACTATCCTTGTGTGAAGTGAATGCACAATAAGAGATTTCCAAAGACCTAAGAGGTCAATCTCCTAATCTACAGGTCTGACTCTGCATGAGAACATGGCTTCATGGTTCATGGTTTGTAATGTTTCAATTGAACACATTACAAAACTTCTGGACGGTGTCCTTTGACGAGATGACAGCAAAGCTGTGCTGTTTGGCTGTAATATGCTTTGAAAACTAAACCAACCATGTTCTCACAAACGCCTCATACCAACCCTCCAGTATGGCTGGTGGAGAGCTGATGATCTGGCCATGTTTTGTAGCCAAGCACCTTGTAGTTAATGAATTGAACATAAACCTGTTATAACAATTGAGTTCTTCAAATAATAGTCAAATGTGACGCTATCTATTCAGCCTAGGCAACAAATGGCCCCGAATACAGCAGCAGATCTAAAACAAAGGACTCAAAGAAAAAAAATACAGCACAAAGGAAGAACTGAATCAGGGTCTAACTTTTTTCACTCCCTGCAAATATGTCAGGTCTGAAATGAACACATTTCAGGTTGAATTTAGCCCATTTAAAAGTTGGTTTGAACCTGATGTTGGAATACATGAACCTTAGAGTTAAAAGTTGCATTTAATTGTTGTACTTGACTTTTGTGAGTTGTGCTTGAAGCGTATCCTGGTACCCAGGAGCTGGACTTACATGTGTTTTAAATTTCTGTTTTGCCATTTTTCCAATTAAGATGTGACTGACATGGCAGGTTTAGGTGAGTTTAATAGTCTGTTTAAATAGTGGATCTTTATCACATGCATGTGAATAAGCATAACAAACATCTCTGGAATGTATCTGATGTAAAGATAATAGCGTGCTACCTTGAAACCTCCCCATAAGGTAATATATATAAAAACAAAAAAAAAAACCCTGCAGCCTTTTTTCACGCTTGCATGTTTTTTCAGATTCTTTGCCAGCTGAGCAGGCTGGTGGCAGGTTCTTTTTTGGCTTCAGTTGTGCTGTGCTCCTGACAGTTTTCATCCTGACACCATGTTGAACTTTGTTTTTATATGTGTGAATGTATCAATACATACAGTGTTTTGCAATACTACTATAAGTGAGGTTTTAAGGGATCGACCAACACAAAGTAGTACATTGCAGTGGTGTGGAGAAGACATTTATACTTTGTTTACAAAATTGTACTCAAAAGTCTGAAAAGTGTGGTGTGCATTTTGAGATATACCACCTGGAGTGGGAATTGGCACCTGCCACTGGTCCAGTGCAGGTAAATGTATGGAGTGGCGTGTGAATTTGAACAACACACCAGCCACGGTGGCAGGTTGGAAATCTGAACAGAGAAAAAACTGCGTTCAGTTTGTACTGCTGTCCAGGGGGGTACAGGCCGATGCACATGGATGGACCGGCCCGAGGCTGTCATAATTTAACAAAAAAAGTATATTAAAAATAATTTGGTTGATTTTCTTGACGGACATTGGGCTTATCCAATGAAATCCCTCAGTCGTCCTTGGCCCTCCGCTCCCCTCCCCTCTCCTCCATGGTTATAAATATTGCCATTTCAGCGGAGAGAAGTGAATATGTGATGGGACATGTCAGAAAAGCTGTGGGAACAAAGGCTGAAAAGTGCCTAAAAGTGGACGCAGAAAAAAAAACGTGTCAAACTAACCGATATGTTGACCACACAAACTGCAACTGCTAGATCAGAACTGCTTGGCCCGGTAAGGAGGAGTCGAAATGTTCATGAAGAGGGAGCGTTTCATGCTCAGAGGAGGGCAGGTTTGTGTGTGTGTGTGTGTGTGTGTGTGTGTGTGTGTGTGTGTGTGTGTGTGTGTGTGAGTCAGTCTGGGTGGGGGAAAAGCCAACACGTAAACTGGCAGGAAGTAAGAAAAACGCTAGAATAACAGGAATGATGGTGGCCCGTGGAACTAATGCACATGTTTCGGGATGTGTAATAAGAGTAATTGGGAATCAAAATAGAAAACATAAAATAAAGAAAAAATAGAACAGTTAGAAAACAGTTTGTAATTAATACCACTTATAAATGATGAGACACATCTTCACTAAGTACTATGTGGGGAAGCTGTAAGCAGATTGTGGAGATGCTCAACACAGGAAATTATTACGAGACTTATTTTGAAGCTGCTACTTTGATGAAGAGCTCTTTATTTTACATGGATATATGGTCTTACTATTGGCATAATTATGTTCCATAAAACAGTGAAAAGAAATCTCTAGCAGAGTTTCTTTGACATCCACTTTCACTTCAAGATGGGAACTGTGACCCTGGCTCTCTGCCAAGATGAAAGGGTGGTGAAAGAACGTGTCCGTTTTTTAACCTGGTTGCTCTCCTCCTCGTCAGCTGCTGTGCTTTATTTTAACTTTTGAAACAACAAGATATAGAAGCCACTAAGTAAGGAAAGGACTTTGTGAATGTTAGGCTTGTGTAACATGTTAAAGTTTGAGGATGTGTACTTAAAACAGACTTACTGCACTCTGTTAAGGTGCCCGTGCTGTTTGTTTAATTCGTCTGTATAAATATATGTGTGGTTAACTTCTTGTCAGTAAATCGTTTTTCTTACAGATTTAAGAATAAATCACATGTTTTATATAATTTGATTGTACTGGTGGGGCTTGTAATCAAGGGAAATGTTACACACACAAAAATAAAATCAGTGGCTGGTGAAATGTTTGAGTGGGTGGGAAAAATGTAATTTCCACCCCTGCACACAACCCTATTCTGACAGATTTTTAGTATAGTATGTCTCTACCTGCTCAGGTAGAGACTGAAATCTTTGCCTGTTCTTTCCAAAATAGCTCAAACTCAGCCAGATTAGACAGACATGGTCTGTGAACAGCAGTTTTCAAGTCTTCCACAGATTTTCAATTATTTAGCTCTGTACTTTGACTGGGCCATTCTAACACATGGATATGCTTTCATCTAAACCACTCCACTCCAGAGCTGATTGCATCTTCAGGCTGTTTGTCCTGCTGGAATGTAGACCTCCACCCAAGGTCTTCTGCAGCAACTAACAGGTTTTCTTCCAGGAATGTCCTGTATTTCACTCCATCTATAGTCTGACGAGCTTCCCTGTCCCTGCTGAAGAAAAGCATCTCCACATCATGATGCTGCCACCACCTGGTGTTTTACATTTAAGCAAAAAGGTTTAACCCTCTTATTTGGTTTTATTTGATTGGAGCAACTTCTATCATAGGTTTGCTGTGTTCCCTACATGGCTTCTGAACAATTCTAACAGGACTTCTTATGGCTTTCTTCTTGCCGCTCTTTCATAAAGGCCAGATTTGTGGTGAAAACAAGTAAAAGTTGTCCTCGTAGAAGATTTTTTTTTTTCGCTGTGAATGTCTGCAGCTCCTCCAGGGTTACCATGGGCCTCTTGACTGCTACTCTGATTAATGTTGTCTGTGCCCGGTCTGTCAGTTTAGGTGGATGGTCATATCTTGGGAAGTTTTTCAGTTGCTCCATCCTGTCTACATGTTTCAATGATGAACTGAACAGAGCTCTGTTAGATGTTCAAGGCTTGGGGTGCTGCTTTAGAACCTAATCCTGGTTCTCCAGAACCTTCTCCCAGACCTGTCTGCTGTGTTCCTTGCTCTGTCATTTAGGCGCCAGTTGGTTGCACTGGATTTTTGTTTTGGATAAAAGGGGCAAAACAGAAAATCTTCACTTTTCAGATCCCTTCTTTTCCTACCACTTTGTGTTGGTCTATCACATAAAACCCAATAAAACACATTGAAGTTTGTGGTTGACATCACAAAATGTCAAGAAAAAAACCAACTTTGAGAGGTGTGAATACTTTTGAAGGGCACTGTAGCTGCCTTGAATCTGAAAACATTGCTCTATTCAAACAAGAATGATCTTTTTAAATGTAAATGTGTAGAGCTCCTTATTTTGACTAAAGTAAAGAAGAGACACTTACATGCACACACTCCAACTTTATATCTGGGCTTGTCTGCTGAGAAATCACAATACATGCCCTTGTGTGGGTCACAGATGTCCCTCTCATTGCAGCGCTCCCCTATCTGCCGTGCACAGCTTTTGCAGCAGCCACAGCCATCGAGGACAGAGCTCACGCCCGGGGCACAGTAGGGTCTCTCGGCACACTTGCAGGGCCACTGGCAGAACTGCCGCCTTTCAGCCGGCTCCCCTCCTCCTCTTGGAGCCAGCTGTTGCCCGTTCTTCTGAGCATCACTGATGTGCTGTATAAAGAGGGACAAAATAGTCATTAAATCTGCAGTATGTAACCTTTATTAAAAAAAAAAAAAAAAAAAAAAAGTTTTTAATATATTTGTTAAAACTGTCACCATGTCGTGACAGTATCTTATGAGACAGATAATCTGTGAAAGGATCAATCTCCTCCACCTCCTGTCTGAGCTACTATTGCCCTCTGAAGAAATGCGCCGCTCCCGACCTAAACCAACCAATCAGAGCCAGGAGGAGGGGCTTAGCGCTGCCAGTCAACTCATTTAGACGCTGCTAAATGTGCTGATGGTGGAGAAACAGGAAAACCGTTTATCCGTCGCCATCGGTGGCCATGCTAGCTAGTCTGAGGATTCACTACAGTCTCTGCTCGCTGCAGCGCAGCAGAGACCAAGGGGGGAGGGGACTGGGGGGGGGGCAGCCAGTCAGACAGTGATTGACACCGATAAGACCCGCCTCCTGGCTCTGATTAATTGTTTCTAGATAGAACTGGGAGAAGGCAGAGGAGCTCGATCTTTTTCACAGATTATCTGTCACTGTCACGACATAGTGACAGTTTCAACAAATATGTAGAAAAATATTATTTATAAAAGTTACATAATGCAGCTTTAAGAACTGGTTTTAATCAGGTTTTTAACACAAGACATCCTTCAGATGTAAGTTCTCAAACAAAACAGAGGTAAGCAGTCAGTAGGAACAGTCTGATTTGATTGTAATTTGGTCCATATGAGCACTTTTTGGGAAGTATTTATTGTGCAATTATGCTGCTTGTAAGTAATAGTCCTTCCAGCATGATGCAGGGTGACGAGACGGGAGTGAACCCCCTCACATACCCACTGGTTCCTACGTTGGCCTGCTACGGCATCTGTACCATCAAACCTCTATAGGCTGTCATGTCTGAACGGCGCCAGTGGGCTGGATCTACTCCTGATCTGATGTCATCATGACACAGTTTTATGACCTTTAACACACCTTGTGTCATTCCCCTCAATCTGTCTGGGTACTAACCTGTTTGTCAGTGAGTGTAATTAAAACACACTAAGAGACTGAACTGAAGCCATCACATAACATCTTTTATGTTTTTACATCCATAAGCTCTGCTACTACTTGCCCGATGCTCAGCCTGTCAGTCAGAAAGCAACACTATAAAGGGAGAATGACGACAGGTAGCACTGTGCAGTTTATTGAAGATCCGTTGCGTTTGTTCACTAAATCCACTAAGAGTTAAGATTCCAGAGCAGATAGCTACATATCCAGGAGAAAGTCGGGCTTTACTTTTAGGCAAAAATTCAAAACATGCTGCCAAACATCCACTCAGTTTTTTTGTTGTTAATTCCACCAATCTAACTCTCTATACTTTTTGGTAGAACATTGTTGTTTTTTTTTTGTTCTTTTCAGAAAATGTATCCCAGATCTCTGGACATGCACTGTACAGTGTTTAATGGAAAGATCCCTTCAGGGGTTAAACGTCTCAGGAGCCTTTAGGACCCATACAGCTAATACTCATCTGGGCAGCATGTGTTTCCTGTTCACGCCATATTGTTGGAAGTGCAAAACCACAGCAGCTGATCACTCACATTCTCTAACACTGACAGAACCAAAACATATTATCACCTTTGACGACGTATCCAGCCTCCCTCCTGCTTTTTAGTAAACTAGATGGAAATGAGCAGTTTGAGGCATTAAAAGAGTCCTCACATGGAATGGATTTAACCATTTACAGAGGACAGATCCAACAAACAAACTGTATATATTCTACATGTGTTTCATACAGGCTACATGGTCTATGGTCCTGCCTTTTTCATTTGCGTCCTTCATTAAATGATGACCCATGCATGCACCACTTCATCATCCTTTCTGACTTCTGTCCTGTTTATAAATGGTAACTGGCCTGCATTTGTATAGAACATTATCAAGTCCAAGGACTCCAAAGTGCTCTACACTACAATCAGTCATTCATCTCTTCATTCACACACCGACGGTGGTGAGGTACACTGTAGCTACAGCTGCTCTGGAGGCCATGCACCAACGCCCCCAGGCCCTCTGACCACCACCAGCAGGCAAGCCGGACAGAGTGGGAGTTCGAACCAGCCAGCCACCAGTTACATGGTGAACCATGGGTGGACTGGCCATCTGGCATACTGGGCAATGCCCAGTTGGCTCATGCACATTTATGGGCCTGCTCAGGGCTGACATAATTTAACAAAAAAAAAAAATTATATTACTAATGCTTTTAGTGGCAGTTGATTTTCTTGAAAAATATTGAGCTAATCCAGTGAAATCTCTCAGCCCTCCTCGGCCCGACCCGACCCTCTCCTTTGACCCTTTGACCAGAGTTGCCAGATTTTGCCATTGAAGTCGAGCGGAGTTGGAGGAAAGTGAGTGGAAACAGACAAACCGCAGAAGTGCAAGGAGGGAGGGCACAGAAAAACTGCGAGAAAAAAGACAAAAATGCCATCCAAGTGGATGCGGAAAAATGCGCCAAAGTAACATATGTTTGCCATTTGTCACCAAAGAGGCAGAATTAGCAATATCGGGGGGATTTGTCGGAATAATATTAGCCTGTAGAGTTAAGTGTGATTTGTGCACCAAACTATAGTTTGTGAGAGAGAATTGCCTTTATACCCTTTGTTTTCAAATAATGCTCTTAATAGACTTGGTGTCTAACTTACTGTTATTTCAGCTTGTCATAAAGTTAAAGTTTGCAGGAAATGCTTACAATGATTAATATCATGTAATATTAGAGAAACATTGCTTTAATTTATTATTGGTAACCAGAGAAATAACATTAGTGAAATTCTGTGTTTTTCATACTTTTAAGAAGCCAGTTTAATGAGAAGCTTTTTATTTTACATGGATATACAGTGTTACTATGGGCATAATTGTGTATTTCTATAAACAGTATATTTCATAAAACACTGATAAGACATCTAGCAGGGTTTTTTTTACATCCACTTTCACTTCAAGAGTGTACCAAATTTTAACATAGTTACTCTCTTCCTTGTAGGCTGCTGCACTTTATTTTTACTTTTGAAACAACCCAAAATGCACATATATCCTCTGGTATGTCATGTGCCTTTGCATATCATATAAATAATCGTGGTGGGCCGCCATGGCAAAAAATGTCAGGGTGAGTCCAGCCCTGGGACGAACCTGTACTCCCTGAGCCACTGTGGCCCCTTTGTTTATTGGAAAAGTTTTAAAAATCACTTAGTGCAACATTGTTTTACACAAATGATAGCTTGCACCTCCACCTGTATGACTGAATGAAATGCATTGTTGGTAGCATAATATCAGGGTATTTTGATCTAATAGTCTGTGAAAGATTATGTTAACAATGCATATGTAGGTTCCTAATGTTTGCTAATCACAGACTGAAATGTTGCTTGAGTGAGTGCTAAAAATGTGCTTCAAGATGCCGTTCAAAATGAGCTGTTCAATAATAAAATGCCATATTTAACTTGTTTCAACCTTGAAAGGTAAATGAAGATAACATTGTTTAGGTATATTCATTAGGCATTTAAGTGTGGCTCAAACATTAAATTAACTAACTTTATAAATCGGTTGAACTGTTTCCTAGATGTAACGTGATCTACCTTTTGGATATATGGTTAAATGAGCTACAAAATTCAACAGTATAGAAGTGTAAAGGAATTTTAGGCAAAAATGGGAACAAAACTTTACAAGGGTGTATCCTGCCCCTTCCTTCGTGCTCCAGGGATACATCCTTCAACAATAAGGCTGACTTTAGGTGGTCGTGGGGAACCGGGATAAAGCCAGAACTGATGCCCTCACTACAGAGGTTTCTTTTACACTTGCAAAGTACAATAAATTGGGGTCACATCAGCTTCAAGTTTTCTGAAAGGATCTTTGTGTGTGTTCTTTCTAAAAAGTTTCTTATAAGCACAACATTATAATACAGATGAAAACATTTCTGTCATCTGTATAAAAAATAACCCAAAATGTGCCAGGGTGGCACGTGGCGATCCAGTACTGATTGTAATACGCCGAAAATAGAAGGTGGCATTGGACATACACTTCCAGCTTTCTGCTGGTCCTTTTGACATGCCTGAGGTCGAAGTTCAGGTTAGAGTTGAGACTGTGACATCACAGTATTGAAATAGCTCTATATCGGTGATCTGTATAAAAGTTCAAAACATTCCAATCCCTTCACAGTGATACTTTTTTTATTATGCCATAAAATAGTATGTGAAACATCCATTCTCAATGAAAAAATATTTTTTGGGGGGGCAAAACCTCAGAGCTCAAGGCTAGTGCCTTTGTAAAGCCTGGCTAGAGTCTGGGGCCCACCCACATATCATTTGTGTGCTTCATCCTTCTGTTGCGTGTTTACTTCATGATATTGTTCTGAATGAGAGCAAAACTTTGCTTCTTCCTTTCATATTTCTCTATTACAGTGAATTCTGTCCTGCGAGCACTAAAGTTAATTCCAGTCCTAGTCCTTATTAGTGTCCCTACATATGCCATCTGCTGTTGGTTTTATGTTCTAAATAAGTCAGAGACAGCATGCTGGCTCAGATGCCTCTACCAGTGGCTACACCCTGAAGCATCACCCTGAATGCACTGAGGCTTTGGATCTGCAGCGATACAGAATGCTGCAGCTCAGACCACTGACTTCTCAGTAGCTTTTAAATATCTTTACTGCTTTACTTTGTTTTGATCCAACACGCTGCTGCCTGTGCTCCAGTTCTGCTGACAACTTTCCTAAGGTCATTGAGGGTTATGCCAAAAATCTGAAGCCTGTCTGCCAACTTCAATGAATGAGCTCATTTGATGGTGTGAAAATGGGTCTCCATGAGCTTTTAATATGAAGACCTTAGAAAACGGTTTTTGCCTGCTTCCTCTGTTGAAATAAAGATTGAACCCAGTCCCTGACTATAGTCTGCAAGCAAACAGTATGTTAGTATGATAGCAATGTATTTCTGTTAAATCATCAGGCAGGTTTTTCTACTACATAGAGCACCAAAACATCTTTAAGTTGTTTTTTTCCTCAAAGACAGAAGCTGAGTGACATCCTGTATCACCCATCAGAGATCCAGTCTGGCAGTGGTGAGAGAGCAGAAAAAGATCATTGTCTTCTTACCTGCTGAGCAAAGATGAGCACAAGAGAGCAGCAGAGAAATGATAGCATCTCTTCAGTGTGAAGGTTGGTGTGAGCTCCAGAAGAGGACTCACAGGGTGCTGAGGGAGTCAGAAAGTGTGCTTCAGGGTGGATTGACTGGGAGAGGAAGAGTGGAATAGGGTGGGGTTGGGTGGGGAGAGATTGGAGAGCTGACCTCTTGGAGAAGGGGACAAAGCACCTCTCTGTCTCCTCTGCAAACACACCTTTCCTTGCCTCGCCGTTCCAGAAGGGAAATATTTGTCTTCATAACTGCTGGGTGGCTCCCGGGCCTTCAAGTCCTTCCCACTTGTTTATTCTGAGTCTGTGGACCTCACTGAGACTGATCTTGGTGAAAGAAGGAGCTAAATCAGTAATCCACATTGCAAGGCTGTACATACACCCAGAAATATTTTAGCAGAGAAGAGAGGCCTATTTTCATGAGAATTTGTTTAACGAAACCTGATTTCATGAGCAAAGTTATTCTCAGTAAATCCTTTCAGTCTTTTCTGGTTTGCTTAAAATGGTGCTAAACCTGTAAGGTTCAACTTAATTTGGACTGACATGTATTTGAGATTATATTCCCTAGAACTCCCTCTGGTATGACATTCATCCTTGTAAAGCCAACACTCCATTGAGTCTTCACATGGAAAATGCCTAAGAGAGCAGCTTCTTCTTACAGTAAGGCTGACCCTGGATCCTGGTCTCACCACCAACTGTGCCAACATGTGTGTTGCTATAAGCAACCACAGCAACACTTGTTTCAGATTATACAGTAGACTCTTTTCAAAGAGGTTTTAAAAGTCCATTATTTGCAAAGACAGTTAGATAAAGTCATCAGTGCAACACAAGGGTTATAGGGACTAATAGACAACTAGAATCATTGTAAAGAGCAAAGACTGATACACAGAAGCAAGTTTCAAGTTGATGTGTTGGCGTTGTTGGACACTATGCTGCATGAGCAACTTGTAGTGACGGTGGTAAGAGTTCATCCTGTAACCGGTGGCGACGGTGGTAGTAATTTGCCCACTAACTCAGTGGTTCCCAACTGATCCTCAAATACCCCACCCCTGCATGCCTTATATATGTCTTTGTTCCAGAACACCTGATTCAAA
The DNA here is from genome assembly GCA_014839685.1 of Anableps anableps. Taxonomy (NCBI): domain Eukaryota; kingdom Metazoa; phylum Chordata; class Actinopteri; order Cyprinodontiformes; family Anablepidae; genus Anableps; species Anableps anableps. The sequence goes on from CM026086.1 coordinate 3,214,326, forward strand.
TGATTGCATGACCTTCTCTGCAGCCATTACATGCTGCAGATGCCTGTTAATCACCCATTCATCTAAGTCAGGTGTGTGGAAGCAAGGAGACGCTTAAAACATGCAGGGCAAGGATACTTGAGGACCAGGGTTGGAAACTACTGCTATAACTGGTGGGTTGCTGGTTCAGCTCTCCACTCCATCTGTCTCAGTTGTTGTGTCCTTGGGCAAAATGCTTCAGTGCCTTGCCAGTGGCACCGTTGTATGGCAGTTTCGCTTCAGTCAGACTGCTCCAGGGCAGCTGTAGCTACAATGTAGCTTGCCACCGTCAGTGTGTGCATAATAAATGGGTGACTGTAGTGTGAAATGCTTTGGGGTCCTCTGGACTTGATAAAGCAATATACAAGTAAAGGACATTTACCATTTTTAACAGATTCCAATGTGGACACTGAAACATTTTCATCCACTGATATAGACTTTTCCCTTGAGATATGCAACTTGGACTGCTGCAAGCAGTTCAGCCCATATGTTAGACCCAGAATCTGACTTCAATAATCCACAAGTCATGATAGATGCTAATGTAAAGCAGATGCAGAGGCTGGAACAAGTGGGGATGAGGATAAAGACCATCTCCAGGGGGGGTACCATGAAACATTACAAATCCACATTTATACATGTGCTTTTTTATGTGAAAAATGTGAGAATTTGTCTCAAATTGGAAGCTTCAATTGGAAGCCAACTTCAGCTCTGTATAACACAGTATGTTTATGCTTGATGTCATGTTGGATTACAGTAAACTCTGTCAAAATAACATGTCAATGCATCTAATGTATGACACTTACATATATTATATGTCAACCATTTTTCTTGATATGTTTTTCTTTAAAGAAAAAAATCCAAGATGAGGTCATCCAGCTTAGATGTGCTAGTTTGCCAGCTAGTCCAAGGCTAACGCTAGTCTATGCATGCTAATGGACAGCAAAAAAAGTATGCAATCCAGTGGATGACCAGCCTAGGAATGCTAGCTGTTAGCTTATCCAAGGCTAACAATAGCCTATCCAATGCTAACGCCAGTGTGGCCATGCTAATAGATTGCAGAAAAAGTACACAATCCAGTGGGTGACCAGCCTAGGCGTGCTAGTCACCAGCCTCTCCAAAGATAACACAAGTAAATATGGTAACTGAGCAGATCAGTAGCTGGCTTTGGATTGGATACAGCCTCCTGCGACAAGGAAGTAGCCAGCGCTGGTTACCCAACAGTCCTTATTTTGGCACCAATACCGTGCCATATCAGATCTGATGGGAAGATGGATGGGGCTAAATACAAGACAGTCCTGCATGAGAGCATGAGAACCTGTTAGAGGCTTAAGAACACCTGAGGCTGGGGTGGAGGTTCACCTTCCAGTAGGACAATGACCCTAAACAAATAGCTACAGTAATACTGGAATGGTTTAGAATAAAGTAAATGTATTTGTTAGAACATCCAAGTCAAAGTATAGAACTAAATTCAATCTACTGGAAGACTCAAAAATTGATGTTTGCAGATTCTCTCCATCCAATCTGACTGGGTTGAAACTATTTTGGTGATAAATTTTTGAGAAACCTCGTCTCCAGATGTGTTAAGTTGGCGAGCCATACCCTGAAAGACCTGCGGCTGTAATTGAGCCAAAATGTGGCTCTGCAATGTATTGACTCAGGGGGACTGAGACACATGATAAAAGCCATGCATCATTTTCCTTCCACTTCCACTTCCACAAATTTACACTACATTGCATTGATCTATCACATAAAATCAAAATAAAATACAATTTACTTTTGTGAGTGGATTGTGGCAAAAAATGCAAGGCTCCATTTAGGACACAAAGCAGTGCTGTGAAAAGTGCATAGAAAATTCCCCTTCCTGGGTACACCCCACACCCAGGGTCATTACAGCCAGGTAAGGTGAACAGGTGAGCACACATATTTATTTTCATAGAATGAAAAACTAAAGGAACACACCCAGCTCCTTACATGTATACCCCACAGCTGTTTTTTATTGGCAGCATGCAGCAATTAAGTTCCTTAACGAAACAACATACCGTGCTGTCACGTGTACATTTTTGGCCCAAATATATAACCATAGCACATTCATTCAGTAGCCTTGTTTCCTTTGTTGTGACACAAAGCTACATACCATCTCCAAATACTGTCTCCAATTACAATTGTTCGTTATTAATGTAAAGATTATTAGCAATGATAAAACCAGCAATAAATCAGGGCCAGTGCAGACTTGCTTTGACATCATGGTACCTTTCACAAATTTCTGTTAATATATAACAACACTGTCAGGCGTGAAATTATGCAAAGCTAAAAATGTTCATAAATGCTTTCAAACACTACAGTGAAACGTGACTCCTCCTCTCTGGTGCCACCACTCACATGGCAGGCTGCAAACCTCAAGTCACATGGCAGAGATACAAAAAGATGTTATGTTGCTACTATGAATCTCAAATTTATGCTCAATAATGCTTTTCTCTTCAGCCAGCTTTCATGAGCCCAGTGGGGAATTTAGTTAAGTCATCCTGATAATTACAGATGAATGAAAAGTTTGGATGCTCACAGGATTATATACTGCTGTAAATGAATAAAAAGAGTTTATGTCACTTTAGTAATTTTAAAATATAACAATGTTATTTTATTTTAAATACAATATTTAAGGTAAGCTTTCTCCAAAACCTGTGAAACTGAGCACACAGCAAGCTGAAATGTCTGAAAATATCAGGTTAAACTATTTTTAGAAACATTTTTACAGTGATTTGTTTATTTATTTTTTTCTCAGAATTTTCAAATTCATAATTTAAGATATAATTCAGAATTTTTTTTTTTTTTTTTTCACAAACAGCTACAGTATCTACTGCAGTTCAGAGACCACAGAGTGTCTGAGACACTGATATCCCATCCCAGATGAACTCCTGGATCCTAACATGTCTCAGTAATGATTGTATCAGGATGTCCAGCCATCGACTGGACTCTGTTTCTTTAGCACCAGGGACACGTGAAACTCTGGATTCAAGGTGAAAAGATAGTTTACATAAACCACCGGAAATATAAATTCCTTTGGTCAGATTTATGAAACTTTTGTTCCACTCTGTGTTTTTCTCAGATTCCTTTGCATGCAGATGAATGGGCTGGATTACAACATACTCTCATCTGCAGTTATGAAGGGACTGAACGTGCCTTTATCTGTTTTTGCAGAAAATCACAGAAGGCTCCTTTAAAGCTGCTGTAACTTAGAGCAGCTCAGTCAGCAAACCTAAGTCAAAGTGTGGGCTAGCTTACTTATTTAATCCAGATTCTTTTCTTTCTCATTTTTATTCATTTTCACCTAATCGTCTTAGCTCAGAAAAACATGTATGCTTGATCTGAGGAGTGCTTGGTTTACTCCACATTCTCTTCCCATTTTTTCTTCCTCCAATTGCTTTTTTATGAGTGGGGAAAGGCTCACATGTGTTGTTTGTGCCCACTCGTCATTTCTAAACCCAGCACCAGATGACAACTATTCACTGTAAAAGGGCTGAATCTTTTCTGAGCATTTATCACACCTAGTTTTTTTTTTTTTATAAAGCAAGCAGATATAAATAAAACAGTTGAGAATACATGATAATTAATGCTCTCAGGTTGCTCATATAAAACTACTGTAATGCAGATTGAAAATGTTACTGTAATTTGAAGTCATATTAATGAGATGCCAGAGAAAGTGTTGGAATAATCAGAGTTTTCAGCAGTCGTATAGAGCATAGAGCAGCTCTGTGTTGCCCCTCTTCAGGTGATAGAAGGCTGACTTTGTAACTGTCTTTATGTGTCTCTGAAGGTTCAGGTCCGAGTCCATCACTACACCCAGATTTCGGGCCTGATCACTAGTTTCTAGCTGTAATAACTGAAGCTGCGTGCTGACTCTAGATTGTTCCTCTTTAGGTCCAAAGATAATAATTTCAGTTTTGTTTCTGTTCATCTGAAGAAAGTTATGGCACATCCATGCAATGATTTTTCCTATGCATCTGCTAAGTGCTTGAATAGGTTCATAGTCAGCTGGAGACTCTATAATGTAGAGCTGTGTATCATCTGCATAGTAATGGTAACTAATCTTATCTCTTGCTATAATCTGAGCTAGCGGGAGAATGTAAATATTAAGTAGAAGGGGCGCCAGGATGGAACCTTGGGGTACTCTGCATGTGGTTTCTGTTACCTATTGATACGAAGAAGTCCCTGTTCTCTAGGTAAGACTTGAACCAGTAAAGTACTGGACCAAAGAGTACAATACAGCTCTCCAGTCACTTCAGTTATGTCATACTCATCAGGATCAAATCCTGCACTATCATGATTATGTTTAATCATAATAATTATCATCATGATCAGCTATGATTATTTTATCACATTTTAAAGTATAACACTGATGTTCTGCAAGAGAGCGTTTAGTTAAAATGTAAGAATACTGGTCAGAATGTCATGAACATAATTCACACAAGGAATGGGAAAGTTAATTTTTACCCGGCACTTCAGTGCAGACTTCAAGGTTGAACCACTGTTCAGTCAGTTGCATGGTTCATATCAGTTAGTCAGGGCTCCTGTAATGTTTTAAAACACAGGGTTCCCATGTGCAGCTCATTTTCAGGGCCCAAAATCATTTTTGCTGATTTTAATACCAGCTGAAAGGATGAAAGCATATTTTCTAAAATGCTGCACTTCAAATCTTATTGAATAATTGGTATGTGAAGTGAGGACTGCTTGATTGTGTGGTTGCCTTCTCTTTGAGCTTGCGGGAACTACCTCAGGCCTATCACACCTTTTAAACATGTAATTACCCTTTTTCTGTAATCTGTCATTCATGTGCTCAGAGAGGAGTGTTAGTTTCACATTCCAGCTTTGCTGGGACACCTTTTCACCAGGTGGAAACCTGCCACTCTGACAATACTCATGACCTGAGTCTTCTCTAAGGCTGACATGACTGCTGTTGTCCTGGGTCTAGGTTTGCTTCAAGACATCTTATTACATTGAGACATTTATTATTTAGAATGTGTTGCAAATGTTTTCACTCAGTGATTTAAGTGGAACAAAATAAGTGCCAATCCTTGTCTTAATGTCATCAAAATATGAAACAGAAACATGGGTTTTCTTTTTCTGTAGATCTGTCTATAGATCCATAGTTTTATTGTACAGAAATTGCAAAGATTTAAAGAACAAAGCCAGTTTTAAATCAAATCCACATGATCCAAATTCAAAGTGTCATGGAGCTACTTTTAACTTCAAGCCTCATGGCGTTAACATGGACATGAAAAATAACATTATAAAAATAAAAATAGAAAATAAAAGCTCCTTTAAAAACAAAAAAGGGATAAATCCCTCTTAAGCTTAAGAGTTTAAAAAGCTTATTACTGCTACTGTTTCCTTCTGTAAGATATATTTCTTCTCACTATTAGGCCTGCCCTTAACAAACCATGAACATGACATTGCCACTTATAAAAGAGAACTTTTTTTTTTTTTTGAAAGCTCTTGCAGTGTTGCTGCCTTGTATATTTTCTTAAATTATTTTAGAAATTAAAAGACCAAAGTTTGCACATTAGTTTATACTTTTTGTCTATCTTATTACATCATTTTTAAATGTTGAATCAGAATCAATACTATTTACCAAATGCCTTTTTACTCCTTCTTGTGTAATTTCTTGAATGGATACTTCTTACTTTTACTTGAGTTTTCCTTGAATTTTTTTTTTTTATTTGAATGTGTTATTCCAAAACCCATTGCATTAAAACTGATGCTCTGTACCATTTATATTTTTCTAATGAAAGTCTTACTGATATTGTCTCTTGTGTACATACATGTATAGTAGAATAATGTGTGATTTTTTTTTTTATTAGGTCTTTAAAGTCATTAATACAGGTGATTTTGATGTTCAGCGAATGTTGTCTGCGAATGTTTACTGAACATTGGCTGGACATTCGCTAGATATTTGCTGAATGTCTGCAGACAACGTTGATTGAATGTTTAATGGTGTTTCTTTTTAATGTTCGACGACAGCTGCAGACGTTCTCTGAACATTGATGGAGACGTTCAGGGGATGTTGTCTAAACATTCAATGCTAGCTGGCTCCATGCAATTTTAGCAATACTAGCTTTCCTTTTATTGAGAAATATGTCTATATGTGTATATCAAAGAGTTGATGATAGACACTAGTAGTGGTGGGTTGACTTCGTCAAGACAGGATGTTTGACCTTTCATGGTTGCCATAGGTCCCCTGGGTGTGAGCAGAGTGTGTGCTCATTGCAAGCGACTTGCAGTGAGCAAGCTGCTCGGCGATGAGGAGCTTTAGGGAGAACACCTTGCTATGGGGAAAAGAAGACTGACATAACACCTAAAAAAGTACCAGTATGCCTTGTATGCTGGAAAAGAAGTTCTGGTACGCTAAGAAGTATCATTTAAAAGTGTTGGTGCTGCATACTGGTGCACACTGGCCCACCTAAAGCACTGTATTCACCCCTGGTGAAACTTTTTTCATGCTGTCATGTTTAACCAGAAACTTAAAAAAAAAAAAAGAAAAAAGGAAAAGGAAACAAAGTTTGACAAAATGTTTATCCCTTTATTCTTGCATGTCCCTGTATGGAATCTAGTGCCTTCTAAAGTCATCTAATTGTTAAATAAATTTATGGGTGGCCTTCAGTCTTTAGATAAATGCAGCTGTTCTGTGAAGGCCTCAGGGATTTGGTAGAGAATATTAGAGAACCACCAGCACCATGAGGACCAAGGAACAGAGCAGACAGGTCAGGGAGGAAGATGTGGAGAATTTTTAAGCAGAGTTAAGTTCTAAAACAGTATCCCAAGCTTTGAACATCAGATCTGTTCAGTCCATCGTCTGAACATGAAAGGGGGATGGCACATCTGTAAACCTACCAAGATATGCACATCCATCTGAACTGACAGCTCTGGCAAGGAGAGATTCAATCAGTGAAACAGCCAGGATGCCCATGGTAACACCAGAGGAGCTAGAAATATCTGTTGACAGGAAAATTATTATTGGAACTCAACAAAACAGGTGTTTCTGGGAGAGTGACAAGGGAAAAAAAAAACATTGTTGAAATAATGTTGTGGGAAGTTCTGTTAACAGTTTTTTTCAAGCCATTTAGGAGAAAAAGAAAACATTTGGAACAAGGTGCTCTGGTAAGATGAGACTACAACTGAACTTTTTTAATTACGTGAATGTTTGTCAGAAAACTAACACTGCAAATCACCCTGAACAGACCCCAAATTTAAACATGGTGGTAGTAGTATCATGCTGTGGGGATGCTGTTTTTTTTAGCAAAGAGAGCTCAAAAGAGATCATGAGAGGTGATGGAGCTAAATACAGGGTAATCAGGGAGCAGGTTCACCTTTCAGCAGGACAATGGCCCTAGCCAGAGCTATGGTGGAATGGTTTGGAGAATTACAGCTGTAATTGCGACCTGTCCAGGGAGTGTCTTGCCTCTCTGCCAATGGCTATTGGAGATAGGGACCAGTCCCCCTGTGACCCTACAAGAATAACTGGGAAAATGAAACTGGCAGCACACCAGCAACCCCTCAAACATGTCACAGCTGAAAGTAGGAGGGGGGGAAATTTCCTTAGATCAATGTCAGAGAGCGTAGATAGCGAAAAGAAGTGTCTTTACTGAAGCTGCTTAAGCATGAGAGGGTAAGACCAGCCAGTTGAGGATAGGACAGGGTGTCCTAACTTCATCCCTTCATTATAATACATGTTTTTATTGATATACTTTGTTTAATGAATGAAACAAGGTTATTTTTGTGTTCATCTGCTGTTTAAACACCTTCTTTTTCAGAGATAACGAGATGAGATTAGACATTCAGTGAACTTAACATTTAATAGGCTGTTTTTTCACATTATCATATCATGTGAATAAAATTGTCATTGCCCCTGTAATCTGAACATTTTTAACATCAGGCCAGCTCAGTGCAGCAGGTTGCCTTAGTCTAAGAGTATCAGTGTTAATTAGACTTTGCAAAAAAAAAAAACCCTGCACTTACAAAATCAGTGGGATGCTCATCATACCCCAAATTTATATTACACATCTTTTTTGTTTTTTCATTCTCAAATAATAAAGTTTAATGGAGAACCAGAATTGTATATAATCCCCATTATTAAATACAGGAGAGCACTAAATTCCAAATGAGACTCTGTAGAGAAGAAAGTGCTCCATTCCAAGGATGTCTCTCAGTCTACCCAGCTGCAGCTGCTCTTCTTGCTGAGACAGCTGAAGTGTGGCTGGATATGATTATTGTTCTGCTTTTGCCTACTGTTGTTGTTTAATTGACGAGAGCAAAATACCCTTTTGGTGTAGGAGCTTAGTTTTCTGACCCTCTTCTGTCCTCTGAGACTTTTTCCCTCTTACCACAGATTATGTATCCCTGTCATCCAGGGATGGAGGGCTCAACCAGTTTGTAATTGGCTTTGTCAGGATTTATGGATAGATATAGCTGAGTATCATCAGCATAACAGCAGAAATTTATCACATACTGTTTTTTCCTGGTCTTGGCCTTGGAGTGTGTTGTCTCGGACTTCGTTTTGGTCTTGGAAGAACCGGTGTTGACTTCATTCCTGATATGACAAATCATGATTATTTTCTATTTTTTATTTGCCACACAACTACTGTGAGATGTAAGCCGATGAATTCAGTTTAGAGATTTTGTTTCAGTGTGTGGCTGTATTTAATAATTTAAACATTAGTTTTTTATGACAGTTATTAGTTTATTACCATAAAGTATTTTGGTTGATTAAATATCCATTTTTCTATTCATTTCTGCATTTTGTGGTGTACAATCAGAAAACATTGTCATGAAATGACTTGTTTGTGTTTGTGATTGTTTAAGCTGTCAGTCTTCGTCCTGGTATAAGGAGTCAATGAAAAATACAGATCCACCAATTCGATATCAATACCTGTATCGGTCACGATGTTCAAAAGCTTCTAGATCGTGTATCAGTGACAACAGGTCCGAAGTTTGACCAAGGTAGCCGAGCTATTTTCTCAGTTTTAGTTCCCTTATTGTGTTATGATTCATGTTTGGTCCTGCCCATGCTGTAATTAGTTTTCATTCTACTCACCTGTGTCACCTGATTGCTGATCTGTGCCACCTGGGCCCTGCTCTACTTAACTCCTCTCAGCCCCTGCCTCCCTGCCAGATTACCGACAGCCACGAGCCAGTAGAAATCCAGCGTTTCATGCCTTGCCTTCTTGTGTTTCTTCGACCCATTTCCGTCCACGGATCTTCCCCTCCTGCCAAGCCCGTTACGGATTCCTTTGGTTCTGATTTCTGGACCCTGACTCAAGCTCCGCTTCACGACCACCGAGTATTGCCTGACCCTCAAGTTAAGTTTGCTCTCTCTGCCTCTCCGTGTATAACCTCTGCCTGATTATCGTCTAGCCCCTGGTGCTGCGTTGGATTCCCTTGTGGAGACCTTCATTGATTCTTCCTGAGCTGCTACCAGTTCCTGATACTAAATAAACTTGTTTTTCCTTTACGTACTTCTGTGTGTGGTTGAATGTCCGGGTCCTCCCAGTGAGTCCTTACATATTGTTTATTTTACATTGGGTGTTATACTCCAAACTGAACTAACTGAACAAGGTGAAGTTGTGTTCTTTTTAAATGTTTCAGCAAGCTTGTGAAGCTATTGGTTTATTTAAGACTGCTGAACTGGTGCAGTTATCAGATAAATTTTTAATTCAAAACAGTTATAGCTAGGGCTGGGTGATATGGCCTAAAATCAATATCATGATGTATTGAGGAGTACACCTCGATAACAATAAATGAATGATAACACCCCCCTGGAAATAAAGAAGGCCAGCATAAATAATTCACATCCAGTTATATTGATGGTATGATTCCCCTAAGCTGCAATTATTTTTATTGCCACTTTAACAGACTTTAAAACTATAGTATCTGCAAATACATGAAGAAAATGTGTACTTTCTTTGTGAAGAGTTATTGAACAAATAAGCACAAATGAACAAGTTTAGGAGTATAAAATAACTTCATTTCCAACATCCTTCCTGAACCAAAAATGTTGCCAAATAATTCATGATGCATTTTTTTTTTTTTTGGAAATGAGCTGCTCTTCGACTGAGACAAGACGGGTATGGCTGCAGCCTGGAGACCTCCTGCGCCATAGCACTCATCTCATGACACTGATCTGATGAACTTAACCATGCCCCTCTGCACTTACTTTTAAAAATAAAAACTCCTGTCACATATCATCCACGGGTCATAGCTGAAGTTCACCAGGCGAGTGCCATGAGATGAGCGCTATGACACAGGAGGTTTCCAGGCTGTAGCCATTCAGTCTTGCCTCGACCAGCTCTACCACTGCCGCTTCAACATTTGAAATTTCCTCCATTTTCCCAACCTCACCGACTTCTTGTTACAGACTGGATGGGGCGGAGTCATGTCACAACAAACTGGACATGTAGCACACCGTCCCTTTAAGACGGTGTGCTACATGTCTAGCTATACACAGCCAAAAAGGACAAAACTGCTGCTTTTTTTTTTCTTTTTGTAAAACCAAAAATACCGACATGGACAAAATTACGTCAGTCATCGTCATAAATTTCGGTATTGGTTAATTTTTGGTTTTTCACCAGGCCTAGTTATATCGATGTGTTATTTTTAAAAAAGTAGA